>JAAWXA010000016.1:6293553-6500002 GCA_038090715.1 Florisuga fusca | reverse complement strand
TATAAGAGACAGGCCGAGCCCCATGAAAACGCAGGTCTGGGGGAGCTCCCCGCGGGCGCCCATGGCTGCGGCGATGCCGTGCAAGAGCGCGGAGTGGCTGCAGGAGGAGCTGGAGTCGGGCGGCGGCCGCTCGCTGCTGCTGCTCGACTGCCGTCCCCACGAGCTGTTCGAGAGCTCCCACATCGAGACGGCCATCAACCTGGCCATCCCCGGGCTCATGCTCCGCCGCCTCAAGAAGGGCAACCTGCCCATCCGCTCCATCATCCCCAACCACGAGGACAAGGAGCGCTTCGTCAAGCGCTGCAAGGCCGACACCGTGCTGCTCTACGACGAGGCCACCGCCGACTGGCAGGACGGCGGCGCCGCCACCTCCGTCCTGGGGCTCCTGCTCCAGAAGCTGCGCGACGACGGCTGCAAAGCATATTACCTGAAAGGTGAGGGACCCCCCCGCCCTTCCTCCAGCCCTGCCCTGCTCCCGCAGCCCTCGTCCGGCACCCCTCCTCATCCCCTTGCCGGCCACTGCATCGCTGGGCGCCCATCCTTTGGCTGGCTGGAGGTATCTGGATTGTTTTGCTTCCTTCCTCCCATCTCCGTCTGCCTGAGTTCTTGGGTTTGTTCGTTTGTTTGCTGTTTTTTTTCATTTATACCGGTAAATTTCCCCTGTCTGCATCCCGCTTTAATACTCCGCACAAAATGGTCGCAGGCTGGAAGCGGCTGGGAGCTCCCCAACCTCTTCCTGCGTCTCCTCTCCGGCAGCGGCGGGAGGGACCCCCACACNACACCCGCCGGGGCGTCCCCTCCAGCGCTGCCGCCCCCCGGGGCACCCCTCGCCTCCGCTCCCTGGATGGGGCCGTGCTGGGGCCCCCCGGCCTGGCGCCAGGCTCCCCTGCAGCCCCTCCGGGAGTGCTGACCAGATTTGGAGTGGGCCAGGAGAGCCCTTCAGGTTTTTTTCTTTTTTTTTCCTCACCACCACCCCCCACCCTCGCCATCTGCGAATGCGCTTGGGCTTTTCTTCCCCTTTCCATGGAGAGGCCGGCAGGGTTTGGGAGGGGGCATCCCGGCTGCTTTCCCGGGGCAGGGCGATGGAGGAGCCGGGAACCCTGGTGCGGGGGAACAGAGCCCCGCACATACCTTTTAGTGAGGGCTGGGAGTGGTTTGGGGGGGTCCTGATTTTTGAGAGTGTGTGTGGGGTTTTTGGCCATTTGAAAGATCCCAGCAAGCCTCCGCAGGGGGCTGAGCAGAGCCCACAGCTGGGCTGCTGGGACCGTTTCCATCCTCCCGGTCCGGTCGCTGGGTGGCGAGTTTGAGGCAGAAATAACAGGGTAGAGCGAAGGAGTGGTGGAACGGGGGGGCAGAGTGGCGAGGAAAGTTGCCACTTGCAGCCCTTTAAAAAACACTACTTGTGTTTTTTGAGAAGACTCTTCGGGTAGCTGGGGGAGACCCTGGTACGGGGTTGGGGTGGCAGGAGGACAGGCAGGGGTTTGGGGACCAGTCCTCAGGGCTCTGCTGCCTGCACAAGACTCCTGCAAAAGTGATATGGGGCGGGAAGGGGCAAGTATAGGGGTTTGATCCCACTCATCCTCCTCGTCCCTCCGCTCCCCGCCCGCGCTTCTGAGTGAGTCTCCCATCCAATCCCATCCCATCCCATCCCGATTTGGGGTTTCCCATGGCTTTGCTCCTTGGCTTTGTCCTCTGGTTTCTCTCCCCGTCCTCCTCGTTCCTAGCAGGAAGGAGCAGCTTTGAAGTTAATCCTAAACTCTCCCCGATGGGCAGGGGAGGAGCTGAGCCCCTTTCTCTGCCTTTTTCCGGGAGCCTCGGTGGGAAATGTTTCCAATTAAAATTCCAAAATGGCTCCTCGGCGCTGTCTGGCGGCGCGGGGGGAGGAGGAGGAGGAGGAGGACGAGCCTTTTTCATGAATGGATGTGGCAGGAGCTGTCTGTCCTGCTCAGTGACCCCTCCACAACCGCCGAACCCACTAACAAAGTTTCCAGGAGGCCTTTCTAATTAAACCATTTGTCAGTGTCAGATCCCGATGGTCGAGCTTTGGTTTAATACTGCCTGGAAAGGAGGTGGATTGGTGGGGTTTGTTGTGGTTTGCTTGGTTTGGTTTTTTGCTTCCTTGCCTCTGCTTTCTTTCCCAAACTGTTGAGAGGAGCAGCTTGAGAAAAGGACTTGGGAGCAGACGTGAAGGGTCCTGTCCCTCCTCAAGCCTGCTGCAGTTTGGGTGAAAGACAAGCCTGTGATGCTACTCTGTCACGAAATGTGTTTCTAGGGATAAAATAGGTGTGAGGATCACTCTGGCAAAGCTTGTGGCCTTTTTTCCTGCTTGAAGGTGAATTATTCTGTTGGGTTTTAGTGCCTGGGCTGGGTATGTTGTTGTGGTTCTTGGTTTTATCTTTTAAGATGCCGATACTTTTGTGCTTTTCTTGTCTAGGTGGCATAATAGCTCTTGCCTAAAGTGCTCCATGTTTCTGAGAAGCTAAGCAAGGCAAGATTGTCCTCTTGCCACTGATTTTGTTTCTCGATGGTTGTTTCTTTTATGGCTGAGATTTGTCCTCTATCACAAGCAATATCAAACTCTCTTTGGTCTTCTGGGACCTGGTTGCTCAGTAGCAATCTACCCAGAGAAGATGAGGGAGCAGGGAGATGCCTTTCTTGGGGTGAAGTTGAAGGTATACCAACTTTTCTTCGCAAACACTTACTAAGTAACATGCACACATGTCCCGATAGAAAGATTTCACAATCTGAAGAATAAACTGCTTTTTTTTCTCTACCTCTCTCCTTCCTTTCTCTTTTCCCCCTTCCCAGGTGGCTTTAACAAGTTTCAAACTGAATATTCGGAGCACTGCGAGACAAACCTTGACAGCTCCTCACCCAGCAACTCTCCCCCTGCTTCAGTCCTTGGCCTGGGAGGGCTCCGGATAAGCTCTGACTGCTCAGATGGTGAATCTGACCGGGAGCCCAGCAGTGCCACGGAGTCGGATGGGAGCCCCATCCCTAACACTCAGCCTGCCTTTCCGGTCCAGATCCTACCTTACCTGTACCTGGGCTGTGCCAAAGATTCAACCAACTTGGACGTCCTGGGCAAATATGGCATTAAATACATCCTGAATGTGACTCCCAACCTGCCAAACATGTTTGAGCACGACGGAGAGTTCAAGTACAAGCAGATCCCCATCTCAGATCACTGGAGCCAGAACCTCTCGCAGTTCTTTCCCGAGGCCATTGCTTTCATTGGTAGGTAGTTGGCTGAACATCTCTTTCCATACTCACTGCTCGGGAATGTGGCAAGCTGCTTCCCAGGGCTGTTGCTTGCCTTACCTCTCTGGGCCACAGCATCAGTGCTGACTTAGCAGCTGAGTGTCATGCTGCTGAGGTGATGCTTTTGGTACTTGTCATCTTGACTGGGTTCAGGGAGGCCTCCGTTTCCAAAATGGAGCCCTCTTACAGCACCTCAGCTGGGGTACCTGTGAGTGTTAGGACTGGCCCTGCTGGACCTGGCCCTGCTGTCTCTTGCCCTTGTATGGGGTTTTGTGCTTGAGTGGAATGGCTGAACTGAGGCAGTGGGGAGTTCCTCTGCCTGCTTTACTCCAAGGAATAAGTGATGATGGGAGTTGTGTTAGTGCAACTGGTGCCAACAATTCCTTAGCCCCAAGAATAGTTAAAAATCTTGGGGGGGTGGAGGGGAATGTTTTCTTTTCCCTAGAGGATTTGCTAGTGTAGTTGTGATCCTGCTGTAAGTCGCCCTAGCATAACTAACTCCTTGTATGGATACTTCTCCTAAGGTAAGTGTCAACACAATGAGTTAGTGATTATAATTACACAACAGAGCTCAGCTGGAAAAAAGGCTGTGCTAGACAGCCCCTGAGACAGCTTTGGCTGGTTGTGTTGAGGAGTGCAGGGGAGGCAGATCTCTCAGGCTAATGGTGACTTTAAAAATTGCTTCTTATTCTGAGAAGTGTCTGTTGGACTGAACAGGGATGTACACTTCCAGCATGATCTTTGCTGTCTGCTGGTGATGGTTGTTAGTCTCACCGGTTATGATTTATGAGGCGTGAATAGCACAGGTAGCCATTACCACCATTAACTATTAAATACTGCAGCTTCTTACTTGGTTAAAAACATTAATCCTGGTAAAGGTGGAGTGGACGTTTACCTTCAGACTGAAATGCTGCTTTCTTACTCCCCTCCTGTTTTGACCCCACTGCACACGCTTGCTTCTTGTCCTGTAAGACCTGAAGCAGGGCAGAGGGGTGACAGGTTCTCAGCTGCTGTTCAACTCTCAGAAACCCTGTTTCCCAAACACTCTCCTTTGCCCCCAGCTCTGTTCTGTAGTAACACGATTTTGATCAGAAGTAGCTGCGTCAGTGTGGCAGCAGGGACCTGTCTGATGTTCCATCTGCAGTTCCCACGTGGAGCTGTGGGATTAAACATCAGGGGTGAGGTACAGGGTCCTTGCTGGCATGTGGTGTTTTGGATTTGTCAACTCCAGTCAGCCAATGTCTCTGAACACCTAGCTTGTGTTTTGCAGTTAATTACAGGAAATGGAGGATTACCTCACTCTAAACCCAAGCACCAAGAAATGCAGTGCAGGTCAGATGAAAGGCAAAAATGTCTCAGAAAAATGTTGAACAGGGAGAGACTTGGAGGATGGATGGATGGCTGGGTATGTTGGGGCATGATTGCCTACTGTACTGGAAACTTTTGCCTGGTTTTCAAAGCTGAGGCAGAAAACCTGTTGTGGCTTGGGTCTGAATTTTGTTTTGCCTGCATTTTCTTTGCAGTTCTCTGTGCTCGTGGTGCCCAAGTGTCTCTTACCTCTGGCTTTGCCTGAGGATCCTCTTTCTCCTGCCACCTTCTCCCTCCCCACCAAGCTCTCAGTCAAATGACTGACTTCAAATAGGGCTGCCCAGAAGTAAGCAGTGCTGGGTACTTGTGTGCATTCAGCTCTCTCAGTGGCGTGTCCCTCCTTCAGCACTAAGATGTCAATTCATAAAGGGATCACGCTGTTCCGGCTGTGCGAGAGACAATGAGTGTGTGTGTGCTTTTCAATCAGTGGCAAGGGAGGAGAAATTTCGTCGCTGTTCTCTCGCCATTTTTTGGTCCAGCCTGCATTCCTGCTCCCTGCTACCATTCATCCTGAGAGCCTCCTCCAGCACAAGCATTTGTTTGTAGTGAAGTGCATTTCTTTCGACCTTAAAGAGCAATTTCACAATAAGGGAAGTTCCTCCACTTCAGACTCCGCTGAAATTGGCCTTTACTACATTCAGATAACTTTCTAGTGAAAGGAGGACAAGAGCAGAGGAAGGGAGTAGCTTGCATGGTGCTGGGCTGCAGCCTCTCATCCCCTGCTAGTTGGCATTGAGATGGGTGTGCTGTGCCTGACCGCCAGCATCACCCTGGAGCTGTTGTTTCCAGCTCCACCTGCCCTCTGTGGTTTACCCCATTTCTCTGTTTGAATAGAGGGTATTGATGATCCCTAGGAAGGGATGTGTTGCCAGGCTTGATTAATAGTTCTCAAGCATGTGACATGCTTAGCCTTGTTGAGCAGAGCAGGGATGTGCAGCTTCACCATGTGGTGGGAAGTTTTCAGGAGCCCTTTGGAGAGATGTGGGTGTCAAAGGGACACGAGATGGTGGCACTAGGAGCAGGGCATTCAGTTCTGGCAGTTGTCCTGGGAGCTTGCAGCTGCCACATGGCCCTGTTCCAAAGCCATGCATTTTTGGTGCAGAATAATAGACTCCCCCTTCCCCTTGTCTTGTTTCAGATGAGGCCCGTTCCAAGAAGTGTGGGATCCTCGTTCACTGCCTCGCTGGCATCAGCCGGTCTGTAACAGTCACTGTCGCCTACTTGATGCAAAAACTCAACCTGTCCCTGAACGATGCCTATGACTTTGTGAAAAGGAAAAAATCCAACATTTCCCCAAACTTTAACTTCATGGGGCAGCTCCTGGACTTTGAGAGGACTCTAGGACTCAACAGCCCTTGCGACAACCGCTCGCCCAGCGAACAGCTCTACTTCACCACCCCCACCAACCACAACCTGTTTCAGCTGAACACGCTGGAGTCCACATGAAGGGGGATGTCACCTGGTCGGGAACACTCGAGCATCAAATTGCTTCTCTTGAGCATTTCAACTCTTACACAAGTATCTGTCTTGCCAGGCAGCTCTGAAACGACTGCCTTCTCTGGGCAGAGGTGCCTGATCGCTGCTTTAAGAAGGCTACTGCTGTTCATTAGTATCCTGATCAAAGTGGTTTGAAGAGGTAGTGTTTTTAAAGGGGGTTATTTAATAGGGGCGATGTTACCGCGTTTTGAACGCAGCTGTTACCGGCAATAACCGCTTTCCTGGGTGCATTGGGATTGTCAGAACACGCACACGTGTGAAGAGCTACCAGGGGGTTAGCTTGCTGTGGAAAGTGAGGAGATTTATGCACTTGGAAACCTTGAACAAAAGGTGTTGGGCCAAGACTGTTTTAAAACCCAAGTTTACTTTTTTTTTTGTTTTTAAAAAAAAGAAAAGGTAGATCTTACTCGAGCTTTGGGTTCAAACTCTTTTTAACTGTGTAAGTTCCTGACTGTTTGTACAGACGAGGTTGCAAAACCAGTATTTTATTCTGTTTCTTGTTTGATCATTTATTTTTTTTTAATCAAATGTTTATATTGACCAAATGCATTTTGCACACTTTGTGAAGCCTTGGTATGTCCTGGCATATTACTGGGTACTCCAGAGAGAGATACATGCTGCTGCTGTTGTTGTTAGCATCTGGTAGGAAGCTTTGTTATGTGTGAAGGCCAGTTGGGCTTAAACGCAACCCCTTCACCACTCCTGCACTCACAATCACAAACTCTGCACTGATTCAGCCAAGGTGACTAAGCTGCAAGCTTTTTTTAATTTTTTTTTTTTTTTTTTAATGCCACCCCTGCCAAAAACACTGTTTGCTATTGCCAGAGGTAAAACTCTCATAGCCTCCAGAATTGGTAGAAGCATGTCTGAGCCCAGCTTCATTCTCTGCTGCCTGTTGACTGACTTAACGTCATCCAGCTGGCCTGAAACCATTCCAGCTTCCCGAGTCTGGAAGGCAGTTGTGATGTTGGTGTTTCTTGTGCACACTTGATTCCTTCCCATGTGTGCAGAGTGGAGGGGGGAACACGGCGAGCGCCTGGAGCAGTGCAAGGATTATGTAGCAGGACGGGACTGAATCGTCATGCGTGGAGCATGTGAGGGGAGTGAAGAGATTGGAAATAAGAGCATTGTAAAAGATAATTTTTATATATATATATATATATATATGAATATATATATTAACTGGCAAATTCTGAGATGATTGGAGCTTTCAACAGAGGTTCTGATTTTTCTTTTCTTCCTCTTTCAAATAACTTTATGCCGTGCCTTCTATTCTGAGAAGACTTGTTTATATTTCTGGCTAGTGTTTGGCAAACACCTTATACCAAGCTGGGAGGGGAGGAAGTGGTAATAATTTCTGGGAGGAGGGCAGAACGGAGTTGGAGATTTCTTTATTGGCTGCAATGTAGTCCCTCCTTTCTCCCCCCTCCCTGTCCACTTTAACTCTCATGTAACTGAAAAGAAAAAAAAAAAAAAGCCACGGATTTTTTCTAAATATCCAGTTTTTTGTACTTTTTTCAAGAAAAAGAAAAAAAAGAAAAAAATCTCCATATGGAGGAATGTTTGACGCTGTCACATCCTGAAACTGTTCTTTTTGTTAAAGATGTTACCAGAATGTTGGAATGAGCTTCTCTTTCTTGTTTTCTGGTTGTTTTTTGTTCGTTTGTTTGTTGGGTTTTGTTTGCAACAATGTTGGGATCATGGGTCATTGGAAGGGAGAATGGGCATAAGTACGGATGCGAGTGAGAAAATTGAGAATATCCTAATTGCATCTTACCTCATGGAGGAATTTATTTTTTCAGGGATTTTTTGACAGTGCATCTGTATTGCATTACAGCTAAGCTGGTTTGTAAAGCTTCCTGTGCTGTTAGTGGTCTTTCTTCTTTAAAGGAAAAACAGAAAAGATGCATCTTCTGATTAGTACACATGAGAGCTTGTTAGTGAGGAATGGTTCTGCTTTCTGAGTTATGAAGGAAAATTAGTGACCCTATATATACTGATCCAATATTGGGACTTTGTTTATATTGCAAATAAATATTATTTTTTCTTTAAAAATGATGTTTGTGTCAGATGCTTGTCTAGCCTCTGCCCATATAAGGGCAGGCTACTCTTACCCATTTTTTATTTTTTTTTTTAATGGTTGATTAGCAGTCTTCTGTGACCATGAAGAGCATTTGCTGGGCAGTGTTCAAGTGTGGTGTTTGGTTTCATGCACAGCTTAATTTTTAAGACCTGTGGTAAAATGGAGAGGGGGAGGTGGAAGGGTGACGAGAAGGATACGGGGTATTGGATAAACCAGAGAACAAAGAACAGCTTGAGAATGAGACCAAATTTGACCCCAGCCATTCCTCCATGCCAAAAATAAATAGATAACTTAAAGGCACTTTTGTTTGCTGTTTAAGTGTGGCCTACAAAGGCGTGGCAAGGCCTTGCCCACAACTGCTGTGATAGCAGGCTTTAGTTTGGTAGGAAAGCAAGAAGTCATGGTGGTGTGGGCAGACACCTGATGGCTTCTGGGTTTTGGTGACTGGGAGCCCCCTCCTGCATCCTCAGACAGAGAGGGCCCAGATCCTGGCTGCAGTGTCACACAGGCACTATGCTGTCCCCCTGTGCTCCCTGGCTGAGGCAGTGTGAAACCTGGAATGGCTGATGAGGATGCTCTAGGGTGAAACGTGGCTTCAAGTATCTGAGTGCAGCCCAGCTAAGGGAGCTGTGGCTCCCCATGCCTCTGCTCATAGCTGTGTGGGACCGAGCAGGAGTGGGTTCCTCACCCACACCAGTATTTCTTGTTTTAACCTAAATAGCAAAAAAACAAGTCACAGTTGTTTAGTTCTTCCAAGTGAACGTGTGTATGTGTTGTCTTCTTCTAATCCTAGGGCCTAAGCACCAAAGACAGCTAGATTTACTCCAAAAGGAGCTCAGGCTGATGGGTGCAGAGCATGTTCTGTGACAGGACAGGTAGTCAGAGGCTGAAGCAGGAGCCAAGAGAGCATGTGTGTGCATGAGAATTCGTTTACTCCTTCACTTTGTTACGGGAATCTATATATTGATTTAGAGGCCTGTTTGTGGCTCAACAAATGAAAGTCTACCTGGTATGCAGGGAAAAGAAGACCTTTAGGTCTTCCCCTGTAATTACATGGTAGAGTAGCTCTTGAGCAAGATATGAAACCCTGCTGGAGGCTGGCTGTGCATTGAAGGAGTGCAGAACAGCTTGTCAGGTGTGTAGCTGTATTTCCTTCCATCTGATTTCCTCTTAAGATTTTCTGCTAAAGTGTAGAATAGGATATTAGCAGCTCACATGACTCTATAAGCACATTTGTACAGTAGTTGAGTTGTGGCTGTCTGGAACAGCACAGCCGCTCTCTGCAATGGCCTCAGAGCAGCTGCCTCAGGGTACCTGATTCTGGGAGATCCAAGTCTGTTGTGAGTGTCCCACCACTGCAGCACTGAAAAGCCCTGTTGCCAAAGGAAGGAGATGGCTTGTTTGAAAATCGTCTTGCCATCTGCACGTGTTCTTTCCTCCAGGGCCCAAAGGAGACTTTTCCAAGCTCCCTGGCCTTGAGAAGAGGGAGCAGCCAGCCTGGCAGGTCCTCAGCCATCAGGGGTTTGCAAATGTTTTGTGCCCTGCTTCTTGGCTCAGAGGGGTTTCCTTGGAGACCTGATGTCCTGTAATTTAATGAGGAGACAAGAACTGACATCAGGAAAGTGGCAGTGCTGGAGAAATAGTTACAGGGAGAGAAGAGAGCATGGGGTCTGTCTGTGCTCCCTTGCAGAGGCGGGCACGAGCACTGGCTGAGCGTAGGAGCAGGGGCTGAGTGAGAAAGCTGTTTATGTTCAGATCAGTGGAATTTGGCAGGGAGATGCTGCTTCCCACATGCAGCAGGGAGAAGCTCCTCAGTTAACCCATTGATTCCAGACAAGGCGCTTGTAAGATGCTGTGTGGTGCATGCTCTGCTCTACAAAATGAGGTTATCTCCTGCTTAGGCACAGAGATCTTCTGTCCCTGGGTCTTCACTTGTGATGCCACAAGCCTTTAGGCAATAAAAAGTGGGAATTTATCAGCTTTGTTTTTTCCTCCATGGAGGACTGTCTTACCTCTCTGATTTGAACAGGTAGAGAGACTACAGGTTCCAGGTACTTTAAAAATGTTTCTCCCTCTGCTTCAAGTCATGGCAAAATAAAAAATCTCTGAACACAGGGATAGGTAAACTTCTGCAGTTCCCCACCAGGAAGCCCAGATAGATTTTGAATACTTTCAGCAGCCTTCTGCACATCCTATCCTGCCTCCCTCCATGCTGCCTGACAGAGCCTGCCTGCTCACCCAGCTGGAAAGGGAAGAGCAAGTAGATCAGGTATGTCCTGAGCGTGGGGGTGACTGCTTGGCATCTTGTGAAACAGGAGAGCAAGGAGTATGTTGCCAGGACAGTGAGGATTACTTGTGATCTGAGAGAATGCAAAGTCGGGGGAGGTGGGTTCCAAGGAGCTGCAGGAGGGGTTGTGAAGAGGTGGCAGAAACAGCAGCAGGAGACCAATGAGCAGGACATGAACTTGGGGAAGGGGCCTCGGGGTTGCTTGTAGCTTTCTCGCTTTCTCTTGTATCTGCTCTTATCCCTCTCCTAGGCCCATAGTTCTTGGTGTGGCATCAAATGTTCTCTGAGCATGATGCAAGTCAACCTCTGCAGCTCTGAACTTGCCTGCTGTTGCGTCACCAGAAGCTGCTCTGGGAAAGCAGACTCCTGCCACCATCTGAGTTTGGGTGCTCACATTTCCAAGGTAACCAGGTTATTTGTGGGCTGTTCTTTTCTTTTTTTATCCTGTATGTGAGCAAATCAATCTATTTGGAGTGCAAAGGCATGTAAATAGTTCGTCTAATCAACACATCTTTGTATTAACAGCCGACTGGCACAGACTGTGATAGTCATGCTCTAGGCTGCTCCAAAAGTGTGAGAAAGTGGGTTTTCTTCTGGATTCTGTGCCATTTGCTCCCGTGCTTCCTCAGATCTTTCTCTTAATTGTGCATGAGGTCAGAGCACTGGGGCCGGTTAAATGTGATTTGGAAGGAGAGGTTGGGTGAGGAAATGTTCAGCAGGTAGGGAGAGCAGCTCATGGGAGTCCCATCCAGCCACCACATCCTTTTCCTGTGAGTCCCTCTTTTCAAGCTGCAGAGTCCCATTTCAACTGACTTTGTCTTTTGACCTTCTTGCCATGTCACCCAGCAGCACAGGCCCAAAGGACAGGCTGCAGTGAGGCCATCCAGAGATGCCACAAGGTCACTGCTGCATCCCTGTCTCTAGTGTGAGATTTGGGTAGGAGACACCAGCCACAGGTGTGAGGGCAGCAGCTGTGCTGTGTGCTGGCAGTCGTATTGCACCGAAGAGTCTCATAGTGCTGGGATGGGAGGCAAGCAGGTGCTGATGGCTGCCATGTCTGCCCAGGCTGCCACATCTGGTTCAGCTGGTGACAAGATGAAGCACCATGTGCATTTTCTGGGGGCTGTGCTCAAGCTTAAAGTGCTGTTTCTGTGTCATCTGCCTTAAACCGGTGGGAAACAGTGAAGTGGGGAGCACCACTGTGCCAGGCCTCAGGGCTGTGCTCTCCCTGGGCTGGGCAGTGGCGGCCATTTTGTGTCGCTCCCTCTCCACAGCGCACGTTCCGGTCATGGCTGCTGCTACCCTGAGGGTTGGGGGGCACCAGCCTCCCTCCTGGGCAGCTGGGCTTGTGGTGTGTGTGGGGAAATCACCTCGGGGAGTACCGTCTCCTTTTCTTAGGCTGCCTTTGTCATTGTTCTTGTCCTTTTTCTCTCCAAAACACATGAAGAGCTTCTGTGACATCTTGGGGTCACCTGAGGGGGAATCCATCTGGTGGCCTGGGAAGGCCTGAAAGACTCTCTGCTGTCATGATGGTACAGAAAAACAGATGGGTCCTGTGGAGGAGTTGTGGGAGGATGAACAGCCAGGTGAAGAAGGCTCTGTGTGGCTGGCAGCAGCTGAACCCCTCAGCCTGTGATGGCTGCAGCAATGATGGCCCTGGCACCAGCGGTCAGAGATGAGCTGTCTGTAATTGAACTGTAAGTTTTTGGTGCCTTGGGGCTCCTCCCTGACACCTCCAGGCTACCCTGCTCAGCTGTGTTGCGACTGTGTTTTTTAAGCTGGGAGCTGGGTCAGGTCAGAAGCTGTGGTTTTGCTTTGACGGCTCAGTCATCCCCAGGGTTGGGGATTAATGACGGGCTGGGGATTAATCACAGGGCAGGCACAGACACCCCAGTTGACTGTACAGCCCTGGAGTACTGGTGCCCAGCTTCTGTGCACAGTGTGGACCCACCAGTTCTGAGGCCATATGGACCCCCCCTCCCCTGCCCAGTGCGAGGCGAGACCACCTCTCTGGCCTTTCTCTCTGCCTTCTGGTTGTTTGTGCTGGTACCTGAACTTGCACTTGTTCTACGTTATCCTTGTTTGTTTTCCCTCATTTCTCCACTGCTTTCTGTTTCTTAGTATTGTTGGGGTTTGAGGTACTCTCACCTGACAGCTGCCCCTGCAAAGCTGTGGTCCTTCTACAGAAGAACAGAATGCTGGCTTTCCCTCAGAGACATTGGGGCACATTGGAAATAGAGAGACTCAAGGGAGATATGTGTTACTTCTGTGCTGCTCAGCTGTGCCAGTGATCCAAGAGCATGTAGGGTCTTAAGAAGCATCTGGTGAGGCAACCAAGTATGAGTGGAGGAAAGGGAATCCAGACAGACTTACTTATTTTCCTACTTTCTTTCCCTGGAGAAACATCTGGCTTATGTAAAGCCATTTGCTGGGTTTCTCACTACTTTATTTTGAAAATTTCTGCATTCAGGCACTCTGCTCTTCTCATCTCCCCGATCTTATCATCCATCTCTACCTTAAGGGTGGATTCTTCATGAATTGGGGTTTTGCTTTTACGAAGTTCACACTTTTTTTCTGGTATATGTGACTGTTGTCTCCCTCTCCCTCTCCCTCTCCCTCTCCCTCTCCCTTTCCCTCTCCCTTTCCCTCTCCCTTTCCCTTTCTCTTTCCCTTTCTCTTTCCCACTGCCTCTCCCNTTTTTTTTTTTTTTTTTTTTTTTTTTTTTTTTTTTTTTTTTTTTTTTTTGTAAGGACTGCTCTGGTTTGGCTTGAGTTTTTCACCTTGTTTTCTTCCAAGAGCTGAATTGTGATAAACCCTGCTGAAAGTGGGAGAGAGCAAACTGGTGCATTGGTGAGACCCTGGTCACTGATGCTAGTGAAAGCCCTGTGCCACCAAGAAGCTGAGCTCTGAGGTGTGGTTGTGGATGCAACACCCTAAAAGCACAGTATTTTCCTCTATGTGGATTTTTAATGGAAATGTGTCTGAGGAGGTACAGTTAGAGGGGCTGTGACTTTGGGTTTGGGGTAAGCACTCTCCTTCCTTCCCCACTGTGTCCTCTGAATTGGACCAACCATTTTACCATGCAGTCCTAGCAATGAAGTGCTCAGTACCTGGTGGGAGATGTACAGCTTTGCTCCAGTGATGCAGTTTGGCACTAGGTCTAAATTTGCCACTTTTTCTTCCTGGATGGCTGGTTCCTCACTGCTTGGAGCAGGTAGTGGTTCAGGCAGGATCACATCCTTGTGAGGCAAGTGGAATCATCTTGAAGCTGTGCAAAGCAGGATGCTGAATGTCAGTTTGAGAGGATTCAGGGTGCTAAACTGACAAAGAGCTGCCCTCTCTTCCAACAGAACCAGGATCAGCTCTGCTGTCAGCTCCATCTTTGTGTCATCTGCCAATCATCACCTTTCCTCTGCCCCCTTTCATGCTCTTGCCTTCGAATGATCCTGTGCTAGAGGTCCAAGCAGGCTTCTGCATGTTTTGGAGTTGCATCCAGTTGGGAGAAAGCTTAGAATGTTTGGCAAAGTCTTGTGGTCTTGTGGGGTTGATCTTTTTTGTGTGTGTGTTGGTTTTGGGTTGGTTTATTTTTTGTGCGTTTGGGGTTTTTTGTTGGTTTGTGTGTGCTTTTTCTTTTTTCATTATTATGATTATTATTACTTTAACAAGAAGCTTCACTATTCATTCATTCTCCAAATAGCTTTCCCTCTCATTGGACATCTTCCTGCTAGGACAGTCCAAGCCTGTTCTGACAGGCAGCTTATCTGCCTCGCAGCTCTGACTGCTTCCTCTGTCTCCCCTTTGTGTGGGAGGTGTTTTGTCTTTCCAAACTTCTGCTGACTTCAGTGGGTGCTAGCTTGTGCCCAAACATGCACTGATAGTGCAGTTCAGTGCCAAAATTTGCCACTGATTTTTATTTATGTCCCTGCAGCATGTTTTTCTTTGCAAAGGGAAAGACGTAAGTGGTTTGGGGAAGGGCAGGAGGGTTTTTACTGAAAGTTAGTGAAGCACAGGTTCTCCACTGACCCTGTCTGCCTCTGTCTGGTGAGTCCTTCAGCAGAGCATGGTGAAGGCAATAGTGTTGAGAGGTGCCACACTGCTAGGAGTCCAAACAAGGGGCTGAACTGCAGAAAAGCTGTATCTGAAAAGGCCCTGAGCAGCCAGCTCATTGATTTCCTGTGTTGCCAGCTGCCCAGACAGTTTTAGAGAAATTCACAGTCCAGTTTTAAATCTGGAGTGCTTCTGGATCATACAGGCCGGCTTCCCTGGAAAATGGTGAAGTTTTCTTGTGTTGGTTGGCCACCAAGAGATGAGGCACTTGACCTTGGAGGTGGGACCAGTGGTGAGTTGCATGGGGGAATGCTTTCCATACCCCAGTGATAAAATCAAGCTCTGATCTCTGGCAGTTCAGAGTAACTCCCAGTTGTCCCTGTCATGAAAAAAAACTAGGAATGAAACTCAGGATGATGGTTAGTTTTCTTGAACCTCCAAAACTTCTGCTAGCCTGTTCCTTGTGGAATTACATTTGGTTTTGTCTGTGAAGTTCTTCACACTTCTTCCTGAGCCATGGGATACTTCCTACTGGCCATGCAATGCCACCACATGTCCAGTGCTGCTGCATGTGCAGCGGAGGCCCAGGGATGTTTGTAGGTCAGGGATGACAGATACTTGGCAGGACTCAGAGGTGCTGTTATTTAATTGCATTCCAACAGCAGCGAAAGCAGTAGCAAGAGCAATAAACAAATTATAATCTACATTATGAAGCTGACAAATGCCACCCACTCATTACCTGTCTTTAACCACTCTCATTACTACCCAGGCTTTGTGGGAACTAATCTTGCTGCTCAGTGTCCGACTTGTTCCCTTAATACCACTATCTGGAGCAATCGGCCACTCCTTGTGAAAGAAGAGGAAGGTGCTTTTCCTGAGGCTTGTTCTCTGGGTGCTGAAAGATGGGTAGCTCCAGAGAGCAGGAGGCTGGGCAGAGATCTTTACAAAAGCATGGTGTGGCAGGGAGGGGAAGGCTGGACTCCACAGGGACAATCTCGGAGGGAGGAAATGTCTGGACTGGGGTTGGGTGTCAGGATGGAAGGTTGTCACTAGGAGGAAAAGGCTGCACTGTGTCTCTCCAGAGTTATGAAATAGTATCCAGTAAAGGGATTTTTTTTTCTCTCTCTCTGGATGTTTTTCAAGGTTTGGGAACAGGCTGGGTTGCTGAGACAGTTCTCTTTGTGGCTGCCTCAAGCCCAGGGCACTGGAGGAGGAAGTGTTTGTGTGGAGACCTGTTCAGGCTTCCTCCCAGCAAAACAAAAGTGATCTCCAGGAATTCCTTGTGGTAGTCTGGCATAGTTTGAGTTCAGCAGAGTCAAGGATGCTCAGCAGCTTCCTTGCTGCTTGGCTGCTGCCATTGCATTGTGGCAGTCCATACTAAATGTCAGTAACTGTGCTGTGCCTGGGGTGCAGCCATTCCCCTTTCCTTGCTGACACAACTGGAAGCCTTCCTGGGCAACAAGATCATCAAGCTGAGTAGCTGGGCTGAGAGAGCAGAGAGGAAAATAGGGTTTTTTTCCGAATTACTCCACGGGTGGCTGGACCCAGGCCACCCAGAGGTCCTGTTGTGTTCTTCAGGTTTCGGAATGTCTCATGGGGGTCTCTAATAGATAAATAATAAGCTGAAAGATGGGAAACAAAGACTGAGAAGTGAAGGGCCAGCTTTCCCAATGGAGAACTGTCACCAGTCAAATGTGACAAGGGCCTGTCAAAGGACAGAGAGTTTGAATATATCTCTTAAAGAGGAGTAAGTGGCAGATGATGAAGTTTGCTGCAGACTCTTCAGAGGAGCAAAACCCAAAAGCTGCACTGAATAACGGTAGAAAGTCCTTGCAATGTGGGGCAGTGGGTTATAGGATAAGATGCTGAGAAAAGCAAAGCAATCCAGAGGGAAGGGGGAACCATCTTAATCTCAAAATGCAGTGCCATGGGCTCAAGATGTGATAATGTCACTTGTGAGAGAGATTTCAGAAGTGCAGTGACCTGGGCTACAGGAGCAAGGCTTGATTCTGAGTATGGTCAAAAAACCTGCAAGCAATCTATTTCTAGGAAAAGAACTGAGAACAAAGTGTATAAATGCACTGTATGAATCTGCAGTGAACAAAAGCCTTCATGTAGGTTTGGGGTAAATTGGAGTAACTAATGCAAGGAAAATCCATTGAGTGTTTTTAAAATATCAATACACAATCTCTTGTAGAGAAAGTCCAGCAGCTGGAAATAGCTGTAGCCTGGGAAGTGTTTGTAATGAAACATAGCTACATGCTTGGCCTGTTCTTATCCTCCTTCCTAGGTGCTGCTCTCAGTTACCATTGAAGACAAGACATGGGGCAGAATGAAGCTTGATCCAACCACAGTTAGTGGCTCTGATTCCTTTGCTTTTTCAAGAAGATGCTATATGGGAGTGAGCCATGTGTGGCACGCTGCTGCTGTGTATGTGTGAGGGCTTCTGAGGATTTTGGAGATACTGTGCTCCCTTTCTCTCCCTTCAGTGAAGAGAGCTGCCTGGCTGGAGGAGAAAAGTCCTGAGGTTATTGCACATCTGTTATCAAAGGGACAGGGCAATGCAGTGTGCCAAAGCAGGGAGAGGGGCTTTGTAGCAACAGAAACATCTGGTTCTTCACCAGGACTGCTCACTCTGAAGTGCACAGTTTCTATAGGTGATGGAAAGCTATTGCCCAGGTAAACACACCTGGCTCTTCTCTCCTCCAAGGAATCTTTGGGCAAGAAACAAACTTCAAAAGGATTTGCTTTCTTTGACTTAACCTCTCCCATCACTTCTTAAATTCCATGCTTCTGGTCAGGAAGCACTGGCTGACATGGAAGTAGCTGGATGATCCAGGACAACTCATCCTGCCCTCAAAGCCCCCATGTGCTACTTTAACCCACAGTGCAGTGGGGCGAGACACTGTGGGAGTGTGAGACAAGTTCCTAATGTTCTTGTTGATCAAATGGCCCTCTGAGTCTCCTGATCTGCTGTGGTGATAAGTCATAACAAGGACTCTCTCTTAATCCTCATTATCCTCTGTTGGTGCATCCTGCCCACATAGACTAGATATTTCCTATCAACAGGGAGTAACCCCTGTGGAAGATAGGATCAGATTCCCAGGAACCAGGCTGTAGTAAGAGTGAAGGAAGAATTAGGAAACTGTCCTAATTTGAGGCTAATCTTATAAATACAGGGCTGGATACAGACAATGGAAAGAGAAATACCAGGAGAGCTTTAGCATTTAGCTAGGGAAGGATCATCGCTTGCCAGGAGTAGCCTTAATTGTAACTTATGATGTGGTAAAGTTGCTGTTTGATCTCAGCTTCAGCACAGGCGAAGAGATAGATTCTGCTTTCTGTCACCAAAGGAGTAGGCTGAGAAAAGAACAGGGAAAAGTGTATTTAAAAGCAATTTTATCACTTGTGTCAGTACACACAAGCTGCAGTGCATGGATGGAGTGCTTTATTAGTTTTTACTTGGATAAAACCCTAAAGAGGAGAAAAGGTCTGCGTGTTTTGGGGTTTTTTTTCTCTGAAGGAGATGTGCTAATACAGCCATTTGGATATTTAATGTTGCATGGCATTGCTGAAAATGCTGAAAGCCACAAATCTTTTCTTCCAGCATAAGTGGGTTGGTGGAGTTTCTTTCTCCTAGCTCGACCCATAGCTGGAGCCTGAACCAGTCAGAGACTTGGCCTGGCTGTCACTCATGCTCACCTTTCATGTGGGCTGGGTGGAGTGTGCTGCAGTAGCTTGTGGTGAGAAGTTCTCTACAGACTGTTGCTTTTGTGAACCTTTTTAGACAGCCTGTTAAAATGGAAAGTTGCCTCCTGCCTGTCTCTGCCCTCTCCACATCACAGCACCCTGCACACAACCCACGGTCCCTCTGTGCGCTCCATTTGCAAGCAGGGGGAGAACAAGCACATGGTTGTGAGAAAGTAATTGCCTTTACAGGGGGGGTAACCACCTTATCATGCCCAACTGGTATATTCTAGCATGATCCAATAATCATCTAAATGACTATAGTGCAACAAGGTGTGGACATTGGTTGCTCATCTCCACCCTGAAGGTGGTGGTGCAAGTTCCTGGAAAATGCCGTCATGTCCTTGCGGGTTTGGACTCGTTTGGCTTTTTACTATCCATCCTACTCACAGGTGCTTGGTGCTTTGGTGTTGTATTTATTGCTCAGCTTTCTGTATTTATTGCTCACGCTGCTTCCTTCAGAAGTTTTACAGGCTTTGTCTTGGACAAAGTTTGTGAAGGTAGAGTGATGTACAAAACCCCTCTAGCCTCCTGGAAACCTTGTCCCTTTTAGATAGTCTGTCTTGGACAAAAGATCTAACCAGGCTTGGCCTAAGAGTTATACAGTAGTTGCCTCCCCCAGGTCCCCCTGTATGAGTTAGGACAAGGCCTTAAAGCTATATATAAACTGTCTGTATCTTAGGTTCCTGCTTTCTATCCTTTCTGGACCTCCCAGGATAGATGATTTTTTCCTGAAAGTCACCATAAGAGTCATGCTATGTGGACTCCCATTCCTTCCCCAGGTGGCTTTCTTTGTTGTTTTATCTTCACCGTAGCAGGTTATGTGATCTTGAGCTACTGCAAACTGTGCACAGTTTGTCTCCAGTGGCTGCTTTGGGGGTTTTTGGATTGGTTCTTTTGTTTGTTTTGTTTTGTTTAATTCTATAATGACAGATGAATTTGAGCTCGTTTTATGATGAAGTGTCAGGGAGCGGAGCTGGCACAGAGGACATACACAGTGGTGTGGGCACACCAGATCCTCCTTTGTGCTAAGTTTACTTTGATAAAGGGTTGCTAAGTAGTGCCTACGGGTGGTTGATGCAGCTGGATAGTGAACAGAGTGCTTGTAATTGCTTCTGCTGTCTTCTGGGATGTGCTTCCAGCAAGTCACGACACCTGGTAATGTGCTTGTAACATCTATTAACCTTGTAATTTTATAAGTAGAGCTTTAACCCCACTTGGTTGCCAGTCAGGTCTGGAAGCATCAGCTGTGGTGCTCCATGATCTCTGCTAAAATCTTGTGCCTGGTTGCTGAGCTCACTGGATTTCACTGCCTTTGCTGTCTTCTCTTGTTTGCCAGACACTCTCCTCCTTCAGCCATGTCAAAGCACACCCTTGACTGTTATTTTTCACAGAAAGCTAATCTCTCAGATTCCTTCTGTAGAGTGAATGTTTGAATGATGATCCTTTGCTAGCCAGGTGCTGTGTGGCAGTTCCCCTTTGCAGATCATGCAAACCCTTTACATACCCTGAAGTGAAGACCTGTGAGGCTGAAGGGGTCAGCATACCTGCAAAGCCCCAGGTGCCCTGGTGAGACACGAATTTGGGGAGGTGGAAAGACTGGAGCAAGAATTTAGGCTTGCTGCAGAAGGATGACAGATTCAAGGACTCTGGTGTTGGGATCTGGTCTGCTGCAGAAGGGAGAGTCCATGTGCTGCTGTGTAGAAGGCACATACCAGCCACAAGGTGCTCAGCCAGGCAGGACACTGATAGAAAGGGGTGTCCTGTTCAGATTCTGAGCAGGCCATGGACTATCAGAAAGTTGTTGGCAGAACAGAGATCGAGCCCTGATCTTTTAACAGACCAGCTTCTACCAGAACCTCATGGCCCAGCTTTCTTCAAGGCCTGCTCTAGGCAGTGCTGTAAGGTGTCATGCCAGAGCACCCAACTGCTAGAGGATCTGTAGCCATCCTCACCTGAGAAGATGTCTCCTGCAGAAGATAGCAGCATCCTGCCATGTGGTAAAGCCTGAAAAAGAGAAGATTCGATCAGTAAGAGGTACAGAGCACACAGGAGGATCCTGGGGTGGGGATTCAGGAGGGGCTGACTTTGAAGTCCAGCTCTGGGGCAGCCCTGGTAAAGTCTCCACAGCTCTGGGAGAGATTGGTGTTCAGTGAGCAAGGCAGGGTGGATGCTCTGTTCCAAAGTGTCCCTTGTCTCCTTTCTCCTTAGGGCTTTCCTCATTCATGAAACTTGCTACTAGGGCAGCTTTGGTGGAAGTAACCAGTTTTCTGCAAGTGTAGGGAGTTCCCTGAGTGAGCACCCAGTCTTGGGGACTGGGTGAACTGCCATATTTGGAAGAGCAAGCCAGGGAAAGTGGGAAGTTAATTGTGTGCTTCATTACCAGTGACTGCAGACAAGAATACAAATGAACAAACACCACCAAAGAGCAGAAAGCCAGGTTTAATTGCCTTCAGTCAGACACTCCTGGTGAGCAAAGTCTTGAATGGGGAGCACAGCCTGCCCCTGGTCTGTATATCTTCCTCCTTCCCAGCTCTAAATATGACTTCAGGTGTGTGACTCCAGACTAAGCAGTGAGAGGCAGTTTAGGATGGGTGTCATCTTTTTCTTTCCACTTTCTTCAGCACCCCAGTCAGAAAGGGTGTGATCCCAGGCAACACTCCTGTGGCACAGCTGTCGTGCAAAGTAAGCTGGCAAATCCTGACTCCTTATTTGTATTTTGGTGAAAGTTTTTATCGTGTTTCCTGCAGACACAGACCGAGAGGAACGGGTGGTTCTGCTGCTGGCTTGCCTTTCTGATAAAGGCCAAAGGCTTTTAGCAAGCCTCACAGCTCCTTTTGTGTCTCAAAATATCCCCTTTTGCTCCTTCATGTGACTGCTTCTGCTATACCTGCTGGATGACAGGTCTCTTCTGTGCAAGGGATTTTTAAGAAGTCACTTAGCTTGTTTACTTTTCAGATTTATAACCCTTATTCTGTCTTTTTATTCTTTCTCTGCCCCAGAAACCCAGAGAGTATTTACAGGAGTCTGTAATTTGTTAATCAAACTGCTTCCTTGCTTTACATGGAAAGAAAAAGCCAAACTATGACTGCAACACAATGGAAGTGTAAACAGGAAAACACAAAGCTTCATTTTGGAGACATATTCCCTTAAGAATTCAAAACCTTCTAGGCCTGGACAGTTTGAGTCAAGTATCAGTTGATGTGATGTACCAGAAAAGGAAATATTTAACTTTTTTATTTATGTCCAGTAAAGCTCATTGAAGCCTTCAGGGAAAAAGAACACTGAGAAGGATTCAAAGGGAAACCCCATGCAGGGCTTCCAACTGTTTATGCAGCACTTTGTAGGAGTTTGATGGGAATATTAATAGTTCATTCTCAGCAGTGTCTGCAGAAGGTGAGTTTGTAATTTGGAAACTTTTTCACAGAATCACAGAATCAGACAGGTTGGGAAGGACCTCTGAGATCATCAAGTCCAACCCTTGATCCACTATCACTGTGGTTACCAGACCATGGCACTGAGTGCCACATCAGTCTCTTCTTAAAAACTTCCAGGGACAGAGAATCCACCACCTCCCTGGACAGTTCATTCTAATTCCCCTTCCAATGCCCATTTTGCATTACTTGAAAATTTAAAATGAAAAAGAAATCTGGCCTAGATTTTAAAAAGTGACTATGGAAATGCCCTCCCAGCCAGTGGCAAGGTATCTCATAGACAGTGTCTAGAAAACCAGGTCCCTCAAGGCTGTCTCCACTTGGGATCCAAATCTAATAGGTGATTTGGGTGATCTTATGTTTGAAAGTCACCATGTGGTTTGAGCACCCAAAGGAATAATTATCTATTAGCTAGTCACATAAACCACACACCCAATAGATGAACATAATGAATAAAGTCATCAAAACTGGAGCCTGTTCATGGCTGATTTGTGAACTGACAAAGGAACTACATCATTTGATGATCATCCAGTTCCAAATCGTACACCCAGCTCTGGTGTCCAGTTAAAACCATTAAAATGTTTAAGCTCAGTGTTTATGTTTTATGAAGATCAGATCTATTTTCATCATTTTTGCTTTATTTGCATAAGACCTCTTAAGCCTATGGTGTGGGTTTTTCTGTTTGGTTGTTTTTTTAATAACCCTTTTGGCAGGCTGCAAACATGTCAGAGGCAGACAGAAATCCCCTTTGCATCTGGGCAGACAGGTAACAAGCAGTTGATTTGGTCTGGAAATGTGGAGGGACCTTCTTCTCTGCTGCAATCTGATCCTGCCAGGTGGAACAGCACTTGTCACCTCTGCAACTTGAATTAGGGCGAAGGAAGAACAAACTGTTCCAACCAACTCCCTTCTTCTGTCAACTGCCAGCTATGATTTTTGTTTAATTATTTGCATTACATCATGAGTCCTGTGCTAGGTGCTGTACGAAGCTGATGATGTCAAACGTGTGCTCAGTTTGGACGCTGTGCAGGGCTTCCTGGTAGGGCGTACGTGCTGAAGTGTTTGAAGTGCTCAAGGAGGAGAAGCTGGCAATGTCTCCCCCATCCCCTCCCTTTGGATTAGTAAGATATTTAACGTGTTCATTTAGCTTGCCTATTAAAACAGACTGTTCTTCTTCAGAAATCTGCCCCTGCACTGGTTAGACTCCCCTTTATGCTTTCTGTATCATGGATCCGAGTGGGATGTTTCTGAGGGAGACCCTGTGAGAAGTCCACAGTGCTCTTCCCAACAGAGGAAGCCCAGGCTGGAAACCTTGGGCAAAACAGAATGAATCAGTGTCTTGGTTCTCCAGAACATAAAAGTCAAAGTATCTTTGGTAAATAGATCTTCCTTCCAGAGTCTGTGGTGAGGTTTGGCTACTTGTTATTGCCCTGATGTTATTTCTGCATCCTCATGGCATGTGTGTACATGAGTATTTCCAGTTGCTCTTTCATCATGTGCTCCTTTCTGAGCTTCCCTTTACACTGTTGATAAACAATGTGTATAGCTTAACATGTGTGAGATTGTTGGGTTCCAGAGGGTCTGGCAGGGGTTCTTACAGAGTCCCAGGATGCACAGGAGCTATTAAAGTGTGGTCATGTAGTCTCACAGTGGGGCAGTGTAGCCTGCTGGTTCCCCCCTGGCAGTGCTGGTGGCACAGGAGGGACAGCCTGGCTCTGAGTCCTTGTTCTACATTCACCAAGTCCACTTCGAGAGGGTGGAGAGGGAAATAATTTCTTCTCTCACCTCTGTTGTCTGCCCTCCTGCTGTCACATAGAGCTGTGTGTGTGGTGTCCATGGAAGCAGAGCAGGACAGGACAGCAAGTGCCCAGATGCCTTGTTCTTTCTCAGTCCTGGGGCCAGACTTCTTGAGCCCAGTTCTCTGTCACCTGCATCAAGCCTGCCTTAACCTGATGGAAGTGAGGCCAGGGACTGGTGCTGGGCTGCATCCCACAGTTCCCACCATTAGCCACACACTGAGGAACCCAGGAGCTGGTCACACTCCACTGCTCTGGCAGGAGACACTCGTGCTTTACCCCTCTCTGGAGTGGTTGAGTCTGTGTTGGAAAACTCTCTGCCTCCGGAAGAGGAAATATGGGCCCTGCTTCTGTGAGATGCTGCTGGGTGGCCAAACATCCTCATCAGATAGAGATCATGTAATTCAGGTGGACCACTAAACTTTTAGGCAGCAATTAGGACTTATGCAGTAACTCTGAGTCAACTAATACACCTGGGTGTTGCCTTGGCATACTTCCGATGGCAAATCCTTCCTGTATAGGCTTGACATTCTTACATTCTCTGCTGGCCTCCCAAGTGCTCCACTTGGAAGCCTGATCAAAAGCCTGTGGTGATGCCAAAGGGAGATGTCCCATTGAATTTCCTGGCTTTCCTCTGGTCCTCTAAACCTGCAGATCACACCAGGCAGTTTCTTTGATGCCTTCTTCCACAGTGGATGAAGTAATTATGACCAGCAGCGGGGTAATAGCTCTGAAGACTTTAGGCTGATTAACAACAACTGTGTTTTAATAAAAAATGTTCTGGTAAATCCTTCTGAATTGCAGCTCTAATTACTCTGCAGCCTGATGTGCAGCAATTGCAAAGCTAATAGGATCACCTGAATCCAGTTAATGAATCCTCTGTTATGGCTTGCTCTGACTCACAAGATGTGTAGTGTTTCTTTTGGTCTCCCCTGCCCTGCTCCATTCCCTGGTGAATATGTATGCTCTGTATTACTGAAGGTAAGGGGGTGTGAGCATAAACTTTGAATGAATTAACTTAAATATATGTATCCTTCCTCATTATTTCAAGAGTCTGGGCTTTTTGCATCAGTCTCAAGGTGAGTTCATTCAAGAAGTCACTGATTGCTGCTGCCTGATGGCTCTTTTCAGGCTTAGAGAGTTTGGTGAGGAATCTTTTCAGTCCTGTTCTCTGCTCCCTGAGAAGCAGTCTGCATATGTGTTAGAGAACAGCTAGGAGAAACTCGCTCCTTGCTAGTGTTTTAAGGTAGTTTATTCTGCATCAGGAAAGCCAAATACACTGATCTAAAAGCAACTATTGTTGGAACACTTTTTCTTTCTGTGTCAACCCCTCTGTATGTAAACTTGCTTATGCTCCCAGGCTGTTCCCTGCCCTGCCTTCCTTTCAAAAGGAAAAAGGCATATTAGCCTTAAATTTATGTTCTTCCATTTTTGATAAGGTTGTAAGCTGGTGATCTGGGTTTGGACTGCTCAGGAGTGGGACTCCAGTCAAAGCAACAGGGAGCCCGTGGTGTCTTTGGTTTTAGAGCATCTTTTTCTTTTACAGGTGGAGGTCCTAGATAGTTTGAGGCTTGTTGGCAGACTGTTGTCTGCCAGACTGTTCAGCCTCACTCAGGGATAAGCAGAAGATTGTTTGAAAGTTACCTTTCAAAACTTCCCTTCTTGTTGATTTCTTGTTACAAATGTGTTGTATTTCTTACATAGATTTATAGGATTAACTCCATGTTTAGGCACACTATAAAGTGAGCTTCTAACCAGGTACCTTTTAACTATCATAATAGCAAGGAAGCCTGTCTGACGAATTTAGTGGCAGGAAGCAAAGTAAACATCTAAAGGATGTAATAAAGAGATTCAGGTGGGTAGGACATAGCAGCATACCAGAAGACAGACTTGACACCAGCCACATTTCTGGTCCTGTAGCTCCAGTGCAGTTCTTTCCTGGATGTAACACAATGAACAATTTGTCTTAACTGCTCATGGAGCTGAGGCTTGTGTAAAAGTGAGAATGTGAGTCCTGGGACTGGCTGTTCCCCAGCTATGAGGTTTTTACTGGAGGGAGAAGGAATGAATCCCATTGCTCACACCACAGTTGATGTTAGACATGGGTCAAGCTGAAAAACTGCAGTTCTCTGTGAGGATATTAGTAGAGGCTATTGAACCTAGGGGTTTTCAGAGGCTTCATTAGATCTGTGTCTAGGAACTTGAAGACCTTGGGTAAGAGTGAAAAATGCTAAATGATTCAAGTGTTGCAGTAAAGAGAGATGAATGGAGTTACAAAGGAAATGTGCAAATATTTATTGCATGCTGGCAACAGATTTCAGGCCAGTTTGCTACAGCTGGGGTGAGGGAATAGCACTGTCTTTTATTTTTTTAAGCAGAGTGTAGAGGGGAAAAAAAAAATGCCTTGGGTGATATCTGAAAAGAGGAAAAAACCCAGCCCAACAGATCTGCTTGTAAATGATAAGGCAAGGAGGGGGGAGAGCAGCAAAGGTGATGTGAGGCTTTGTGTTGCTTTCCTGAGCATTGAAGTGCAGAATCATTTCTGTGGCTGCTCCTACCTAGCAAATAACCTTTTGAGAGCATTGGGCTGAATGTGGGAGGGAAGGGGAGTGCAGCTTATCTTGGATTTTTAAGTATTATAGTGTCAGACTTCTGTCTCTCCCCTCAAAGTTCAGGGCCTACTCTTTGAAGGCACCTCTCATTTCTGGTGTTTAGAGGCTTTTATCCTCTGCTCTCTGCTGGGCTTGGTTACTGGAATGGATTAGGATCACAGGAGCTGTAGCATGGGTGGGCACTGGCTTTGTGCCAATGGTGAGGGGTTTTCTTGTTGTGTTTGTTTTCCTTCTTCATGGAACAAAGAAGTGTTCTGGGGCTGGAGCTAGCTTGGCTCTAACTCCGAGATACTGTATGCCCTGGCAGTGACATTGGGTGGCTTGGGGAGAAGGGGAAGGCTTCAGTGCCTCCCAGAGGGTCAGATGGGTTTTCTCGTGGTGGGTGGGAGGAAGTCACTTCTCACCTCCTCCTCTGGCAGAGCAGAGGTCTGCAGTCTCGCTTACATTTCCCTTGGTCTTGCTGATAAATATTTGCATTTTTGATGTTTTGGAAGCTGAGTGCAGGAAGATCAAAACCTGCACTTGTCATCTTTTAAGGAGAGTGAGAACTGTCTGCTTCCCACATGTTGTCTGTGGGGTTGCACTGTGCTTGGGCAGCACCTTGCCCTCCCCTAGAAAGCGCTCCAGGCTCTAGGGAGCTCTCCATGCAGGAGCTGGGCGTGAAGGACTGTGGCTGTCTGCTGGGCTGAAGCAGGACCTGAGGACCAGGAGGGATGGAGTTTGTTCCTGGCTCTGTCTAACACCAGCCACCTGGCTTCAGTGTCTAAATGTGGCAGCCAGGTGTGACAGAGCCTGGCAGAGCAGTCTGTGCTTGATGCTGCTGGTCAGCAGCACCCTGTCCTCACTTGTCCCCACCATGGCAGACCAGGTCTTGCCTCACACTTGCTTTGCCAGTGCTGAGCATCTGTCCCTCTGGACTCCTGCTTGCAGCAAGGCTGGAGGGGCAGCTCTCACAGGGAAGCTACAATCTCCCTGCATCTACTGTAGGAATATCTGGCATGCCCCTGAGTGGCACAAAGATTTTAAATCCTCACCCTAACCTATGGGGAAAGTATTCAGGAGGCTTTCATCTTTGGAAAATGCATTGGGTTCTCTGGATGAAAGAGCTATTATTTACCTATCAACAACATAATCCCCCTCCCTCCTACAGATTGCAGGCAAGCTCCTGGGGCAAACAGCACTGTAATTAAGAACAAATATTTACTATGAAGGACTAGCTGAGACCTGGCTGGGCAAGCAGCCGTGAGCCTTGTCTGAACTTGCCTTCTGTGTCTTCCCCTTTGAAAGCAAGGAGTCAAAGTCTTTTGTCAGAAGAGTGTTTGTGAGGCACAAGATGGTGGGTTTGGCCTCTGAGGCAGCCAGGAGCCATCAGGCTGTTTGTTCCAAGCTGAGGAAATCCCCCCCCAGCAGAGCCACTTGGATCTAGAGGCACTTCACTCTTCTGCCCTGGGTTGCTCTTGGCTGGATCTGCAAGTGGGACTGGGCATAGAGAGAGAGACCCGCGTGCAGGGACTGCAACTGGTGCCATGCTACAAGAGAGTCTGTGGAAATACTTGTCTAGAATCAGGAATTAATTTAGCCTTTGTTTGCATCTACTTTCCCTTTTAATTTCTGTTGCAATTCAAGGGTTTACTTCCCAGGACTCGAGGCCTGATTTTCAGACACCAGGGATCTTGTACTTACAAAATCCCTGGGACTGTTTCACGGCTCAAACTCAGAGCCTACTCACCTGCCCCCTGCCACCCTGATCAACAGCAAAAAGGGGTGACAGGGAACTTGCTCATCTTCTGGCAAGGCTCGACAAGCTGAAATTTAATAAATAAGTCAGTTGTGAGTAATAGAAACAATTGCAAGGATGTGGTGTGTGGTTCAACCAGCTATCACTGCTGTGGTAATGCAACAAGGCATGTGATTACACTGGGAAATTGCAGTAGCAATACCAAGATTTACAGCATGAGTCCCACAGAAGAAGTAGACATGGGAGATGTACACAGACACACAGAGCTTGCAAAAGGTCTGAGCCAAGTGTCTGCATGAGGCCAGTACCAGCTTCCAGAGGGCTGAGAAAGCCATGGAAGTAACTGGAGAGGTGCCTTGCAACATGCTGATGTGTGTGAAAGTGCTCTAAGGCTCACAGTTAGAACTTGTTGGGGTTGTTGAGGAATATGCCACCAGCTGGTGACATATTTAAGAGGTTTGGGGTTTTTTGTATTTATTTGTCCCCCCGTTGCTGTAGATATTGTAGGATGATCATGTATTCTCAGCAGTGTAAGAGCTGAAAATGGTGCTCACAAATGCCTGTGGGCTGAGCCTAACCTGCCTGAAGCTCTGATCTGTGAGAACTGCTTTATATACCAGATACCTGGTTTGGGTTTTTAAATAAACTCCTTAGCTCCCAGAGAGAAAAGTTTCTTTGAGGCTGTACTTTGAATGACTCCTTTTGTTTGGGAGCTTAGATGCAACACCAAGGAAAAGGGAGATAATGTAGTACAAGGAGTCTGGGAGAGCTGTGAAGAGGAAAGGCTCTCAGTCACGAGCTAGGAAGTCACAGAAGAGCTCTGAGATGAGCTAGAGAGGCCCCATGGATTTGATGTTAGTGCTACTTAAGGGAAGAAGAGCCTCAGCAGTGCCTCACTCCGTGGCTTTATCAGTGTCCATCTCCTACTTTGGCCCATTAGGTGTGTGGGGAGGCAGCAGCATCACAGCCTCTCTGGCTCTTGCATTGTGACCAGTGCACTAATGCTGGCACACCTCACCTAAACCCATAGGAAGTGGAACAAAACTTGCTCACTGGTTTTTGTGTAAAACACACACCATCCTGGTTCACGAGTGTATGTGCCTTTTGGCTTCCATTTCCAGAAACAAATGCCAGAAAAGCTGTCAGGTCTCTGGTTTGGCTTTGACAAAGTTGTCATCCATTCCAGTGTGTTTTGTGCACATGTAGGAGGCAAGCCCTGCTTTTGTTGTCTTTGCCAGCAAGCCAGACATCTAGACACCCTTTGCCAAGCCTGCAAGAATTTTGCTTGATTTTTAAAGGGAGAGTGTGAGTAAAGCTGCCTGGACAATGCTCTGTGCTTTCTGAAGGAGAAGTAGGCATTGAAATGCTGCTCAGAGAAAACATAAGTTGGTTCTTTGGGTGAATGGTTCCTGTCTTGTTTCATTGATTCCTCATACTGCTGCTTTTTCACGGTCACTGCTACTTGGCAGGCTAAGGGAGCCATGTTTTTGTAATACCGTGTCCTGAAAAGGTGAGTTTGGCTACAGATTGTGCCTGGAAGAATTCCTTGGATGAGGTGTTTGTCTTTGCTAATTTAAGATCCTAAAGTCAGGCCACAAGACAGATTGTGCAGAAAACTCCAAAATCCTAGTGCAGCAAGCAGTGATCAGGACTGATGAGACCATCGTTTAAGACTGTTCAGAGTTTTGTATCAAGGACAAGTCTGTTCCTGGGATTATGTATACTGGAGAGTTTCCTCATTTCTTTAACTTGACTATTTTAAAGAGGCAGTTGCTGAATTGCCTCTCTGCTCTGCTCTTCCCTGTTAATTTAAAGACAAGTTTAACAATTATTGTTTGAAAAGAACCTAAGGAAAGAACTCATAATACTCTTTTCCATCTGATTTTACTAAGAGACTTTATTACCTCAACACTACCAATCATGGCTTGTTCCTTGTGACAGTTATCAAACAAATAGGCAAGGTACTTCCTAGCACTGCAGGTACCCACATAGCATTCTGAGGTGGAACACATGAAAGGAACCTGAGGATGATCCCCAGTGAGGTGAGTGGGGGAAGCAGGTTGCCACAGCCCTACACAGTTCTGCTGAGGAAGAGTTAACTTGCTTCTGTCTGAGTTGAGCCTGGAAGCAGAGGTTGGTTGGCTCAACATTGGAAATCCTCTCTTCATGCCAGGTGTAATAAGGATCATCTGGGAAAAATGTGTCTGCTTGAGACACAGATCTGCCTGAGACATGCACTGAGCACAGATGGAGTTTGCTGTCTCCTGAAGGAGCCAGGTCCCCAGTTGAGCAAAGCCTAACGGAAATTGGATCCAGTCCAGAATGTCTGGATGGCATATGATATTTACTGAAATATGGCATTTCTTCTGTAAGCAACACACCCTTCTCTCTCACTTTAGAAACCATCTGGGCTTCATGTGTGAGAGGTCAAAAAATGGAGCAGGAGAGCATCTGATGCTGTATGGCTCTTGTGGTGTATTTCCCACTCTGGGCCCCTCCATGGGTGTCCCTATATTTGTGGGTATGGGAGTCTCAGCTCTGCCCCGATAACTTGCTGAGGGTTCTTTCCCCCTTTTCTGCAGTGGTTGAAATCAGAATTGTCTGAGGAGTTTGCATTGGGCTCTGCTGACAGGGTATGAGGCAAACTCTCTTGTCTAGGCCAGGGTGCAATCATTATGCTGGCAACCATTATACCTTCTCCCCTTTCTAGCTGGATCAACAGCCAGTGGCTTCATTGACTCTACTGATATTTATACCAGCTGGAGTCTAAACTCTTGGAAATGAGGAAGGGATATTTGTATCTGTTGCATAGTAAGGTTTTTTCCAAAGAGCCCCCTTACTTTGGGCTGTGCAGGGCCCCCTGTATATTGTATAGCCAGGCTGAGGAAGGATTTACCTAGTTTAAGGGCAGGAGGGGCCAGGGGGGTACTGAAGATTGTCCTCTGCCTGCCTGAAATGATGCAAGTGTGGCTGTGCTTTTCATTAGCTTCTGAGGTGTGGTGTAGTTAAAGGTAGCACCTTTGGGGTGGGCTTAGGGTTTCCTCTGCTGTTTTCAAGGCTTTCCTTGTAGCTTGCTCTCTGTGTGCACGCTCTGTGGGTTTTGTTTCTTGAAGGGAGGGTCATATGATAGCCTCAGCATCTCTGATCTTTCTGGCAGACTGATCCCTATTCCTTCCTGAGCTTGATAAACAGTCCAAGAAACTGTGCCTGTGTGTGAGTGCCTGTGTGCCTTTCAGACCCCGCAGCTTGTTTCTTTAGTTCCTGATGTCGTTTTTTTACCTGTCACAGTTTCTCATGCTTCTCTGCTTCCCCTTCCCATTTCCCCTCCTGCTGCAGTTTACCTGCTGCTGCTTGACATGAAGGTGTAGGTGGTACTGGACAACCCATTCCTGAGAGCCTTGACCTGTGCTCTGTGGCCTTGCACTCTGATGGCACAGGATTTCTGAGGTGGTGAGGCTTTCAGGCACCTCTGAAAAGACATTGCAGTGATTTCTGAAGTCATTCATTCTATGAGCATCAGCAGCTTCTCTCTGCAGTGTGGATGCTGTAACTTGCAGGTTATCCAGATACCCAGGGAAGGCAGATACTGGTAGGAAAGAACAGTCTTCTCTGTGTCTGTGCAAAGCACTGTTGCACAGCAGAGCTCTGGTTCAGAGCAGCAGGACTCTGACATGGTAGCACAATGTGAATTGTTCCCAGTTCCAGCTGTCTTTGGCCCAGTGTGGCTAAAAACACAGAGAAGCACTAAAAAAGCCTCTCTTGCTTCTAACCCCAGCAGCTTGTGCTTTTGTGGCCAAAGCATCCAGCTCCAGCTTTGTCACTGTTGCTGGAAAATGGAAACGCCCTGTGTGAAGACACCCACTAAGGCCTGAGGGGGTGTGTCTGGAAGATTGATCTTTGCACTTTTGCTCTGTGAGGGTCTCTTGGGCTGGGGCTTCCCAAAGTCTCTTGGAGCTGTGGAATCTCTCATGCTGGGAGGGGTTCCTTTTCCTCTGTAAGTGCAATAGTGCACGTGTTTGAATCTCATACTCCTCTCATCTCTCACTGCCAGATCCAGGCTGGATTATCGTTGTACTGTGTCTTCAGCTGAGTCTGCCCCTTTTCTTGAGAGGAACTGGTCCTTGAAAAGTGACCTGTGTTTGTCCCCATTCTCCAGGGTATCCGACTTCTGTGTTCTTTTCCCCTGTCTCTTGGGGCAACCCGGCAGCTCAGCAGTCAGCAGCAGCATCAAACAGGTCACTTTAGTACTGAGGTACCTTCACTCCCCACCCTAGCTTCTTGCTCCCTTAGCAGATTGCCTTACCTGATTGACTGCATTTCGATTCATCTCTGATATTTAATCTCCTCCTTGGAGAAAGATGGGCTGCAGCGATGCTGTTGTTGCCCTGAGGTAGGAATCAAGAGCTGTAGAGTGTTATTTCATTCAGTCCAAAAAAGCCCTCTACGAGCACAGAGGACATGTTGTGCTGGAGTGAAAGGCAGCTTTGAGAGATCACGTAATCTGCCCTTGCCTGGCCTTGTGCTGTCTCTTGCTGTAGGACTGGAATCAAAATACCATCTCAGATACTGCAGCCCAATTGATTGGAGCTGCTTCAACTAATTCCATCTCTGTTCTAGAGGAAGACCTTTCTCTGTCTGGTCTGACCTTCCCTGTCCTGTCAGATGACATCCAGGAAACTTGAAGTCCAGATGAGAAGTTCCTTCTTTTGCAGAGAGGTGACCCTGTGAAGGAAACAGTCAGCTTTATAGCAAGTGGGGGTGAGTGAGCTAAGGGTGTTGGAACAGGAGAGCAATGGGAGGGAGCAGATGAAATGATGAACCCCGTCTCTCCCAGCCAGAAGGGTTGTCAGGGTCAGAGGACTGGAATATGGATGAGCAGCTGTGAGGCAGAGGCTGGAAAGAGCTTTTTTTTGTTGTTTGTTCTGAATATCCCTTAGTCTGTTTGCTGCCTGTGTCTAGCTGAATGCTGTCTCACAGGGATGAGAGCTGTGCTCTGTTGTCCTTCCTCTGTCCCTGGGACCTTCCTCTGGCTTGATGCCTCTTAAGGCTGAGCTACCTCTGGGGCCTCTCTCATCTTAAGGGACTGAGGATGCTGAGGGATGTGCTCTGAGCTTTAAGGCAGTGGGGTTTGGACTCTCACCTCTAGGGAGGTGTTCCTGGTTTGCTACTTGGGTCAACCTTGGGTGAAAGAGTAGGGATCAGAGCCCTGACCCAGGTTGAGTTCTGCCTTACAATACTGTCTGTGCTTCTCCATGTTGCCTGTGCCCCTTAGCAGAAAGGGGATAGGATGAGAACTGCCACTGGATGTATTAATTTCTCCTTGGCTGTGTCTCTCCAAGGTTATTAGTTTGTGATTGCATCCACATAGGGGTGGTGCCTCTGCCTAGCTGAGCTCTTGGAAGGCCATCAAGAAACAGACCTCATGTGACTACGAAATACAGAGATTTTAAATGGCCATCTAAAACACAACTCTTTACCAGGACACAGTCTCCTGGGGCAGATCTGTGAATGGAGCCAAGCCCTATTCAATTTCTTCTGACCACTGTGCCCTAGTCCAGCTTGTGTATCAAAGGCTTTTTGAGAGCAGAGTCCTGTGATCTTTTTTTGCTCTAAGCGCTTGTTCCCGTTTGCTGGGAGTGTCTGCTCTCTTTGGGGGATGGTGGAAGGAGGTGGTGCCCTCTCCTCTGCTGTGGCTGTGCTCCCTCCTGAAGCTCAGCAGAGTCTTCACTGCCCCAGTGCTTTGAAGGAAGCCAACTGCAGCTTTATTTACATGACATGGGTGGGGATGTAATAAAAGGAAATGAAGAAGCCCACACGAAGAGCAATGGCTTTTGTTTGTCACCAACATCACTGTGGGTCTGGCCTTGCTAAAAAGAAAATACTGAGTGGCCAGCTGCCACCCCATCTTGGGCTCTGGCTGTATGCTCTTCTCTGGAGAGCAGAGCAGGATCGGGCCCATTTTCTCACTGCAGGTCCTGCTGCAAAAGGCGATGGGAATGATCCGATGCTTTTCCCCAGGAATCAACACTGGACAAGGCACGTGTTTCACCGTGGTAGGTCAGGCTCTCCAAGATTTCTCAGAGTAAGACCCCCTCCTCTTTCCAGATGGTGAAATGTCTCTGAAGAGCTCTTACTCTGGATAGGCTTTTTGATTTAACTGCTTGGCCTCTGCCCAAGGGAGTCTGTGTGGCTGTATGGGAAAAGATTTTTAGTCGTGCAGTAATGATGTTGTGCACATTTGAACATGTGTACCCAGTGGATCATTCATCTTGGGATGAAATTGCACTGTTGACCACAAATGTTTGTGCATGTGCATTGACTACATTTATCTGTGAAATTACAATCCTTACTTGGGCAAAGCTGCTGCTATTATACATTTGCTTGTTATTCACTGCCCACGTTCTGCAAAGCTCTGTTAAGCCTGTTGCCACCTCCTGCCCTGCTGAACACTTGTCTATCATCTTGTGCCTTGCACCCAGTTGGAAAGTCACTGGGCCTTGCTGCCCAGCTGTGCTTGTGGGAAATTACTTCCTCAGGGCTTGGTGGAACAGCAGGATTAGGGAACCAAGACCCTCACTGTGAGGCCACAGAGCAAATTAGTGGCATGGCTTGTGATACCACCAGAAGGTGTAATTTCTCTGTCCATGCTTGGACACTGCTAGGTACCACTAATTTTCCAAGGACAAACATACTATAAAGACTGTAAAAAAATTATTCTTGCTTCCTATCTAGTATCAACCTTCTCTCCTTGATTTAACTGATTATAGTGGGGGCTGGCTTTCAGAAGGAATAGAAAGCTGGCTGTGGAGGGAAGTCTACAGAAGAAAAAGCAGGGTGTGGAGATATTTCAGTACACAGGGGGAGTAGTATGGGTGGCAGCAAGGTTGCCAGGAAGGCACCTGTGTACTCAGACCTCTCACGGGACTCCAGCAGTCCTTGGTAGAACTTTGGTAGAACTGGAGAGACTAAATGCAGGGGGGTCCTAATCTACAGTCCTTGTGGAAACAGCAGAAAGAGGACTTGGCCATCATCAAACTATTTTCAAGTAGCACAGCTCTTAGGGAAGTGTTTCTGGAAATACAAGGGGTTTTCCTCTTGCTCTGCAGGATCCCTTTGCCCTGATGATGTAAAGGAGTTAAGTAGGGTGGATGCCACAGTCAGCTGGGCTTCCTGCAGGGCAAGAGCCCTCTCAGCCTTCAAAGTGGTCCAGAGGTCCCTTGGGACATGGTGGGGAAGCCTTTGCAAGGTGACCTGAGCTTTTTTTTGCTCAGTAGTCCCCTGTCTGTAAGGTGCACCCACATGCTACGGCCGTGATGGAGGCCAGATGGGTGCTCAGGCCTGGTTCTCCTTCACCTGCCCTGCTCTCAGGAGCTGGGCTGTGGGCTTGGGATGAGCCTCTAAGGGAGGGGGAATTTAGCTCAGGTGCAAGCACAGCAGGAAACACCCATTTAGCTCACCCATTTCTGCCTCTATGCAGGGCCTCCAGCCTCGCAGAGGAGAAGATGGTTTTGTTTAGTTTGCTTAGATGAAGAAAAACGTCTGTCAAATTAGGGATTTGAAAATGGGAGGGGGGAGCAGGAAGTCTTCCTGTTGGCATTTATTAGAAGGGAAATTAATGTTTTATGTTCAGGGGCCCTGCTGGACGTGCAGGGCTCGGGGACAGCGGTGTGGTGAAAGCCTCCTGACTTCTTGAGTGTGGGGTGTGAATGTGATCTGGAATAAGCAAGAAAGGGCTAAATATAGAAGCTGCTGGCTCCTGCCCTGCAGTGGTGGCTCTGCCCTTGCTGCAGTCCTGGAGGCAGCAAGTTCTGCCTATTGTTCCGGTCACATTCTTGTGTCCCACGATGGGGCCTCTGTGATGGAATGAAATGAAGAGAAACAGATGGGAAAACAATAACCCAAGGAACAGACCCTGAGCTTTGCTGGAAGCTTCCAAAAACCCATAAATCCCCAAATGCATTTGTGCTGGATTAGGGAACTGAAGCGCAAAGCAAGGGCCAAGTGCCTGCTCCTATCCCGTGTGCTCTTGTTGCACACAGGCAGCTGAGTATGGGGCCTCTACCTTGCAACAAATTATTGTGGTGGCAATTCTGTTTCGTTAATCTTTTCAATCTGGCAACTTCCCTCTGCCCCTTCTCCCCACTCACTGCCCTTTTTGTCTTGCAGGCTCACGGATAAAGGGACTGCAGGAGGGGAGACAGCCCACAGTTTCATCCTTCTTACCTACAGCAGAGCAGGCTGCAGGCAAAACATGGTGAAACCCTTGTAAGACAGGGCTGCAGTTTCTCTGAGTTGCTGGTAAGTGCTCTATAGAAAGAAATTACCATTAGTGACTGTGACTCTCTTGTAAGGAGAGAGGGACTGACTTGAATACTGGGCAGGGAGTATAACCTGTCTGAAGTATCATGTTTGGTGACCATGAAGGTGTCAAAGTAATTGAAAGTCCTGACCCAGACACAATTCTCATTTTCATTTGTATTTGAAGTCTGTATATAATGTTTCTTCAGCAGATTGTAGTTATCTATAGTATCCCTTCCTTGAGTGCATCTGTGCTAAACCTTTGGCAAGGAGCTGGGAGAATGGATGACTGTGGAGGTGAAATGAATGAAGTTTGGTGCTTTCTGCAGAACTCTGCCTTACCTTGCAAATGGCAATCAGCTTGTTTGTTTGTTTGTTTACTCACCTGCCTGACAGTAAATTGGCTTTGCTTACACTCAGCTAAAAACTACAACTGCTTCTTTCCCTAACAGCTTATTTACCACTTGCTTTTGAGGTGAAGCATTTCCCTGGGGGATCAGACTGGTGTTGCAGCTGGCCCACAGGAAGAGTGAGGCAGTGCTGTGGGGAGCAGGGGAGAGGGTGGGGGGTGAAATAAATGAAATGTGGTCTTAGTTTGAACCAACCATGTTGTGAAACCTCATCTTTAGGATCTGGGACAGGAAGAACTGCACATGCTGCAGCTGTGCTGTTACAGCATGGGAGCGAAGTCATTTAGAGCCAGATAGGGATCTATACACCAGCAATCTTCATCCTTGTTCAAATACCCCTTTTCTTCTCCTGTTCCTTTCCCCAGGCATACATTATTTCAGTATTTCACCCTCCTCCCCAGTACATTTGCTATTTCCAACCACAGCTCCATGTTAAACAGCTGTGGCTGCTCTGAATGGACAGATATGTCCCAATGCAAGCAAAGAAATGGTGAAACTATTCATGTGCTGATGTGTCTTGGTCCAAAGCTACTGAAACTGACAGCCAGGCTCACATTCTCTTAAATGGCCTCTGAATGAGGCTTGATGGTGCAAGGTACAAGTTTGCTGTGTGGCTGGTTACAGTACCAGGGGGTATTCTGTACAGACAGATGTGTACTCCAGGATTGTAATTACATAGTTTATTGTTCCTTGCATTTAAATGGAAAATTTTTTTCATTGAAATTAGTGTTTATGCACTTTTGCTCTTTGTCTACATGAACCCACATAGGAACCTCCAAGTTGCTGGTTATTAGGTGAAAATCAGTGACACAAAACACTCAGTGTGTCCAGGCAAGTGCATTGCTTCTTTTGACTCAGTGTTATGCTGCCAGACTTGTTTAATATCCTGCATCCCCTGCTGTGCTACAGCACTGTGATCCAGCTGATGTGCTCTTGTGTCTCTGCTTCAGCAGCTGGGTATAAGCAGGACACCTAACAAAGTGTATTCCAAAGGCAAGCCCAGTTGAGTGCAGCTGGCTCCTTCTCCAGTTCATGCATTTGCTTCTGCCCCCTTGTGCCTGGGGAGGCAGGCTGAGAGGGAACTGCTCCTGCCAGCCCCCTGGTGCTACAGGAAATGAATCTTCCTGTTTTGTTACCCACCTCATTCTTTTTAGGGCAAGCCCTGCTTCCTGCCTAGAGGTGAACAAGGGACCAATGGAGGTAGATTTCATGAGGGACATGCAGTATGTCCTTCTTTATTTGGGCTTGGAACCACTGAGAGCCTTTGCGTGCCATCTGAATGGGATGTGGTAGGAAGCAGGGGAGGAGGAAAAAGACTCCAGGCTGATCTTCTCTTTTAGGATCTGACTCTCATTCTTTTTGTCTCAGGGGAGAGTGGTTTATGCCACCAGTGACTGACCTTTTCTCAAATGCAAAGTAAATATTTCCTCAGCAGACTAACCATTGGGAAAGAAACAGTAGAAGGCAGAGAGATGGCAGTTAGGTATCTTAGGTGTAGGGTTGATAACAGAGCTAGGGCTGATAATGTCAGTGAAGTCAGCAGAAAGAGACTTCTCTACCTTTTAGAGAGGTGATTCTGCAGTCTGCACAGAGGTGGGGAGGGCTGAGTCTTGCTTACAGAGTGAGGAACAAGGAAAGAAAAGTCAGAGTCTTCAGTAGGTGTGAGCTTGTCTAGCTCAGAGGTGAAGGAAGAAGAGAATCCTTCTCATTACCTTGTCCCACTTCTGAGGTACAATCTAAAGCCTTTCATATGTGTGTAGGCCAGAGTCACTTTGGTCAAATGTAGTTACTGTCAAGAGAGAAAAAAACAACCCCAAAGCAGCACCCAGTAGGGCATAAACTCTTCGATCTTCAATTAATCAGCTGAACACACGGAAGAATGTTTGGGACTGACTGTAGTGTGAACTCCATTTGGGTGGGATAGCTTTAGTAATGCCACACTGCAGTGGTTTGTTTTGGAAACAAACCAGAGTCATTTAATCCTTTCTTAGCTGACTATTCTGTAATTTGCAATTTGAAAGTGCAGCATGGGGGAGCTGATTGCATTTCTCAGTGCTTGTTTCTTGTGCTACACACAACCCTTTTCGGGTGTTTTGTGTTCACACTGTGAGAGCTGAGGGGAAGGTCTGCCTGTTAACAGATTGATTTTCCAAGCAAGCTGAATGTGAGCAGAACCATCCTCACATTCAGAGCCCTGCAGACCCCTTGGCCCTCAGGAATATAGTGGCTGGAGGGAGCTGTTAGGTCTCATCAGTGTTACAGATGAGAGTTCTTGGCTAAGAGACACTGGGAGTGATTGTGTGAAAACAGGAGCCCAACTAAACATGCTTGTGGTGTATTGCATATATGGTTTGACTTGAAGGAAGAAGGAAAATTCCTTCTTTTGTGAATTTTTGGTAGTACTGACATTTTCTATAGCTCTGCTTCTGGATGTCCACACCATTTTTGAAGTCACAGTGGTATCGAGTCCTCTTTTGCTCAGTTTTGAAGTAGATCCTACAAGAGTGCTTTTGCCCTTGCTATGGGTAGGTTGGTTTGCTTTTGAGCTCCACACCATCTTGGAACTGGTTTGTCTAGAAGCAGGAAGGAAGGATTCTTGCTGCAGTCCCTCAAGGCCTGATAGGTCTTGTCCCTGTACAATCATGGTGCTTAGCTGGAGGCATTCACTTTTTGGAAGCAGTCAAAGGAGTGACTTGCCCAAGGGCACAGAGGTGCTGGAGGAGGCAGCATGAGAGCAGACCTTGCTCTCCTGTTGCTGCAGCCTCCCTCTTTCCTCATGAAGCCTAAGCCTGACTTAGCACTTGTGGTGCTGATGCCACTGTGATTTCTGCTGGCAGCCTGGGAATGACCAAGTCTGTTGTTCCTTTAGCAGTCATTTATCTTCTGCAGTGGGGAACAGACAGGAACAAGTTGAGGCTTCATTTGTTCTCTATATAATTCTAAGCCCTAAAGTGCACGTGGCTGTAGTGCTGTAGCAGGTTTCAGCCTTGGGAGACAGGGACTCCACCTTCCCACCATCAAACTTGAACTGTAAATCAGTGCAGTGCTGCAAGCAAATCTTCTACTGGACTATCATTGTTTTTTTATAGCATGTGACTGACTCTTAGTGCTGCCTTAGATATAATATTGGTGCATGTGTACTTTTAAAAAACAGTAGCTACTCCCCAGTCCATTCTATGCCTTTCTTTGTAGCAAACTAATTTATTGCATTTGTGGCCAGAAAATCACCTGTGAATGACTTCACCAGATGTAGAGCAATGGCAAATCCACCTCATGATGTATGTTAGCAATATGAATACCTTACCCCTTTCTCCTGTTCCTTGTCTCTCCTGACAAGAGTAATGGAAAATTGAAAGAATTATTTAACATATAATAGATATTTAAAGAAACACTTCTTCCTGTAAAATCTATGCATGGTTATCGACATTGTAAGGAAGAGCATTTTGTCTTTAGCTCCTGAATGATGGGAACTCATAACAGAGTAAATTACACCAATATAAAAGTTAATGTACTCAGCTTTAACACAGATATCTTACTGTTATTATCACTAGGGAAAGTGACATCCATCACAGTGACAAGCACCCAAAGAGGGGGAAAAAAAAAGCCTGGTGTAGTTGTGTCTAATAACCCCAATTACAGAGCACTTCTAATGCCTTTTCTGTAACAGTTATGCAGCTCTGTATTATTTCCTATTAATGTGATTTCTCTCATATCTATAAATTTCTCAGGATTGCCTCTTCCCCTCCACTTTCCATAATCACCATTTATTATCCACACAGTTCCCATAAAACAAGGCTATAGGTGACACACAGAGATTGATGCTGACCTACATATGGGGCCCACCCCCAGCTTTTTTCTCTTTCCCCTCAGCAGTAATGTGCTTGTTACAGTGTTGAGGAGGCTTTGTGAAAAGGTTCAGCTTCTCCTAGCAAATGATGCTGAAAATAGTCTCATAAGCTGAAACTTTGCTTGCTCAGCAAAGGATCTTTTGGGGATGGAAACTCTATTTTGGAAACTCTGCTGTCCTGTCAGCTCCAGGACTCACTTGGACCTGCACAGCACCATACCAGCAATGCTTTCTGTCTGCAGCTATCTGGAAAAGGGAGCTTCTCCATCCTCACTGGCTAGAGTAACTGTGGGTCTAGGTGATGATTTTGCTCACATAGTTTTGGGTTTTATTTAATGCTCCCACACTGAGCCTTTTCCATGGGCAACTCAATACTCTGGAGCCCCTGTGAGGCTCCAACATTTTTAAGTGCTCCCAGGGGCTTGCAGCACTGACAAGCAGCAGGGGACAGGTGTGGCTCACTGAAGCCAAGGGCTTCAGGGTGGGCTGCAGCCTGCTTTGCTGTGGCTCTTCCCAAATAGCCTTGTGCAATTTTGTGCATTTCCTTGGAGTCTGCTGGGGCTTCCCAGCATGAGCAGCTCATTTCTGTCTTTTCAGGCTTAAGAAATGCAGCAGAGTACACATGTCCCCTCTGTGCCACTCCCTGGGCCAAGGGCCATACCAAGCAGGTCACAACTGTGACATCTGAGGCAGCTGGTTGGGGATGCTGTGCATGCTGGGGATCCTGAGGGGTGGCTGGGTAGTGCCCAAGGACAAGAGAAAACTCTCTTCTTTCAGTTAATTTTGTTTTCTGTCCTGCACTGGTAAGGTGGCAGCGAGTTTCTGCAGCTCGAACTTGCTTACCCTTTGCCAGCCTTTGCATTTGCTCTGCTAGGAGACTCTTCTGCACAGCAAAGGATATCTCATTATCTCCTGTTTAAAAGGCAAAATGCAGCTCATAGAGCAATTATTCCTGCTATCCTTGCTGCCTTATTTCTTATCATGTTAGCATACTCATAATTAACCACAAAGCCTTTTTTTTTTTCCCCTTCTTCCTGCCAGTTTCTGCAGTTGAACTGCACTGAGCAACTGAGGCATATTTAAAATATGGCTCTGTCTGCTTCTACCTAACTTGAGATGATTTTTAACTCCCCTCAGGCATGGGCATGGGAGGCATCTGGTGGCAAGCTCTTCTCTTTCTGCTTGTCGTTGCCTCTCCTCTCCCAGCCAGACTGTGACATGAGCACTGTACAAGTCCTGGTTTTGGGGAGAGACCTTTGAAAGTCATCTGTGATGAAGCTGTCCAGGCAGCTGGAATGGGCTGCCCCTGTGGTGCTGCTGAGGAAAATGTGTGGCCCTTGAGTTACAGCTCCATTTATCCTACCAGATTTTTGTGGAGTATGATTTGTGGTTTCTTCAGGGACTTTTCACTATTTACATGTGTTGGTTTCTTAGTACCCTTACTTTGCTTTTGTCACCATTAGTAATGAAAAAAAAAAAATCAATGAAGAATAACTCTGAGCCTGTTTGGTAGATGAGCTTTGCTTTGGTTAGTGAGGGAAAAGCTTACACTGAATGCCATGTTGTTAGTGAGCCATTGGTTTGGTTGTCTTGTTCCTGTCCTGAATGGGGGCCACCAGTCTGAACATCCTCTAAAACTTGTTGCTTATTCAATTTAGCTGGAGCATTCCCAGGAAAGGCTTGTTTCCTCCACTCTTTTTCCTGCCTCTGCCCATAGCTGGTGGGAGAGCAGGGAGCAGTTGGACTGATGATTACTGGTAGTTCTCCATCATTCTTGCAAGCTTCATCCTGGGCTGCACCTTGGTTTGTGGATTGTATGTGACTGTGGCTGTGAAAGAGCAGAGCAAAAGCTTGTGACAACCATCCCAGGGCTGTGAAGGCTGCGGATGCTTCTGTCAAACTCCAGCACTGCAGAGCAGGAAACTCCCTCTTCCTCCTCCCCAGGAGGCCAGAAAACCAGCAGAGGAAGAGGAGTCAGTGTTCACAGACAAGGATCAGCACAAGGAGGTGGGCTGGGAGGCAGCTGGGCTGTCCCTGTTCACCTGGGTGAGCTGCATGAGCTCGCTGGCCCTGAGGCTACAGCCAGGGGGCTGTGCTAGAAGGGACCTGCTCTGCCTCCATGCCAGAGGAACCCCCAGGCTTGCTCAGACCACCATGGCTGTGAGGCCCCTTGCTGCCAGCTGCATGTTTGGATGAAAGAGGATCTCTCCATCCAGCAGGACACTGAGCAAAGGAAGGAAACATCTGCAGGCTGGGTGGCTGCCTCAACTTCCCAAACAGCTACTTGGGTTTTATGACAATAGCAAAGAGTGTGTTGTTACTGTACTTGCTCATTTGATATGGCCTCTCCATGATCCACCATGTGGGCTTCTGAGCTCAGGCAGGACAAGCAGTTACTCTGCAGTCAGATGGCTTTGGGGTTTTTTTCAGGCAGGTCTAACATTGACTGGCCCGGCCCTGGCTGCTGAGAATCAAGTTCTCATGGCAACAAATGAGCTGTCAGTTTTCCCCTCCTGAGCCCAGTGAAAAAGTAGTTAAATCGACTTTTCCTCAAGCCCTTGGTACCTGGATGTTGTGTGTCTGACATGTTACCTGTCTCAGTTTTTGAGGTATCTGTTGAAGCTGGTGTGATGGCTGTGGAGGTGTGTTCACTGACCAGAGGCTGGGTGTATTTTTGGGGTACGCTGCATCTGTGAGAAACAGCTCTGCTGTCAACTTCACAATAACCCCTCTTCTTCCATGGAGAAAAAGTTCTGAGGCTGCTGAGGGTTGCCCAGTCACATGGCACAGTGGCAGGGACATGACCACACAGAAGTGCAGATGCTTGTCTCCTTGGGGAGTCCCCACAGCTTTGCAGAAGCACTCTCAATAGTTACTGGTAAAGAAGTCTTTAGAGCAGGTTTCTTGGGTCAGACACTGTGCAGCTCATGCTTTGTTGAGCCTTAGTCAATGGGAAATAGTATCTGGAAAGGCTGTAAACTTGGCTGCAATAAGCAGGTGGCACTGAAGGTAAAAAACAGATTCAAAGAGTATTCTTTCATGCCACGGCTTGATTTGGAGATGTTGAAGTTTGTTTGAGGGACATGTTCAGGGGTGACTGATCAGAGTTTGGTTTCAACTTTAGGATCCCCTGCCTTCATATGGAACAGATCTGCTGCCAACTTCCCAATGCCCCCTCTTCCTGCCATGGAGGAAAGACTTTTGTCTGGAGCACTGAATTAGATGCTCCAGCCAAGCTTTTCCCAAGAATGGGAAGACAGAGTACATAACACCCTTGGAGCTTCAGAGACAAAAGGTTCAGCAGTGACGCCACCGCTTCCCATGTGTTTGTTCTGAAATCTGTGATCTGTGCCCAGAGCTGGAGCACGTGGACCTGTCTGTTCAGTTCCTCACTCATGGGCACTGAGGTTTAACTCCTTCCCTTTGTGCAAGTCTCCTCTTGTTTCCTGTACTTATTTGTGACCTCCTTGGGAGGGCTGGAAGCCCCAGGGTTTTCCCTTGAGGGACGATTGCTCATCCTTGAATAAGATGTTTACTCTTACCTGTAATTGCACAGGGCTTGAGCAGCGCCAGCCCCTGACTGTGCTTCCTTCCCATCTCATTGCTCTCATGTAGAGACATGGGTGTGTGAATTGCTTGGGGAGGTTCAGGTTGTGGCATGATAAGCTCCATCTCCAGGCACTTTCCCAATCTAGTTTGTCAGGACCAGGTTCTGCTTCTGATGGTCCATTCATTGCAATCTCTCTGTCCATCAGGGTCTCCTGGCCTTCCTCCACTATCCTACCCAACACTGGCTCATGGTACATTGGTGAACCAGGCACTGATTTTCAAACCAGAGGACAGGCATCCTTTATTTTGCTTTGAAAAATTCAGAGGCTTGGAGCAGTGGAAGGGAAAAGACCATGGGTCCATTACAGTATTTATTTTGCTTATTGGAAAACAAAAACATTTGCCAGGCTGCTTTCAGAAACCAACAATCCATAAGCTTGGTTTTAATTTAAAAGGCACTCATTGTTTTTCCCCCAAGGATTTAGTGACATTTTTCAAAATTTTCTCTGCACAATAATTGTATTTTTTTTAATTAAATTTTGTTCTGACTTTGTGACCACAATAAAGTTTAGGAAACTGTTATTTATTATGGGCTTAAAAATATTCCATGAATCTGACTGGTTTCCTTGATTACTGGATCATACTGTGATTATTCTTCCAGTCACAAAGCAGGATTGCAAATGCTACTTTCAGACTCTGTGGGACGTTCCAAAATTGCTCAGAGAGCTACTGTCTTGTCCATTGCTCAGCTCTGTTGATAAGACCCTGACAGAGAAACTTATGGATAAGGTACCACAGGGAGAGAGAGAAGGTGTTAGCTGAATCCCCTCCTCCTTCAAGTTCTGTCACTTTCCTCAGTCTTTCCCAGACTCCAGAGATGGAAGTGTTTGTTTCTGGTGTTTTAGTTTTACTTTGATAAGTGCTCAGTATTGGTCAGAAGTTGGGGAATAAATTTATTCTCTTCAGACCTTCCTTTTTTTTTTCCTTTGAGTTGCCTCTTGCAGCACTTCAGAACTGAAAAATAAGGTGTCACAGTGACGATGTTAAAAGTCTTCCTGCAAAGCAAACCTTGATTACATCCATATTAGCAGACTCCAGTGGCTGTTTAGTGATGCTTCAAGGATGGGGACAGGGCAAGAGAGAAGGTTTCCCATTGAAGGAGGATTCTTGGGAAATCTGTGCTTGCTTTAAAAAGGGAGTTGAACTTCAGTGGCACCAGGGAGGATCTGGTGACAGGGAGATGACCTACAGAGACAGCAGACATCTGGTGTTTGCTGTAGTCTGGTCTCCAGCTCCCTAAAAGCATGGGAGCAGAAGGTCAGGGGGCTACCTAGAGGTCAGGCATCCTAAGGGTCCTGTGTCTCCTGAGAACAGGCCCAGTGAAGGTACCCATGCATCACTGATGCAGGTCATGTATGGTCACACTGAGGGGAAGTACCTCACAGATGAAGGGAGCTGCTTGGCTTCCAAGTTTGATCTGCTGCTGAGATGAGGAAGCTATGGATGTCTTCTGGGAGCTGAACCATGGCTGTCAGGTCACTGATCAGCCTGCAGGTAATGGTGGCTGTAGGCCACTATTTACCACAACTAAATCAGAGCTCTGGATGGTGAGCTCATGGTACTCATCTGATTACCAGTTGGCTGAGCCCTATAGCATGACCCTGTCTTTTGCTAGAGAAGCCCTCAAGTATTTTTCAAGGCACCTGAGAGATGGTCATGTTAGGTTAACAAAATAACCTCTGCATGGGTTTTTTACTTCATCCTTTCCCAGAGGGATAGTTGCCTTTCTGTTCTCCTTGGACGCATGGTAGCATTTCATTCCTCTGAGGTCAACTGACTGTGGCCTTAACCTAGCAGAGAGCATGAATTCATCACTGCTTTACAGTGAGACTGGAGGGGTTTTAAAGAACATCCTGTAATTCATTCATGGTTACAGATTAATAAGACAGAAGTGATCAAGGAAAATCTATGATGTATCATACAGGAGGGAGCTGTGAGCTGCTGTTAATTGTAGCAGAGCAGTAAATGATTGTGTGAGATGGAAGACCACAGAGAAAAGAGCCTAAATGTATTTGTCTGTTTCCAATTTGTCCCTGCAATGGATGTCTTAAGGCACAAAATTATTTTTAAAATACAGCTTCCTTTTCAAGTTTATGGCCTGAACTTTCGTAACTAGATATGTAAATAATGCCCTAAGTATCCTGGCTAGTCTCCTGCATGTTAAGCTGCCACAGCTAGTGTAATTGCTTGCAAATATTGTGTGCAACAGCAAGGGGAAAAAATGGGTTTGCTCTGTACTTATTGCTCACTCCACCACTGGAAGCAGCTTGAGTCAGCTTTGCTTCACATCTCTCTCACACCCTTAACCCAAAGCTGCATTGTTTAGGTTCCTAGTAGAACTGGTTGGGAATCTTTTGAGATGATTATTTGTTAGCAAATGCAATGTTACATGGATGATGACTTTTAATAGAGGAATGTAAATTTTGGGTAAAATTTTTGTGGTTACCTCTTGTATACAGAGACACCTGCTTGCTCCGGTACAATCTGGAATGAGACACTCAAGCTAAGATGTGGAAGCTCCTGCCTCCCAGTCCAGCCCCACAAGTCTTCATCCTCTCTCCCTCTCAGCTTTGGACTGTTGGCTCTTCTTGGATAGAAATATGGGGTTGTGTAGGCTCTAAGTTATGGGACCACTTTTCTTTTGCCTTTTGTTTAAAAAGGGTTTGAATGTGTGTCACATCAAATAGTCAAATAGTTTCTGAAATTTATTGCAAAAGGGCAAATATTTTTCTCTGGATGAGTTTTAACTCATGATTGAAAGAGAGGGAATCCTTTCAAGAGATTAAGAAGGAAAAATGGTATCTGTCCTTGGATTCTGACAGTTTCTGCCTCTGAGGGGCTCTTCTCAAGACTTTCCCACTGTTCCAACCTGGGGTGAGGCAAAATGATTCTCACCATGATTGTGTGACTGTTCAAGAGAGCCAGGCCTGGACAACTGCATGAGGTTTAGATCTGAATTAGCAATTAGTATCAAGTGCCCCAAACCATGACAGAAATTGAAGCAAGTAAGAAATTTCAGGATGGTTCTGCTTGCAAGTTTGCTAACATATGGGTAACTGGAAGCAGCAATTTGCCTCAGTTCCTGTATCTACAATTGGGAAAAGCTTTTGGTTGATAGGAGTGAGCCCAGCTGGTCTTGAGAGTGAAACCTTGCTTGTTTTATCTGTAGGAGGTAAGAGCTCTTTCTACCATTTCTACTTTGTTGTTGAGAAATAAGTCTTTCACTTCCAAAAGAGAAAAGCTTTCTTCTGTTTGTGTGTGAGCACCCACAAACTGGAAAGGCCGAATCTCTTGCTTTTCTTGTCCTCAGTGCAGTTTGCAGGGAGCTGTCCTTGCTTGCCCACAGCCCCAGCTTCACTAAAGGGCTACGTCTGCAAAGCTTTTCATGTCTGACCAGCCGAGCTCTGATTTGGATTTATGCACAGAGTGTTTGAAGTTCAGGCATAAAACCTAGGAGAGTTGTTTTCATTTTGTTCTTAAGGAAGTCTGGGAGTCCAGGCTTCCAGAATTGATGGGACTGACTTGTAGATCTTCCCTCTTGAAGCCAGCTAACAGTTTTATACCATCTTTAAATCAAACCTTTCTGGTTAAGATTTACTGGCAACTTCTTATAAATGAAATGCAAAACCTGGTGCACTCCACAGGGAAGACAAATGCTTGTACCTGGCTTCCTGTGTGTTAAGAGAAAAGTGGGGCTTTCAGGTATACATCTGTGTGTGTGCTGCTGAGCCCTGCTGCAGGGACAGACACTTCCAAGCAGCCCTTGGTGGGAGGTGGATCCCGTGAGCCTCGTACATTCATGGGAACCGAGGGCCCTGAAGTGGCTGAATAGGACAGGTACCTATAAATATAATGAGCCAGTCCTGAACGCAGAAGAGCTCCGTCTAGCTTTATAAATAACAGCAGCCTTTTAGGTTTCCTAGGAGGTCTGGCAGTCTTACAAATGAATGTGCTGCTAGTTGTCTAAGAGCAGACATCAGAAAGCTGTGCATGAGTGCTTTTGGCCCATGTCTCTTTTTCCCTGCCCCCATCCCTCTCTCCAATGGGTTGCTTTTCGCTGTTTCTGGTTCCTGACACCGAGTCCCTGCCTGGCCTGCAGTCTCTAACTGTTGCTTGCTGAAGATGAATGATTCATCGGGCCCAACCTGATAAAATTGTGCAAGTCAGTCAGCAAAGTTAATCACACCAAAAGGAAAGAGAGGAGGGAAGGGAAAAACAAAAACAAAAGGCCCCAGAGCTAACACTAATTTTCAAACCTCCCCTGGGAAGTTAAAAATGCATATGTAATGCTCTCAGTCCGGGTTCACCATCCTCCTCCGGCCTTCATTGGGAAACCTGAGGGCAGCCCAGGTGATGGGTTTTGAAGTGCAACTTCCGATGTTGCAAGGCGGCAGAGCGTGATTCAACAGCCCGGCGGCTCCCTCCTGGCGCCGGCTTTGTTACCAGCGCCGGGGAGCTGGCGGCTGCGGCTCCAACCTCCTCATCACTGCCCCTCGGAGCTCTTGTGTCACACCGGCAAGGACCTGAGGTGAGGGGGCCGAGGAGCTGCTGACATGAATCATGCGGTGCTCTGCTGTGTAATTAGAAGGAGCCCTGTGGGTTTTCGGTGCGCTGGCGAGATTTCTCAGGCCTGAAACATAATAGAGATGCCACCCACCTTAGCAGGGGATTAGCATCATCCTTGCTGATCCTGAAAGAGGATGAGCACTTGCTGGAGGCCTGGTTGCTTGGGATCAGAGGTATCTGGGGTTTGGCCAGGAAGGGCAAGGCTGGTAGCGAGGTCACTGGCGTAGCAGGGAGGACATACCCAGGAGGAAGGAGAGAGCCCGGGGGTGCTCTGTGTGAAGGCCATTGCTCTCTCCCTGGTGTGTGGCTGCAGCAGCCCTGCTCACGTCCACCGTGTGACTAAATGAGAGTTGCACAAGCGGTTGCAGTGGGGTGTGCCAATCCCCTGCCTGTTTGCTGTGATGCTTAAGGGCTTCCCAGGGTGCTGCTTTTCCATATCTGCAGCTGAATAATATCCTTCAGTTTCTCTCGGTGGGCTGCAGCAGTTTAGCTGGCAGTGGGTGGCTGTGCAGCACTCGCCAGCTTCAAGCCCCCCCTGGGCACCTGTGCTGTTGGGGTCAGCAAAAGAGAATCCCTGTTACATGTACCTTTCCTGGCAGTTCCTCTTGCTGTTCTTTACATCTTCCATGCTTTTGGCTTCAGGACTTACACCAAGCTCTTAGCGAGCATGAGGAAACGTGTTAAACCCTGAACCTTGACACCACCGCTGGCCTCATTCCAGAAAGAAGAGACTAATTAGTCAGAATGCTTCAGGGGATTTCATCAAATTGTTCTGTGATTCTTTCTAACCTCTTGAGTCCACATTACAATAGAGAGGCATTCTCTTTACTCTCTCTGCCATTTTAGGTTAATTTTAGTTTAGCTGAGCTCAGATTTGGTATTTAACAATATTGTATCAAAACATCTCCACATGATTTTAATTTAGAATTAAATTAATGTGATGCTGTCAGTAGAAATCCACATGCCAGACCCTCAGCTGCTGTGAATCAGCAACAATTCATTGATTTCATCAGGGCAGCACTGATTTAGTCCAGCCAAGGGTCTGGCTCACTCTTGCCTAAAAGGAGAACTCATTTCCTCAGACTGGTTACTGAAGCATTGCATATCAAGATGGGATGTGTCTAAACCACCTCCTTTTACTTTTCACCACTTGTGTCATTTTTTATGTGTTTTCCACTACTCCTCATTTTTTGCATTGGCAGTGGAACTTTTCTGTTGGAGATAATTTCACTCTAAGCTCAGAAGCCTTGGCACCGTTTTGGGATTAATGTTGCACTGAACATGAAAAATGAGATTGTCTTCTGCAAAATAAGGCTTCTTTTGCTGGAATGTTTTATTTCTTGTACGTAGCCTTCATGCTATACAGGGCAGCAGGAAGTGTTGTTTCCTACTGTTTTCTATTCTGTATATGATGCTTGAAGAAGCCAAGGGTTGGCTTGTGATTGTACTCAAGTCAGAGAGCACCTGAAGAGCTGGGTACCTCTTGAGACAAATTAGAGTATTTCAGACTGTCTCTTGTGCAACATCTCTGCAAGAAATAGGCTTCATGGGCTAAATAAAAGTCACTTCATTTCTGTGAAAAAGCATCTGCTTTCCACTGCACAGTTGTATTTTCTGTTGGCGCTGTCAGAGTGCTTTGTTTGAACACCACAGATGGCAGCTGCATTATCCACTGCATCCCTTCCTTATTAGGGGAGACACGACGGGATGTGAGAGAGATCCCAGGTCTGATTTCTGATCCAAACAGTCCCAGGAGTTCTTATGCCTGGCTCAGGGCAGGGTGACCCTGGCTGTGTATCAATACAGTCCATGTGTTTGACAGAAATCCTGTTAAAATTGATGGCTTCTGCCTCAGTGATGTTGCAACCACAGCCACTTTTCCATGGCACAAGGAAGAACCCCCCGTTTTTGACAGGTAACAGGAGAAGCAGTGATGTATGTAATGTTACAGGTCGGGTGTACCTGCCAGCCTCAATTTACTGCACTTGTAAGAAATTATTAACGCTCCTTTGTGGAATCAGGGAGCTGAAACAATGGTGGCCTCCACCCCAAGCACATGTCACTGCCCAAAACAAAGGCACAGCCCCAGTCTGCAAAGGTGTGGACAGTTTTCCTTGGATATCTGCTTGGGAGAGCCTGGCAGGGGAGGCAGCCAGAGACAGCAGAGCAGCAGTCAGTGCTTTGTGGGCTCACTGATGGTGAAAAGGGAGCGGAAACAGCAGCAAATAAACCGGGCCCTGCGTGGCGGGGAGTGATTTTTGTACCTGCTTCCCAACTGAGCAGGATTTCTGCAAAGAAACAGCTGGCACTGCTGAGAGGCAGAATCCACCTGGAGTCAACCCAAGGCTCTGGTTATCCACTTGTCTGAAAGAAAGTTACTAAAGAAAATGAAATGAGTTGGAAAACAGAAGGCATTGGCAGGAGAACAGCCTGTTACCGGAATGTATTTGTTGTATAGCAGTAAATGGAGGAGCCTGATTTGTCTGGCCCTGTGCAAATGCCACTAAGTGTTTATAAACCAAGGAGTGATGACTGACACAGAGCAGAGGGGCAGCAGGGGAAGAGTGGAGTGCTTTAAATCTCTCGTTTTCATTTGACTCAGTTCCAGGATGACACAGTCCACCCTGGGTTGGAAAGGAGTAGAGCACTTCTTTATCTTAATCAAGCTTCAGGGTACCTTCTGGGAGCATCACAGGTTTGATTCAGCCTCCTTACTTAGCTTTTGTGCCATTGGAATTGTATCATTGTGGCTGAAGTAGTGCTATGGTGACTTGCAGCTGTGACTAGGACCTTGGGCTGCCTTCCTCATTTTAACATGAAACTGTATGGAAGACTTGGCAGCACCCTTATTTTTACCCAGAAATGCTTTTCATCCAGAGGTCAGGAGCAGCAGGGCCTAATGGATCAGCACTAGTTTGGGAATCAAGAGGTGTGATTTCTCTCTCAGTGTAAGTTTTCAGAAGGACTTTTAGGAACAGGGACTGATGCTTCCTATGGCTTTCCATTTCTTTCAGTTGCCTTTGCAGATGCATCAGCAGAAGCACCCATTGTCCTTTTGAGTTTGGTTTGTGGAAAAATACATCCTGTATCATTGCTGCCCATGGGCAGATTTCAGCCAGATTTTGCAAAGTGGAAGAGAACTCAAAGATACTAACTTCCAGCTTTTTTGCTTTTTTAAATTTGTGGAAATAAGTAGTAACTAGGAAATGGGATCTAATTACTTCTTCACACCAAGTTTCATCATATCTTGTTAAAAAAGCCTCCCTCACAGACTGCCCCAGAGTAGATAAAGTTCTGAGTGACTGGGGAAGGGTCATTACTGTCAGGGTGCAGAGCTGCTTGACCATGGGGAGCCTTGATGCACAAATCTGTGGGACCCCCTTTTACTGCAGAGAACATCTGGATGGGTTTTCTGACTCCCTTATCCCTTGTCTGCTTGGAATGGGATTGTAATGATCTGCTCTACATCAGTAAATGTCATCTTCTACAGAGCTGTCAGCTATGGGTGCTGGGAACTGGTGTAACCATGGGATGAACAAACCTTTTCCTGTTGCTGGAAGATCCTCCAGCTTCAGAAGGGGAAAGTTGGCTTTGACATCTCCTCAGTAAGGTTGAAAGGCAGCTAATAACTCCTTTCCTCTGTGGCACAGAGCTGATAAAGACAAGAGCTGGCCCAGCCCTGTGACAGCTGTGGTCTTCTGGGCTCCTCAGCCTCCTGGTTGAGACAGGAAGGACAGAGGTGCAGTTTGATGGATAAACTGAAAAATAAGGCAGAAAGTGCAAGAATTCCCCCTTTAAGGAGTGGCAAATGAGGAAGAAGATACTTAGTCCCTAATTTTGCCTTTGTTCACCTGGCAATATATTATCTCCAAGTAGCTGCATCAACTAAAAACATCAAGTTCAAAATGTCTGCTTCAGAGTTGGGGGTTAGTAACCCTCCAGCTTTTAATTACCAGAACTTGCTTAATTATATTTTAATGTGAATTTACTGTTTTCTGTAAAACCAAACTGAAAAGCCAGCTTTTCTGGGTGGGACAGGACTGGCAGGGTAGCAGCCCTGGGGTGAGGGGTGCCCTGTGGAAGTGAGTGGCTGCAAAGAGAACAGGACTCACCCTGCCTGTTCTCTCTGAGCACCATGAAGGGCTCTGTGGGGTATTAGAAGTGCTGCTGTCAGCTGAAGGATGCTTCATCCTGCTGCAGACCAAGGAAAAAAAAAAAATTATAGGAATTCCAGCCTGAATAATGTAACAGATCCATGTATTTCTTGGTTTTGCCCGTTACCTCCTTGTGCTGCCCCAGTGGGCTGTCTGTCCCCCACCCTAAAGGGTGGCTGCAGTTCTTCCCAGTGGGTGAGCAAGGGAGTGACAGACACTTCCTTGTATGGAGCTAACTCTGGCCTTACCTGCTGCTGTTTTGCCTTGCAGGAAGTGTGACTCGTTCAGATCCTGCTGCTTATCTTATGTGGGAGGCAGAAAATGTCTTCAGCCATGAGGCAGGAGTGACCACTTTCATACAGGTGTGGGGCCTTTCAGTGGAGGGCAGGGCTCTTGCTGCTGCTGTTTGCTGGGATGTGGGAAGCCCTCCTGTCAGACACAGGATCCTCCTGTGCTAAGCATGTGCAGATAGGAAGAGATTGTCCCAAATCACACACACAAAAAAGGGGAAAGCTGGGAAAAGCTGCAGGAAGTCATTGACTGTGCCATGCCCCTTTGGTGTTCTAGTGGCACACGGCCCCAGCAGTCATCTCAGTGTGCACAAAATTAGTTTTTCAAGAAAATATGTGTACAGTGCTCCTTCAGCTCAAAATATCTCCTTTTGGCACATCATTGCATTAGTCTCACATGCATGCAGTGGGTGCAGCCAGGGAAGACAGCTGAGCTCATCCTTGTGCAGTGCTTTTTTGTTCTGTTAGTTTTCTGCCAGTTCAGTGAACTGAATTGGCTCATGGAAGCCTCTCTCGTGCCAGAAACATCACTGGATGGAATAACAGTGGCACCAAGACCAACTCTTCTGACAGCTGTTAGAATAAGCCAGCCACTCTGGTTTACTCATTCCTGGTACCTCTTCTTCCCTTCAAAGGTGGCCCCTGGGACCCCAGAATTTGTGATATTTGGAGGTCTTCCTTGGGGAGTGGAGAAGCAGAGACCATGCTTTCCAGCACTAACAAGGCACTGCTGTCTGCCACTGATGAAACTGTCTGTGTGAAAGCACAGGAGCAGGTGGGTAGCTCACAGCTGGAGGGGAACACCTGGAGTGAAAGAGGGCAACAAGGACTGTCTACTGTGTGTTTATGAGCTGGCCCTGTAGTGAGAACTGATGGAAACTTAACTCACAGTCCATCATGGGTTTATTTTCCACTGGGGACAAAGAATGGGCCTCAGCCTGGACTTTTTAATCCCGTTTGTGCTCTCTCCATCCTGGAGCTGAGATTGCAGCAGCTCTTCAGCACAGAACCCGAGGCAGCTTTTGCACTGCTTGCCAGATTGCTGCAGTTATCACTAGAGCTGGGGTTTCACCTCCTGTTCTTCAGGCTAACTGCATGAGGTGGAGGTTCTGTGGTTGTTTTTTTTCCCTGACATTTCATCAAATCTCTCTGCTTTCAGGAAGATTGTTATGGCACGAAACTTTTGAGGGGAAAGGCTTTGTAAAGTAGTTAAGGATTAGGAAGTGATGGGAAGATTTCCTGGGGAGCTTGTGGTGCTTTTCTCTGGAAGCTTTTAGGAAGAAGCTGGCTACGTGCTTCAGTCATGGTTCCCTGCAGCGGGGCCTGTTCTGAGATGGGATGTGAACTGCTTGTCTTTGCACCATTCCTTCACCTCTGCTTTGCAAGCAGTGCTTGCTAAGGCAATTAGCAATGACAAATGCCCATGGAATACTGCAAGTGTGTGAATAACCACCTAGGAAGTATTTGGAAATAGCTGCTCTTGATATTCTGGAATTGAGCTTCCAAACAAGAGCTCCAAGTAAGTGAGCAAGAAGAGGACACGTTCTGAGCTGTGGGTACTCTCTGCTGCATGGGTGTGGACAGCAAACCCATGCAGAAGCTGTTAGTAATCCTTGTGGGCTCTGATGTGGTCACATTGAACTAGGAGCTCTGTGTTATATGTGAATGCAATGTCTTTACTTTCTAGTATTTGGCTATCTTTAGAAACCATCTTCCCTTTTTTCTCCTTTTGTTTTCCTTCATGAAGCCAACGTTTCTCATTGGTTTGGGGTGTTTCAGTGTCTAGAGAGGAATGCAAGCTTCTTGGAAGCACACAGGCTGGTTTGCTTTTCAGTGGTGTCCCTCCTCTGCATATGGACAGAGGAGACTTGGGTGGAGAGAATCAGAGGCATGAGGCTAAGAGCAGCCACAGCCATGAAAGAAAGCCTCTTGAAGCAGGATGGAGTGGCAGAAAGGCTGTGTTTTGTCTTGGGATCTGTGCATTGCATGAAATAAGATCCTGCTGCCTTCTCTGCAGCAGGTAATCACACGTTTTGTGTGTGCTTTGCTTGTGCTTTGTAACCCAGAATGTGTTTCTCTTTCCTGCCTTTAGCTCTTCCTTTGCTCAGAATCTTTTTGATTTGTTCCTTCTTGTTCTTTTCTCCTTTTTGTGCATGAAGCACAGGCCAAAGGTGCCTGCTACCCCTATGGCATCTCAGCATGACTGATGCTAGCCAGGCTTTGAAACAGAAGCAGCTGCAACATGGGGCCTCCCCAGCAGGTCTCCCATCCTGCCTCTGTTCCATCTCCATGCACACATCCGGAGGAGCCAGTCTGCTCACAGTGACATGGCCACAGCTTCAGCCAGCCAGAACTCATCTGCAGTTTGCCTCCTGTGACACTGAGTCAGAGGAGAGAGGAAGGTCTTGATTCACAGTCTCATGGGAAATGCTCTGGCTCCAGGCTTCCCTTAGCATTTCCTCACTTATTGACACCAGTTCAGCAAAGCATTTGAATAAAGTTCATCGAGTGCTGTCTACAACTCACTGTCCCATCCCCACCAAACATGACAGAAAACGTCCATGTGGCACTTACTGTTTTTTCCTGAGGAAGTGTCACCTGTATGAAGTAGAGTTGGTTGCTTGGGTATTCCCTAGTCATGGCAAATAATAAAAATACTTGTTAAAAATCATTACTCTGGTGGCAGAATCTTTTTGTCCTTTCAGTTTGTGTGAACTGTCACTTCAGCAGTGGGGAAGTATGCATGTATGATAGACAAAGTGTTCTTTTTTTCCCACTACCAAAAGAAATGCAGCTTTTTAGGGAGAGAAGAAAACTTCCCATTGCTTCCATCAGTAACCAAAACTTCTGGAAAAGTGTCTATCTTCTATTTTTTCTGCTACTTTGGAGGAGATTTTCCACTTAGGCATTTTCTTGGAGTTTCTGGCAAGCTCTGCCTTGGCTTTGGTCCAACAGTGTGTCTCTGATCTGCAAAACTGTCCTGGAAATGTCACTAGAATAGCCTTTCCTGTGAGATTTCTGCTTCCTGCTGGGCTGACAATGCAGCCAGGTTTGGTGGGATTTCCCCTGTGCTGAGGGGGACACAGTGTGGCTGCTTGGTACCAAAAGACTCAGGCTCTTCCTCAGCAGAGGAGGAATCTGTGCAGAGCATGTTCTGCCTAAATACTTGAGGGTTTTACTGCTGGGTATTATTTTAAATCCTTCACAAGTGGAAGGCAGCCTTTCCATTTTGTCAGTCTTATGAAAGAAATGTAGTGTTTGGAGTTTTGTGCTAGGACCCTAGAGAACTATTTGGGGAAAACTAAGAATATAACACCAGCCATCTGGCCATGGCTGGGCAGCATTGCTTCACTCCTTTATTCCTTCTTTAATCAGCTGTTGGCTCACCTATGGCAGGAAGTACAGCTGGAGGATTAGTGATGGTGTCAGGGTGCTCTGATGGTGTTAGGGGCCACTGGGTACCTGTCTCAGACATACAGGGGACAGGGAAGTTCAGACAGTTTTTTTTTTTTATATTCCCCCCCTTTTCAACCAAAAAGCTGGAGTCTTCTAGCTCCAGTTGTGCAGACCTGGGCTGGCACTCAGACAACTCATTCATTTTACATCAGTGCCATAACCACCATTTGAAGGTAGTGCTTCTGTGTCATTCAAGTTGATGTGGAATCCCTAAAGCCTCTTTCTACATCCCTGATGCCTCCTGTCTCCCTTCCTGTGGTCTGTTGTGTTGCAGACCTTGATTTTATGGAATCTGCCTGGCTGGAAGATGCAGCCTGATGTTAAGGTCACATTTACAGAGGGCTTAAGCCCATAGTATGCTTGTTCCTCTGTGATGCTTGTATTTATCTTATACTTTGGGAATTCAGATTATGTGTTTCAGCCAGGCTCTGTCTTGTATGTTTAAGTTTCTTTGCTCTCCTGCAGAGACTTGCTAGGGAACAGGAAGTAAATGGAGTGTCTTGTAGAGAAAACTTGTAGGGAGAGCTGACTGCTGGCCAAAAACCCCATCCAGCTACAAAAGCAGCTGTTTCAGCCCAAAGAATTTGTAAGCAAAATTATTTTCTTAGCACCTCATCACATTTCCTGCAGGAGCTTGGGCAATCAGGCAGGTTTTCCATCCTGGTGGGCTAGGAAACCTGGGGTGCTTATCTAAATAAGTTGGTGAATACTGCTTGGTGATTGCATGGTGAGAACTGCATGAGGGCGAGGGGGGAGAAAAAGTCTCCAGGCATGAAAAAAGGAACACTTGAGCCAAATCTATACTGGAGGATTGGAGTCAAGTTTCAGCCTTTTTCCTGTGCCTGCTAATTCCAAGCCCCAACTGGAACAGGTTTGCAAACTTCTGCAGTTGGATCTGGAAGATGAGTGTGTGCGTGTCTGCCCATGCCTCAGGCACAGGAGAAAGCAGGAATTTTCCTAGGCTGTGACACACAGTCTACATGGAGGACTGGCCTTGTCCTGGCCTCGGGGGGGAGTGGTAGCCATCCTAGCATCAGTCCTGCCTGGAATCTCTTCTCTACTGAAAAGTACCTGGATTTAAAAAAAAAAAAAAAAAAAAAAAGGAATTTGGGAGAGACTAATTGGCACAGGAAAGTAGAGGGACCTGCTCCCTGTAGCTGACATACAGGTCCCACTGTCAGTTCTCTTACAGAAAAAAATTTTCCAGATCTTGACAACAGACACAGGGAAAACAGATTTGTTTGATCTAACAACACAGGTAAATGGAGTGGGCTGGTTCCTCTTTGCTCTTCATTTCCCCACTGGCCTGGAGAGGAGAAATTCCTAATCTTAACACCAGGAAACACCCTCTTGCCAAGCCTCATGGCTTGTGTTGAGGATGTGACTGGGAGAGTAAAACTTGGTGGCTGCTTTTCTAAGACTGTAGCAATCCTTTGCCAGTGCCCAAGGGACTGCTGTGGAGCTGCTGCTTCAGGATGCTGGTATGGAGCTGCAGGGGCCTTCTAGGCAGTTCCTGGCCAGGGCTGTCCACCCTTCCCTGCCCCAGGCACTCATGCCCTCATGGAAGGAATGACTGAACCACAGTCATGGTCAGAAGCTTTTCCTCCAACTCCTTCTCCTTTTCTGTTTTCTTGTTTTCTGCTTTTTTTATTATTTTAAAATCATTTAAGCTCCTGACACCATTTTATGTCAGGATGTGATTTCCTTCCAGCTGCAAAGGCTTTCTTCTTGAGATCTTTCTGACTTTCAGCCTGGGCTGTTGTCATCGAGTTACCTGAATGTGCATCTCCAGACCAATCTAGAAATCTAAAAGCTGGAGGGTAAGCTGGATGTTGTTAAAAGAGGCACCCACTGGGAGCTGCTTCACCAGCTGGGAGTGAATGGTTGTGGCCACAGATTAACTAGGACCTCAGCCAAGCCTTGGGAGGTGATAATCTATGGGAGGAGGATTGATGTTTCAGGAAGTAGCACTGAGAGGGATCTAATGACTGGAAGGTCTGAATTTACTTGATTTGACCTGAGATTTGGGAAGTTAGAGGTTTTGAATCCTGATCCCTGAATGGCTTTAGGCTATGGTAGGAAATCTGGCCCTCCTGAAGTGCCTTGTGAGACATGTTGAGCCTCTCAACAACAAGTGAACTGCTCCAGGCTAACAAGAGGGTGATAAAAATGTGAAGTCTCCACTTAACTGCATTGCATTTATGTAAGAGAAGTGTCTTCCCTTACCTGTCATTAGTCAGGAGACCTTTTCTGGCCTGCATTGAAGGGGTGGGGTCCCTGAAGTCTGTGGAGTGCTGGGGAGATTGTGATGGATGCTTCAGTTAAATTGTAACCACAACACCTTCTCTACAGAGTCATTGCCCTGTCATCTCCTCCCTGCTCTGCCAAATCCCTTCTGAATAAAAGGAAGTAACATCTGCAAGGTCAAAATTTTGAATTCCCAGGTGCCACCTATGAGTGGAGTTGAATTGATCAAATGGTATCTGAAAAGCAGAGGTCCCTGAGAACAGTACAGCAGATGGTGAGATCAGCCAGACCTCTGACAACCTCACGGAGAAATGGAGAACTGTTGAAGGTCAAAGGTTTGAGTAATAGGATGAGGAAGTTCGAGCCTGATGTCTGAGTCAGGAGCATTATGCTCTTCTGAGAAGGGGATAGCTGTGCTTTTGGAAGAACATTAGTTTTGCTTTCTAAGTGTTCTCTTTGATTTCAAAGGGAGAAAAAGTCATTGTAGAAGAAGAACATTTGTCTGTGTTTTCTCTCTTTTCTATAGAAGCCTTGTGAAAGCACAAATGAAATTTACTGCTGGAGAAACAGGGCTAATGAGGGGAGTGTATGGTGCTTTCCCACCCCAACAGTCAGTTTTGCCCCATATTGGCTCTCATTCTGCTATGATTGACCTGGAAGCTTGGAAGCTTCCATACAAGAAGCAATGGAGCAATCTGGGACACTTGGAAAAGGGATGGTTTGGGGGAAGAATGTGGCAGAGAGCTACAAAATCTGGAGTTGCCTTAGAAGAGTGGATAGGAACTGGCTGTTCCTACCACTTCCCATGCAAGAACTGGAACCCAGCAAATGTGGGCAGTGGAGTCAGATTTCAAGCAGATGAAGGGAGGTGTTTCTGGATGTACCAGGTAATAGTCCTGGAGAATTTCTCATCCAAGGGTATTGTGGGTGCAAGGTGCTTACTTGTGTTCAAAGGAAGATGTAGTGTTGGGAAGCAAGATTTCTTAGGGATTACTAAACAGACAAACCATCGAAGGCCAAAAAAATCTCTTCAGCTGAAAATAATTGAAAGCTAAGTAAATAATTTGGATGTGGGGAGGCAGTACCATATAATTTTGGCCTGTTCTTACTCTTTCCTAGGTGTCAGCTCATAGTTTTTGTTGGAGACAGTGGTGGGCTGGATGGACCCTTGGTGTGGACCTGTATGACTGATGTAGGAATTCTGTGACACTTAAACCTAGAGGCAGTATTGTTAAGCTTTTTAGTGCCCCAAAGAAGCACCAGCACAACTAAAGCTTTCTAGAACATCCCAAGAACAATGATCTCCTTAGAAATAGCTTCCAGACTATTTCTAAATTGTGTTAATTCCTAATGCCTTCCCTGCTCACACAAGCAGTAAATGAAAAGGTCTCAGCTTGCACCAGGAAGTATTCCCTGAGGTATGAGAGCTGAGGAGGAGTAAAGCTGCCACATTCAAGAGGGGACAGAAGAGAAAAGGGAGGTCTGGGTGAAGGCACTACCATAGGACGCTGAAAACGTAACATTTGGCAAGATGTATTTTATTGGAGAGTTTTATGGGTGGTTGGGAGAGCTGGGCTGGTGTAGGTACTGGTGGTGAAAAAGAAGCTCTGAGCTAGGTGTGGGCATGTCTCATTGCCCTGTTTGCTCTGAGCACAGCCAGATCAAAAGAGCAATCTTGGTAGTTGGTTTTCTCCAGATGGGAAGCCAGGCTCTCTCCATTCCAGGTATTGGTATCAGGAGGTCTGGCAATTCCTAAGAGGGACTTTTGAGGCCTCCTTAATGTCACATCTACAAGGACCTGTGTCAGGGAAATGCATATTCCCAGAACTGGTTTTCTGAAAGCAAAACTGTGGGACTTTTTCCTTTATATTTCAGGTTAAAAAGACAACCTCCATAAATTTTGTACCTGCCTCTCCCTTTGTGGTGGCTGAAGTATGCTTTTGTAGCCAGTTCCACATGGGCAGGGAATCAGGGAGCAGGTGACTTCAACTTAACCTTTCCTCTCAGCTTGAAGAACAAACCAAGGCAATACAAAAGGGACCTCTAAGAGACTTGTGCAGCTGCACAGCCCTTATACTGGCCCCATCATCTGTTTATCTTTTGCCTTCAAGAAAGTTTCAGAGTTAAGGGAAGCTCCCCCAAGTGGGATGGCTTAAAAGACTGTATCCTCTGCTGGGAAGTGCATATGCTTCTTACTTTATAAGCCATTTGATATATTTTTCTTCTCTTTCTCTCTCTTCCCCTCCTCCCCTGGCAGCAGGATCTCTGGCTGTTGCATGCTTTTCATTAAATCTTTCTGAATGTGAGCTTGTATGTTCTGACACAGGGTCAAAGAGTACCATGGCAGGGATAAAACTCAGCAACAGAATGGAAAGCTTTTTCTGGTTTTGATTACTGGACATGGCCAGTTCTTGTGGAGTGCATTCTTGGCTGGGGTCTGAAGAGTGAGTTAAATATCACCCGAAAGGGAGCATTCCATGATGCTCTTGAAACACTGAACTTCTCCTCAAATATGAGGTGGGGGGAGGGGGGAAGTTGCATCTTAGCCAGTTTCCAGCCTAATACTACTGTCGTTCTTATCTCACATGGTCTGTTTTTGCAGTATCCATTGGAGGAGGTTATTTAACTTCCTTTCTGATAGGAACAACTGCCACTGTTATGTTGGTGGATTTAAGTTGTTTGTCCCTAATGAAAGCCCCAGGCTCAGCAACAAACTCAAATAACCAAGTGCTTACTCAGCTTTGCAGCTCTTTTACCTGAAGGTAAAATCACTTTCTGCATCTTTCTTTGTCTTCAGCTCTGTGCTGCTGTACTGATGGCCTGGGAGGTTCCATGCTGGTCCTGCAGCTGCTTTTCTCTGCCCTGAGGCACATCAGCATGTGGGGAGGAAAAGCAGTTCCTGGTTATTGCTTCAGCTTCTTTCAGTGTCTTAGTCAGAGGATGCTCTGTAACATGGAGTATTGTCCCTCTTATTTCTGAAGGGACAGGACAAGGAGCAAAATTAATCTGTAACCTCTGGGTAACTGCAGAGAGGCAGAGGAGGTATAAACCAGAGAGAACTGAATCCCCAGTTACATGATATGAGCAGTTGTACTTAGATGACATGAAATCTGTGGGCATCTTGGACTCTCCAAGCCTGCAGAGGTCAAGTGTCAAGGCCTTGAGTTCACCTAATAGGACTTCACTGCCCTGACAAGCCTGCCATGGAGCCACCCAGCCCCCTGCCCTTGGGCTCAGGGGCTCCATTTAAGCTCAGTCCAGGACTTCCAGTTGCTGCCTGAGTTATGGTGTAGGTGTGCCCATTCCATGCAGCTTTGCCTGTGCCTGGCCATGGACCTCAGACTGGGACCCTGACCCATGGACTGACTTCCTGCCTTGACGTCAGACTTGCCTGGTGACCACTGGACTGTGTCTGACCCTGGTTACTGTCACTGGAGCTGAGTGACCTGCAGTTTGACTTCCTGCCTTGACCTGCCTTATCGCCACAAATGATCTGGACTCTTGGTCGACCCTGACTGCCACCCCCAGGACTGGTTGTTGGTCTCATTTATGTCCTGTGGGATGGGGCTCTGGCTGGTGAGCTGTGCCCTGCTGGCTGAGTTATCTTCCTCAGCTCCTCATCCCACAGGGAACTGTGGTCTTTGCTGATCCTTTGCCCTTGAGAGATCTCTATGGGTGTTTCTTTGCCAAGTCTCATCTTGTTATGAAACACTTCCTTAACTAGTAGCACAGCAAAACAGGAGCACATGGCCTTGGGGACATCCTGTCTGCCCACTGGGAAGGTGACACTGTGCATCAAAGCTGTGCCTTCCTCAAATCTCCAGTGTGGTACATAGGTTCTCACCAGCTCATTAGCTGCAGAATTAATTAGCATTCTAGTCATGGGATGTTATGGAGTTTATAACCCTGAAGGCTGGCCAGGCAAGAGCTTCTCTCTGCTCAGGAAAGGATGTTTGGGGATCTGGGGGTTTGTTTCTTGTTTACTTTTTAAGCTGCTAATACTTCTAGTGTTTTCTGCTGGGATCAGCAACCTGCCCTGTACTGTGGGGTTTGCAGCCTCCCAGGACCAGAAGAGAAACCACTCTTCTGCAGAATCCTTGCTAAACAGGTTCACTGAAAAAATATGAGGAACTTGATTGCTTGCTCCTTGGAAGCAAAGATCATGACAGATGTATTTGCACAGAAGAAACCATAACCATCAGCAACAGATAGGAGGAAATGGCTTCCCTGAGAATAGGAGCCTGACTGAGGAGAGAAAAGTGCTTGAGTTAGTTAAGGAATTTTTATGAGAAGGGGGGAGAAAATGCCAAGAAAGCAGAGGTGGGAAAGGAGGGATAGGAGGTGAGCAGCAGTCTCTGGGGGGGATATGCCATGTCAAGAGGCCACCTCCGAAGTGAAGCCTCCTCACTGAGAAGACTGCAGTGTAAACTGAATTGCTGCAGCAGCATCCCGTGGGAGACCAAGCCCAGCTAAGCAGAGTGGTGCAGTTTGCCCCAGGGCAGATATTTTGAGGGAGGGAGCAGAGGTTTCCTTGTGAGAGGCACTGCCAGGCCATGCTGCTGGCTTAGTGTTCCTGATGGCAGCTGTGCATTTCCTCCCGAAGGGCAGGTAAATACAGAGGGAAGCAAGTGGCAGCTCCTGCCAGCTGTTGCTGTCTCTGGGGAAAGGAGACAGCTCTGCAGATGGGACTGGCCCTCCCAGAGAGGTCTGCACGGGGCTTGCAGTGCAAGAAACCTCTCTGACCTGTGATGTGCCCACTCAATTTAGCACTGTTCTGTGCTAAATCCCTCCTGCTCCCCTCTCTTTCCTTGCTGAGTTTGTCTCAAGCTGTTGGGAAATAAACCTGATTTTCCCCCTTTTCTGTGATGCTTTAACTTCACCTATGACTGCAGATAGTAGAGGTTGCAAGCTCTTGCAGACCTTCAGAAATTTATAGCAAAATCCTCCCTTGTGGTCTATGGATCTCAGGGGGCAGAATGTAAGGGATGTTCTGGGGATAGCTGGGAGATATCTGTGACCTTTTGGAGATCCCCATTTGTCACTGAAGGATAAGGTGGGCTGTGTTGTCATTGGGAGCCTCTGCTCTCTTCTTGTTTCTTCCCAAAGGAAGGGATCTGGGTGACTCAGCAGACCCTGCTGTGTTTGTGTGCTGTAGCCTCAGAGCAGCTTTATTGAATATATTTATGTGCAGCTCACAAGCCACAGATCCTTGTCAAAGTAATAATTCATACCATGTTCCTCTGAAGCTTTTCTGACTATTGTGGAGACAAATCAAGGCTGAAGACTCTTATTGTTGCAGAAAAAAGAAAATTGTGGTTTTTCCCACACCAAGTCACAGAAGAGTACTGTTGTGTTGCTTGAGATTTGGGACTGGATTAAACTGGAAGTCTGAAACTGAGAAGATGTGAATAACTTGAATTAAAGCTGAAGAAAATTTTTCTGTGATCCCTTATGAAACATAATTCACTTACCCAGATAATGGGTGTTGTGTGACTGTGAAAACAGAATACATTCCTGCTACTAAACTTTGGGAGTTTTTCTTGCATTTTATTGAGCAATTTCTTCCTTTGGACATCTTAAGTACTGTCTGCATTATTACTGTCACTCTTCTGCACAAGTAAAATGTAAAGTAGCCCAACCCTGTCCTGATTATAAATAAGATCCTAAAATTATCCCTGGCTTACCAAAGTTTGGACTTCTAACGTGGGGCCTGCATTGGAGCTGACCACTGAGCAGCACTGCCAGCTGCTCAGGTACTCAGAGGTCCCCTCTCAGGGCTTATACCCACAGCTTAGACTGGTCACAGTGTTGTCACATGGGGAAAAGGTGGGTTCTTAATAAATATTTACTAACATGAGTACTACCAGGTCAAAGTGGATCCAAAGCTCCCTGTCAGCTCTAAATTGACGTACTAACACGTCCACAGTCTTGCATATACAAGATGTTTCTTGCTAACTAAAATCAAGAAAATGGGTTTCTTTTCAAAGAGTTAACAACCCCTCAGATGTGAGGGGGCTGTCCTGAGCCAGCACAGCAGGTGTTGGCCTTTTGAGGAAACTCTGCTCTGAAGTGGATGTTGCTGTAGGTGAACCCATTTCCTCTTGTTCCTCTTTACCATATGGGTGGGGATGTGGTTTCCTCTGAAACTTATGAATCAGCTAAAGATGCACTTCTATGGGGAGAGCTGACTGTAGTAATGATCCCTTGCTTCCACTCACATTTTTATTCTATTTTGAGGCAGATCTAGATTACAACCCAGATGTTGTATCTATTATCATGACTCAAAAATGTCTTTAGTATACATTTTCTTACACAATGCTGATTTGCCAGACTTACCTGCATACCAGTTTGCAGATCTTTCTATCCAAAATGGAGATGATTTGCTTTCAGAATGACCAAAAAGAGTATCAGCTTCTAAATTCTTTTGTGCTGGGATCTCACAATGGGATGGATACCGTGACTTGCTCTACAGGAGAGAGATTTTATGTGTTGATTTAGAGTAATGGTAAGTTGCTCATCACTTGCAACAGCTAGGAGAGGGATTCCCACATAATCCTACCTCCCACACCACTGGAAGAGTGTGATATGCAAAAACATTCCCTCAAACATGGATTCTGGCTTGTGCAAAAGGCAGGATTCAGATATGAAAAAGTTTTATGACAAATCTTATATAGTCAGTGAATCTGGTGTTGAAAGACTGCTACTCCTCTATTAGGCATTCCTCCAGCAGTGGTGTTCATCCTTCAATATATCCACCCATTTAATAAATAAAAAGTAGCTGCAGGTTCAGCCAATGTTTTCAATATACTTCTTGTATATTTTTACCTGTTGAAAGGCAGAGTTATTGACATGACTTCCTTTTGAAATCAGGTTCCCAAACCATCACCCACAGAGGAAGAGAGTTTGATTCATTTTCCTTAAACAAGGAGAGAGAAATGGGCTGAAATTTTGGTACAGGGGAAAACATGCAAAATGTCTTGAGGATTACACTTGATGCTTTTGGCACACTCTGTTCTTTAGCAGCCTGTAAGTTATTTTCCCAATGAACTACCACTGTGGGAGCATGGAAAACAGGGTCAAAAAAATACAAGTGAGGATGAGACTTATCACTGGCCAGAAACCATGTTCTGAGGCTTTGGTTATTGTGAAAGAGCAAAAAACTTTTTTTCTAAGGCTAGTGCATAGATTATATAATGCAGTGTCAAAATCCACCAGCATTGTTTTTCAGTACATATGTTCCCTTTTCATCAAGATTTTTGGGAAGTAAGATGTTGTGGGTTTTGCCTCTTAAAGATGTGTTGTCTGTTTGGAAGTTTGCCCCACATGGATCAAAATCATGAGCAGGGAGACTGATGTTCTTTGTCCAGCACAACATAGTAATTTTTTTTGCAGGACTTGCCTCTGAAGACCACTGGAGAGGTTTTTGTCCCTTTCCAAAATCCTGAAGATCTCTGAGTTTGCTCTCTAGAAAGAATGTCTGGGAATGCAGATTGTTCAGGTCAGGACTTTTTTCCCCTGTCGATTTTATCAGAAAGGCATTAATTTTGTATATAGCTTCTTATCTCTACTTTCCCCTCTGTTGTGAGATATGCCATTATCCTCAGAAGCACCTGAGGGCCCTTTTCTCTCTACCCAGTCCTGAGATAAAAAAGGCTAGGATTGTGTGTCCAGTAAAACTGACATTACTTGATCCTGGCCACAGCATAATGTCTTTGCTCTGAGATACTTGCTCTGTCTTTGCCTAAGAGATAGTTGCTCTGAGAACCAAATATATTTTCACCATTGAAGCCCAAGCAGCTTTGTGAGAATTAATTAGAAACACTCAAGTGCCCATGTTCTGGAGTGGCTTTTTGCTGTTTCTTACTCAATGAATGTTCTAGAAAGTGATTTTTATTGTAATGCTGACTGTTCAAATCAAAAATTACAATTTTCTGTCATTTGCCAGTGCTGGGCTTCTAGATGATGGGAGGTGTTAAATACATAAGGTGTTGCTGTATGTCATGTCACCCTACCTCTAGCAACAGAGAAGGTGGTTGTTAGATTTTTCTTTGTCACAACTGCCTAGCATTAACCCTGTACAAGAGCCTGAAGTTTATAAATATACCCCAAATAACCCAAAAGCACCGTTGAGTGCATCACTAATGACAGCACACCCAGTCCTAGTTGTACTCTTGTATTATGTTGACAGCATTTCAGGGGCAACTTAGAATAAACTGACTCTGATCTTGGGCCACTGGCTTTGTAAAACATGCACCATCTGGAGCCTGCTTATCACCAGAGCTGCTTTTCTGTCCCTGGATCATCAGTAGGTGAATGATTTCCCCCACCCTGAGATTCAGGTGAGGAAAACTCTCAGACCTTCTAGAGCCTGATTTCCAAATTTACTTTGCCAAGTGCTGAACAGGGGCCTGCAGCTTAATGACACTTTGATAGACTTGTGCTCTTAGTGAAACCAGTGGTTGCATTGGAAGGGGAAGGGAAGCATAGAAGGGGGAGAAAATATTTCATTTTGAGCTGCCTTTCCACATGGCACTTCAGTTACTTTAAAATCTTTAGATCAAAAAGTCTGAAAGGGCAATCTGCAAGACAAAAAAAGAGCAGGAGAAATGCTGAGTACCAATGGCTGGGAAGGCCGGAGGAAAAATCCTTCCCACTGACCTGGGAAGCCCAATACTTGTACACTGCAGAGGAAAGAATGAAGTGCAGCTGTCCTGGACAATGTCTTCTAGGGAAAATTCCTTTTTGGCCTGAAGTTTGGCACCAGGAGACAGGTGAGACATTCCTCAATCAGCCTATGAAGGCAGAAATTGAAAGCAGAGATAGGAACAAGCTGTGGACAATTGGAGCTGCTTTAATTATTCAGTTAACTTTGCATCAGTGTGAGTGATGAGAAGATGGAGAGATCTGATAACACAGTGAACAATTACTAGGGAATCCTCAGGACTTTCAGGACTTTTTGATTACTTGCCTGATAAAAGGACTGTACTAAAATGAAGACCAGAATCAATACAGGAGCCTTTCAAGTGTTGGGCTCAATGAAAGTGGCAACCAATGCTTGGGAGAGAGAAGTTTTCCTAAGCTAACCTCACCTGGACTTTTCTGCTTGCCAGGTGCTGTTACTCTTTTAAGGCATTTTACTTCCCAGCTGAGTGGGTTCAACCTGGGGCTCATTAAAGGCTGCACCTATCTTCAAACCCTTTGCACAGAGCCCTGCCATCCTTTCAGAGCAGTAACAGGGAACAGGCAGAAGCAGCAGATGGCTTAGGGGATGTGGTCTTGAACAGTGACTGTGCCTGGGTTTGCCAGCCCAGCAGCCAGGAAGAAGAGGACAAGATGAACCTACCCATGGGTGAGTGAGCTGAGCTGCTTTGCAAAAGCCTGGGCAGACACCTTCAGTTCTTGCACTGCCAGGGATTGCCTACCAGTGTCTAGCTTTGGTCTTGTCTCTAAGTGCCAGGAGAGGGCTGCATGCTTTGAGTAATGGGAGGGAGGGTCAGGCTTCCCCTGCTCTCCTGTGTGATGACCCTAGACCTAAGAACATCTCGCTAGGGTTCTCTAAAATGGGTATCAATAGGGTACTTGGCACCATTAGCCTTGTAAATAATTATAAAGCTTTTTGAAATGTGGTGATTCTGTCAGTGCTGCTGTGTTCAGACTTTCCCCTCTCCCCTTTGTGTCTGTTCTGTTGCAGAACAACACAGAAGTAGCCACAAAGCTGTGTTTGAAATAAAGCCTGGCACAGCAGATAAAAGACTTTCTGGTGGGTCACCGTTGGGTGTGTTGATTCATTTGTGCCAGTGGTGGGATCCACTAATTGCAGTGGCAGGTGGCATCTGCTACCTTTGATTTGGTGGCTTGGCATGAAAGGGAACAAGTCCTGCCCCAGTCAGAGTGGGGAAGAAGGGCTCTCTGAAACTGATTTAGAGCTGTGCTGGTTGAACAGGTTTGGAGTCTCTTTGCTTTGGGAACCATGGTCACTTTGCAAGCAGGAGAAGGGAGAACATTTCTGACTTCTTGTACATGTGGTAGGTTTCTCCTGTTACTATTTTCCTTTAGTCTCAGAGACTGACAGACACGGTGTGGATCTACAAGCCCCTGCCAGGTCCTAACCCGTGAGTTATTTGGGTAGCTGTTTGCTCACAGGATGCACAGGTCTGTAGGATTGTGAAAAACCCTGGAGAGACAGGGCTCAGCTGGATAAGCTGTCAGGGAGCTGGAGTTCTCAAAATGCAGGAATTGTGAGCTGAGAAAATTGTTGTCTTGTGGGGAACTTTTGAAAAAGGGAAACAGTTTCTGCAGGTGGTTTCTGGTCCTCTCCCCTTTTAAGTGCTGGCTTCAAAAACATCAGGCTGGTAGAGGATGCTAAGAGGTGGCTGTCCAGGTCAGCAGGGAAATTACAAACTCAGGAGTCCCAGTCTTGCAGTACTAAAATCCAGGAGCACTAGACCAGAGCCAGATAGCAGAGAAGCACGGGCTGATACTGGGATCTGCTTACAGCACTGGTCTGTTAAACCTGTGTGAAAACCTTGCAGCCAAAGAAGGTGAAAATCAGGAAGCTCAGCAGCATGAGGGGAGTTCATAGTCTCCTTATTTCCTTGTTTGGAAGCTATCTCCAACACAAGTTCATCTGTCAGATGACTGGCTCCTTCTGCCCATAGGCAAGAGGTGGGATCAGACTGCTTTTAACTGAAGTTCCTGGGTCTGTTTGACTTGCTCAGCTGGCTTCTTGCCATGTGACATTACAGCATGTTTGCTAATATTGTATAGACTTGAGAGATGGTGGGTCAGTTGTGACAAAGCACCCCCAAAGTACCTGTGAGATGATGCTGAAGCAGTAGCTTGTCACTAAGATGCATGTGCTGTAAGATCAACAACAAAAAGAAGCAGCAGAAGGGCAGAAGGACAGGACAGGAAGTGAAATGTTTCTGGTGAAGCATGTAAAATGATATTTTGTTTTTTTGAAGAGCATGTGGAGAATGTGGGTGGTTTGACTGGAACATATTTAGAGTTCTGTCCCTATCATGGCTGAGGGAGTGAGTGATGGGTGCACTGTGCTGCTAGGCAGCTTGTACCTCATGGCAACACTCATTCATGTACAAGCCACCCTTAACATGTCCCCTGCTCTTAGACCTCAAGTTTTACACGAGGTTCCAGTGCACTGCAGCTCACATAACAAAAGCAGGAGAGAAGACACAGATTGCAGAGGAGGGTTCCACGTGCCCTACAGAGGCACCAGGTGTCCCTGCTTCTCGGTCACTTCTCCACAGTGTAAGGACCACCCTACTTGCCCACCTCACTCCTGGGCAGGGATGGGGGGAAGGTTGCTGGTGTTTTACAGGTTCCCCAGGAGCAGCCTTCAAGACGTGAGCAGCTCAGTGCAAGTTATTTCCATCCTCCTGTGTGATCTAGCAGCTATCTCTAGCATGACTCTGAGTCAAACTGTGTCAGCCGTCTCAGGAGCACATGCAAATCTTATTTAGGCTTTTACAGAAAAGGCACAATTCCCTTAGCACTTGTATAGATTTTCCACAGTGTGGTATTTGGCTGCTTAGTCACAGAGTTATCTTTGTGCTTTAAGAACAGAATTCACTACAGTCTCCTTGGCTGTACTGCAAAAGAGAGACTTTATTTGCCTTTGCACAAACACCTTGGTATGGGTGTCAGATGTGCCAGTGAGTGTGTGCTTAATTAAACAGGCTCCTTAATAGGTTTTGTTATCATTTCAGTGTGCTGCACTTGAACCACATTTCTTAAAGGAGTATTTAATGAATTTCTGAGGCTATCTGACAAGTAATGTTCTTAGCTTGCTTGTTATGTAAAATTCATTAATGTCTCCCTTTGCATACATTTGTTGAATTACAAATATTATGACTTAATTAGCTTATTGCAATTTATGGGATGGTGGAGGTAGTTTTCCTACTTACTGATCTTATGGGGAACTAACCTGTTTAAAACAAACAGAAACACAAGTTGTTTTCATGTCCCCCACTGAGAAACACCTCCCCTTGACCCTCACCACCTGGGGACTTTTCCATAGTGTGCTAACCTTTATTGTTCCTGGAAAAAAAAAAAAAAGGTGGGTGGGGAAATCTGCTGGCAGTAAGCAAAGCTTTTGTTTTAGGGCATTGGAGGGGACTCGGCCACCCTCATCCTCATTGTTATGAGCAATGTGTATTTTCTTCTTACAGGCAGCTTCCTCTAGTACCTTTCTGAGTCTAATAGAAATATTTGGGGTTATTCCTTAGCTGGTATAAATTTAAGTACTTTGATCAGCAGCTCTGAGAAAGGGCCAGAAAAGTACCCTGGTATTTTTTCCTACACTTCCTTGGGAGTTCAAACCATTCAGCCTAGAAGAAAGCATTGCCCCTGGTGGACTGGTTTGCAGTGGGATGCAGACCAAGGCCAGCAAGACAGGGGCAGAGGTAAAAGTAGCAGTAATACCTTACCCAGAGCATATAGGGATCTGTGGCAGATAATCAGGACCAGTGGCAGAAACATCCTTTCTTACCTCTGTATTAATTTGCAGATTTCTTAATGCTGTGTTTCCAAGTTTTACACTAATTACTCGTGAAAAGCTGAGCTGCTTCAGTGGTCTCTCCTTTCCAATCTCCTTCTTTTCCTACAGCCACCTCCTCTTTTGCACCTTGGTCTTATTTCCTGCTACGTAGTGCACTGAACTCTTGGAAGTGGCTGCTGCTGGTGAAGTCTGGACCTTTTTTGGAAGTTGCAGCCACAAAAGCCTCTCCAGTGTAACAAGTGTTAAACCTCCTGTGGGCATTTTTAAAGCTGCCTTTATCTGCCGGGCAGAGAGGAGTGTAGGGAGAGGCCACTGCACCATTGTTCCTCCTGCTGATGACCCAGAGCAGAATTGCTTCTCCTTGCACACTGGCTGCCTTGGGTTGAAGCTTGGTTCTGTGTTGTCCCAATCCCTCAGTCAGAACCACAGGTACCGCAGGGAGTTAGAGCAGCCCCGAGGCTGCTCCCTTACACTAACACATGCCACCAGCAGATTGCTCAGAGATCACATCTCTCACCCAGCCTCTCACCTTCAACCCAAAATGTAACCACTTGGTCTGCAAGCAGCCAAGTTACATTGGGGCTTAAACAACATAAGCAACTGCTTAGAAACTGCAGTCTTATTTCTCTTCCCTGAAACTCTTCTTCCTCTCCTCTGTCATTTCGTGTTTTGGTATGTGACTGCAGGTACTTCTGAAACCTGGTTTTGCTGGAAAGAGTCACTCTATCTGGGACTTGTAAGTATTCATGCAGTCTCATCTTTGATTTTGGATTAGAGCAATGGATTTGGTGGGAAGAGGAAGTTTTCTTATTCTGTAAGATTATTTTTTTTTCAATATTTTTTTCAGCATTTTTCTTCCAAACTGTGGTTTACTGTAGTTTTGTTTCCTGGTAATTGACAAAAAAGCCAAACTGGTTGGCACCAGCAGAAAAGGCACATAAGGTTCTCACGCTTTCTAAATCAAGAATGTTTCTGGCCTGTTCCACAATGCCTCCACCTCCCAAAATGTTCAACTGGTCTGTTCCCATAGCTGGATTAGACCTCGGTGAATCAGCAGTGTGAGAAACCTCCTCAGGAAATTCCTGCCAGGCTGTACCCTGGCATCACTTGCTGACTAAGTCAGGAGCTTCCTCAAGTAGCCTGGCTGTGTGGGACAATAGGTCAAAGTGTTGGTGCTGCAATTCTGGAGCTCAGCTCTTGCTTACAACTCTGAGGATGAGGAAAAGCCCTGTCCTAATTCTCCCTTATCCCCTAAATTCCCCAAAATGTGAACCAGCTCACACCTGCTGCTTCAGGTGTGTTCCTGCTCAGGGAGAGGTGACCTGGGCACAGTACAGGGAGAACTCAGGGCAGCAGAAGGAAAACCTTGAGGCATGCTGGTGCATCCAGGTCTAGACCTGCCTGCTGCCCAGTCCTGGCCTGTGTTGTTGCTACCTTGTAATAAAATTGTCCTGTACTGGCACAGCCCATGGACCTGGGATGAGAGCACACTCGTTTTCCTGCCCTTGAGTGCACTGTGCCCTAGCCTGCTGCTCCCCCAGGACTGTCAATGGATGCTGGGCTGCCTGAGAGCATCGTGGGGCACCAGGCAGGAGTGTAGGAATGAAAAGACATACATGCAGCCTTCTGAACACTGAAGAGCCTCTTGACCGTGGCTACAGACTGGCCACCAAGCTGCAGGGAGGACAGATGAAAAGATGCAGGGATTGTGTCACTGAGAAAGTCACTGAAAGTTACTGGAATAATCTAGAAAGCAGCATTCATCCCATGATGGATTAGTAGGAAAGAGATTTACTTTTGAGCTTTTGATTTAATTTCTCAGATGGCATGACTGCCTTTTCTCTGTTTAGAGTTTATCTTGTGCTGTTTATACCTTTTTAGTGCTGTAATAAAACCAAGCCATGGGGCCAGAAGCCTTTGACTTCTGGCTGCCTCCAGGACCAGATGTGGCAATTCAGTCTGATCCGGTTCAGTCCAGAACAGCTTTTAACTGATGAAGAAACAGAGACCAAAGACTTGTTGAAGTTGCTCTGCTTGCAAGGAGCAGAGCTGGACAAGCATTTTGGTCATCAGGGTTTCAGCTCCCTGCCCACAGGGATGTTTGCTGCCTGCAGTGCTCAATAATGTATGCTTGTGTGGAGGCTGCTCTGTGCATACTGATTTTGAACTGTAGGTTTTCTTCCAGGAAATGTGTATTTGGCTTTTTAACTTCCTGGGAATAGTCTGTATATTGGAAAATCTCCTCCTACCATATGGGAAGAAGCATTCTCTTTTATACCCTGTATTTGCAAGATTATAATCTTTTAATACTTAAAAAATTGAATACACAAGCTTGGAATTTTCAGTGGCCTTGATGCAGTAGCTGCATCAGTGTGTGTGTGTGACTTGTGTGATGTGGCCTCTGAGATGAACCTCACATAGGAGCACAGTCATGTGGGTTTTGTCTCTTTTCTGTTCCTTGTGTCCTGGACCAACCACCAGTGTGGTTGGGTAGTAGAGCACATGGTGCAATGAAGTGGCCCAAGGTGGATGGTGTTAGAGGAGCTGTAGACTCATCAAAGCAGATGCTACTTTTGAGTAGATGGCTCAGGTCATTTTCCCATGTCCAGAGGCCACAGATGGCCCTATGTAACTGCCTTCATCCCTTCACTGATTCCTTGTTTCCAAGGCCAGCCCTGCTTGGTTGAGCAATGCATAACACAGGAATATCCAAGATGATGAATATGTTCTTAACATTCATGTAATGGGCTCCCAGCTGCCCTCCAGCCAAAGCTGACTTTGCCCTTCAGCCTTGAGCACTCCTTGCCCTGATTGTTTGGTGTCTTCTGAGTGCAGCAGAGGTAAATTCATCTGCACAGAACAAGTATTGGAAGAGAGGGACGATGTCAATAGATAACACTTTTTCCAGCTTCCCAGCAGTATAACACCTCTTTGAATGGAGACTTTACTCAGTAAACAGTTTACACTGGCATACCTTGATGTTTGCAAGGAATGAGACTTGATAGGGGTCCCAAGTATAAAGCTGGATTGAGGAAAATGCTGGCAGTGTCACCACTTCCCTGCCCCTTCTGAGGCTCTGTTTTTGTGAAGCTTTGGATGTTGATTGTGCAGTATTCTGGTGTCCCTCGTGTATGAGGGTCAAAGCAAAGCCATTACAGGATGTTTTGCATCAGAACTGGAAATATTCCCTTTCTTTGCAGGAGACCAGGTATGAATTTGCAAAAAACCAACAACCTAACACCTTACTTGAAACTCCTCCCAGGAAGGTGAGTTTGGCCAGGGAGAGAGGGGAACACTGGATAATTCTTTTGTAGAATTCATAAAGATTCATCTTGCCACAGGCTCCTAAAATTTTTTCTTGCATTTAAGCTGTTTCCTTTTACCTTCCTTACCTGAGCAGGTGGGAGGAAAACCTGGCACAGCAGTAGCAAAAGTCTGAAGAGAAATAAATCATCTCTCTGCAGTCACTGTGTGCCAGGCAGTTGGCCAGCACCACCTATACAAACATTGGTGTCCATCTGGCTTAGGAGCAGCTGAGCAGCAGCCCAGCTTAGCAGGTCTCCAGGTGCCAGGTACTTTTGGGTGGCATCACATATTGAGTGTTGCCCAGAAAAAGACCATCTCTGTGCAAACATGCTGAGTACAATGTAGTCATTCTCTCCATCCAGCCCCATCCTGTCAAGTGTAAAGTGCAGATGCGGAATCCAGGAGCTCTTCCAAATTAGTTCTTTCCCCTCTTCTCTTTGCTGCCTCTCCTTTTTCACCTGTGGTTTGTGAGACAACCAAAGCCAATAGCCTTGGCCAGAGCCAAGAAGTGTCAGGCTGGCCCAGATCTGCTTTCTGTGGTGCCAGAACCCCTCTGCTGTGGACCTGCATCCATCTCTACCTCCGCACAGACTTGCTGAACTCAGGAAAAGGGTTGTTGTTACCTTTGTTGAGGAAGAAACATGATCCAAAACAACTAGTTTGGTCACAGGGGAAGAGGGGTGCAAATTAACCAGCTCTTGCTCATACCCATGCTCCACAGAACTTGTGAAAGTAAGTACAGAAAGAAGAACTAGGGCAGGGTAACTCTCATATGTCTCTTCAAGGTGGCTGGTAAAGGCTCAGGAGTGGCAGAAAAACACCAGAATGTGACAGATTGGGTGTACAGGAGGGCCAGCCACTACTGGTTGTCCCTGCTAGAAACACAGGTTCAGCAACAGAGCTCTGGCCAACCTTCATATTGGAAAAACATTTTCTCCCCTCTAAATCTAACCTACTGTTTAAGACTTGGGACGTTGTTCAGTGATGTGTAAAAACCTTGACTGTTAAAAGCCTTCAAGAAACTGAAGCTAAGGCTATAGATAAATGTTTACCACCTGTGCTTTTAGTTGAAAATTGTTTAAGCAGCTCTTGCTTCAGTGGGAAAGCCATGAAACTGTTGGATTTATTACAAGAAGGCCTTGACACTTTCCCCCTTGCTGCGGAGCTTCCTGAGGGCTCAGGAATAGGGAATACTCCTGCAGGAAGTATGTGAGCAGGAAAGCCCCAGTCTTTCCAGGGGGATTATGGACCTGTGTCCCTTTTGGGCCCTCTCACTGAACTCAGATTTGAGGGATGGGTCTTTTTCACACGAGGACTTGGGATTTGAAAAAGGCCTCAGATGGGTTTTTGGAGTCGTAGAAGAACTGTGATTTTCCTGCAGCACCATAAACCAGGTGTCCCCTGCTAGATGCAGCAATGGTGTGCTCAGTAACAGGAAACACCCAGATGAAGCACAGAGGGGTGATGATAAAAGTTCTGCACCTGTTTTTTTGGGGTGCTTGAGGGGCTTGTCCAGGTTTTTGTTGAAGGAGACCTTAGTCTTACCCACATTCTCCAGCTCCCATCTGCTCCTGGCTCCTAGGGTCACTCTGGGTTTCTGCAATGCTGGCTTTTATCTTTCCAGGTTTGAAGAAAAATGTGTGCTTGACTGGCTCTCCCTGGGAGCCAAGGCCACCGTGGTGGTGCTGTAAGGGAGGGAACTGTGCCACGGTCCTTTCCAGACCACTGGCTGGAGTGCTGCAAGGAATCCACAGCAGCATTTTGTTTGTGGGAGAAATCCCTCTGGAATTATCTGTTAGAGCGGGATTTACTGGAATCAGGTCCTTGATGAAAACCTTCCTTGCAAAACACTTTTCCCACCTACAGGCAATGGTGCCTGGCACAGTCTGAAAACATTCAACAGCCTTCTGTAGATGTCTGGCAGGAAGGCTCCAGAGCTGGGGAAGAAGGTTTAACTCAATGCTGCGTTAACTGGAGACAGTGCTGTGGGTCTGTGCATCGCTGGGGAGGTGATGACCCTGCAGCTTCCCAGTCCTGCTCCCTTGTAATAGCTCTGATGTTTGTAACAGTATTTGTGGAGGAAGTTTTTATTGCAGAGTGATGATGTAGAGAGTTGGATTTGCAGGCCCAAATCTTTATAGTTTTGGGGGGATTGGTAGTTTTGGGGGGATTGGGAGTGGTGTTTGGTTTCTGTTGCAGCACGGAGGTGCTCCTGCAGTACTGCTCTGGTTTACCAAATGGGTACGGTTGGGAAGAGACAGTGCAGACAAAGAAGAGAATATGGGAATTTTGTTTTTAACAATCCAGTATAATTTTGGGGAAGTCTGTGGCTGTTGTTTGGTGATAATCCTGCTTCCCATGCCAGCCAGCACTGGCAGTGCAGGTGTATGTCTGCATTCCTGTTGACTCAGCCCCCTGCAAGTTCCCAGTGGAGGCTTCTGCCTCTTCTCCTTTAATTGATGTGGTTTGCTCTGCCCTGCTGGAAACTGTGTTTACTGACTGGGTTGTGACTTTGGCCCCAGCATGTTGCTCATGTCTGCACAGATGAGCACAAACAAACCTGAGCCTGTCTGCCTATACAAAGATGAAGTTGAATGTGAGCCAGACACCTCTTAGCATGGAGTCAGAGAAGAAGCAACTTCATGCCAGGCTCTCTACAGCTCTGCTCACACCCATGGAAGTACCTTCTGTAGCTGAGATGGTGGTTACATCCCTGTTGTGCATCTTGTCTACCCCATGGGCAGTCCTTGCTGTGCAGCTTCCCTGCATGCAGTCATTTGGCATGAAACCCCATCAAAGTGTCAGCAGGTGTTTGAGATTTGCAGGTTTCTGGGCTCATCTCTTGGGAGGTTCCTGGGCAGCAGGAACAGGTGCCACATGGACTCAGCTCTTCAGGATTGGTCTCAGGGCTCAGGTGCCAAGTGAGCATGCTCTCTTGGAACATATTCTTTCTCCACAGTAAAATGTGGTACCTCAAGAGAATTAACATTTAGTAGGTGAGAAGAACACAGCTTTTGGATTTAAGATCTTCCAAAGAAGGTGAAAAAGCCAGCTGTAATTTTGGGTCAGCACAGTTGTTCCAGACTTCTTCAGAGGAGCCATTAGTGTGTGTATCAGCTTCAGCCAGGTGGGTATGGATTTGGATCCTAGCTAAAGAAGAAAAGAAAAACAAGCTTTATACTGTAGTAATGGTAAGAACATCCCAAAGCTAAGGAAAGACCTTACTGAGATGGGAGGGATGCAGTAAACCTTGTGGAAGTGTGTACCCTGCCTTGGTGTCTGACTTCATCTGCCTTCATCTTCTGAAGTGGACTTACCAAGGTCCAACAGTACAGTGTGGGCTGCCTGCTGAACAAGTGAGATGGTGACAAAGCCTCTGGGGCTGACAAGGAGATTCCTCAGGAAGTGCTGTGCCTCAGAAAATGCCAGTTGTCTGAGGAAGAACAATTTTGTGGGAAAATGTTGGTTTTGATGAATTTTAGTTGCTGAAAAATATTGGACGAAAATGTTTTGAAAACTGTTTGACCTTTTCGAAATGGCAAACTTTCAATGTTTTTAGGTCCAACTGCTGCTTCGTTTTGATAGCTAGTGTTAATTGAAGGTTAAAAAAAATGTTGGAACTGAACTGAAATTCCTGAAAATGAATAGAAACAGAACGTTCTCTTCCTCTTTTCCTCCCCCAGTGTTCTTATTTCTGGGGAAATGGTGAGATTTTTTTGACTTTTTAATATCTCTGAACTGGGATATTTAAAACCACACAAATTGTTGTAGGAGGGTATCCCTCCCAGCTTGCTATCCATGTTCTCCAGTGCAGTTGCCAGTATTAAAATGATTTTTATTTCATTTTATGATGGAGCTACAAGTATTTTCCAGACAAGCCAAAGGGAGAGTCTCCAGCTCTGCAGAGGGACCCGAGTGCAGCCTGTCCCTGCAGCTCTTGTCTGCCCAGCACTGTTTCTTGGGTTCCTGGCAAGTCTTGTATTGCCCTGTCTGAAAGGAAAGAGTGTGAGCAGTATGCTGAGATTTGTGCTGTGGCTAAGTGCTAAACAAACACACTGAGGAAGCATGAAATGCCCACTTGAAATGCACCACAGCTAAAAGAAGACAGTTTTGTGTACAAGTCAGGAGCTGAGCTCATGTCTAAACATGAAATAGAAGGTAAACAGGAGTGTGCAGCAGGGGATGTCTTAAAAGCCTCACCAAGCAAATACTGCTTACTGGTCCAGAACTACAGACAACAGGAATGGCATCTGGCTGAAATGGCTGAAGCTAAAGCCCATGCATGTGTGACATCTGCACTTACCAGACATCTTGCAGTCAGGTGAAGGAAATAGGCTGGAGAAAGGAGGAGGACCTGAAGCTGCAAGCTTCATCCACTTTAACTGCACGGCAGTGAAAATGCACTTTCCTCTCTCCTTTCTGAAATGGGAAGGATTAATATAAGATGTCATGTGGGGTGAGTTGGGAACCAGGCAGTGCTGCCCCCCCCCCAGTCATCCAGAGGCTGTTGCCATGTCTCTGACTGATGGAAGGCCAAATGGATATGGCTGATTCCTCTTAGCTTTGCTAGCTTTGCCATGTCCATCAGATAACAAGTCACATCACCAAAGGTGAGCAGTGATTTCTGGCTTCTGTGGGTTACTGTACTGGCTTGTTGGCTGATTGTTTCACCTTTTGTAGTGATGTGGGACAGTTTTATCTTGTGTGTCTTGGTGACTCCTCAGTTGGAACATGTTTGCAGTTCAACCTTCTTCGTATCACGTGGGTGCCAGTTTGGTTTTTAGCTTCCCCTTCCAGGGATATTCACCAAGTGAAAAAGTGCATCACATCTGAGCTCATTAAGCTTGCAGAAAGAGTCCAGTGTCAGTAAGTGGCATGGGTTCACAAGTTTCAAAATCAAGTTCCAGGGAAATTTCTGAAAACTGATGTATAGTAATGGTAAAAAATATCTTCCTGGTGCCAAGGGTGCTCCTAGAGGTCCCCACAAGAAGGCAGCATGGGTAAGATGCTGTCTGCAAGCAGAGTTTGGAGTCTGATGTATGGTGAGGTTTAATGTCCCTATAAGCAACAAATACTGATTTAAGGTGACTGGCAGTATTAATTTTATCATAATCATTGTTTTATTTCTGAAACGTGGAGCATTTTGAAAATCCCTGTCAAGTTGATTTGCCCCCCAGAAGGACTCCTGTAGGACAGCCAGTAATAGGACCTGCATCCCTTCCCTGTTCTCTAATAGCAAAACCCTTTCTTCAACCCTTTCTTCTTCATTTCCCTGTTGCTATCAACAGAAATGCTAAATATGAAAAGGTTGTGATGTAAGCAAGCAACTTTAAGCAGGATATTTAAAAACAAAAACCTCAGGCAAATCTGAAGGATTTTTAAGATGTTTTGCCTTGCTTGGGTGCAATTATGCTGGGAGAATAAATGGATACAAATAAAGAGGACCTGAGATGGAAAAATCAGAGCACATAATTTCTGAGAGAGATACAAAGTGAAGTTCACTGTATTATATATATTATCTGTATTCAGTGCAATAATTCTAATGATTGTGAAGCCACTTTCCTTTAATCCACATAATGCTTCTAACACATGGCTCTAGTAAGCTGCTGTTCTTGAAATACTTCTTGCATCTTAATGCTTATTTCAGTGCCAGGTCTGCTTTCTAAAAGGCATCTTGCAGGTGTTCTTATTTTGGGTTTCCATGTACTTTGTGCCTTGGCAGCTATTCACTTTTTCTGAATGCTCTTCTTGCTGAATATTTGCTCTTGGAAACAGAATATATGCAATGCAGTGTTCCACAGGTGCATTTTTGTGTGCTTCAACATCACCTTGAGCTGAGAGGGTAAAACTGTCTCTCACATGAGTAACCTGTGTTCCTCTGAGCAGTTCCTTCAATGAATTGGATGCAAGGCTTGTACCAAGAACTTAAAATTCTTTCCCTCTCTGCTGGTTTTCCCTAATACTTGCTGTTGCTTTCATTTCTACTTTTTGTTCTAAATATATAAAATGTATTTTTAAAAGTTATTGTTGTGGGTACTACCACAAGAAGGTAGGCTTGGGCTATGTCTGAACAGAAAGATGTAAGCTTTTTCTTTTTTTCAGGGTGTCATTCTCCCTTTCAGCTTTGCAAGCCCCATGTCCAGGCCCTATATATTTAAAAAGGAAAAACAAAAAGCAACCAACCAACCAAAACCCTAGCCTGATTTTGCCAGAAATTGGACATCTAGGTTCCAGCCTGCACCACTGGAGTTGGCAAGCTGCACAGTCCATCCTGCAGGGTGCTGCTTTCCACTGCCATCACACATGGCCTGCTTCTGCACAGTGGGCAGGCTGTGGTGTGCCTTCCCATCCTTCTGAAAGGTGAGCAGTTGTGGGGAAAGCTTAGAAAACATCCTCAACCAGGCTGGCAGGAGGTGGTGGCGTGGCTCTGAATTGTTCTGCTGCTGGCCTCTCAAGGGCTTTAGTGTGTCCATCAATTTGCAGCATGTTTTTCTACTCTGAGCATTGGCTTGAAGAAGTGGAAACTGCTTTTCCTCAATTATTGTGCCCAGGACCTTACTGTTACCATCAAAAAGGGGATAGCAGCTTGGCTTCTGAGCAACTCAAAAGGGCTTATATAAGGGGCCCTTCAAATCACTTCAAAACATTTTACAGGTTTTTATAGCATTTTTGCTTTCATTTTGGATTCAAAGAAACCCTCAGACTTAAAGATGAAAAACCTACTCACCAATCTAGTCTGGTAGCAGCTCATCAAGTTCCATCAAAACTACTTAGCTGCATCCATGTTCACTTTGAGCTGCTGTGCTGAGTGGTCAGAAAATCTTGTCAAGGGTTTCAGTTGGCTACTAGAGTAAAAGTTGAGGAGCTATTCAGATTTGGAAATTCCACAGTTTTTTGCTTTGTGGTGTTTTTGGGGTTTTTTTGTTTGGTTGGTTTTGGGTTTTTTTGCTTTTTGTGTCTTTTTTTGAGAGTACTGCAGAATTTGAGCTGCAACTTGAAAGGCTGGGGTTTGTGTGTGTGTGTAAAATAAACTGGACAATCACAGATCTGTAATCTAACCTATTTCTTTGCATTTTTATATGCCCTAAATATACTTACACTCAAGAAAAATAGTAGTATTTTTCTGAACACACAACTCGTGGAGCTATATCTTGCCTTTTCTATCATTAATACTCTCTTATTATTTTCCACAGATGTAACTCTGCATATGAGATTTCCATAAACAAATAATATCTTTTCTTTTCTGGGGCTTTGGAAAGCAACAGGGAAAGCCAAACCAATCCCATCCCTCTGTCGAGGTTTGCTTTGAAGAATGATTGCTTTGTGGTTTCTCTAGGGCACAGCTTCAAGTTTGGAAGCAAAGGCAAAGGGAGCAGATTCTGGCCAGTGATTTCCCTTGCCAGCGGGGCGTGTGGCTTAGGGTTTACAGCTCAAGTGCCCAGAACTCTCCCTGCAAGCCACCAACAAATCAATTAATGGGAAGGGCTTGGAGCTATCCTCAGGTTGCCTTTTCATGTAAAACTCAGCTTCTGGAGTCACCTTGCACACCCAACCTTCTAAAATGGAACCTTGTAAGTCCCAAAGTACATGGTCTTTGGGCAGTTACCCTTCTCTGCCTGTTGCAAAATGCATCATGAGTGTGACCTGCCTAATGAAGTTACTAATTACTCCTAGCTTAGTACTGGCAATGCTGCAAATGGTGCTTGCCAGGAGTGTGGCAGCAGTACCTGGCAGAGCAGCAGTTCCCTGAGAGAGCTTGCTAGTTTGGTTTCTTGAAACAGCTTCCTTTGAAATATTGTGTCCAAAATTCGGGAAGAGGAGAAAGCTGCCTCCTGTAGCTGTGCTTGGAGATCCTCCTGACTGTCTTGCACTGGGACACATGGGCTTTCAGGAGTCCTTGAGAAATGTCTGCTCTCTCACACAATCAGAAGTAAGAACCATCCAGGACCATGGACTTTAACAAGTCCTGTCTGTGTTTCAAAGTTGATTTTGGGTACTCCATGTGTGTGTGAAACCATGATGTGGCACTTTGTCTCTTTGATTGTTTCAAGGCAGGAAGAGCTGCAGCTTTGCCTGAGCAGTGAAGGTAGTTTATGAACCAATACCAGAGAGTCCAAAAGGCTTCTTGTTCTTCACAGATGTCAAGGAATATTGCATTCTGGCTGCTTAAAGCTGTCTCTGGCAGGGCAGACCTTTCTGGTTAAGAAGAGCTGATGTTTCAATCTGACCAAAGTTCCACTGCTGTGTATGTTGCAGACAGATCTGTGGCAGCCATGCTCCTCACCATTACAGCCTCTGTCTGTGGTGTGTCAGGCCAGGAGCTGAAAAGCAGCACTTGGGGTAAACCTGCATCTCCAATTCTGCACAACTGAGCCTGTGAGCGTTGAAGTTTCCCTGCTCCTACCTGCACCCTGAATAGGAAACTACCCCAAGTCTGTTGGCAGCTCTGCCTTGAGTAGGGAAGCAGAGGTCCCAAGCAACATGGTACCAGGAAGCCCAGGGGTTTATTTAAGTAACTGAGTTTTTACAAAGCTGCTGCCTGCAAGGGAAGGAATTCTCCAGCCTCAGATGAGAACAGAGCCTGAGGCTGCTGAAGTGCAATGCCAGAGAGGTGTGAGAGCTGGGACTGAGGTGGGAACACACCCTATTTGCATGTGGCTTTGCCAGAGCCCAAAGGGATGTGGGTCTGTTACCTGCCAGCAGTGCTGGAGCCTCTGTGTGCCCGAGACAGAAGTACACTCCTGTGAGAGGATTATTGGGAAGGGGTGCCCTGGTGCAGACATCACAGCTTGCCTCCTTTGTAATCTGCCCTTCACTGGCGTCAGCTTCAGCTCAAAACTTGTCACCTAGGATTTTACTTGTGTGTGTCCTTTCTAACCTGGCCTTGCAATAGGAAATGGTGGCTTACCTACAGAAAAACTGTGCAAGATGAAGGTGGTATTTACTTTCTCATCTCTTCTCTACTGCCTCTTTACTATCCTGCCCCCATTCGAGGCCAATTCACACATTTAAAAACTGTTAGGTCACAGTATTGATACAAGTTGATAAGCTATTTTAAAATCCTGGTGCTTTTAAAAGGGAAGGTCATCTGAAGCATGGGTTAAGGGGATTGAAAACGTAGCAGTGATACTTGGAAGCAAAGGAAGTTCTCTCACAGATTAATTACAGCAGAAATAAAGGCCACCCACCACTCCTCAGGGCTCTAGTGGGGCCTGGTACATCTCTCTCCTCCCTGTCTGAATTTGCAGCATCACTCGTGTATTATTTGACAGGCCTCTGCCTGAAGCTGGCTACCTGCCCTTGGGCTGTCTGTGCCTTCCCTGCAAGCTGTGGTCATTGGGTTTGTGTGTCCAGGGTGAAACCAAGGCTAAGAGTGGCACAGTGGTAATTTCTGAATGGTTTCCAAGGCCTGGGCACTGCCGTGCTTTGCTGCAGCCTTTGTACCTGGGGGCTGTAGTGATGGTAGAAGACATGCATGAGAAGAAAGAGCAAAGGATGGGAAGCAAGAAAGGTCAATGTGCTGGTGCAACAGGCAGACACACGGAGGGGGAGCAGAGGGAAAGGGTTTGCAGATGCAGCTCTTTCTTCTGTGGTCTTATCTGCCCCCCTGGCAGCAGCCACAGTGCTGAGACATGGCACTTGGGAACTGGCCCAAAGCTTTAATGAAGGCAGGCGTGTTCCTGGCTCTAGGAGGGGGGCCCTGTGTCTCTGAAGGCTATCAGCTTGCTCTGAGGGGACCCATCATCACCCGGCCCTGTGCTGGATAAGAGCTTTTGAAGTCTTCTGTTTGATATGCGTCACTGCTTCCCTCACACAGCACAAGACCTTTTTTTCTTTCCCTGCTGCAGTTTCACCCACCTGGTATCGCAACCAGAGATGAAACAGAGCTGAAGATGTGTCTTGAAATAACTGAAGTTTGGGGAATGTGGTTTCCTGGAGAGAGCAATTAGCACCTTGAGGAGGTCTTTGTAAGAGTGGAGATGAATGTCTCCCTCCCATGCTCAAACTGAGCTTTATTTTATTGAAGCAACTCCCTGATGGTCACAGCTCTTCTGTTGTGACCTGTCTGCTGGGCTCTGCTTTCTGTTGCTGCCGTGGCCTTGGCTCCTTGCCTGTGGTGGGGACTCTCCCCTGGCAGTCATGGGCAGATACATGGGCTCTGAGCCTCCAGCCCTCTGAGGAGGTCACAGCATGGTGCCTGTGTGTGTGTCTGGAGCACCCGCAGCCCCCACAATGACAATATTGCCAACTGCAGTAAGGTATTTATTGTTTAAGGTTAGACTTCTGTCATGAATGCCTAGTAAAGACATATAGAAACCCATTTGGACTTTGTTAAATTGTTGTTAAATGTTTGGGGACCTTGTTTCTCTACCAGCTGCAGGAGGCTACTCAAAGCTTGTACACGGGAACGAGAAGCATGTAGCTGATGGTTTAGCTTCCCTCTGAAAGCTCCTGCTAGGGGAGTTGTAAGAGCCAAGTAGTAGTGTAGTATGTGAATGTGCAGGGTGGGATGACCTAGCTTGCAACTTGCGAGTCAGGATGTATGAGCAGCTGGTGTCCTGGGGAAAGCAGCTGCGTGCAGAGTTAATGTTTGACAGTGCTGTGTGTCAGGTGACCTCCTGCAGTGCAGAAGTCAAGTCATGCATGGAGTTAACCAAAGGAAGAAGTCATATGAAGGGGTGGGGTGAGGTACCTAGCCAACAGGCAAAGCAAACACATGATGAATGAGAGTTAAAAAAACACTTCAGGTTATAACGAGATGGGAAACTCTTTTGGGAAGCTATCTCCAATCTCTGGTTGTCTTGCTCTTTCCAAGTGAAGGAACTGCAAGCACAACAAATGGTGCAAGATAATAAATAATATAACATGTTCACCTTGGATCTTGCTGTTTCTGCTGTGAAAGCAAACAGTATTTCACATGACTGCTGAGAAGCAAAAGCTAATTAGAGAACTGTTACTTAATTGGCCTAGGTTGATTTTTATCTAATAGTCAACAGCACACGAACAAGTCTGGAAAGAAAAGCTGTGGAGGGATGGAAGTGACTTGACCAAGATTATAATAAACTCAGACTTGAAATCAGCCCTTGTAATTCCCAGCAGAAGGAGCTTGCCCAGCTGACAAAAAAAAAAAAAAATTCTCTTGCTTGTGTTTCTGGCAAAGTTCCTCAGCTCAGAGCACAGTACAGATCCCTTGTTTTACAGAAATTACTTCTGTAAAGCTTGTCTTCCTGCTTATATACCTACATGAGCAGTGACTTGCAGGGCAGTGAAACAAATCAAACTGAGGGGGAATTCAAGTGGTGCATAAGAAAAGAGTCTGGATGGTCAAATTCCAGTGAGAGGATTGCATTGAGCTGCTGCAGTGTGTTCCTGTTCATTGTGAGAGTGGGTGTGAACCTGCCCTTGGAGAGAATTTGGGTGCTGTAGTTGCAGTACATTGAGAGGGGCTAAGGGCAGTCTTCTGTAATTGTTGGTACCTCTGCTTGACCCACCACACATCTGCAGATTTCTTCCCCAGCTTTCCTGTTTTGGGAAGCTCAGCCTCTGAACCATGCAGTCCTTGTGTGCCATTGATGCTTAAACTGCAACAGGGATGTCATTCCTCAGCAGCACCCCAACTCTGTAGGACAGAGCCAAGGTAAAAAGATATGGTTGGATGCTTTAATAACAGCTGTGTGTGAATGAAGTGAGGGACCTAACTTAGCCCTGTTACTCCTTTTTAAGGATACTGGCAAGATAAGCTGGTGTAAGGAATGCCACTTGCAATTCCCCCTGGCCCTTTGAAGCTGCCTCCTACTTAAAACTAGGGAAGCTCAAGAGACACAGCTTAGGAAGAAACCAGACTTGGTCTGCTGAAGAGGAACACAGTTCAGTGTCATGTCCTGGGGTCTTCTGGTTTACTTAAAAAGAATAGTGATGGGGGCACCAGGATGTTGAACAGCCTGGGGCCTGTTCCTGACTTCTGATCTCTCTCGTGTCTTTGCAGTTGATATCCATGTCTCCTGAAGTCTGGCATGGTGTAAATCATACCAGCCAGGCGTTGATCTGTGGTGTCTACAGCCTAAGTAAAGGTGCCCATGTGGCTTCCCAGGCAGCTAGAGCAGTGTGTATTTGCAAAGGTGTTCTTTGGGCCAAGGCATGATTGGTCTGTGTCCTACAAGGTTATCTGTAGTTGACTGATATCTGACACAGTCTCTTGGGATTCCCATTCATCATTCACCCTCTTGCACGTGGCTGATCCCTCCAGAGCAGACATTGCTTTCCCAGGGAGGACGATTTGGAGTCAATACATCTTGTCATGAATATATCTGGGTGACTCTTTGCACGTTTCCTGGGCTGATATCTTAGCTCCTTTGACATGCTTTTGCCCAAGATTTAAGAGACAAAAAATATAGTGTTTCTTATAAATGATAGCCCCTGTCCTCTTCAGTTTGTATCACTTCCCAGTCTAACATGGTCAGGTTATCAAATTAGTGCTTTTAGAGCCTGAATTCATTTTATTTGTGACCAGGCAGTCCTCTGCCAAGTATCTGTCAATAATCAACCAGAGGATATCTTTTTTTTTTTTTTTTTTTTTTCCCTTGGCTAAACACATTGTAAGGGCTAACACACCATGAATAATAGATCGTCATAAAAAAGAACACATCCCCTGTAAATCTGTCCCAGCTGTTAGTTACTAGGCTGAATTTATGACAGCAATATATAATCAACTGTTTTCAAGAAGAGGGCTACAAAAACACTGTGCTGCAAGTTGCAGGTCTAGCAAGAGATCTCTGCTTTCTGGCCTACAGTCCATCTGGAAATGGAGAAACACGAGAGGGGATGTGGGCAGAGACTCAGGGGCTTTGGTTTTGTTGCTAATTGGCAGCTGTGCTGTTGTGCTGACCTGAGACAAATAAGGGGAAATGGATTTGCAATCTCCATGTTTTGTGCAGTGTCTGTCTAGTGAAAGCAATGCTTGAGAATCACAGAATCACAAAGTTACTGAGGCTGGAAAAGACCTCTAAGCTCATCAAGTCTGATTCTGCTCTCACTAGCCTCCATCTGTTGCTTTTCAGGGTTTTTTTTCCCTACATATTATGAGATGTAGGCAACTCAGTTGCTGTGGTTATGCCTGGGCATCTGCCCCTGCATTCAGAGAACTTGAAGTCCCGTTGATTTCCACTTAAATTTGCACTTGAGCTCATCTTTCTGGTCATCTCTGTGGCGTCAGGCCTCATCCTGTTGGCTGCTGGAGCTCTTGGTTTTTAGTTATTTTACCTGCTCTCCAAACCTTTTGCATGCTGCCTGTTTCAGGGGTCTGGCAAACCATAGGTTGGCACTTTTCTATCCTCTGAATACCTCTTGTAAAACATACATTTTGAATAAATTAACAGCAATTGTCTTTTGTATTCTGGTTTTTGAGACTCTAGGATTGTTTTTTTAAGTGATCCTCTGTGTTGTAATGATGGCAGCTATTTTTTGGGGAACAACGTGGTTCCATTAGCTACAGCTCTGAGATACAATTAGTGCTGCAGAAGTCCTGGCAAAAGACCAAGCATCAGAAATTGTTTCATTCAAAAAAGTTTGCATGGAAAAGCGATCACATTACATCATGGTAGCATTATATGTTAGGACTTGGGCTGAAAAGTGTTTCTTCACATTGCTAATGAACTTGGAGCAAGTGTCTGAAATGCCTCTTCAGAGTCTTAAGCTTAGTGGAATCCAGTATTACAGGAAGTCCTCAAGGTGATTTCTGCATCCAAGCAACTCTACTGATACAAATAACATGGAAGTTCAGATAAGGGTAATCAAATCGTGTGCCTCAGGTTGTAAGATGGTATCTCCAGGGGTTGGGAAAGCATGCTCCCAGAGCTTGCAGCTGGGCTTGGCAGGCAGCCAGCCCTCACCATTGATTTGTCTGTCAAACAATTAGGGAAGAAAAGTTCCATTCAGCATTAATAAGAGTAATGAAACCCACTGCTCTGCTTTTTGTTTTCTTAAAAACATTGTGTCTTGGAGGTGATCAAGGTTATAAATGCAAGCTATTTGTCTGAACTTTCTATTCTTAGACCTTCAATATTTTGAAAATCTCTTGAGATGGGTTAGGCATCCTAAAAGTGCAATTTCTGTGGGCATCCTAGTCTTCAAGCTTTGATTCAGGCTTGTGGTTTTATGGGAGAGGATTTTTCCTGCCAGAGTGCTCTGGCCAGTGTGGTATTTGCCTAACAATGAAGATATATTAATACCATGCCCTGGAGAAATGATTGCTGAAACAAGCTGTCAGGCCAGCATAAGACCTCCTGTCATCTGAGAGGATCTGGGCAAAATCTACAGCCACCAAATAGCAGATTTATATGCAGTGCTGCTGCAGCTGCAGTAAATCTATTGTCAGCTGGAACATGCCAAAGGCAAGGCTTTCCAGGCGTGCTGCAAGAAAGGCTTTCAGTGTGGCAGTGCAGCCTTCTCTCATCCCAGGTGAGCATCAGGAGATGTAGATATACTCAGAAATTAAAAAGAATTTGGTGGGGAAAAATGGATCAAAATATCTTACTGGACTGGGATGCAGCAAGGAGATGGGTTTGTTACTAGATTTACTCCTGGTTTGCTCGATTGGATTTTGGGTGTTGTTTTTCTTTTCCCCTCCAGATGTGTTGTGCAGTATGGGTGCTTCTTCAATGTTGTGCTTAGGTTTTTAAACAGAGGTAAAGGATTGAATATTGTTTCAGAATGGGGGTAAAAAATGGCCATTCCTCCCTTTTCTGTCTCTAACAGCTTGCTTACAAGATAGTTAGCTAGAACATGCTGTACTGCTGTTGTAGACCTCTGCACTGTGGCCTTCCAGTTGTACTTCACTTACCAACTTGGACGTGCAGATCCCCCTCCCCTCCAGCACAGGCTGTGGGCAGCAATTTCAAGGGGAGAGGGAGAGCCACATCTCCCCTCATGCAGCAGAGCTACAAGGGCTGTGAGATTTGGCTTCATGACTTTGTTTTTTATTGCTGGCTTCATGATTCACTGGTTCTGATCAAACCAATTTCCAGCAATAAAAGGCAGGAAGCAAAAATAAATGTGTTGTGTTTATAATATGATAAGAGAAGGAAGCAGTGACCCTTGGCTCAGAGGAGGGTGAGCCAATCCTATTGCAAAAAAGTTGGCTCATCCTTTTATGCAGCATCACACCATGAGGAACTCGGGGGAGAAGAGGTGTAAGAGAAAGTGTAGAGGGAAGAGAAAAGAATGAGTGAGCATAGGAGCTGATTCAGGCAAGTGTGAGCACCACTCCCTGGGTGTCCACCTGACACAGGCACATCTGCAAGCAGGAGGATGTCCCACACCCAACCTAGCACAGGTGGGCAGTGGATCTGAGCGTGTGTGGCTCTACCTGGACCTCCTGGGTGTTCATCAGTGGCCTGGGCTACCAAACACACCCACAACCTGGTGTCTGGCTCCCTGATCAGGACAGGACAGTACATTAGTATTGGGTGGGTGGGATGACAGACCTGTTCCTTTGCATCTTCAGTGCATTTCTGTGAATCTTTAGCTCTCCCTTAGGAGAGAAGGTCTGTACTCAAGTATGGACTGTAGCCTGTGAGGTACCTGCCAATTTCTCAGCACCTCTACCTTGCATTTTTGGGGTCAAGACAGCTCTGCAACAGCAGTGCGGCTGTCACATGCTCATTTCCCTATGGGCCTAAGCCTTCAGAAAGCAGGCAGTGTAGGAAATGTGAAAATTGGGTTGTTTTTGTTGCCCTCTGTTCTTCTTTATTGTGCCTGTTTCGTCTCCCTGTTGAAGGTACCCTTAGCTGAAAAGATGAACTGGCCAGCCTTGGGTAGTGTCTTCACCTCTGGGTGGCTCATGGGACCTGGTTTTCCCAGGTATAGTCTTTGCCAGCAGTTCATAGGTCCAGGGCAGCTCTTGGAGCTGGGCCTGCTCCCATTTACACTGGGGGTTCCACATAGTCACTGGCTGCTCTTGTCCCTCTGCATAACAAGCTATCACCAGACATCTTATCAACATGAGCACTGCCTTGAAGAGAGCTAATTTGTGTGATAAGGCCTTATTGCTCATTTCTCAATCTCTACCAGCACTCCTTGCTCACAAATAAGATTGTGGTGATCAAAAACCTGCAGGACAGTCACCTTGGATAGTGTTGTACTTCTGTAAATGGCATATGTGACATAGATCTTTATCAGGATGTCATTTAACAGGGAGAGATGCTATTGTACTTCTACAAGCATATACCAAGCATTTAACATTTTTATAATGTGGAGTTTATTATTTTAATGAATCACCATGATTATGCAGCTGCACTCTTCAGCAATAAAGAGTGGGCCATTGCCTGGCTCAGTTCATTGTCCCTGGGTGACATCTCTGGTGCTTGAAACCAAGCTGCTAAAGCAGCCCTGCTGTTACTGTCTGCTGTAGAAGGGACTGAGCTCTATGGGAAGAGCTGAGAGGTTGTCCTGATAAGAGCAAGTCTCAGAACTTTAATTGTGCCTGGTTTATTTTTATGAACAAACCAAATCTCTAGTTCTTTAAAAACAAGTGGTTTAATTAAGCAGTCTATTTATGGTGAGATGAGTATCTAAAATGAAGGCCATTCCTTCAGCATCTTCTGCTTTGCTAATGAAAAGCACAGCTACAATAAATTACCTGCCTTGGGAGAAATGTTGTATCTCCTTAGATTTTTTTGTTGGATAAGGAGGATGCCCTTAAACCTGATCTTGTGGTATTAATTTTTTCCACCTGCAAAATGTCTTGGATAAGGCTGATGCAAACAAACAGAGGGGAAAAAAAAGAATAAAGTTAATTTCTCAGTTGTTGTGAACTGGCATAAACCTTAAAAAGACAATATATCTAATACCTGTTCACAGTAGCAAGTTACTTGTTTGGGGCCATGCAGAGGCAACCAGGTAACACAACCAGGTGTTGCCAGTCAGGAGGAGGAAGGCCTGAGCTCCTGTTAAGCCCACCTGTGCCCAGTTAGGGCTGGTCCCAACTGCACCTGAGCAGAATTAGGGATCAATAAACGGAAAGTCACAAACCCACGGGGAGCTCACTCCTGCCCAGCCTGAGGAAGAGGATAGTTGACTCCAGAGCGTCAGCACCGAGATAGACTGACTGATTCTAAGGGCAACTTTTGGAGTGCTGTCCTTGCATCTTGGCAAGAAAACCTACTGGACCTCAAAACACTGTGGTCCAGGAAAGGATTATCAGCAACAGGGCCATAGTAACCTGGCACAGGTATGTTTGCCAGCTGCTCTACTCTTTGCTGTGGATTTGGGGTTTTCAGCAGTGGAGCAGATGACCTGGCAAGGGGTAATGTTGATATCACTGGAGGGTCTCAAGGAAGGGATTAGCCAGACATCTGTCTGGAAAGTTGCAGTTGTAATTGACCTCTCCTCAGGCAAGGAAGTGGGTGAGACTGAGGATGAGAGCCATTCCTATGCTCTTGTTCCAAGGATCTGGCTCACCATCTGCTGTTTACCAGGTCAGGGAACAGCAAACAGTGACATGACTGGTTGGAAAGTCCCATCAGCTGGTTTTACATGTGGGGATGGTAAAAGAAGACAGGGATGCTGATGGGCTGGTTGTGTCTGTAATGGCACATTGTGGAGATTGCTTCTCCTTAACCCTGCACCCATGTGTGAAGCTTCTGAAGGAGCTTTACAGTCACTACTGGATGGATGGTGTGAGCAGTGTACCTCTTGCAGGCTGTACCCTGGGTCTTGTTCCCTTCATAAGAATGGAGGCATGGCAGTGCCCAGCCAGGTGAGAGACACATCTAGTCCTGTATGGGCTCTTGACAGTGACTGCAGTGCATAAACCAAGCGTGCTGTGTGATACTTCCTTCTGGAATGTGCTCTTCTGCTCTCCAGTGAAGATGTCCCTTATGCTTAATAGCTTCTGATGAGCTTTTCTGTTAATTTGTCAAACTGTTTTCTGAACCCTCAGTAAGCTCTTGCTACCCTTGGCATCTGCTGACAATTAGTGGGTTTATAGGTTGTGGTTGAAGCCATCTGTGATACTTCTTGTCCTGGTGCTGGCTCCCATTCTGAAAGCTTTAATCAGCCTTGTTTTCTGGCAAAGTCTGTGCTCTTGAAGCTCCTCATAGGCAGGTCCTCCTCCTTCTTCCTCTGTGTTAGAAAAAGGTGAAGTCCACAATGTCAGCTAACAGAGTGTTGTGTTTGAAAGCAGGAGTACAAGTTAGCAGTACAGGAACATTCAGATAAGGTTTTTCCATGCACAAGTGTATTGCAGAGGTTTTGTAAGTCACTGCTGTACTTGACCAGCTCTGTTTACTTAAATTCACAATTTCTTGTATGCACAATACATTTCAAAGGCCTCCTTATCTCCTCACTGTCTGAAAGGGAGGTCTCTGTGAGAGGGTCTTGCTCTGAAAGAGATGTGGAGTGTTTGTTAGTGGCATTCCTGTGACCGCATCATGAAGAATATAACAGTGTGGCTGTCCCTGCTCTGCCCTGGCTTCCGAGAAAAAAACTTTTAAGATGCCATTTTGTGCTGGCCTTGGATTTTTCTTTCCTTCTTGTTAAAGCATTTCCTTGGGAATGTGCTCCTTTGCAGAAGCCCAGCAGAGAAAGAGTCCAGAAATGAGCAACCCTGGGTCATAGAGTCTGACAACAGGGCACCTGCAACCTGCAACAGCAAGAAAACCTGTTGAATTTAATCTGCCTGGGAGCCTTTGCCCTTGATTCCATGAGTGGGGTTACATAGCCCAGCTTGATGCCTGGGGTGGGGGTCTGCAAGAACGTTGCTTCCCCTTTCAAGGAAAGGGAATGGAATCATCTTTACCAGGCAAGGTGCTGAGAGGTGACCATCATATCTGTATACAGCTGGTCTGCTATTGGTATTAATAATGTCTAAATGAAAAAAATAATGGCAGATTATTTTAAAGCCTTAGATATGTGTAAAAGTTACTGAAGTGTTTAAATGTTTTCATAAACTATTTGGGGCTTCTGTATGCCTGATTGCAGTTTGCTATTAGGGAACTAAATGCCTCAGGAAAACAATTTCCTTGCTTCTTGGGGCAGACTGGAATCTGTCTCCTGAAGGGAGCCAGAAGGAAAATGGGGTCCTCAAGCTTGGCCAGTGTCTGCCAGAGGTATCTCTTGTTTCCTGAGCAATGAATAGGTACTCAAAACCCGTGGCCCTTTAAAGTAACCCATAAAGTCACGACTTGTGCCTACGCAGTACTGACTGGGACAAAAGAACATTTCATAATTGTTTGTCCAGATAAACAAGTGTCAAGTCTGTGCTGTGAATTAGTCTTGGTGGCTTAAGTTAGTCCTTACTATCAGCAGAAATAATGCTCATTATTTGATCTCTCAGAAGAATGCCCAGGCTGCTCCTTTGCTCACTCATTTAAGTAACTCAAGTGATAGGTTTTCCTTGTGTCAGGTATTATTTTCATACCACCTAGAGGAACACATCTTTTGGTTAAAGAAAAACAATAAAATTGAGGTGAATTCTTGTGGATGTCAACCAGTTTAAACCAGCTGTCATCCTGAAGGTGGAAAATGACTAACTTCAGACAGGGTTACTTTTTTCTATAGCTCAGAGATGGTAAGTGTTAAGATTTGGAGCTGAAAGTTGAATAAGGCAAGCTTAAAGGTCAAAGACCTTCCAGGTACAAGGAAAAGGAAAGAAGGCAGGTCAGCTATACTTCAAGATGCTGATTAACTATGGAAGAGAGGCTTTTTTTTTAAAAAAAATCAGTCTATCATTAGTAATACTACTCTGGATCAACATACTGATGCTGAATAGGTGGCTGCAAAAAACCCAAAAATCTAAGGTTCTGGCAGCCTTCCTCTTATCTTCAGTGAAGAAATAACTCCTTGTTCTCTGCCTATGATGCTTTGGAGGTGGTTTGCAACAGGGTGAAGAGGAAAAACAAGGACATCTGAGTAGGTTCTGTGCAATGAGGATATCTGTGCTATCACCTCTGCTAGTAAAACCTTGTAATATATAAATTGAAGTGACTGCCTTAGCCAAGTGTCCTGGCTCAAATGTGGATGCTGATAGAGGTGCTGCTTTTTGGGGGGAGGAAAATAAAGTAAAATTGCAGTCTTCCTACAGCCCCAATGTTATAAAGGCAGACTTTCTCCTTTATTGGTCCAGTAGAGCTGCCTAGGTGAACAGATTCTTGCTGAACAGTTTATTGATGTTGATGGAAACACTTGTGTTATCTTTTAAAGGCTTAAAATCAAGCTCCAGATTGAAAGAAAAAGCCCATAATCTTTACAGATACAATTCATACTTCTGCAAAAGGTCAGTTTTAGGTCACCTATTGAAAAAAAAAATCTCAAAGACTGGAAACATAAGTGATTCTCAATGTATTCTGCCTGCCAGCTGGAGATAATCCCATGTTGGCCAATATAACACTACTGGCCTGTCTGATACAGTGAGTGAATGGCCAGTTATGTAGACGAGTGTGGGTCCTGCTCTGCATAATAACCCCAAATTGTCACATAATACTTTCTATTCCTGAATCTTCAAGGACTCTGCAGAAGCAGTACATTTCATTGTGCTTTTCAGAGGGCAGAAAAGGGATACAAAGGGCAGTTACTCATCTAGAGTGGCAAGCTGTGGACGATGAAACAATTCTTGCCAGTTCTAGTCTGATGTTTCTCAATAGATCACACTGTTACTCCCCAAACAGTAATTTATCAAAAATTATTTAGAGTGCATAGGACAGAGAAAATTTCTAGGCCAATCTAATGAACGTCCCTGCTGAAAGCTAAATGAGTGCAGGAAAGGAGGAATTCATAATGTATGGCATTGGAAATCAGCATAATGGCTATTTGAGTGAATGCCTGGGCTCTGATTCAGTCCTGCAGCTGATAAATGCATACTGTTCATTAGGGGAATGAGGCCCCTTTTGCCCCAGTAAGAAAGCCATGTTCAAGAGGAGCCAAGTTGACTGCTAGACCCATCTTGCATTTAGTGACTTTTGAGGTGAAGCAAACTTTTTCCCATCTTCTTACATTTCTTTGTGGAAAACATAGGGACAGAGACTGTCCCAAGACTGTCCTCTGCCTTGAGCGTGTTAGTCCTGGGACTGCCTGGAAACCAGAGCTGTGGAACAGACTGAACCTGCTGAGGACTGCATCCCACTGTGTGGTGGCCAAGCCATCACCTCGATGGGAAGCCTGCCAATGGGGAAGTGTGAAACTGTGCCCATCTCTGCTGAGAGGCAAGGCAGATCTGGCACTTCTGTGCTCCCTGAGGAACATCTGAAGTTTGATAGCGAAGGAGAAGACGAACCCAAATAACACAAAACATGGTGCAAAAGGTTTCCTGTCCAGCCTTGTGGATTGTCCCTAGGTTTTGGTGCAGGGAGGTGAAAGAGGGAAAGGGCAGGATGCTGGTACAGGAAAACTCAGATCTTGATTTGCTTTATTGCTTTTTCATTAAGGCAAAGCACAAGTACTGAAAGGGCAGGAAAAATGAAGAGAGATTTATTAGGAATATTATTGCACGTTTGAGCAGCAGTAACACTGCCAGCCAGAAGCACTTACATACATGTAAGGAACAGCCTTTATTCTGGGGGTTTACCTATGAAAGATGAGGCACAAAGGGAGAATTCTAAGTTTCAGTTTATTGATGCAGAGCTGATCATAGAGGGGATAACTGGTCTGCTCCAAACCACACAGGTGACATGTCAGGAGACCTGGCTCTGTTCCAGTGCCACTGCTTACTGACTTGATCCAGCTATCAATCTCTGCTCCCTCCCCTCCTGCCCCTCCTCCTCCCCCCCTGCAGCACTGTAGTAACATGCTCTTGGAGCCCATCCATCAGCTAGGGAGAGGCTCACAGCTTGCTGTACCAGGGCCTCTGCCAAGTGGCTCCATTAAGAATTGCTTTCATGATTACAGAGCTTGTGCAAGTGGGGAGCTGGCTTTTGGGAGGATGTTTATATTGCACAGAACCTTTATCTGGCTTGGCTATCTCCTCATTACCTGCATCGAAGAATTGCCTTCCTTAGTGGCCAATAAAACTAAATTGCTAAATCCAGCTTTGTGTAACCCTATTTACCTTTTGTACCAGATTAACCTTTATCGTATTTACCAAGTAACATAAACAGAGAGGTAGGTGGTGGAGACAAAGGCAAGCCTGAGAGAACCAGCAGTGCCCTGTTTGCCAAGAGCCCACAGATAAGAGGAGGCTTGTGCCAGGCAGGGAGTTGCAGAGAAGCTGCTGCTGAGCTTGTGCTGATCAACACGATAGTCATAGGAGCCTTCCACACCTTCACTGGGTTAGCAGAAATGGCTGAGGTTTATGGTAAATGGTGTGGAGCTCAAATATGTAGAATTTATTGGTGAGGAAATGAATCTGTGGGGCTGATTTCAGCAGGCAGCTGCCCTGGGTGAGTTGGCAGGTGGGTCAGTGCCAGCCTAATGCTACCATGCTCTTCCAAGAACATGCCCAAAGCATTGTCCACCATTGCTGCCTATGCCTGGGACATATTCCAGGGTGTTTTGTGCTGAGGAGGAGGATCTGTTTTCTGTGAGCTAAGAAGGGACTTCAGGTGGGAGGGATGTTGGCTGTCTGCTGGGGAAGACACAACAGGGACCCAGTGGACAGCCTTGGTGGAGTGATGTGGCCTAGGGTTTTGCTGGTATCTCCACTAGTAGGGACAGGAGGGTTTCCAAAAGATCAAAGGAGATGAGCTTCCAATTTTTCTGAGAGCCCAGAAGCTCCAGGGGTCTCAGTTGGGGAAGATCTTGTCTCCTGGTCAACTCGATCACACTGCCCGGTGGGAGCTGGACCAGTCCTTTTCATCTTTCAGGGAAAAAATTATTTTACCTTGAGAGTATTTATCAATTAACCAAACAAGTGCTACATGGACAGATTCATCCTTCCCCACTGCAGAACATGTTCCTGTGCCTTTTGCCTCCTAGATTATTTTAAACAAATGTGCCTACAAAACTCCACAGCAATTACAGTCTTGGTGGAAGCTTCTAGGATTAGATTAAGTGTGCAAATGGATCTCACGTGCAGTTTGGATTGGATCATGTTGAGATCTTGCTGCTTAAACGTCAGATGTGTTTCCTAGAAAGTGTGGTCATACAGTTTTTAGACTGAGCAGCTGAGAGATGCCTGGATTAATATGTGTGGATACGTGTTCAAATCTCTTCCCCAGTGTTTTGTCCTTTCTAAGACTCAGAAAAAGAACAGAAGGAAAATGGCCTCGATTTGTTTACCAGTACTTAATTTCTGGAGAATGAATATTCAGTGCATTTGAGAGCAATTTTTGCAGTATTTGGACTAGCCCTTGCCATTGAGAGCTGTATTGTATCATCACTGAGTTCACAAGTTGAATCCCATGAAAGGGAAACTGGAGGTTGTCACTCCTGTTCAATTGGATGGGAATATTTGTCCCTTTAAACCCCAGTCTCCTCAAGAGACCATGTTAAGCTGAATCCTGCAATTTCATTTAAACGGAGGTCCCAAATGCTTAGCTTGCTTCTGAAAGGAAAAACAAAGATGGCACAAAGTACTGCTCACCTTCAGGGTGAGGTTTCAGGATCCTGCTGTCCTGAAGCAGGGAGCCTTTGGGAAGAGAGAAGAGAAATCCTGAGGGTGCCAGTGTCCCCAGGGAGACGTGGGTCAGAAACCTCAGCTCCCATCCCTGACCTGGAAAATCCAGATTTACTCTGGGGATAGGGAATTTGAGCCAGCTTCCCAGCAAGGTGCCTTTAGTAAGTTGTTGTGGTGAAGTGTTCACTTTCAGGAGAAGGGACTGAAGGATAAAGAAGTGGCAATATTGGACCTGGGGCAAGACAAGCTGCTGGGCACAGACTTCTTGGGACTCTCCTGGTCAGGCTTAGGTCACTGCAAAGAGCAGCCTAAGCAGTTTGTAGCTGCTTCTCTTGTTTTGAGGGGGATGAGGCAAAAAGGTGCTGCAGTTTATTTCAGCTGTCTTTGAGGAAGTGTCTTTAGCAAGGGGATTTGGAGACAGTGCAGCAATGGGAATCATGGACTCTTGTTCTACTTCATGACTTTCTGAATGTGTGTGGTGATAAACAGAGCAGCAGGATACAACTGAGTGCTGGCAGGGGATGATTTGGTGTAAAGCAGTTTCTAGTGAACATTTTAGTCTTCAGCTGTTGCCTGTGTTTCACATTGCTTGAACAGGCCTAGGGGGTAAATGCTGCAGTAGCTCAGGATCTGAATTCAGTGTTACTTCTAGGCCACTGCTTTGCAACTGAGCCAGTTTTAAACTCTGTGAAATCCCAAGCAGATGCATACAGCATCATCTTGATGCTCTGGTGTAGTCCCTTTTCATAATAACCTACCTGTGTTCCTGCAATTCCAGTGATCCAGTATAAACTCTTCTGTAGCCTGCTCCTGTCTGCTAACAGGATAGTGATAATATTTAACCATTTGCTTCTGTTTTCTTACCTGAGATTTGTGTTGCTACTGAATTTATCCTGAACTTGTACCTGGAAGCTGAATGCAGGCTGTATCTAACTTCAAATGTGTAAGCCTTGTTGATAAATATTTGTGTAATTGCAAAATGTGTGCTTTTTTTTAAAAAACCCCAAAACTGTTTAAAACATTAACTAGTAAGATGACATAAAAGCCATGAGAGAAGAGAGCATGTAAGAATGGGAATTTAATTTTCTTTCATGATTCTGCTGATTTTAGAAGAGACTATGATACGGGCCCTGATAACAGCATCAAACACAATGCCTTCTCCCTGTTTGGGTTTAGCTCTGGTCTTGTTCTTACAGCTACTTTATGTGATTCAGTCTGGGATAAATACTGTGCTGCCTGAAGCAATGACCAAACTCCCTGCATCCAGAGCAGAACTGAGCTTCACCTGGTTCTTCCCCGCCTGTCTGGGGTGCAGTTTGGGTGTAAAAGAGGTGAAGCAATGAGAATGTGGTACCCAAAGACATTCTATACTTGAATAAAGACTTACTATTTTGAACTTGTGCTGTTGGCAGTGTGACTTTAATGTGGCTCCTGTCTGGACACAGCCAGGAGCTGAGACAGGGCTGTGCAACCTGGCACATGTTGGGGAGCAACAGAGTCCATGGTTCCCCATGCACCTGTATCTTGGATACTTAACTGTGTGCTTGATTTGCTGTATATGTTGCTGATGGCTCTTCAGATGGGAGCAATGTCTCTGGTTTGTGTCTGGGACACCTGGAACAGAACGAGGGGGAAGGCAGTAGGCACAGAGGCCATGCAAAGCAAGAGCTGGGTCTCAGAGCTTCCCTGGGGGTCATTACTCCTTCCTTAGTGCTGAGATTGAAACAGGCACATGCTTAATCCATTTGCTGATCAAAAGCCTCTTGCTCCTCAATAAGTTACTGGACTCTTAAGGAGCTAGTCCCAGGTGACATACGTTACACAGGATTTTATCAGCAACAGGTTTGTTTTTTGTTTTAAATAATTTGAGAGTTACATCACAGAAAATGCAAGCTCAGTGGAAATTTTACTGTTGTGGACTTTGCAACTTTTTTGTAGCAAGCAGCAGCCAAGCAGATAATCCCATCTTGTCATATCTGTGACTTTGTCCTTCCTATCCTGCCAAGAATTTAATCATGGGTTCTGTGTATGTAGTGACTCCTTTCAGATGCTTGTGTGGGACAAAAGAAGAGTATTGAAGAGCCTGATAGAGACTGTTGATTAACCAGTCTCACTCTGAAAAAAAAGGCTTATAGCAGTAATGACTGGTTAATAACTCCAGAGATTGGATATTGGCAGGAGTAGGCTTGGCTTTTGGTTTATTTGAGTGGTGAAATAGTGAAATTGTGCAAGTGTCAAGGCTCAGTTCTGAACCTGGGGAGGCAGAGGTACAGTCAAGTACCAGAGTCAGCCTTTTTCCATGAAGTTATGAAAATCTTTGCTAGCAGAAATCAAATGTGAAATCGAACATTTCCAGTTGTGGGGGGAGACAAAGATCCTTAAGCCAGACTATTGCTTCATAAAGAGAAAACTTTGCCTGTCCCCCCTACAACTACTATCTTGTTTCCACACCCATAAGATGCATGTCCTAGGAGCAGATTAAAATGCAAGTTGGCCACAAACATTTCCATTAAAGTGTTTTTCTTAGAAAACTTTGTTGAAATTGAGACCTTTGTGGGAAAGGATCAGATTTAATGAATTTCCTGTTCTGAAAGAATGAAAACTTACGAACTCATGAAAAGATAGGAAAACAAGTTTCAAGTTGTGGACATATAATTCCCTTTTCTATGGGAAACATTTCCATTTGAAACATAATTTTATTTACAGTTTTAGCAAGTTCCTGGAGAAAACTGCAGCAAAATAAGACCAAAAGGTCATACCTTTGTGGGTCTCTCTCCTTCCAGTGCTTTACTTCAGGGCACTGACCATGTCTGAGGTCTGTCCCCTGCGCCTGGTGACACTGTGCCAGAGCAGGGAGGGAAATACAGGCAGGATGCCATGAACACATCATCCTGCTACCTCCATCCCGCCCTTGAAGATGTAAAGAGGACATATCTGCCTCATGCTGGGGACAAACAGGAGCTTGGAACCACATGTGGCCCTTGGGATGAGTACTGGGCATGGCTGTGTTGCATGTGTGCTGAGGAGTCACTTGGCAGGGCCACTGACAGCAGAATGATGTCCCTGCATTTCCTGTTGTCCCTGTCTGTCAGTGTCACATACAATACTATTTGTTTGTTTGTTTTATGGTTTGAGAGAGTGCTTGGGATCCCGGGGGGAGAGCAGAGAGGGGTCAGGATCCCCTCTCCTGCCATCCCAGCACAGGCCAGCAGGCCGGCACAGCCCGGCCCCTCCTGCTCCCGGCGGACATCTTGGGAGGATCCTCCTGCTCTGGGCCTTCAGCTCCACCTGCGCTGGGAGATCCGACGCCATCGGGTGCTGGGAAGAGCTTTGGGCACTTTTCTCGAGTCGCTTCTGCCACCAGGGACATTGGGATACTTCTGTCAGCAACCACTGAAGTCGAGTATTGTCTATATTCGTCTGTTTCTCTTTCTCCCACGCATTACTGCCCTTTCCCTGTTGTTGTAAACCTGTTCTAGTTTTAACTTCCAGCCTTGAAGTCTTGTCTCTCTTATTCCACTTCTGTGCTTGCCGGGGGGGAGAGGGCAGTAGCAGAGAGCAGTTCTGTTCTCTGTGGTTTGCTTTGCCACTGCATAGAGACTCTTTAAGTATTGGTTTGTATTTTTCAGAGTGTGGACAGGGCAGTCCTGCTCCTCAGCACCCACAGCCCAGTGCTGGGCTCTTTGTACAGGGTGGACTTGCTCTCTGTATCCTCCTCTCATTTTCCTCTCATCTGCCTCATCCCCAGACATGCTCATGGCTTGGTTTACTGCTTGGAATTTGCACTGGAGCAGGGGCTCGGAGGTGTGTAGCTTCAGCTGAGAGAAGTAGCTCTGCAACCACATTGCAAATAGAATTCTACTTTCTAGGTAAGGTTTAGTTTGGCCTTTGAGCCTTGGTGTAAGCAGCCTGGTGCTCAACTTCACCTGCTTTTAGTGACGTTGCTAATGTGTGTGAATTAAGGTGCATAGTTAAATGATTTTTGGTGTCCTGTGGAGAAGCAGTGTTTCAAGGTGAATGACTCTCGTGGCTTTTCTCCTCTCTGCTCAGCACTGAGGACTGTGCTGTGAGTGACACAACAGACCTGACATGCTGTGGTGTTCTGAAAACACGGTTTGTGGCTGTTGTCCTACCCTTTTCAGCATCAGGGAGCATGGCTAGGTCAAAGCTACTCTAAACTGTATGAATTCAAGAAGATGGAAGTCTTCTCTTCCTTGGTCTTAATTTTGGCCTTAACTTCAGCCTGCTGAAGCCAGAGGAAAGACTCCTGTTCAACGTGATGGATCAGTTGTGTTGTCTGGATTTGCACTAACGTGTTTCAACCCTGTTCTCTTAAATATTTGTAATAAGCTTTTTTGCCAGCTGTCCAGGACATGAGGTCTTGAGAAAATTCAGAGCAGAACAGGCAGTGAGTCACTCAGTGTATGAAGCCTTTTCCCAGTCATCCCTGGATTTTCCATCCAATTTTGCACAGACAGGTTGTGTTCTGGAACAGGAGCAGATGAGTAAGTTGCTTACAGAGACTGCTGTGCCCATCTGTCATAAACATGAGTCTCCTTTTGCTCCATGATGATGGACCTGTTCTCATGGACTTTGCAAAGCTGAGCAGCCCTCTTTGGTCTGGAGCCCACTCTGAGTGGGTGTTTGGGACAGATGAATTTAAATCACAGGGAAGGGCTTTTCTTTGCAGTTTTCCTGATTGGAAATGGACTGACAGGCTGGAAAATATGGACAGCTGGAAGGATGTGGCAAAATTTAAGTAGACTCTTGCCTTGCTCTCTCCCATGCCCCTCATCATCTTCCTTCACCCATTGGCTCAGTGGTTTCAGGTACATCCTGAGAGAGGTGATGTTTCTAGTCTGAGACTGCCACGAGTCTCAAGATTCTTTAAATGTCCAGGCCCAGCTTCCCACTGGTACTTCTGTCTCACTGCTGGCCTGCCAAGACTGTGTTCTCCTGCCACTGTGCAGGAGCTCTCTTTGAGCTCCTGGCAGAAGATTGTAAGGAATGAATCATTTGGAATTTTATCCCTGCTCATGCTTAGCTGGTATCTGTATTCAACCCACGTGTCTATGAAGTCAATAGGCAAAACTCTTTGCTTTTTTTGGGGGGGGGCACCAAGATTCATGAGGCAAAAGGTTGTGGGTGTATCTTGTCCATTCTCTGCTGTTACTTCTGATAAGCACTCCAGAAGGCCCATCCTGAGTGCAGGCATCAGCAGAGAGATGAGGAGGAATTTGGGATACAGTGCATGCAAGACATGTTCAGGGACCAGCAGGCAAATACGTGGGGCTCTGTCACCAGGGTGTTGAAAACAGAGTTTGTATCATCTCATTTTGAGTAGCTGAGAACAGGATGGGATGCTCCAAACTTCCTATGTTATGTTTATAATTTTTCTCCACTTTTCCTTGCATACTCTCCAAGCTGTTGGTATCTTGACTGTAACTGGCCTACAGCAGGGAGAGGAATTTGTCCTGAACCTTGATTTTCCTTTTATTACAGTCTACCAATCTTTCCCCTTCTGTCACACAGAGATAAATACTGGTTTCAGAATTAAAGACCATGCCAGGAGTAGACTCTTGTTTGTCTTAATAATTTCATACAGCTTGTTTCATATGACTAAATTAATAAACATCTCTCATCTCAAAGCATACTCTGTGGCATGTGTAGGAAACAAAGCCATTCTGACAGTCCCAGCTGTGCTGTGCTCAACTTGGCTTGGAAAGTGTGTTGCTGAGCCCCACATCCTGCTAGAGACATCCTGCCTTCTCCCAGCAAGGTACCCTGCTCTAGACTAGAGAGACCCAACTGGCTCAGGAAGGTTTGCTGAATTCCATCTCCTAAATGACTTCTGTGATGAAAAATTTTGCACAACCATTTAAAGTAGAAGAGCAACAGAAGTTTTGACAGATTGAACTTGATTTGATAAGAGAGAGCTTCTTCTCATGTAGGTACCTCCCCAGGTTTCTTCTTTATCCTCTTAATTTGCTTGCTTCTACTTCTACACAGTATTTTCCAGTTTTATCCAATATTTGTAGCAGCTTTAGATCAGCTACACTAAGCAGGAGCTCCCTGCAGTCAAACCAGCCCATCATTGTCTCTGCCCAGCTTCAAAGTCCCCCTCTGGGGAGTGAAGGCAGCATGAGCCTCTTCTTGGCACCTCATCTTCAGCCCTTAACTGTACTGGAGGCATGTTCTCCCTTTGCCCACAGCGTCTGCCTTCTGCAGTCACCTTTGGATTTTAGGATGTGACCTCTTCCAGTCTCACCTGTCCTGGAGAAGACCAACTTTCCTTGGTGAGCATGCACCCTGCTTCTCCATGGAGACAAATCTGACTTGCTCCCAGCGAATGGTATTTGAGGTCTGTAGTTTGTGTTATCTGCTCTCATTGTGTTGCATTGCTGTAACAGTTTATTCTGTTACAGTGTTGAAATATTTTACAAAAAAAGGTGCTGAGGGACAGAAAGCATCTGAATTTTAAGTGGTCCACGGCTACTGAGCCATCTCCAAGAGACACCTTATGAGGACTGTGACTCCTCTCATTTCTCAGGGGAGTTCCTGTTCCAGCTAAGTTCTTTTGCCCCTAAAAGAACTCTTAAGAGGAAGGGGAGTGGTGGTTAGAGGCAGCCTGAAACAGAATTAGCAGGGTTGGAGAGTGACAGAAACTGGCTTGGCTGTCTTGTCCTGTTGATATGTTACCATAAAGTTATTTATGCTTCCTGCTGTTTATCTGGAGACTAAACGAGATAATTAAGTGTGTACAGAGATAGAACTCCATTCATCTGAGGCACTCAGTATCTTGGAAATGGTGCTGTGGCTGCTTCACAGACATCCCAGACTCTCTCCCTTGCGTATGTGTTTTGCTTTTTGCAGGGTTTATACAGAGAGTTCTGCCTGACCTTAGCTGGGACAGGAAAGAAAAACATTACCCGAAGCCCCAGGGTGGATCCATGACACCAGCAGTCTTCTGCTCTGAATCCCTGCTCTTCATTCCTCCCACTCTCACTCTGGACCCTGGTGTTTTGTACCCTTTCACACACAGTCTGTTATCTTGTGTTTCCTCTGCCTGTTTTTCAGATGGAGTGACAGGAGATGTGCTTTGTGAGGTAGTTACCACATCTGTGAGGAAAGATCTGCGGATGGTCTGTCTGCAGCACTGTAGGAGAAATGAAAAAGTATTTTTATTTCTCTTCTTCTTTATATAAGTCCTTGGTTTTCCACAGCAGGGTTTGGGACATGCTGTGGCGAAATCCATGAGTAGGCAGTCACACTGCAATGTGTTTTCATTGACTGCAGAGTGAGGAAATTCTTGCGGGGGAGTGCTGATACACTCTGGAAATACTAGACCTGAGTGCATGAGACACCATGGTAACCTTCCAGGGCAGTATCCTGTCTTCCAAGAAGAGCAAACACTTTGTTTTTCCAGGTTCCATTTCTGCCTTTCCATCCCTGTACCTTGAACGATCAATCTCTCTGTCAACTGTTGGTCAGTTCAGGCTATTTTGTGTCAGAAATGTTAACCTCGGGGAACACGAGTCACACTTCTGGTGTGTTCCCAGTCATCCCAGTGAAATTCCAGTCCTTCAGCTCCCCACAGCCTTTAAGGTGTTCAGTTGTGAAAACCTTGCCATTTAGTGGCAAAACTGGTGCAACGTTTGTTCTGTGTTGCCCTGCTAAGACTGCAAGCATGCAGCCCCAGATCTGGCTGTCAAAGCAAGGGCATTGCCTGGGTTGTGCAGCTTGAGAAGGTCAGGGCAGAGGGACATGATGCTCCCTCCTGGCCTGACTGTTCCAGGCAGAGGAGTAACCTGAGCTTTTTGTCCATTTTTGGAGAAGAGTAGTGTCTTCCCCATAAAACAATGCTATCCTTTGGAGATTTGTGTCAAAGTTCTGCATATCTAGTATTTTTCTTTTTGTAGTATCCATTGAAGAAAGCTGCTCTTGCAGAAAAAACTGCCCTGGAGGGTGTCTTTGGGAAAGCAGCAGTTCCAGCTGGAAGAAGCAGCTGCCAAGCTGCCACACTCTTGCTTTTTATCTAGTGCAAAAGTTTCCTAGATGTAACTGTGGAAACTTGCTGTGCTGACTGATGTGGATGTTTGAAAGCATGCACAGGCACCAGGAACCTGCAGCTGTGAGAATATATATGTAGTTTAAACACTAATTCAGTCTTTGCAGCAGTGTTAGGAAAAGGAGAAAATCTGACAAATGGTACCAGAGTGTCAAGGCAGGTGTGTGTTCTTCTGAAGTCTCCCATCCCCAGCACTCTCCTGCAGAGCCCAGAGCTGCTCAGGAAGGAGTGCACTGACAGTGCCACCTGTGCTTCTTGCTCTATTGCTGTGGTGGTTATGATTTTGAAAAACCTGCTTACTGGTCTCCAGGAACAAAACCCCATGGTCTGGACTCTAGAAATTCTTCATAAAAACACCTCCCCCCCAAAAAAAAAAAAAAAAAAAAAAGAGTTTGGTTTGATCCTCCATCTGAAGTGGTGTTTCACTAGAACATAGAAGTGAGTTTGAAGAGGAAGAGTTACTTGGTAGGGCTGATGTTGCAATTTATCTGACTCTTTTCCAACTCCAGACATTTCTGACATTGATGTTGTAATCTAATTTCTAAATCCCCATGTTTCCTGAACATTTGGCATTTTTCTTTGTTGCTCATTGGCTCCTTGAAAAATCAGAACTTGGGTGTAAACAGTCACTGAGTCCTGCTGGTGCTCCTCTGTACACATTTATATGGGCTTATAGGAAACAGGGCTGTTATCTGACAGCAGTTCTCATCAGTATCAATGTCCAGGAAATTTAGGTAAATGTCTTTTTAATGGTGAGTTCAGTATAAGTAAACTTTTGTCAATAGTGTTCTAGATCATTAAAAATCTGATTGCAGCTTCAACAACAATAATGACATCTAGGTTGTTCTCTTGGTGTCTGTTGCCTTTAACTGCTGCAGTTTAAGGGCTGAGCCCAGCTACTACTGAAATTGGAAGAGACCTTTGGTTGGAATTGACTGGACTTTATTAGAAGCAAAGTTCTGTGGACTTGCTGACTATAGTGTTTCTCCCTTGAACAGAATTTTTTAAAGGCAGAAGATATGGATGAAAGCTATCACAGGAAAACTGCAAGGTCTTTCACCTTCCCCCCCAACACCTCCCCATCCCTGACTGTGAGAGACAACAGCAGCTTTGCTGTGCAGCATGTGGGTGGTTCCTTTAAAATCAGATAGCATGGCTGAGACTGAGAACTGAGCACCTGTTAGAATATTTCATGAAGAGAAGCTGGTCAGTGGGACAGTGACACTAACTTGGGTTTGGAGGCATCAGGGTATGTGGTTGGTAACAGCAGGGACTCACAGGTTAGGGATGGGACTACTGAGCTTGTGTGAGTCTATTTTCTAGTGTCCAGGAGGATTCTGACCTGGAGGGAACAGAACAACTTAACATCAGAAAAAGAGGCCCCTTGTGAGAGCTCAGATCAGACAGAATAAATGCAGGTCCAAGGCTTATGGTGGAGCATAAGTGCACAGGAAGTTACCTTTTCTATCCCACAGCCTAGGAGACTCAGTCCCACCTCATAAGGAAAAAGAATTAATTTTTCTTTTTTTTTTTTCTTTATTTTGTAAGCTTACACTTGGTAAGCAAAGTAGTGCGAGTCTTCTGGTATGTCCCTTTGGAACAGGTTACAGCAGAGAAAGCAAGGCTTTTAAGAGTTGGCATGATGTTGGGCTAAGAAGCCAGTGTGTGACAATGCAGAGGTAAGATACTTCACTTGAATAGTACTTCATAATCAAATTGTTCACTGAAGAAATGGTACACACACAAGCTTTATCTCTTCCTTGAAATAGTTTCTCTGAGGCACTGCTGGTAAAGCAGTCAGGGCAAAATCACCTGGTTGATTAGGACAGAAGGTGAAGAACACTTACTTCTTGCTTAAACTTCCAAAGTGACTAAGCTCTGGAAGAATCAACAGAAGCTATTTGCTTACAGTCAAATCTCTGAGAACAAGCCCTTTTCCCAAGGTAGTGACAAAGTCTTTGGTGATGACTCTAATTTGGGCTGTACATTCTGCATCATATCCAAGTCCTAGTGCCTAAAATAGTGCAGTGCCCTGATGGGCAGCCTGCATCCTGCCTCACCGTTGAGTCAGACACCACTTCCCAGAGAGCTCAAGTTCTCCTGCTGGATCTCTGCTCAGCTCTGCCCGGTCCTGTTGAGTTCGGAGAAAGGCAAGTCACAGCCTGGAGTCAGATGATTGCAAGCTGTGGTTGTGGTCTTTGTTCCTAAGGCTACCAAGGTGATGATTTTTCATCTAAAAATCAGACAGACACCTCTCCCTTCATCCCTTTTGCTTGCTTATTCTCAGTCATACTGGTCAGGACCTGCCTCTGGGTAATCCCCTTGTCTTCTCTGAAGGGTGTTATCTTAAAAAGGTCAATGATACATGGTTTTGATATGAAAAAAATGTCCTTAAATAACCAGAATAATTGTTAAAATCTTACTCGTTAAAGCAGTAGTATACAACATTTTTGATGGTATAGCCCTTCCACTCAGATGTTGTCCTTACAAAGAACGTCCTCAACGTGTACATCGTGTAAATATCTTTTACTCATTAATACTAAGAACCTGGAATTATAATCTAATTGATTATCTTAACTGTTGTGAAAAAAAAAAATAAACTGCTTATGGAGCAGTTGCTTTTGCTTTAGTGAAGTGAAAACTTGATCTGGGCTTCCACTATACAAGCAGGACAATCACAGAAATGTCACAATTGGAAAATACCTCTAAGATCACAGAGTCCAACCCAAGAAGAGGTCTGCTGCCAGCATGGGCATTGCCAGCCATGGGTTTCTCCACCCCAAGAGCATTTCCCACACGGGCCAAACATCTTGGTGGCTTCTGTTTTTCATCCAGCTCCATATCCAGGCACAATGCAGCTGCAGCTCTTGTTTTGTGTCCCCCTCTTGGCTAGCACCTTGCCAGCAGCTGGGGCTGATCCCTCTTAAAGTTAGGGTTATGATAGAAGCGTAAAAGCTAAAAAACCTAAAAATCTAAGCTTGATTGTTAGGTGAAATGATTAAAGTGCTTGTGGATCTGCTGCTTCTACTTTAATGGGTGAAGATCTGGTGACTAAACTCAGCTTGGGCTTCTGCTGTACAAACAGGACAATACAAAAAGGTTTATTTTTCAAACAGTTTATTGTCAACTCTCCTAAGTTCTGATTCTTAACAAGTCTGCTAGGTTCTATGTATTATTTACCAACTCCGTGCTCTCTCTGGGATGTGTTCCTCTGGGATCCAATGGTATTCACCTGCAGGCTCAGGGTTGGGGCTGCAAGTGCAGGTGAGGCAATGGGGGATTGTTGAGCTTTGGCCACAGAGTGCTTTGGCAAAGCTGAGGCCTCTATCAGCATGGGCACTGCAAACAGTGAAGGAGCATGAGAAGCACACTGGAGGCCATCCAGGGTCTGCTTGCTGGGTGAGGTTGGGAAGAAGAGGTTCAGAGGAACAGAACTTTTGCTTCTTGCTGCTCTGGAAAGCTCTGGAAGTGTCGCAGTGGCTGCTGGTAGAGATGGGTGAGCACTCCCTAGGCTGGGAAGTGCCTGTCACTTGGAAATGATCCTCATGGGTGGAGACATCTGAGTGTCCCCTGTGCTCTTCATCCATCTCTGGTACATCCGCGGCTCTCCGCTTGATGCCAGCTCTTCTCCTGACATTTTCCAGCAAGTGGGGATACTCTCTGTGAAAGCTGGGGTTATAGTAGTAGAGTAGCTGAAAAAAACAAAGGAGAAGAGTTAGTTGTCAGCATCCCAAGACTGGAAATGTCCAACTCTGGGAACTAAGACTTTGAATTTCAGAAGATGAATGTGGATACTAAAAAGCACTCTGAGGGGTATTTAAAACCTAAAGGTCAGGCTGAAACATCACATGACAGTTCTGTTCAGTCATTGCTACCCCTGGGTTTTTGCTGTCTGGGAGCAGAGCCTGGTAGGATTTTCAAAAACCCAAGAACTGTTACCAGAAGCCAAATACCACTGTTTTTCTGCAACTTCTGTGTGGACATGAGCAGGCAGGCAATACTGTGATCCTTAGATGTGTCTTGGCACTCAGCAGGTGCTGCAGGAGGGTTTCAGATTTGCAAGCCATGTAGCAAAGGCTTTAAAAGAAAACAGTTTACACTGGATCTTCCATGTAATGGGTTCAAACTGAGCAGCTATAACTAAAGTGTATTTTATCTGTACTTCTGGTAGTCAGAAAGACTAATCTAAAACTTCCTGAGAGCTACCTGAGAAGGAAATTTAACCAGACTGCTTGCTAGCATCTCCATGTCCTCTCCTGTAAAGCCTTACTCGATGTGAAGGTCTGCCTCTCCCCCAAGATTATTTTTAGTATTGTGCAGAGCAACTCCTGTACCTTGCTGTGAGCAGCAATTGCTGCTTCTTCTGCCAGGAATTCAGGTAGGGAGGCAGATCTTGCAAAATTCCGTTTTGTTTTGGTGAATCCGTAGAGATTCAGCTTTCGAAGAAAACTATTCATCTTCTTCATGGCAAAAACCTGCATGGGTCCTTTCCTCTCCAGCACCTCCTCTTCAAAGAGTCCTTCGTTGATGGCCACACATTTTCCACCCTCACTCCACCAAATAGACTTAAACTGGTCACTTTCCACTATTTTCCAAAGCCGCTGTGGAAAGCTGAGGGATGAGAATTCACTGGCTTTGCCTGCCCTCTTCTTGCCAACAGAAGAGACTCGTTTGGCCTTGTGTCCATCGCTGCCGTGTTCCACATCCTGCTTTTCCTTTCTCCTTTGTTCAACAGCATCACAGGGTGCTGTTTTCCCCTCTCCCGAGGGGCCAGAAGAAGTGTCTGCTGACAGCCCCAGCTCAGCTGGAGCAAAAGGAGGTGGTGTTTGAGGGGGAGGCAGCTTGGGAGACAGCTCCCTTTTCATTTCTGTTGTCCAAGCTGGACTGAAGTCTTCCTCACTCGCCATCACTCGAGACAGCCTGGCCTCGCGTTGCCGGTCAGGAAGCAAATGCCACCTGCCTGTGCTGTGTAGTGGTGACCTCATAGAGGCATAGAATGTTTGGGGTTGGAAGGAACCTTACAGATCATCCAGTTCCAACCCCCCTGCATGGGCAGTGATACCTTCCACTAGACCAGGTTGCTCAAAGCCCCATCCAATGTGGCCTTGAATGCTTCCAGGGAGTGGGAATCCACAGCTTCTGTGGGCAACCTGTGCCAGTGTCTCATGACTCTTAAGTTACATATGAGATTAAAAAAAAAAAATTAAAATTAATCTCCCCTCTTCCAGCTGGAAATAGTTCATCCTATCACAGGATGCCCTTATAAAAAGTGCTTCTCCAGATTTCTTGCAGGCCCTCTTCAGTTACTGGAAGGACACTATAAGATCTCCTTGGAAGGCTTCTCTTTAGGCTGAACAACCCCCACTGTCTCAGTAGTCTTAGTTGAGAGAAGCAGCCTCTTCTGTGCTATAATTAAGAAGCAGTTCAGTAGGGCAGTCCAAGTTTCAAAGTTTCTCTGAAGCATCTGTAATGTAAGAAGATCCATTAAATCTCCCTTCAAAAGGGAGAATGTTGTACCAACACTGATAGGGTCATATTTTAAATAGTTTAATCATTGGTGCTAAAGGTATATTGCAAAAATGTGGTAATTAAGACTGAGTGATGATATTTAGATTGGCTAAGTAACAGCTATAAAATAAACAGCTAATGTTTCTGGCATAGCTTACACACACAATACAACTGGAAATGGTTTATTAAACATCTGGCCAAATGGGAGAGTGAGAGGTGTGTGTGTGTTGCTCAAGAGGAGTTAGAACATGAGAGTGGAAAAGCAACAAAAGCAACACTAAGCTCTGAATCCAGTGAAAAAGTTGAGATACGGACACAACAATTGACATAGCTAACTTAAACACACCATGTAGCTGTTACCCATTCTAGTACCAAAAAAACCATTCAGATGAATACTCCAGTGATGATGATGATTGTGGCTGAATAAGAGAAGTGGTGAGATCTGTGCTAAGCCATGGAAAACAATGCTTAAAAAAATAACATGCATATTGAGGACCTGAAAGACACAGACATTTCATAAAGGTTTTTATAAAAATACTTTTAGGTAATGTGTATCCAGTACAGGACTAGAACTTTTAAACAGTATCTGATACGGTAAAATGTTCATCTGAATACTAGAAAGGCAAGTGTGAAACCAGCCCACTAGGAAGGTTCACAAATAATCTGTCTCTGGACAAGAAATGCCAGAATGGTTAGAGCATCAAGCCTGGAAAACAAGAGAAGAGCCAAGGTTTAGGCAATGTTTTCCAGAATGTTTGGGTTACCACAAGTCAAATACTGTGGAACGGAACTGTAACTTGTTCAAAAATGTGGTGTAGTAGGTCTGGGCTTTGTAACAGTGTGGAAAGCACAAGCTAAAGACCATGGTCATTGTCATGAAAGGGAATATGGCCTTTTTAGGAGGTACCTGGATGAAACAGCAATTTTAATGCAAAGTTTTACGCAAGCAGAATTGAGAAAACCCTGAAAAAAATCAGCACTGCTAAAGTGCATTTTCTGTTTACAAAATACAACTAATCTTAGTGAGTGGGAGCAGTCAATATTGTACGTAAGGATGAGGAGGATAAAGAGAAACTGTGTATTTCACAACTCTCCTACCACTATGTTAGAAGAAAATATGAACCTTATATAAGGAAGTGAGCTAAACAAAGAATATGGCTATATTCTTTTTCACTTGCTTCCAGGAAGGCAAGAGGTTTAGTACAAAATTACTTAAAATAGTTTTATATAATATGCATACTGGGTACCTGGTGCATGCAGTTTCTAAAATCATTTCCACTGTAACATTGCAGTCCTGCATTTGACTGAACTCTCTGAAGGTTGATTAAAAAGCTGTGGGGAATGGAACTCCCCAACCCCAATCCTTTCTTCCCTTTTCTCTGAGGAACCTCCTGTTTCTTCTCCCACCTCTTGCTTTTGATGGTGCAATAATTGTGCACATTGTCAAACCCAGCAGAGTCCCAGGGGAAGTTTGGAAATCAGACTGACAGAAGCCTGACCTTTGTAGAAGACTGCTTTAAGTCATGGTGGTCAGGGTAGTTATTTCTGTGGTGTTAGGAGTGCACTGGGATGCAAGAAGTGGGCAGAGGGTTTGCAGGCTGTCATGGTGAGTCAATGGGGCTGCTTGTAAGGAACACACCAAGTTGTCATCAAATGTTAAATACTGTGAGAAATGGTTGGGAAGGATGGATTACCTCGTGGAGATGAGGGCAAGTTCATTCATGAGGAAGTGCCTGCACATGGAGTGAAAGAAACCTGAGATAGATGCTCTGTGGACACCAGTAGAGGACAAGCCTTGCTGTAAGGCTTTGTGAGGTTGTGGGAGTGTCGTGTTGGTGGCTCCCATATTATCCTCTCACTCTTTCTGTGCCAATATAGTTATTTGGGAGGAAGGCAAAGTTGCAGAGAAAAAGAGAATGGGCAACTGACTTAACTGTGTGTGTGGCCTTCACTAGCCCTGTGTGGGGGGTAGGACTTCTGCCCCCCCTGCTGATGCTTGACCATTTTTAAGGCTCCTGCGATTCGTACCCTCAGACGTACAGCTTAATGTCCCTGCCACTGGTGGCCTCCATCCCACATCAGGTTAGAAATAATGTCTGGTAACAGAGTTCATGACCTTACTCATGAAGCATGTCTGGGGGGAATTAGTACATGACTCCTGTGTCTGTTGGCCTCCTGGGCAGAGCTCTGGGGCTGATGTCTGGAGCAGAAGGGCAGGTTCTTCACTGGGCATTGCTGTAACTCTTGTGTTTTTTGTACAGACACCCATTACCATAGCATCTGAACACCTGTGAGGAGCTGCTGCACCAGGATGTGGTCAGGTTCTGAGGCACACAAGCTGATGAATATTACATTCTACCTCTTTAATTGCTACCCCATGCAAAGCTTTTTTTGGCAAATAAATCAAGAAAGGAGGTCGGTGTGTGATTCATCAAACATAATGCTCAATGCAAGGGAGGCAGGAGTGGACAGGTGGAGACAGGACTTCCAAACATTGTGGGAGCAGCTCTCTTTGCAGCAGCCTGGAGATGACCTAACCTTTCTTTGAGGTTAACTGTAGGTTTCCTATTCCACGTTTTACTGTAGGATCTGAAGCAGCAAATCACAGTGTTTTTGGAGTAGGTTTCATTGTTGCCAACTTCTTCCCAGCTCTGCTCTGTCTTTCTGTCCTTCCCATCTATTCTGCTGCAACTGCTTCTGCTTTATTCCCACATCAGGTTTCTGCTTTCTTGCCAAGCCCTGCTGCTTGGTGTAGCCCAGCAAATGGAGGACCCCAGGCTGTTAGGTCTGGGAATGCAGCAGCTTGGGCCCCTGCTCCACACAGTCTAACTTCTGGTTTTGGCCTGTGTGACCTTGGAGACCTGGCTATTGAAAAGAGAGAGGCTTCATGTAACTCCCAGGAAATTTCAAAGCTACTTGAAAATCATAAGGAGGACCTGAAGGAATAAGAAATAAATGGAAATACTTAATTTTGTTTCTTAAATAACTGTTTACAAACAGGAGAAGCTTGTCTCTGCTGATAGTAAGATGTCCATATATGAGCAATGAGAATCTCATCAGGGCAGTCTTTGGGTTGGGTCAGGAGAACAGCAGCACTGCCTGTGAGACATCCTGCCCTTCCTTCCCCTCCCTCTCTCTGTCTCCTTGACTGCAAAATGGAGGTGATGGTGGATGGCCACATTTGCATCAGGCACTGCAGACCCAGTCATGAAAAGCCAGAAAAAATATGGGTGAAGCGTCAGCTCACCTGTGGTGTTTGTACTGCTTCAAAATTATTTTTTTTTCCCAAATTACATTTTTAACCAGTCTTAAACTTCTTCAAGGTTTTGTTTGTGTTTGGCAAATAGCTGCAGCTAAACTAATAAATCAGAAATGAAATATTTCATATGGAAGTATTCAGAAAACCAGTTTATAGTGGTGCTTTTCCTTGTAGTTAGCTGGTGAGAGCACTGGTAGGTGTGGCATAAGACCTGGTTTAAAATCTTCTATTTATATAATGAATGGGAACTTGAAATTTTGTCTCCAGTGCCACAGAATGGCCTTGTCAGTAGCCTGGGGCCCATTTTGTGATGGGTTTCTCTGGCCTTCTAGCCAGCTCCTTGTGGAGGTAGGTGCAATCACCAGGGGCTGATCTGTCACCAGGCTGAAAAATGACCAACCCATGTCTGGTGTGCTGCAACAGCTGTCACTGTCATTGCCATTGCAAAACACTCTGTTCAGCTGTGTACACCTTACTTGTAAGTAGATGTTCCTTTGCCTCTAATTAGCTCTGTGCTGCTGCTACTCCCAAGCACCTTGAAGCACTATTAAGTAGTAATAACTACTGATACATGTGGGAGAAATCATGGTTAATACTTAGCTCATTAAGAGAGCTCCAGGAGGGGCACAGAAAGGGGGTTTTGTCTTGTACAATGCATAAAGCTCCCAGGGGTGTGCATGGCTTGCTAGTAGAAGAGTTATACTTGGAAGTGGTTTGGTTCCTGGGTATTGGACTCTGTCAGGTCAGCGAGGGAGAGAGCAATACTTAGAAGTTGAGCCTCTGTGGTTTGTTTTATTTTTGTTTATATTTTGGTTTGGTTTTTATCCAGAGGTCTTTGAAACCAAATGGAAACTCCAGACTGGTGGTGAGTCAAGCCCTTGGTCTGTCTGTGGGTATGTGGAAATGAACTGGAGTGGTGAAGATTGGCCATATCACTCCAACCTGCTCTGAGTACTGCATCCCAGACCTCTTTTCTGTACTGCACTGGTGTCTCTCCATTAGCTGAGGCAGTGGAAGGGAAAGCTGAGTGAGCTGCCCCTTCTGCACAACACAGTTGTAAGGGGAAGAGTTTCTGTGCAAGAAGACAGCAGGACACTTGCACGTGCCAGCTGGAACTCTTGATTTGCTGCAGCATTTGCAGGGACCTTGAAGTAACAGTCCTTTAGCAGGGACAGGGCTTGTAGGTGCCATGGCCTGTGCTACAGGGCAAGAAGCAGCTTTGGGGAGAAGCAGAGGATGGAAAATAGTATTTTTTTGGCATCTGGATTCACTTTGTGTAGGCCATGTCCCAACTTTACTGGCACAATGAATTGACTGTGCTACTGGCATAGAGAATTTAACCAGACAGATGAAGAGTGGTACAAATAATGCAGAAAGCCAGGTGTCCAAACCCATCTGCAACTGATGTTCTGCAACTCCAGCCACCACGTGCTGCTGGTTGGAAAAGGACATGTAGGAAAGGTTTCTTTCAGGGACCTCTGGGACTGCACAGTGGACAACTGACCATAAAAAGCAAGTGGAACAACATCAGGAATCTCTCACAGTTCCTCTCACTACAGTTGCTATCCTGGTCTTTTCTGTACTTTCAGTGTCTCCTCTCTGAGGTGACCAGCACCTGTCCTGCTCAGATGGATTTTCCTTAATTTGAACTAGCTGGTTTAGAGGGAAGTTCTCATCTGGAGAGGGTCATCTGTAGCTGTCTCACAGGTCAGCAGCTCAATCCAAGACCAGGCTTCTCTAAAGGGCACAGGCTTGCACATGGGGACTTAGAGGCAAGCACTTGGCTTTGCAGCTGCGTTAGCTGTTGGGTCCATAGGAAGCATTTGCTTTCAGTCGTGCTCTTTTCACTATGTCTACGTGGAGCTGCTGATGGTTTTTGTTCAAGCTGGAGTGGTCACACTCCTCCTTAGCAGTTTTTCTCTCTGCTTTTTTTCTTAATGATGCCGAAGGCCCTGGTTGCCTGATCTTCCACAACTGTGAAAGTGGCCTTGTGTGCTGCTTGGAGCCTGAGCCTTCAACACCACTTCTCAAGGGCTGCCATGCATGACCCCCCTGCTTCTGGAAAGAGTGTGTGTGTGCACATGTCAACCTACAAGGCTGGCACGGGTGATGCATCCTCAGCCTGGCTCCTTCAGGGCTTCCTGGCTGCGTGCCCCATCCATCTCCTTTTGCCCTGTTCTAAGAAAAGAATAGGCTCAGGTACTGCTGTCTGTCCACACCATCTTCTTGCTGGAACTTGCTCTAATCTGTGGCATTAAAAAATAGGAAGAACATATACCCTGTTATGACTGTGCTGTGGCAAGAACACAGTTGTATTCATGTAGAACTATTGCAGTCTGTTTGTAAGGCATGATATAATTGAAAAGTCTGGCACATTTCCCACAGCAAACATTGTTAATCCCCACTAGCTAGGATTAGTCACCACTTCTTACAAGCCTTGACACAAAGCTAGCAAGTTACTCAGTTAATCTTCACTTACAGGATAAATACTGCATCCTGTGGGAAATTAGGCAGCATCTTCTTCCTCTGCTATTGTACAGTGATGCATTATGCCTTTTATGCCTGAAGGTGGAAGGGAAAAATGCAGTAACACGTGATTAGTATTACCAGACACCTGCTATCACAATGCAGCTGGATCAGCTGGGAAATTTAGTACAAAATATCTTGCAGAAACCATGCAGTGAATATAAACAGCATCTTTGTGCTCATCGTGGGACTGAAGAATTTTCCTGTTGCACAACAGTAACTCCACAATGCCACAAAGCTGCAAGACTCTTCCAAGTGTCCTCTCTTCCTTTCTACTGTAGTTTTTTTCTGAATGTGATCTTTAGGCATATCTGCAAGTAGTGTTGTTGGGGTTGGTTGGTGTATTTCCCTTGAAATGAAGATCATGGAGACTGAAAGGTATATCAGGCTCTCGGTTTTTGCAGAATACAAAGCACAGCTCCAAGTTTTCTCATCAACAGTCTCCAAAACAGCAAGATCTTACTGAGTAGGTGACCTGAGATACCATTTTTGTGGGTAAGATAGCTGAGTGGATCTGGAAACACCAGGTTTCCAGCTGTTGGGTAATTTACTTGTGGAAGCTGCCTTGAAGCAGAGCACCAAGGAACAGGTGCATCTCAGAGACTTGACTTCAGCAGCCCTGGTAAAGAATTTCTTGCAAGCCTGCATATTGTTCAGTGAAATCAAGACCACCAGTGTGCAAAAGCAGAGAAAGAAGGAACCTTGTGTCTGAGGAGCTCTTGATTTGTGAGGAGTGTTGAAAATTGCCAATTTCTGTGTGGTTTGATCCAAAACTGTTGAAAAAATTTATTAGTTAAGCAAGTATTCCCCTAGATGCCTAACTCTGCATATGTTTTTGACCAACTGAAATTACATTGTATCTTAAGTTATGGGGCAAATAATTAAATTAACAGATGTTTCTTCACCTCTTATTTATCATCTCACTGGACTGAGTCATGTTTTTAGGGATTTAATCTTCACTTCACTGACTGGGAGAGAAATTTGAGTGTTAAGTCTTAAGCTGGGTGCTTTTGAAAAGGACTCAGGGTAAGACCTTCTTCTATTTTGACATTCCTTCTAGTCACTTAGACACATTACAATGTGACTAAGTGTCCTTAAACCCAGTAGTTAATTGTGTTCCCCTCTTGTCTCATTCAACAATTTTTTTTCTGGTGACCATGTGTGTGATCAGCCCAGACAGCCCAGCATCTTGTCTGAGTGGATTCCAGCTGCCAGGCCAAGTCTGCTGTGGGTATCATAGCAAGCTGAGGTTTTGACATCTGGTGATGTTTGTGACTTATCCTTGTCTTTTGTGGTGTTGGCTGTCTCTCTAGAAAAAGTTAGGATTTGTTTCCATCCCGTCACTAGCAGACTAAAATTCAACGTGATGTGAGGGTTACAGCAGGTTGAGCAGTGAAACTCTGTCAGTACCATGAATCCAGCAGAAAAGCAGTGCTTTAATCTCTTATTGCTGCTGCTCCTGGATGTGGTGAGGAAGGTTGTCACACTCAGTATATGCTTAGGAACTCTCTCACCAGTAGTTTGGATTATGTTTGCTTCTGTCAGTAACTGCAGGAAGAAAGCATTCAGCTTGTCCCTGCAGTCCTTTCTTTAGCAGCAGCCTGGCCCCATGTTCAGGGTGGCCAAGCAGAAAGGCATCAGTCCCTGCTGGCACCTCATCAGTCAGGTCTCAAAGCTGTAATGTTTCTGTGCTTTCCCCAGGTTGCATCTTTTGTGCCTAATAAACCACATGGGTAGGACTCTTGGAGCAAATGCAGTGTTCAGGTTGTCTTTGTAAACTGACACTGCCCTGCAGCTCCTGGAGGGAAGGCCTGGTGTGTCTGTGGTGCCTGGAGATGTTCAGGGGAGAGGTTGGAGGTTGGTTGAAATGAGTTGCTGAGTCAGTTGGAAATTGCCAGCAGTATTTTTCTCCTCTTCTGTCCCCATCTAGAGTTTACACAACAAAGTCATGTTACTGTTGTTTCCTCTTCTATATTCCCTGTCAGACAAGGTCATTTTTGAAGCCAATGACCAGTTAAGCTTTAATTCTGCAACCATGGAAATTATTATCAAAGGGGACAAGCTTCAAAGTAGATGATTAACTGGCACATCCGATGGCTGGTTACGTTTTAACAGGCTCCTTTGCACAGTTCCCTTCAGCTGTCTTGAACTTGAACTCACATGAAAATGAGTTTCCCATGAGATGTAATGGGGTGACCCTCCCTTCCAGTGCAGCTAAAGCATTGAGTCCTGGCTGAATAAATAGATGGTAGGAGAAAGCACATTGTCCCCTCATAATAAATTCCTAACAGCTTTCCCTGGAAGCCCAGATGTTGTCCCTGTTCCCAGTCCCATGTTACTGCTCATAGGATGTGGTTTATTTTCTGCTGCTGGGATTATGAGCAGGACAGTCAGAGCTGCCCTGAGAGAGAGATACAGCCTCTCATAGTCCTTAACTAGTGAAAGCAGCAAGGTGGGTTAAAGCCAACCCCACTCCTGTGTTGGCTCAGGTTTTGGAGTAGCTAAGAGCCAGGTTTCTGTGAGATTAATTCATCAAGGAGATGTAATTCATCAGAGAAGTACCATGGTGCCAGGAGGAGCAAAGTAAGGGCTGGGTTATAATATCATGACCTAAATTGGCCCTTCTGCTGCTGCATTTGGAAATGTTGTCTTCCTAAAAGAAAATGTGAAGCTGTAATGTGTTTTGGTGCAGCTCACGTATGCAGTATTTATAGTCTTCTCATCTGAATCAGCTGCAAGGTTTGAATGTTTCACTTTTAATAAAATAAGGCTGACAAACCAGAGGGGAATACAGCTATGCAGTGAAGCTTCATGGAGAAGAAGATGTTGTCAGAATGGGAGCTTTTTTTAGTAAGTTCATTTACTGTTTCATGCATATACTGCATCAGTCTTTCCCTTATGGCTTCCCTTCACTGTGCTTTGAAAGGTGCATTGAGAAACCTCAAACCATCTTGCTCCAACCTGAAATGAGGCAGGAGCTGATGTGGTTAAAGCCCTCCAGACCCAAACCCTTAGCTGCCAGCTACCAGCAGAGACTCCATTACCTGCAGAGCTCGGCCTACCTGCACAGCATCTGCCACAGAAATTTAGTCCCTGTTGGAAAACATCTATGACAACTGTTTTCAGGTGGCTTTGTCCACTGTACCTAGCCCACTTTTGGGTGTCTGGTCTTGCTCCTGTACCACTGGCATGGATGTGTCTGGTCTGGTGGTGGCTGTCCCTGTTTGACTGCAGTCTAGTCCAGAGGCCATCTGCTCATGTGAGAATTAATCAGGATTTGCCTCCCTGGTGGTGCCGGGGGAGTGTGAGGCTCAGAGGCAGGCATGCAGCCCCAGCCTTGGCACCCTTCCCCAGATTCTATTATCCTGTCTCCCTCAAACAACCCCTTCCAGCTCATGTGCAGCTGAGAGCAGACATGGCCTTTACTTTGGTTTATTTACAGCAGCTTCATTTTTGTTCTGTTTCCCCCTATTAGCAATAGGGAACAAATTCAGTTCTTGGTTTAATCAGGGAAACTGTGAGCAGACTCATGCCTATGCACTTGGAGGCTGTTTTTAAAAGCCTGCTGGTCTCAGTGTTATGGAGTAAAGCTGATAAATCTTTAAAGGGAAGGGCACAAGGCTGCTTGCAGGGGCCTGGTGTTACCTTCTTCTGACAGTGATAGAGACCAGTAGTGTATGTCTCTTTCATATCAAATAAGGATATCTTAAATTTCACTCTGCTTAAAGGTCTAAGCTTCTCAAGTCCTGAATAGCTTCTGCTACAGGCTTGAGCAGGGCAGATACTCACATTTGTCCCACAGGCTGTCTGCCATCCCCTTCCCCACAAATAGCAGTGAGCCAAAGCTTTGGCAGTGCTGTACACACAGCTCACTCAGGAAGCAGAGCAAAGTGGTGTGTGTCTGCTGGACAGCTGGTAGTTGAGACCTGTAGTGTTGAAAGCTTCTGACAATCAAAAATCTGATTAGAAGGGGTTTTTCCTTTTTTCTTTCTAACCACATGAATGGGAACTGTCATTCTCACTTAGCAACATGATCCCTGATCCCAGGCCTTATAAAAAATTTGGAACGTGCAGATGTGGGATCAGAGGAGGAGCCAGCAATGGCAAACACCTTGTTCCTGTTGCAAGTGATGTCCTTGTCCTGGTGGGGACTGGCTCAGGTGTGGGACCTGTGTGGTTACACTCCAGCTGGAATTTCATTGCCCTCGTTGGCTGCTGTTGCAGTTGTGTAACTGTGAGTTGTCATCCAGGATGATAAACTGAGTTTTGTGCCTGGTAAAACTTGTCCAACTATTTCCATGTTGGAAACAGTGAATCAGATGCCTGTCTCTAACAGTGCCAGCCAGAATGTTTCTGGAAAGAATATCTCAGAATAAACCAGCTGCTACAGCTGCAAATAAAGGTGACAAGAAGTGGCCCCAGAGCCCTTTTTCATGTCTGAAATAGAAGTGGTTAAAGTTTAGAGAGTTGTTTATTGGTTAACCATCCTTAGACCACTGTGGTTACAGCAACACTGCTGTAGCAGCAGCAGCATGGCCGTTTACTAATCTTTCTCTCTGTAGCTCCACTGGGATACATTTGTCCCTCTTTTCCCTTTCTTTCATCAGCCTTCTGCCTTTAAAATGCAGAATGTTCATATAAGGATATCTTAAACCAAAACAGAATTGATTTTACATGACAGATGTTACTGTCAAATTTAGGAAGATGGCCAAAAGGCTAACAGCAGAACCAAAGAACAATTGAATAACAGAATTTTTCAGTGCCAAGTGATCTGCTGTGACCTGGAGTGCTATTTTCACAGCAGTCTTTTCTACATCTGAACAAGAAAGGGAATCTATCAAGGTACTCGGGGCAATGCCAGTATGAGCAGCCTTGGATAGTTTTGAGCTGTGCTTTCCCACAGTGACTGTCTACATCCCTTCTTTTGTTGTTCCTGCTTTTTGAAAGACTGTACTGTAACTGCTGCCTTCTGGGAGCAAAGACTTCTTTTTACCTTATAGCAAATGATCCTTTAATAGAGGGTAGGTTTGGTTTGTGTGATCCACAGTATCTTTGAGACCTCCACATCCAGCTTAGTGAAGATACTGCACCAACTGACAGTGTCCAAGACTTTGTAGAAAGCTGACAGCCAGCAAACCCAACTGGAAGCTGTTCCCACAGAATTAGACAGGGACAGAATTTGTTGAGCCTCAGAGACTGGAGTATTGCTTCTCTTTTCCAAAAAGCTGAGCCTGATTTGATGCTTATGGAGGACCTGGGTCAGCGCTGAACTTTGTAAACAAATGTGAAGCCACTGCCTGAATGGCTTTACATCTGCTGGGACAAGGAGGGACATGGCCCATTCTCCTGTTTCTTCCGAGCTCCCTACTAGTTACCTACTTGTAGGAGAGCTTGCTTGTGTGTAGTACTACCCCAGTTTTGCTGGTTTATACTGCAGGCTGTTGGTGAGAAGTACATTGGCACTGGAATAGATACTCAACATGCTTGCAAGTTTTACTGTGTTGCTTTGTTATGCTTGTGCAGTTTGTGAAGGGCTAGGGGATCCCATAAGAAGAAACAAGGTGTAAATTGGTATCGTTGTGTACCTTCTGGTGTCACCCTTGAGGAAATCCCAACTGTACTACTTCTCTTTAAGGACAGCAGCAGAGATTCAGCCCTCTCCTCAGGGAAGCACTGAATCAGCTTTTTCCATTGTTGATAATGAAAGTGCAAGGAGATAATTTGTAAGTGCAATGGACATGCCCTGCAGCCTGTGCCAGCAGTCCCCAGATACCAGAGGTGCTGAGGGGGGGTCAGGCTGTTACCACTGGGCTTGGGTGTTTGTGATCCATGCTGGAGGTCTGTTCTTACCATGAGGAGGCTGTGGAGATGGGGAGGGCTTAGGAGGCTGAAATGCTGGAGTCTGTGAGGGCAGTGAGAGGGATACAAGCAAGTTGGTAAGATTTGGACGAGGAAAGCCACTCCCAAGGGAGTGGGAAGTGAAGGCAGGAGCAGGGAGACCTACCTAAGAAGCCTCATGGAGGCATTTTTGGCACCATTTCTAGGAGGGTAGAGATTCCAACTTTAGCAAAGCTCTTATCACAACCTTTTTCCAAGGCTTTTAGAGGACCATGCAGCTCAGTCTTGCAACAAAACTGGGCCTTGAAATGCTCTGTGCAGCCTCTCTGCTGGCAGCCACATCATCCCAATCAATAGCATCAGTCCATCAGCCTTCCAGCAGCATTTAGTAGTTCGGGCACAATCAGGGCAGTTCAAAAGCAGGCCCAGAGTGCTCTGAGTTTAATAGCAATTGGTCCTACCCCTGAGTGGTATCAGCTGAACCTCTGCTGGTGTCAGTGAGCTGTGCTGGTTCAAATGAATTCAGGTCCTGATAGTAAAGTTTTTCTTAAAAACCCATTCTAGGAGATGCTGCTCCTATTAACGTGGAGTACCTTCCTCCTGAATATAAACTCAGAGTTTACTGCTATTAAATGCACAATTGTTTAAATTGTGTAGCAATAGCAGTGTGCTTCTGTCAGCTCCTCCGTGGTGATTGTGATCTGCAGGCTGATGGCTCTGGGGGCTCAAGGCTTAGCAGGGGCTACCCCTGGAGCAGGAAAAGCCCACGCCTTGCAAGAAAGTGGAGGGGTGGGAAACAGCAGCCCTTTCCTCACAACCAAAATGGGGTGCAGCTGGGTGTTTGGGGGGTGAGTTCCTATCATGCAGCATATGCAGAAATAGTAGAGCAGAGCTCTGGCTCTTCAGCTGTCCATGGACTCTGATGTATTTTCTTTGTGGAGAGAGTGAATCCTGAGTCTGGGGATGAAGCTGTTAGGGTAATATCAGCGCCACTGCCCACCACCCTTGCTCGTGCTCTGTCTCAAAACAAGAGAAGAAGAGATATTGGAAGCTTCAGTTTTTGTTTAGGGAGCCTAACCCAGCATGGATCAGAGACTTCCACAGTGCCAGTGTGTTGCTTTTGCTCCATGAGAAGGTATCTCGTAGCACTGGGCTCTGTTAAAATCCAGAGTCCAGTTCCATGTCTTGAGTGCTTGAACTCTCGTTAGAAAACTGGAAGTCCCACCCATTGAAGGTGTTTTATATAAGATGGTTGGATCACCTGCACACAAAGGCAGGGGATTGAAACCTGAGAATTAGTTTAGAAAAACCAAAACAACAATGAAGGCAGTTGGTGATGGTTTAAAGAGCTTTGAAGATAGGATTGTACCTTTAAAAAGGGTGTGTGGGGTGAAGGAAGCAACTGAAGGACAGATGTAAGGAGAAGGCTGTAGGTTTTGTATTTGCAGTCCTTCCATGTTTTTGCTTCATTATCTTTCTGGAAGGTGATGGAGAATACAGAAACCAAGTGGTTTGTTTGTTTTTAAACTATTTTTAATGTTTTGCTTGAAGGTTGGGAGGGCCCTGTGTTGGCCTTAAGCCACATGTTTTGGGGTTTTTTTTGGTGGTGGTTGGTTTTTTTCCTAACTGAGGTGAGACCTGTTGGAAAAATCCCTTGAAGATCAAAGTCCCTTGGGCTTGGCATTGGGAATAAATGCTGTTTGTGGTGTACAGAGCACTGGACAAGATACAGAGCAGGCCCTTTGCAGTGATCTCTGTTATGTCTGCCTACCACACGGGGATTGCACAATTATTGCAGAACAGAACTCAGTGCTGGAGTGATCTAACAAAATTTGTTATATAAATCTTTACAAAGACAAGGGGCAAAAAGAAGGGCAGTGCACTCAGGAGGCTGAATGCTGGGCACGGAGAGCACGTGGCTGATCTCAACCGAACAAAGTTCTGCAGCAAAAGTTGTGTGCATCAGCACAACCCACAGCAGAGCTACTGGAGCCCTCTGTAGTCCAGGCATCATTTTCTTTCAGCCTTCTCATGATAAGTGTATCTTGGCTTGCTGATAGTGCTGGAAGAAAAGTTGGTTTTAAAACTCTTGCTTGCTAACAAACAGTGACACCGGAGCACCTTCTTGTTCCATTCTCCTCTGCAGGCCTTGGTGTCACTGTGGCCTCCAAGGCAGGACTTGAGTTATTCTGCTGGAGCCAGGCTTGGTGCATGGTGAGGAAAAGCCCCTTAGCTATGTGGAAGGAGGGTGGTCTCTCACTGATGGATTCAAGGCTCTCTTCTTTATCTTTCCATTGCTTGGTTGTGCAAGTGGAAATACTGGGAAGGTCCTGTACCTTGTCTTCTGAGAGACACGTGTTCTGCCCTCACTTCATTTCCATGGTGCCAGACAAATTCTTATTGACCATGCCAAGCTGAAATTCACCAAGTATCAGAACTCCTGTTAATACACAGAGAGTTCCCATATACCTTTGGATATCGACTTATCTCCTAGTTAGAGATAAGACACAAAAGAGCAGATCTGCCCAGGGAAATGATAAGACTCCCATGCCACTGAATGAATTACTATCTTATGTAAACCAGACAGAATGTGAGTTCTGAACCTCCGTGTTCAACCAAACTACAGCTGTTTCAGAGCAGATCCAACAGCACTACAAAGTACCATTTATTTTTTTGTTTCCCCTAGACAAAGCACTTACCATGGAAGTGAGAATGAGAACAAACAGCCCACCCCATCACTCTGCTGTGAGATCAAACCTGGTAGGAAGTTCAGCTTACAGCTGGCTTGTTACAGTGGCCAAAGGAGGTGAGACAAAAGGCCATCTCCCAGAACTTCATGCACAAAGATGCTGATTCAGAACCATTCCTCCTTGAATACTCTTCTCTCTTCGATCAGTTGTTCAGTGGTTTCCAGAACCTGAGACTAGAACCAATGGACTCTTTCTTTGTGAATTTGTCTGAAGTTGGCGCAGAACCCGGTTCTGGGCTCCACACCAGCTCAGTGGTATGTGGTTGCACAATCCCACCGTGTGTAAACACACGTTGTTAACTAAGCTGCAAATATTGCTCCTTGTAGAGCAAACCACACCCCAAGGCCTTGTTTATAAAAAGATGAGAGAGGACCACATTTGAAGACTGTTTCATGGCAACTGAAGTCATAATTAGCACAGCTATCTTTGCATGTTGCAAGATAATTTCTCTTCCGGAGGGGGTGGATGTTAAAGTATATGTAAATAATCAGTTAGAATGAAGGGCTCATTACTGGCTTGGGCTCTAGTTGCAGTTTGCTAGGCAAACTTGGATAATGTGTATTCTTGAGCCATCACTGCAAATTACATACAAAAAGGCAAAGGGATTTTGGAAAAGGATCTTATGCTGCGTTCTAGTTCACACGACATTCTTTTTGAAGGAAAAAGAGTCTCAGGTGTGAGACTTCCTGAGTGGGGTGTGAGCTAAGCAGCTAGTTCAGTACAGCAAAGGCAATTGTACAGTTCTGCAGTTCTCAGGCACGGCTGAGAGCTGAAGTGGGTGACAGCACAGCAACCTTTACAGTATTAGCTGTAATTATAGGCTGTCATTCTTCATCGGAATGGGAGAAAAAAAAACAAATATTTACTATTGAGGATAAATGGAGAAGCAAGAGGGTTTATTTTAGTGTGTGTGTGCAGAGGGAGGACCCGGTCCTGCACTTCTAAACAGGCTGATCTGAGAGCTGTCAGCATCTGCTCCTGCTCTTTGTCAGTAGATGCAAGAGACACGGTGATCATGTAGAAAGGTCCAGAGCTGACAACGTGCCATGGCTGAGCTTTTTGTATTTTTAGCATTGCTGGTGGCAGAGATACTGACAGCAGAATGATCCCAGCTCCCTTCAAGCGAGAAATGATTCACACTGTTAAAATAAAGCTTGATGCAAGCAGCCCTGTATCCTCTGAAATGAGGACTGCAGCTCTTAAACTTTTAAAAGGACCTTTCTTTCTCATTCTTTAGAGAAGGCTCTGTGGGTTTTTACTGTTAGTTTGTATCTCCTGTTTCTGGTTAGCTCCCCTGGACAGCATTTTTGGAGTACTCTCTTTTGCTCTGGCCTGGCACTGAGGCTGAGCATTAAACTCCAGTCCACTTTGGTATCCCCAATACTAATATGAATTGTTCTTTACTCCACTTCAGCCAGGTGATAGTCCCATCTGTTTAGAATCCTGCAAGAGTTAATGCTCCCTCCAACCATGCCTCTGAAGTGTAGTCAGAGAGAAAGCATGATCTTGTGATGCCAGAGCATCTTGTCCCTGGCCATCTGCTCTGGATACTTTTTGAGGCTTGAGAGATCTATCTCCAGACAAGTGACACTTGGTTTCAGTGGGAGAATATGCAGCTTTAGCTGAAGGTTTTACATAGACTTGAAATAAAGAAGAGGGAGGAAGCGTGAAGTGGGGAAAATCATATTTTGGTAATGCTTATGGTTTACAAGGTCTTACAATTATTCCAACAAAGGGCTTGCACATGCCATTCAAAGGCAGCTGTAGAAACAGCCTTCACCAAGTTGATACTTACTTTGATTAATTGGTTACTTGGGCTGTATAAAAGGACATTCACAAATGTGGCAGAAGCACAGCAGTTTAGCACAAAATACTGGTACTGAGTTTCCACACATTTGAAAGTTGTGAGTCCCAACTAAACTCTTCTCCTTTTAGCAACATGTCTTATGCAGAATCACTCCCCTGGGCTCCCTCTGTGCAGGGGAAACTGGGATGGAGGCCTGGGTTTTTCCCTGAGATCTCCTGGGGTAAGGTTTGATGAGGAATGTTGTTCCCTTACCCGGAGTTGTGCAGCCTCACATGAACACCTGGAAATGAGTGGAACAGCTCACTGAGTTTTCACGTGCAGGGAAGTGTATACATTCCTGTACAGTCAGGGTTGCTTGCTTGTTCTGGGCTTGCTCCCTAGTGCAGAGCTGCAATCCATGTTGTTCATGTGTAGGTAAAGTGAATCAGCTCCAGGAGCTGAAATAATGATTCAACTGCAAGTTTAGACAAAAGTTACAGGATGGCAAAAAAGCTTTGTGTGGACTTTCCACTCTTCTGACAACTACTTCTGACCTTTCATACAGTCAAGATAAGTGGCTTTATCAGAAAAAATCCTGAAGCAGGAACCCAGCTTGTTAGCAGAATCACTTTGGTTGCAAGTGACATTTCTTTCCTTCCCTTTACAAGCTTGATTGCCACGTTTGACGTGGCAGCATTTATTCTGAGAAGAGTTGACTGAGACTGTAGCCACATCATTGATTTACACACCAGCTGCCATCAGATTCCATTTGTGTAAAGGAATGAGCCATAACCAGGGAACTGGAAACTGGTTTTAAAGGTGAACATCCTCTGGATATCTAGGTTCAAATCTTAGGTAGCAACTTAAAATTAGTATTAACAACTCCTAGAAGTCTACAGAGGTGTGTGTTTCTGTTGAGGCTTTTTTGTGTTGTTTTTTTTAAATTCAGTTGAGTCAATCAGTGCCCAGTTGTCCAAGTTGAGGACATGATGGAGGCTGGCTAATAATTCAGGTGAGATTTGGGGTGCATCTACAGAGCAGTGTACAACCCTATGGAAGAGATTTGATTAATCAATTTGAGTTATTAAACGTATTTATTCATCTGGGACTTTGAGCAACCTGATCTAGACAAAGATATCCCTACCTATGGCAGAAGGTTTGGACTCGATGGTCTTTGAAGGTCCCTTTCAACCCAGACCAGTTTGTGATTCCTCTCCACACCAGGTGCAGCTTTGTGAGGAGGACAATGCCAATGGGTAGTGGTTTTAGGTTTTTTAGAGCTTATTCATTCCTTTCCAAGAATCCCAAACTTTGTCAGCTGCTCATTGGAATGGATTGTATTTCCTCTCTTTTACTTCTCATTTAGGGAAGGGAGAACTGAGAACATGCAAAAAAGAGGAATAAGGAAAGCAGGGAAAATGTCAACCTGTGTGCCTCAGGCAAACCTCAGAATGCTCCCAAATCACAAATCTTGTTCCAAGTCATACAGATGTGTTTCTCAGTGAAATAGTTAGACAATTATTTTAAAACTATTAAATTTTTTTGTTAGTTAAAAAACCTAAAAAAAAGAAAACCATCTGTTTTTTTAGAAATAGTTTAAAAATGCAGCTTGAGGTAGTTGCCTGGTTTGGAAAATTGCAACACAAGAGCTGTACCAGGCATACAGGAACATAATCTGTAACAAAGTATATATTATGTAAACATAACATAACATTTACTGTGATATAAAGTATAGCTGCAAGTGTACGACAGAACATTAAGCAGGTTCTGGTGTGTTTACACTGGAGAAATTGTAAATGGATGTTAGAGAACCTGCTTCATGACTGGCATTTAGATTAGGTAGCCAGGCAGATAAATATTGTAGAAATTGCTGAACTGCCAAGACCCTCAGACATTTAGTCAATGTTCTTCTGGGAACCTAGGGGACAAATAACACCCAGCAGATTCCCAGACATATTCTTTACTTTAGAATGTAATAGGAAAATCAAGTCAAGCTGAGCATGTTGTTATCTAGGCTGTTTGTGCTCCACAAAGGTTGCTTTAAAATGCAGTTTTAGTATTTTTGGTATCTTCATGAACAGAAATCTGTCTTCTCTTTCATTTCTCAAACCACTTCTAACTTCTGAGCTACTTATTTCTCCCAGAGCAGGTGTTTTAGACCCATTTTGTTTTCTCCTCTGCCTCTTCTGTCTGTAGATTCAGCAGTGTTCCTGAGCACATTAATTGAGGGGTAAGGCTGTGAGGAGGTTCAGGACTATGATCCTCTAGATAAGGCTCCCCCAGGACACCTCCATGGAGGGGAAAGCTGGGTGGTAGGTACTGGGTGATTAAATTTCTACCAGGCCAGTGAGAAAACTGTGCTCCCAGCCTGGCTCATGTCAGTCCTATCATCTCAGAGATGGTAGTTGGACTGGTGTTACCACAGGGAAGGTGAATTAGATGGACTTTTCTTTCAGCCCCCTGCCCAGTGAAAACTCCTGGATGAGGCTGGGAAAGCTTGCACATCAATCATGATAGCAGAGCAGGAATGCTGCTTTGGGTAGAGGCCTGAGATCAACTTGGAGGGAAGAGTTAATAAAGCATCTTGAAGATATTCTAAGAATAATGTAGTTCTGAATCTCCAAGGACTACATTATAAATGTGAAGCTGCTGAAGTGGGTCTGTTCTTAAAAGTCTTCTATTCAAATATGGGGCTTAATAGTGCTATAAAGTACAGAACAACCACCAGCCAAGGCATTGACATCTCCTGGCAGTGTCTTAGCATCCAACCAGCACTGACAATGCATGACTTCTCCTTCTCTTGTCCTGAAGCAATCCGCATTAGGCAAGATGTTCTAGGTCCTGTGGTATTCTCCTGAGTTCATGAAGTCTTAAGTGTCACAAGATTTGGAATAAAATCTGGGATGTAAAGTTAGAGCTCATTGCACATTGGGTACCAAAGCCACTGCTCAGCTCAGGGTGCCTGCTGGGAGCTGCTCCCTGTCTCCAGCTGGGCAGAGCAGTGATTGCATCCAGAACTTTTTGAGGATGCTGGTGTAAACATGGCCCAGTGATCTAGGGTTGCACAGAAGGGTGGAGGAGGTAGAAATTGAAGAACCACCCAGGCCTGAACACTGCTTCTTCCCTGGTGCTGGTTAGGTGTCAAACATGGAAGGTAATTACCTGATGTGATGGCAATTAGCACCAGGTCTGTGTGGTGCTGGCCAAGGTAATGAGCACCTTGACTTCATATCTCAGAAGAATAACTAGAGAAGTTGCTTTTGATAATGTGCTGATGATGTGATGATAGAACTTGGTGATGTGTTTGTGGAATCATCACCCTGGCAGCTACTCAACTTGGGTTTTCCGTGTGATTGTCCTTGTTGGGCTTGAGCTCTTGAGTTTCATATTTTTGAGTGTGTGCTCCTGGTACTGAGGAAACACTGCTGTTTCAGATCCTTTCTTCATTTGGACTTCTTTCGTTTCACTTTTCATCATCTATGGAAATGTTTGCTCTAACACTACCCTGGCTGGATCTCATTTTGAGCTAAATCATACCCTCCTGCCACATGGGGCCAGGCAGGGAGTGCTGGCTGAACAGAAGCTGGGCAAGCCACGACGGGCTGGGTTTGAATGAGCAAAGTAAAAATGGAAATTACAGGAATGTAATTTTGAATGTCTCAGTGAGTCAGTCTGTTTGTTAGCAACAGAATGCCTTTTGGAGATTATCTGAAAAGTTGGGAGGAAGAGTACATGACATACCATGTCACCTGTTCTTTCACTGCATAGACACTTCTCCTGCTGGCAGACTCCAGAAGATGCCTTGCCCAGCAAGAGTTGTGCTGGCAGAGTTGGATTCAGAAATAGAGAAGGAATTGAGTATGTAGCCTTGGACTTAAAATACGAAACTCAGAGTACAGTTGTGTTCTATTCTCTTTTCAAGATAGGTTTGTGAAATTTAAAGAGAAAGAAGGATAAAGTGCTCTCTGATCTGGAAAATCTTGTACTTCAGTATTAATCTGAGAGAAGATGGGAAGAAGAGCCCTGTCCAAATGAAGGTGGCTTTGTGATTTATCCTTGAATAATCATCTTACCTTAACAGGGAGGCAGAGCGTCTGTGTGATGATTGATCTCTGACTCTGTTTAGTTACTGAATATTATTAAGTGTAAAAAAACAAACAAAAACAACAACAAACAAAAAAACCCAACAAAAAACCCCACAACATATTGTACTGCCTTGGGCAGATGCTATCTGGGAACTGTTGGGGACCCCATTTCCCTGGTACTTTTCCAGTGATGACCCTATGGGTAATACCATTTTTGAGGTATTGGCTGGCAGATGTGAATTGTTACCTTACTGCCTCTATGCCAGCCTTCTGTGCAGATGGACTGAAAAAATGCAGCCTATCTGTGTGTCTTCTGAGCTTGGTTTTCAGAGGAGCTTCTCTACAGCCACACTGCACCGTGGTTGTTTAATGTGTGCATGGTGCTTCCACCCACTCAGAGCATTTGCTTGGAGCAATTTTGTAAAACGTGAGGCTTCTGTGAGTGCAAATAGTTTTCAGTGACCTAATGGAAGACACTAATGCCCTAGGTCTGATCCTGTCATTTTTGTTCAAACTCAAGAGTTTTGTTGACTTGGAGAAACCAAGAGTACAGGCATGACCAGGCCATGCTGCTAATGATACTCCTCTTGGATTTCACATTCCTTTTTGTAAAGCAAGACTGAGACATTTTGTGAATTTCTTTGCAAGCTGGTTCATGGTTTCAGTTAAGCAATGCATTTATTATTAATTGAGTTTATTATGATAGTTCTAGGAACCAGATAAGGGCTGAATTATGGTGGGCATCAGTGCCTCTGTCCCATCCCTTTTCTCTTTCAGAGCTGCCACCTTTTTCTAATCTGGCTTCTTTTTGTCTTTGGAAATCAGCTTGACTACCATAGTGAAAAGGTTATTTTCAAGGTCTGATGACTTATAAGCCATGGCCTTTTCTCCTCTCAGTCTACTGCAAAAGGACTTGTAAACTGAAGGGAGAGGCATATCCAGGAGATGACTCCAGTGGAGCTGATGGAAATGGACAGATAAGAAACAGGAGTCAAAATCATTGACTTTTGAATCCAATATTGAACTTTTAAGGCTAATTTTTTTTCTGAGAAGTTGGGGGATGTAGGTGTGCCCCCATTCCTGCTGAACACCTACAGAAAAGATACCTATTTTTTTCCATTTCTATGGCATCATAATGCTGATCTAAATTGGAGCAGCATGTGCCAAGAAGTTACCTTTCCATGGAGAACTTTTCAGAATGCTTTTTGTGGAAGATTTCTCTATGGTTAGAGATCTTTTCAGGATTTTTCTTTGGAAGGAACACAATAAGTTGCTGTGTGAGCCCCTCTGCAGCCTGTGCCAACAAAAGCCTCCCCATCTGGAGGCTGAAACCAGAGGTACCAGCCAGCAGGTCCCCTGAAGCACAGTGCCACAGTCCTGGCTGCTTGCAGCCAAGTGGTGTGGAAGGCTCCAGGGTGACACAATGGTATGACTCGTTTTCCAAGCTACTCCCTTTACATTGTGGAAAGTGTTGGCAAAGACTGAAAATGAGGTCCATAACAAAATAAACGTGTAGTTGTGGCTGGGCACTGGAAGTGAGTACACGTGCATGAATTGGCATGTCTTTCTGATTTATTTGTTTGTTCTGTCTGTGTTTTAGATCTGTCATCTTGTGAACCTTTGGGATGAAACAAGTGATTTAGAATCTGAAGAACACCTGATTGAATGCCACCCACAATTCATAGCTGCCTGTTGTTGGTGCAGATCTGAAGCACATGAGGTGGAGAGATGGAACATCATGGCACACCACAGACTTCAGCTGTCCAGGTATGCTCCTTCCAATCACCACCACAAGCTCTTAGGCTTCAGGATAATAAAACAAGATGTCTATGGTGATGCTTCATCAAGATGTTCTCGTCAAGAATGGTGCACAGAAAATATTGGAGGGATTTGCAGTGGAAATAAAAGGAATACAGAACCCAATTGGGGAGGCCAGCAGGAAGGAGGGGGGAGCAGAGGTCAGGCACATGGAAAGACTCGTGTCCTACCTTGTAGAACAGCAAGTGTCATGTCAGGCCCATATCAGTAGAGCATCCTTGCACTTGAAGGTCATTTTGTCAAGAGCTGACTTTCTCAAACTGACCAAGATCATAGAATAGTTTGGTTTGGAAGGGACATTGATGATCATCTAGTTCCAATCTCTCTGTCACAGGCAGGGACATCTCTCACTCAGTCAGGTTGCTCAAGGCCCCAGATCAAGTTCTTTTCCATGAAGTAAGCCATGCTCCTGCATGAGATTTTTTTTTTTTTTTCCTCAGGGAAAGGAGCTATTTTGAAATTTTGGTTTGATCTGTGTAGTATAACATCCTGCCACAGCCAACATTTAGTACACCTAAGAATTCGGCCCGAAGGCCCTCTGGACCACCATGCCCAGCACTTGTACTAGTTACTTCTGTTATACAAAAAGGAAACTGTGTAAATCTGTTTCCTTCTGATGTTATAGCTGTCAGTTCCTGGATGTTTGTGTGGGGGTAATTCTGGTTACAAAATATCTCCTTGCATACAATTTCCCTATCAAAACTAGAGGGAGGCAGAAGTCTCTGCATTGTATGGGACCAGGTCAGCACTGGTTTTTTGCCAAGAGCTTTTCTTGAGCAAGAGTTTTTCCTGAGAGATCTAACTGGCATTCTTGTAGATGTATATTTAATTTTGGCAATGCAATTAGATGATTTCATATGTGCATCCTGCTCAAGACCATCAGTAAGAGGGGTGTTTGGAAGTCTTAGCTCCATGTTGTCTCAGGCAGATGGCTTATAAGCCAGATGTCCCCAGAGTTGAACTTTTTTCACTCTTGATTTAGCTGCCGGGTAGTTGAATACTGGCAATGTTTATGGGGTTTTGTATCTTCATTTCTCTGTCAGTGAATGTAAGGCTGGCATTAGTGTCTCCAATATGAAGTCGTGCAAGGGTCTTAGAGTGGAAAATGCTGGATATGACCTCTGGTGATGCCACTGAGGTCTGGGCTGTTTTAGTGTGTGCCAGTTGTACAGGCTGGAATGATACAAACATCCACCATTCATTGCTGTACCATCTGCTACACAACAGGAGCAGCAGGACCTTTTCACAAAAATAAAAATAGAGAACATCCTCTTTCACTTTCAGAAGGAAACTAAACAGAACAGCAGCTCTGCCATGGCCTCTAGGCTGATGGGCAGAGGCATTATCCTTTAAGGGCCCATTGACTGCAGCCTTGAGTTTGGAGGTGCTGATTTGTGTCTCTCCCATGTGTTGCCAGGGTGGGGACAAGGTGTACATCCATTGCTCAGTGCTGCTGGACCAGTCAATGGGAAAAATGTTTGTTCTGGTGTCTGGCCTGTCTTCTGGAGAGGGATTTGCAGAGGACACAGTGAAGGTGATACTGCAGGTGAATGCAAGCTACCTTGCATTTGTAGGCTTGAGATTGTGGGCTTTCCTGCAGCCAGATGATGTTAATAGATCCCAACCTCCAGTGTATGCTTTAGAGGAAGGCACAGTCTTCATAATAAGCCAGATTCATGGGCTTCTATTTACACCATAATAATTTCTGGGAAGAAATTTCTCACTTATTAGCATATGCCCAGAAGCACTCACAATGAATAGGCCCTATAGTTTTGTCTTCAGTGTACCACAGACATTTGGTCGTATCTTCAGCTGGTGAAAACTGGCATTGCTTTGTTGCCTTTCCAAGTCAATTTACAATGAGTGAAAATTGGTCCTTCTGTTCTCCCTCAAATGAAGGTCATGGAACTTTTGTGGCTTTGTGCAATATGTTCTTTCTAAAGAGAAATGAATGTGCAGTTGTCTTTTATTTTGCAATGATCTTCTAAAGTACCCGGTTCAAAGATTGGGAGTGCTCGACACACTTTCCACCCATTTCTTTCAAATTAATAATCCTCTGATGCCTCTCACATGATCTGTTGGTGCTGTGAGAGTTTGAGCTTTGATGGAGGAGGAGTCTTTGAACAAGGAAGGACTGGGAAATCTGGGGAACTTCTGTTTTAAAGGCTTTGATACTGTGCTGGTACTCTATCCTACTGTTAGGCTGTTTCAGTATTTCCAGTCTCAGAGAGTCATTTCACAATAGATATGGGAAGGCTTCTCACTTGGCTTGTGTGCAGTTTTTGTAGTTGCTTGGGGAAGACCTTAATAAGACTTGCCCACTAACACCACCAGTACCTCATTTTCAGTAAGATCTAAGAGCAGGGTGCTTCAAAGGAGCAATGTGGAAAGCTGGAGGAGAACCAGCCCTCACTGAGGAAAGATCTCATCCTAAAGCCTCAGTAAGAGAGCTGGGAGGCAGACATTTTTTTCAGTCCCTTCCCTTGCTCCTCTGAGATGATTAACAGTGTCAGCTGCTTCTCTCAGTGAGCAAAGGTTTAAAAATTTCTCTTGTAGATAGTGGAGACATGACTTGTTCTGCAGCCCTTCTGACATCAGGACTTGGCTTCCTACACAGTCCGACTTTGAATGAAATCCCCAGTGTAGCAGGGAAGTGGCTGTTAGCTGGGCATCCTCCAGACCTATCTCCAAAGGGATCCCAAAAATGGGAGCTCAGAGCACTCTAGGAAGCTGCAGGATTGTTGAAGCACTTACAGGAACAAACTGACTTGAGAGGTTTTCAGGTGCCTTAAGCAAGGAGGAGGAAAGTCCCTTTTGAAAGCCAGTAGAGCTGGGCTTCAAAAGGCAGCAGAAGTTTTCAGAAACCACTGCTTTTTCTGAGAAAAAAAGCCACGGAGTTTGAACTATGAATCCACAGCCACCCCTGAGCTGTGGATGAAAGCAGAATATCTTTAAAGTCTAAGCCCAACAAAGCTGGCACGAGTGGTTTGGGAACAGAAAGGGTCCTACAAGACAGGAGCCCAGCTGCTTTCAGAACACCAGGGTGTAGCACAGAGTAACAGGGGAAGAAGCCAGCAATTTCACAATCAGTGGTAGGAGTCAGGTCTGATTTCTAGCATGTCCTTCTGGGTGTCCTGTGGTGTCTAGGGGGAGAGCAGCTTGTCAGCCCTTCCCTTAGTAGAGATAACAACAGAGATTTTCTGCTCTATTTGATAATTCAGAGGAACTCTATATCTTGGTGCCTTCTCTTGCTTCAGTTCCAGTTGCACCTGGACAACAATAATTGGGGACAAGTTGTGACTACACATATGGATTCTTTTCCTTATGTATTGGGAGGAAATGTCTGCAAATCACTTCTGTGATGGAAGGTGACACTTTCATAGGTCTGGTCTCCAGGAAGAATCTCCACTGAAGAGAAATGGGTGACTGCCCTATGACACAGAGTGCATCTGTCAGAGCTGTTTCACTTTGAGGCAGTCAGTAATTCATCTCAAAGGTCTTGTTTGCACTTGATGCTGCCTCAGAAATCCTGAGTCACTCTTTACCCGAATTCACCCTGGTACATCTGTTTACTCTGTGGTTGTATGGTGGTTGGGAAAGTCCTCGAGTACAAAGAAAGTCGAAACTGGCTTCTTCCTAAAAACATAGTCCAGCTGCTTTTATAATGAGAAGACAGGTGTGATTTTTGCATTCCTTGATGAAAGACAACTGTGTATCAGTCCCAGCTTTTCTCAGGTGTTGAGACACAGCTTAGTTTTGCTGCTTGCTTGTGCTCAGGATCTCCGGGCTGTTAGAACTACAAAGATCTTAAGTATAAATTACATTTATGTCAAACTGAAACATCTCAGACTAATCTCGCAGTCCCTGCTCTGGAAAGTGGCTGTAGGTTTGCATCAGTGTTGAAGAACCAAAGTTTTTTACTTTGCAGGGTATCTGGGGCAGTGTTCAGCTCAGCTTTGGCTTACATTTACTGATGTCTTTTTACGTCACTTGGATCACTCTGTCTTTGCTCTGGGTTAAGAGCACGTACACAGCTAGTTGCTGGGGTCAGCTGAAGGGCATTTGCTGCAGTATTCTGTGGTAGCTTGGTCACGAATTCAAGCTCTGAAGGCACCAAGAGATTGAGTTTATCAGTGGAGCCTTGGTGCTCACTGCTTGCTATTTGGCCCTCTTCTAAATTATCTTCAATCTCAGTCATCACTGACAGTCCTGGGAGCTTAAAAACAGACAATTGTTTGAGTATTCATTAAGCTCTAAGTACTTAAACAGTGAAACCTCTACAAAAACACCTCTGAAAGCTGAAGAAGAAAAATGTAACTGCCTGTGATGAAACTTCCCTGGTGGTAGCCATAAATCAGTAGGTTTTTAGTAGCTTCTGATGAGCGTCTTAATGGGGCCTATCAGTCTGACTGCTTTTAGGTTTCAGCCATCTTTATATTGCCTTAGTGATCGTGCATCCTCAGATGACAGAGAGAACTCGAGAAAGATTTAGTGAAATATGAGTTTAGCTGAAATTGTGACCTGACAACTGTAGTGCTGCGAGCAGCTGCCTGAAGTCAGTAGCTTGCATCTTTCTGGGATGCACAGAGACTGTGGCAGATGCCATTTTGTCTTTTGTGGCAGCTCAGGTATTGGTCTTCTCATGTATCTTACCTTCATTTTCTACCTGAAGGCAGTAGCATTCACTGCTCTCATCCCTGGCTCAGGAGGCATGAAATAGAATTCAGATAGAGGAGAGAAACTAGAATAGCAGTGTATGAGCCAGTGTCATCAGGAATTCTGGGTGGCAGAAAATGTAGGCAGCCACTACCACTTCCCAGTAATGTCGTTTTTTTCTGTTGATGGATGCAACACAACTACTTGAGAGTCTTGCTTTCTTTATTTTGCTCCTGTTTCAAAGCTAACAGTAGAGGAAAAAAGTATCCATGAACATTCTGTAGCTTAGGAACTTGAGGAAGCCTAAAGTGAGTTTTGGACATTTACCTTCAACCAGTTATCCCAAAGGCCACTTGAGCAGTAGAGCCCATCCATCACTTTGGCTACTGCTGCCAGGGCCACTGCCAGAGAAAGATCTGTCAAGCTGCATTAACAAAGTCAAAGGCAGAGACAGCTCTTGTGGGAAATGGTTGAGAAAGTCTCATGTCTTAATTCTTCATTGCGTAGGAAATAAAAAAGGGATTGTGCATGAGGGGGGTGGGAATGCCCTGTTTCTCATTATCTGAGTGCATGGTCTTGAAAGAGAGGGTGGAGTCTCAGTGTAAAAGATAAATTCTGTTAATGCAGTTTGCTTCCCTGGTTTTGCTTTCCATTGCTCTCTTCTGGGAGCTGGAGACCAGGGGCTTTGCACGTGAACTTTTCTACGTGGTCATTAGTAAGGGTGGGTTGGTTGTTTGGTTTTCTTTGTGAAAGGTTTTTTTTGTGTGTATCATCCATAGGGAAATGGAAAAAAACAGACCCCAAAAGTGGAGTGAAAGCTACTTTTGGTCATAAGAGAGTGACCACCATTACTTCAGAGGTGCAAAGGCAGGCCCAGACCTCCCTCTGCATTCAGCAGTGTTGGCTCTGCTCCAGGTGCTGGCAGAGCTGCTGGCTTTGAGAAGCATCATGATGCAGAGCTGTCACTGGAGCTGACAGATTGACTGTGCCACGGGGAATGGATGTGACTGATGGCATCTGGCCATGCTGGTGGTAGGGATCCCCTCCTGGGAGTGAGCAGCTCTGGCAGCTCCATATGGGGCATGAGGAGCCTGGGGGCTGCAGCTTTGGTAGAGCAGGAGCAGCACCTGAGTGTGTCTTTGGGGCACACGTGTGAGCAGAAGGCTGGGATTGGCACTGGTCTGTCAGATGCACTGTGGTGTGACTGTCACTAGCCTTGTCTTTTGCCTTGGTTCAGACATAAAATAACTTGGAAGCCTTTTTTTTTTTCTTCTCTCTTTCTTTTAGGAGCTGAGGCTTTTTGTTAGGTATGTGTGTCCCAAAAAGCAGCTGTTTCTTTCAGGACATTTCAAGGCTTTTGTGGGAGATGAGTGTGAGAGGGGCAAGCTAAGAAAAATACTAAGAAAACCCCCAACTTTTTCCACACCTCTGCCCCCCCAGGTTGGATTTTGGGGGTGGGTGGGTTGTATATGTGATTCACTTGGATTTTAGGAAAGAAAACTCACCTGACAACCAAGACCTCCTTTAGAAAAACACTGATAAACCTTTTCCAGTTCCATGAAACAATTCCCTGCCTCTCTCTTTGTTGTTAAGCAAGGGTGAGCAGTGGATGGGCAAGATGAGTCTTGGTGGTGGTGAAGGGCCCTGTACACATCCAGCAAGCTCCCACCTTTGCCTGCAGTGAACCAGGAGCTGCAGCATTGTGAATCATGAAAGCTCAGCAAGGTCTGAACAAGAAGATACAGATATTTGCGGAAGGCCAGGGTCCTCAATCAGTTTTCAGAGGAAACTTTGCACAGAAATCTACTGAAAATCAAGGAAGTGTCATCCTCTTTGGACCCAGAGAAGGTTCTACACCATCTTTGTCAATTAAGTAGGTGAATTTGAATAAAAGAATGGCACAGCTCAAAATACACAAGCTTGCCCTGTGTGGTCTGGTAGTGCAAGGATAGCCACTAAAAAGTTGTTCAGTCTCCTCTGGTTGCAGTTTCAGGAGCACTGACACAAGGCACCACTGCACTGCAGGTAATGCAGTCCCTTGCTCCTGTGTAACTTCCATCACTGGCTACCTTGCCCCTCTTCAGATTTAATTAGTGTTTCCCAAAATGCATTAAAAATGGAAAGAAGGGTGCTTTCACCTTTTGTGTTGCATTAGAGAGTTCAATGTTAAGGTCAGGCTGTGGGGTTGATGTAATGAAGGGGACATGCAGAGAAAGTGAGCTGGGGTCTGCTCCATGGTGACTTCCCCACTCCAGTGGGTCTTGCAGGAGTAGTTTGATTTGTGGGCCCCATGGATGGGACATCACATCATGGTTGAGTGACTTCCATAAGTGCTTGTCATGTTGGCTGTCTTGGCAGAGAGGTGGGGAATGAGCTCTGGGCTCACTCTAGAAGAGACTTCTTTAGCTAAGGGTCAGGGCCTGTGGAGAGGCAGCAGTAAAAGGGGAGCTATTATTTGTGGACAGGCAACTGGCATCAAACTGCAGTGCTTCTTATTGCAATGGGTTTTCACTGTAATTTAAGATCTAGGTAGATTTCTAATGCAAAAAACCAAAATAACCCAAACCAAACCAAAACCCAAAAAACCACACAAAAGACAAAACAAACCAAAAAACAAACAATCCCCCCAATAGGAATCACAACTTAGGTCCATCACAGGGTCATTTTTTAAATGGTGGGTTTAAAAAAGGTAGGTTTTACCTTCCTTTTCTTTAGTATTTTAGCAAACCTTTGAGATCCTCCATGCCTTTGTGACCATTCCTAAGCCTTGAGCTGGCATTTCAGAGCACTATCTGCAGCAGCCTCCAGCAAAATGACAAATGACTGTGAGAGCAGAAGGAAGCACAGAATGTTCACAGAGTGGAGAACTGCACGTGCAGGTAGAAACTTATTTTAAACTTTGCCACTGTGTTATTTGTGCTCTCAGAGCATGGCCAGCATCCACATCTGCTTGGAAGGGACCTGACTGCAGTGAGCAAGACAAGCAGAGCAGAGCATTTCCAAATTCCTGATCGTACTTGAACTCTCTGAATTACTGGCTGGTTTATGTGGATTCCATGGTAGACAGAAAGAGGAAATGTTGGTTTGAGCTGTAGATTGCAAGTGTTTCAGAATGACCCTGCAGTCTCCTGCATGTGGAGTCAGCCACTGGTGCTGTAGCAGCAATGTAACCTGGCCCTGGGGTTATTCTCTGTACATCCCCTGCTTCTTTTGTGGTTTTGAATTTCCCTTAAACTTTTTTTTCCTGATCTTTGGCAATGAAGATGAAATCCCCCTTTGATGCATTTTTATTCCTTTTTGTACATGTTACTGTCTCAGTGGGAAAATTAATTTGATCATGAAATACCACATTCCTGTTTCTTGACTCTTCCCCTCTGTGCCTGGAGACCTCCATCCTGTTTGTATATGTTTGAATATGAAGCTTTTGTTGGCAGCTCAGATGTTGTACAGCATGTGTGTACATAGATATGTGCTACCTATAGACTCTACAGCTTCTGCTTCACTGAGAATGGGTCATTTTTTACCTGTTAATCAGAGCTGCAATAAGGACAGGATTTCCAGTTCTTGCTTTTGTTTATATAAGTTGCTTTTATTTACCTAAGTGCAAACCCTCTTCCTGCTCTTGGAAAATTCCACTGGCTCCACTCATATAAGACTTCAGAATTTGACTTAATCTGTTCAGACCAGATTTGCTGGTCAGGGTTTTTCTGTCTATTGATAACTCTGAACTCTCCTTCTCGGGGAGCAGGTTCTGACCTCTGTGGGTGACACGTTTAGGTCTGTCACTTGGGTTTATAACTCTCATCTAGGGAGGCGAGGGAGGCTTTGTCAGAAAATAAAGGAGAGAAATGTAAATATAAATGCTTTAATTTAGATACCTAGGCGATACCTGTAGAATTAAAATGGGGGAAAACTGGAAGTGGAATTAGGGAGGTGGCAGCAGTACCCCCCTGGGCTTTGCACAAGTGGAGCTGTGACATTTGGGGAAGAGGAGGAGAAAGAAGTGCTGAGGCATTTAGGTGGCTGCTCTGGTTTGTTTTGCCAGGAGAGGAGAGATGTTACAGAGGGGAAGGCAGGAGGCAGAACAGCTTGTATGTTTGGGCATGGGCCGGGAGAAATAACATGCTGTAAATATTGCAGCTGACACAGCAGAGGCCCATTTGGCTGGGAATATAGGGCAATAAACACAGTCAGGTGATTCAGGGGTGTTGTGTGGAGGTCTGCCAGGTAGGCGAGAGCTGATCAGGAAATAATTATGGCTGATAAGGGGAGCTTGTAAGGAGGCCAGCACCTTTGGTGACCATGAAAGGTTTTAATGATTAACTATTATGGAAAAGCTGGAAGCATATTCTCCCCTCTCTTCAAAGTCACACCCGGCTGCTCTCCTGCATCATTAACTGCAGCACTGCCCTCCTGGGCAGCTTCCCTGCTGAGCCTCAACCAGCTTCCATTCAGGGCAGCCTCTGGGATGGGACTGGGGATGCTGGTTGCTTGGGGCACATGTGGCAGAGTGCCCTGTCTGCCCAGATGCCTGGATCTCCTGGATCCCTCATGAGGGAATCCGTACCACTTCTGGGGAAAACGTGGAGATTGCTGTCCCCTGAATATTGCAAATGAGACCCTGGCAATAGGTGCACATGGACAAAAAAGAAAGCTGTGTGGCTTGCAAGTGGATTTAGGGGAAAGATGCCAGAGGGAAGCAAGGGGAAGTCTCCTGTGCTTTGAGTAGGGGCAGCAGCATATGGCTCTGATGCTTCAGGATGGGCACACCAACATGCACAGCCTGCATGCAGCTTCTCAGGACCTGTTCTGGATACTGATTTTGAGCATCTCCTTTTTTTGCTGTTTGCTTATGCACTGATGAAAACAGCAGATGTCAATAAAAACAGCTCTTGCCAACATGATGTTGAATTGACAGTCTGCGGGTATTCCCCTGCTGCAGTATTTACAGAACAATATGGCCCTAATATTTTGGCCTGCTCACAGTGTGCTCCAGCTTCCTGGGCTCACAAGAGAGAAGTGAGCTCCTGCCACCAAAGCTTCCTTTCCCCAGAACTAGGGGTAGTGGTCCAGACTGGTGGGATACCATCTTCTAAACCACTTTGGCTCCATTTACAGGATGCAGCGAGCACAGGCTCACACCTTGTGGCAGTTCTGCAGGAAGATGAAGAGGCCACAGGCTCTACCAGGTGGTGCTCAGGATAAATGAGATTTGTGTGTTCTGGCTCTGTATGTTCCCTAGGGTTGGCTGAAGAGACACAACGATGGGGACCACAAAGCAAACCAGCCTTGCCTCTATCTGGGTCAGCCCTTTGCAGCATCCCACAGAGAAAAAGTGTTGTCTTTTCCTGTTCCTTCTGCTGTTCCTCCTCCCTCCACCTGTAACAGGGAGGGTAGGGCTGTGCCTGGTGCTTGGCAGGCACCGAGTGAGGAGGCTGTGGAGTCTCACTCCATGTAGGGAGCTGGCCCTGGATATTGAGGTACAGTGGTATTAAATGCAGACAGTGGGAATGGTGCTGGAGCAATAGTCTGGATCTTGAATAGATTTTTCCTTGCAGCTGTTATTACAATGTTTGCTAGTTGATTTTACTTGATTAATGCTAACCAATTAGGTTTTATTAATAAAGTCTCATTTAGTGACTTGCACATTTAGGTACAGATATAAACCTCTGCACAGTCCATCTGCAATTAGCACAAGATTTCTCTGCTCAGCTTTGTCCTTGGCAGGACAAGGAGCTGCCAGCCCCATGTGGTGTCCCCGAGGGCACCTGAAGGTGTGCTGGCAGGGCAGGGGAATGGGGGCAAATCCACAGCTGCTCTTGGGACTGTCATGGGTGTCTCCCATGTCTGTCTGCATTGCTGTAGGTGTTGGATAACCTTGGCCAAGTTACAAACTCCATCGTAATTTCCGAGAAATCGGGGTCATTAATGTATCGTCTGTAATCGATCGGCCATGGCCCCGATGCAGCAAAGCACTAAGGTACCTGGCTGGTATCCATCACACAGTCTGCTAACTTGATGGGTTGTTTCTTAAGAGCCTGCTTTTGCATTTAAAGTCAGATTTATGCTGACTGAAGATTTTGTGCTCATAGAGAGCATCAGCTGTGGCCTGACCACAAGATGCCATGTGCTCACGGTGTTGCTGGGAGATGCCATCATGCTGAGAGCAAAAAGGCAAGAAAAGGAAGAGACCATTACCAGGAGGTGTTTGGGCTTTTGTGGCCTTTCTTATCCACATAGAAGGTTGATGCAGAGAACACAGTTTATGGAGGGGAAGGTGTGAATTTGGTTAAATTGCATTTGGCTGTCATTAATGTTGGATGGTCACAGTGTCCAGGAAGCAAGGGGAGAGACAAGGCTTGCTTGTGAACAGGCAGAAAAGTGGTTGGTGATTTCTTGAAATAGATACTGGGGGAAAGTAGGAGCTCTGACTTAGTTTCTGTACAACATAAATGAATCCTTAAAAGGCCCTATTTGATCTTTTTTTCTTTAAAGAAACATTTTTCTTTTAAGAATACATGCTCTTATTTAGAAGTGTTTATTTTTTTATCTGAAGGATGAGTTAGGAAAGGTTGTGAAGCAGTTGTTCATTAAGCTTGTAGCTGAGTTTCATTTGTTCTTAATTCTGTTCAGCTTGGATAGCATTTAATCAGTTTAATACTTGTCCTCTTGTTTCACTAATTGCTATTCATTCCATTCAATTATGTTTTTTACAAACAGCGATTTCCTCTCACAGATTTCCTGTAATGACCTCTAGAAAGCTGAGGAAATGGGGGCAGAGAGTTTTAAACCACCTTGAGAACATCTTCTAGTGACCACCTTGTGTGCTAGGAGCCTGAGTTGTCACAAGTGGCAGGAGGACTGGAATCCTCCAACCACGAGATGCCTTTGAGACTTTACCTTTAATTCCCAATTAAATAAGTACTTGAACAGAAGCTTACTTGAAAACACACCACTCATCTTCCCCCTGCTTGACAAACCATGTGGTGGGAGTTGAGTTACTTCCCCCAGGCTTAGGGAGTGGCTGGAGCCCTTTGCCTACCCAGAAGCTTTGCCAGGGGCCTGTAGCAAGAAGGGGGAGTCTGAGCTTCAGGTGTTGAGCTGCTGCCCCCTGGAATGATTCTTTTGACTTGGAGGGAAGTGGTATGATTTATACATGCATTAGAGGTGCTCAGCAATGGTTTGGGTTTTGTTTATTATTGCACCAAGTGAAGAGGCACAGGGACTCAAGGTCACCCCCTGTGTTCAGGCAGCCAGCTCTGACCATGGGCTGTGTCTCTTAAGTTACTTGTGAGGAGACAGAAACATTCCCAATTTGTGAGATTTCAGCAGAGCAGCACCAAGGCTTGGTGGCTGAAGAGTGACAAAGTGCACACTGAGCCATGCAGAGAGTGGGGCTTCAGCCCTGGCACGGTGAGGCCTGGCAGAGGGCTGACACAGTCCTGTGCCCACAGCCATATGGATTTTGGGACCCAGGCATTAAGTCTGAGCTTGGTCACACATCATGGACTATTTCTGTCCTCTCTTCAAAAGACCTCCTTGCTGCATTGTGCTTTGGTTGGGGCCTCATCCTGACCTGAGAGGAGTCAACAGGGAGGTCAGCACTCACTCTCCCCAAATCTACCACAGACCTTCAAGCCTGGGCCTCTCTGCTGAGCCCCTCCAAGGAGCTGCAGTGCTGACAGCATTGCTGATGGCTGCCAAATACACTGTTTTCCATCCCAGCCTCACACCATCATCATCCCTGCTCAGCAGTCAAGTCTCCCTGGTTACATGACCACAGAGCTAGGGCAGGCACAGCACGATTTTGCTTTACATTGATTGATCCTGGCTTAGTGCTCTGTGTTTAACATGACAAAAGGCTGTTTGCAAAGTCACAGCAATTAAATTCTCTAATTGTCCTATTTTTTTAGAGAAGCTGAGTCCCTGGCATGTAAATGGGTCACAAAAGTAGTCCATTTAGCACTATCTCTTTTTTTAAAGGCAAAGCAGACCTTTTGCAGATTAGAGAGCAGTCAGGAAACTGTAAACTGCTCCCTCCTGTACAGCTACAACACGACAGCAACAGGCAGACCACTGCCTGCATGTGCTGCTTAGAAGACACCTGTGGCTCCAGTGGATCCTTCCACCCAAAGTCTGGATTGTGTTCAGTGCCCTTTGAGGCCACGACTTGGAGACTTAAAGCACCCCTTAAAGACCCTTCTGCTCCCAGCCATGACTATCCAATTGCTGTGCTTGTAAGGATTAGAGAAAATGTGAGACAGTGGGAGCTAAAGATAGAGCAGCTGTCCAACAGCTTTGCCAGAGCTTGTCTTGAACTGAACCAAGTCAAGACTGACCAGAAGGACTAATTCTGTAGTAAAGAGCAAACACCTTATCTTTGAGCCTGATAGCCTTCAAAGCTTCCACAGTGATGAAATTTGCCTTAAAAATGGGGAAAAATATGATTTTGTGGGAATAATGCTTCCCCCAGAACAGACCTAGATATTTTTACTTGCTTGAAAAGTTAGGAGAGCCTGGCATGGCTGGGCATGAAGTCATGCATTCGTGGTGTTTATGAATTCACTTGTGAATGTATGGAAAACATGGATCATTATTTTAAGTCCCACTGCTGGAAATAGTGCAAATAAATGACTGTGAGTCAGAAGAAGGTGAATCAGTGTAAGTTAGCTCTCCTGCCCGTTGTTTAAAAGCACAGTCATGACATGGGCAGTTATTTGGCTAATTGGACTAGACCTTTGAGCATTGAAATCCAGGGTTTCCAAAGGAGCCTAGTGGAATTAGGTGCCTAAGTCCTTATGCTGTCAGTGGGAGTACATACTTCCTTTAAATGCTCAGCTTTACAGAATACCCAAGGCATTTTATTCAAATGTTAAGGGAGCAGCATTTTCCCTGGGTGTGTGGGCAGCATGTTCCTACCAAGAGAGAGAGAATATCCCTAGAGGTCTACAACCTGAACCAGACCCTGCTAATGCTCACTTCAGTCCTCCACTCATGCTGAAGCCTGTCAGAAGGACTTAGGATGCTCACTGCAGGGGGATTGGGTGGAAAGAGCTCTCTGGCCCCAAGAGCACGATGCCTGCAGTGTGATCTAAGAGTAGAAGCTCTGTCCTTGCCAGCTCTGCTTGGAGAGAACATCTAAATGTATGGGCAGTGGTACTGCCCAGCATAAAATGCAAAAGGGCAGGTGCCCAGTCCCAGCTGGGAGGCCAGGCAGAAGGTCAGGTTGCTGTTTGCTCCACTGATGTGTGAAGTGGCTTTTGTTTATTGAGCAGCCGAGCTGCAGGGTTCTCAAAGGTGAGCTGGGTGCTGTGGGAGCATTCACACAGACACTGATGCTCCCAGCAGAACGTGCTGCTGTTCCCCCCCTGCAGCAGCAGCTGTAAATCTTTCCAGAATGTTGCTGCCTCCCACCCCTCTCTTTTCTTCCATGGCGAGTGTGCGTGGCCTCGTGTTAGCTGGACAAGAGTTAAACTTGGTGGTGGAGCTGTTGTCTTACCTCTGAAAACATCCTAGGAGACATGTACCTCTGATGCTGTGAAGGATTCTGTTTTCTTGCTGGCAGCACTGCCTGCTCCAGTAGAATACAAAAGCTGAAACAGGGCCTGGAGCCAGCCTGTCCCCTGCTGCGGTGGTGGCACTGTCACTGCTTTTGTGGTAAGTAGGGCAATTTCAGTGCCAGTCACCTCTCTGAATAGAGCCCTGCAAAGACATGTGCAAAATCATTGATTTTTCTTTAGCTCCAGCCTGTTTTCCCTCTGTGAGATTGTGGAGCTGGCGGGACAGCCCTGCTTGCAGAGGATTTGCTTCCACTTGGGCTTCAGCCAGGCAAGACAGGAATCCTAAGTGCTCACTAGTCTATGGCTCATCTAGAGCAGCAAAGCTTGATGTTTTCTCCTCCAGTTACCCTCTCAGCCCAGAGGAATTGTTTGCTTTTTTTTTTTTGCATTTAGCAGGTTTACTCAGGGCATGCAGAGGAGGAATGGAAGCATTTGCATCACACAGGTGTAAAAGTCATGTCTTGAGGACCTAACAAAGGCTGTTGCACAAGGCAGTGCAGACACACCAACACCAGAGGTGGGAGTGTTTCCTGCTGTGCTATCTTCCATCCAAGTGCCTTCATGCTCTGGGCCAGAAATTGAGGCAAGGGGCTGAAGTGACATAAGGCTAAAGTGGAAGTGAGCAGCAGGCTTGAGAACTCAGCCATGTTTCCCACGTGGCAAGGGTCTCCCTTGTTGCAGGGTCTTCCCATGCTGCTTCTGTTCTTGGATTTTTTTCAGAGCAGCAGTAACGTGTGTGAAGGTAACGAGCCCTTGATGAGACCCTCATTGACAGACTTGCTAAGGCCATGTCTTGAAGCTGTGTACAAACCTAGTATGCTTTGGCATCAGGGAGTTGTTCAGGAGAACAAACTCCAAAGGCTGCCTGAAGGTGCCAGGAGCTTGTGGTTGAGAGGGAAATCTCAGCCTGACCTGAAATCCCTGCTCAGGAATCACTTGTTGCCCTGGTAAGTCAGCAGAACCCTGCTGAGCTCCTGTGCTGTTACACAGAAAGGTCATCCAGCCCATCTTCCAAAACCAAGACTCCTGGTAGTTATCAGGGAATGAAACCCAGGCTGCCTCAGTCTCCCTGACTCTGTTCCCCAATGAGAGACCTGTGTCCAGTTATGCCATCAAATTCCAGTTTGGGAATTCGGTGGACAGAATGGAGTGAGCAGCTTGTTTGAAATCCCTGCACACTAGTCCATAATTAAGAACCAAAGAGAGAGTTTTACTATTAATTAGCTTTCATTGACCCACTTTTGACCCTCCAAATGCTGCTGCAGTGCACCAGGTCTCCGAGAACTCCTGTCATTGTCTCTGGGGAGAGGTTCATCTTCATTACTGCTGCTGTATTAGCCTGGCACTCTTTGTTAGTTTCTCATTAATGTTCTGGCAGATAGGAGCTGCCAACTGAGGAAGTAACATTCACACAGAACAATTTTAGGAAAATACGTTGCAGATGAACTGGTAGTGGCAAATGATAGCACATGGTAGTGGCACGTGCAAGAAGTTATGTTAAGCCTTACTCTCTTCAGCTAGACTGCCATCTCCCTGATTGTCTCATCTTTGTGTTGTTTCAAGCTACCAGTTCCTGGGTCCTGCTTCGGTAGAGTTTCCACAGCCACCATCACAGCGCAGCCCCTGCACTGGGGACTAATTGAGGTATGAGCCCAGTTTTCCGATGTCCTGTTGATCAGGATATGACCTTGTGGTTTTCTACCTGGGATGAGAAGGGAAGAATCCAACAGAGGCTGCCCAACAGCTATTTTACCAAAATCAGGAGCAAGCAGAGACCCTCCATCAAATATCCTTAAAAATAAGTTCTATTTGATGTATACCAACAGAAACATCAGCACCAAGAAATGTGGTTTTGCTGCTCTGTGACCTCCCTCTGGCATCTAAATCAGGAGAGAATCAGTTAGTTTCCCTCTACTAGGCTTGTATGATGGTCTAAAAGCTTGCTTGGCTGTGGTCCTGAACAACACTGCTAACAAGGAGTAGGGGAATGGGGTTGTGAGTTCCAACCACAGGACATTGGGAGCTTCTGCTCCACCACAGGGGTGACTCTCACGGCCTGAGTGAATCATTCCTGGTGACTTGCTGTGATTTGGTGAATGAGTCAATGGAGAATTCAAGAGGCCAGATCTCCTGGCTCCCAGGGCTGGCTGATGTACTCAGCTCTGGACTTTGGAGAGTGGAGAGCATTTCTGGAGTCACCTGGAAGCAGTGTGACAGCTGCTGTTCTTTCATAGCTACTCCAGGATCCCATGAATCATTACCTAGAAGTGATTAATTTCTTTACAAGTGCTGCAGATGAGATGTGGGTCAGTTACAGCAATCTGTTGCAGTGTTACATTGAGTTTCATTAAAGCCTGAGGTTGTGGATGAAGGGGTTGTTGCTTTGCAAAAGCCCATTGCAGCTGCTGAAGTAACTTGCTAGATGCATTCCCTGAAGGCTCCAAAATAAAAAAGGAAATGAACAGAAGCAAAAAGATATCTTTGAAAACCAACCCACTGCTTTTAGATTTCGTGCATGTGCATTTGGAATGTTTGGGACCATTGGTAATATTGCTGGTAGAGGCTGCTCTGTGGAGTTGTGACTGGGCTGTAAGCATCAGTGCCTGGCTGGATTAGGAAACACGTGGTAGATCTAAGTAATTCAGTGGCCTTGGGATTTGGTGGCCTTTTCCCTAAGACTGGACCAGAAAAGATCCAACCCCATGTTTTCCATGGGTTCAGGCAGAGCTGTGAGAGATGAGGGTGGGTGGGAGGTGTGAGTGGGCTCACTTGCATCACCTGGGGCTCGGGCTCTGGGTATGGGCAAGTGCTTGGGGTTGGGACTTTTGTTTTGGGCAGCAAAGGTAATGGTCAACACCTCAGGCTAAGTGTTCAAACACGAGGCCTTTTTCAGTCATGGACCAGAATGAAGTTAAGCTGTAAGATGCTCATGGGTCTTATTTATATGCTTGGGAAGAGGAAAGTCCTCAAAATACAGTGCTTGTAGCTTGAAGGGTGTGATATCCAACAGGAGTTAGACTGAGGTAATGCAGGAAGTTTGGGAAAGAATTAGATGTGGTGCCTTAAATGTGTCTGTCTCTGGCAACAACTTGCCTCTGGTGGAACAGGAACTGGGGAAGCTGGGAAGAAGCAGCTTGCAAGAGAAATGTAGCAGCTCTTTAATCAGCTGGCCTGAGGAAGCTCAAAAATATGAGAAGTGGCTTTGTAAATGTGGGACATGTTTTCTGCAAAGGAACCTGGAGGGAATTGAATCTGATTTCAAGATATTTTCTCCTTTCTTCATCTACTTGGAGTACCCCCAGGCTTTGCAGTTTCTTTGTAAGGTTGTCCTTGGTGCAGGTACTTAAGTCTTTTCAGGATGTGCAAACACAATCTTCAAATCTGTTGCTTGGATTCAAAGTTTCAGTGTTTGGACACATCAGCTACATGGTATGCTCCTAATCTCCAAGTGGATGAGGGTTGTTCTGATGGTCAGGTTAGAGAGGTAAATACTCACCACTACAGATTTCCATGTTGCTTTGAACAAAGGGCTAAAAAATGTGATTTATTGTCTCAGCAAACATTCCGGCCTGGGAACATATTTGCTTGATTGTTGGTGAAAAGGTAGATCTGAAGGGATGTGGGCGCACTCCAGGGTGATTTTGTTTACACATTTCAAATACATGATTGCAAATAATTTTCCTTTCTGCTCTCTGTGCCCCAGTAGAAGCTGTGCACTAACCAGGGGAAAGGAGATTCCTGCCAGGCTCAGACAAAACTTAACCTTTCCCTGACTCATTCAGACTGGCGTTGGGAAGACAGAGCCTTTTGCCTGTGGAAAATGGAGCTTTTCCAGTGTCAGCGTGCATCTCCAGGACTCTCTAAGGGTAGTTTGAAATACCTGGGAATTTTTGGGGGAACCTTTGGTCAGCTGCAGCTCCCATAAGGCTGTACTGGTTCTCCCTAGGGCTGGAGGCCGTGTTTGTGTCATGGGGGATGCTGGCTGGTGAGAGAGAGGTAATGGAAGCAAGGCAGGAAGCCAGAATTTCCAAGAAATATCCCAGATGATTTTTTCCATATGTAAGTAGTTTTTGGAGGGCAAAACTGACATTTTTTTTTCATAAAACAACATAGTAAAAAAGGCCCAATCCATACTTATCCTATTCAAGGCTAGGGCAGTGGGAAGTTTCTGATCACTCCTACCTATTAGTGGCATTATATTAATTACTGTAGCATTCTAATCCATTCATCAGGAGATGCAGCCAGTTTTGGTCACTGCAGGTATTTTCCCATTAAAAGAAAGCCTTCACCCTGATGGGGGAACAATCTCAACTTAAAAAAAAAATCCCTTCATGAAATGAAATGCACAGCTAGAAGGGGTAGAAATAGCACTGCCAGAGGAGATGCTGGGATAGGGCCTTGTCAGGCCAGGAGTGTTGAGATCCTTGGTGAAGGTGTGGAAAGAGGAGACCTGCTACATCTCCTGGCTGAAGATTAGGTAAAGGCAGCATATGTCAGAGATGTCTAGACAAGGTGGAAAACTTACTACAAGTTCTGGGGAGGGAAAAAAAGAAAAGACAGAATAATAGACAAAGAGCCAACAGATTGCATGATTATACACTGCATAAGCAAGAACCAGGTTGAGATTATATAATTCCCTAGGGAAACTCTACATGAAACAACTATATGTTCAATTAGGTGCACTGTGCTAGGGCTTTTTAATGTAAGAAAAAAAAAAAAGGATTGAATGCTCAAGAAGTGTGGAGGAGGGTAGCAAAGTGCTGAGCTGAAAACCTTTTTAAAATCTTTATATGTACTCTGTAGTGGGGGAGAAAGAGACAGCAGAGAAGAGGATGCGTTTGACACGTGTCAGAGATCTCAACAGCTCCAGTGACAATTTCAAGGAAATTAAATGGAAATTAAGGGAAAGCATTTTAGAGCAGAAGTCCCAAAAGCACTTAAAAATATAGAACATCAGAAAAGCTCAGCATCTGTCAGCAGTGGGGGATCAGCTCCTTGCATGACCAGCATGCTAAGCTCAGAAAGCCAAGCCTGGATCAGCTCTGAGACACCAGGACTCAATCTTGTGTACATCAGAAGCTGCCCCAGAGTGCAGGAGAACCTCTAGGACAAACCAGCTCCTTTCAGCAGGCAAACACTTTTAAATCCCAGCATCTCCTGGGAATGAAGGGAAAGGCTTGTGACTCCTAGGTATCGATTTAACAGCTTTGTGGCTTCTCTTAATTCTTCGTGTTAGGTGGTCAGAGGAGTTCCTAAGATCATAATGATTTCACAGGGTTTGCCTCCCCTTTTGCTGTCCTTCTCCAGAGGGATGAGGAGTGACCTCTGGCTGTGCTCTTTACCCTCACATCAAGGTGATTTTAAGGGCTGCTCTTCTCAGCTGCCTGTTCTTGGTGCACAATGTGCCATCTGGAAGGAAGGACACCACAAGGAAAGGGTTATGTAGCAACTGAAACAGACACTTTGCAAGCACCACTTGACTTCCTTATTTTGGTTTCTCCTGGTGGTGCAAGGCCAGGTAATGCACAGCGTTGGGTGTGCCTGCTCTACTTCCACTAACAATCAACCAGCACTTGGCTGTCATCAAGTACCCATAACACCACATGGCATCTCTTTCCTCAGGCCTGAGCTTTCTTTCATTTCTTTGCCTCACTCCCATTTCAGTCTCTGCCCATCTCATGGGTGTTTTCATCCTTCTCAGTTCTACCACACTGGTGGCAGGAGCAGGCATGATGTGACCCCACAGTTACTTCTTTTGGACTCCTGATCCCTATGTGATCCAAAAGATCAGGCAGCACATGTAGCCTGACACAGAGAGGACCCACAGAGAGGGACACCAGCACCTCAGCAGGGTAACAGGGAATGTGTTGTGTAAGGAAGCAAGAGAAAAAAGACACTTAGCATGTTTTCATTTCCTCACAAACACATCCCGAAAAAACCCCACAAGAGGGTGAGTCATCCACAGAGGATCTTGACTCTGAGTTGCAGCTGCTGATTTTTAATTCTATAATTTTAATTTACCAGACAAGTAAAATGAAAGAGGGAGGGAATGACTGGTTAAGATGCTTATCATTGTCTCTCTGTGGGATTCTCCCTTTTCAAACGTGTGTAGTGATATTGGCTGTTGGATCTCAGGTGTATGAGCTATAAGTTGTTCACACACAGGTGAAATTTCTGCAGACACACCTGCAGGCTTCAGGTACAGGTTTTTCATACATGTAAGATCATATCAGAGTGAAAAGAGTGAAAAATATTAATATTCTCTCTTTTTTATGTAAGTACTTTAACATTAATTGGTGTCCTCCAGGTGAAGCCCTGGATACCGTAGTACAGGGGTCCAAGGAAGCCTCAAAGATTAGGCTGTAATAATGTAAACAAAAGTCTGTTGAGAGTGTCCCAAAGTACAGGCAAGTCAAGGGCTCTCAAAAACTAAGAGCTCAAATCTTGGTCAGTGTGGGTTGAACTGATCATACTTTAACAAATGGACAAAAATGGAAATTACTTATCTCCTGTCTGGGAAGGTAAATTAATGGAAAGCAGCTGAGAGTAAATTTCCTTGGACATGTATTGTTCTAGGCTTTTCCACTGGTATGTTTCTTTTAAGCCACCTCCATTTCTTTTCTGCTCTTTATTGAGATATCCAAGTTAATGGCACAGGAGGAGCAGGGACGAGGTGGGTTTGGCAGTTGTGCTTCTAAAAGTCTCCACAACAAACTACTCACCCTGGTGTTTAAAGCCAAGGACTCCTCGTGGTCAGGACAGATTTGGTCAGTCCCAGCTCTGCCAGCAGCTGCCTATTCCACAGGCACAGACCATTTCCCTGGTATGGGAATGCACTTCAGTGGGAATTTCCTGGGATTATACTCCTGTGTTGTTCAAACTGATCCTGTACTTCGAGTATGGTATTGAATCAGGTTCTGCTTTTTCTCTCCATTGACTGCACATAGTGAATCAGAATTGCAGCACCTCTCCCTTAACTGCCTTTTCTTTGTAGATTTCAACTTTTAATTTCCATCTGAAGATAATAAATATTTCTGGGGGCTGCAGCACTAGGAAATGGTGGTTCCCTCGCAGCCATGGCAATCAGGGTGTAAAAAGATGCCACTGCTGCCTTACCTACTGCTCTTGTTTCTGGTAGTGCTAACAGTGCTGTCAGAGGAAACCACAGCAAGAGGAATGACTCAGTCTAAACAGCAAATTGTGATGGTCAGGGATGTTGGGAAAGGAGCAGTTGAAGTTCTTCCTGCAGAAGATCTCTTAGCCTACTCTGCTGTCTCATTTGCAGCTTCAGGGGGGTGTCAGGCAGGACCTGGACGTTAATGAGTGCAAGGAGGCTTGAGTGGCAACTGTTAATTGCAGACAACTGTGGGAGTGATGATGCCAAGATTGTCACTGCAATGCCAAGAAGATCCAACTGGAGTGCTTAAAATTTGAGCATGTAGGATTGTATTTAGAGCTTGTTCTCACCTCTCATGGTGGCTCTATGCAAATCCTGCTGGATTATCATCACTTTTCAAAATTAGGCACACTTTTCAAATTCCTAAATTCAGGTAGAAGTTTAGAATTTTTTCCTGTCTAAACATCAGATGTCTGTGGCTGATCCTTTTGTGTGCTGGTGGCCTGTCTTACACCCAAGGGTGTTGAGGGTCCTCTGCAGCATGCCCAGACTGCTGCCCAGTGCCAAATGGCTTTGCCAGTCCATCCCTGCCTGGGCAGGGAAGTGCAGGGAGCTGGTGGCAAAGTGGGTCACCTTCTTCTGCCAGCAGGTGTGGCAGGGGAAGCTCTGCCTTGTCTCTCTTGTGCTTTGAAATACCTGCTCAGGGCACTAGTGATTCCAGAATATGCTGTTCCCTTGGGTGGGAGTAAATCAATACACAAAAATCCCTCCCTGCCAACTGATACCAAATGTACCGTGTTTATGTTTCTCTTGGCTATGTTTTATGTATAGTTCTTGCATAATATTTGCATAAGGTAGAGTTGCACCAATCATTTCTTCCCTCAGAATGCAAGCCTGCTTTGGCAGGAGCTGGTGGCAGGCTGGGGACAGCAGACAGGCCATGGGGAAACCTTTTACTGTGATTTCATTGACCTCAGGTCAAGTTGATCCTCTGGGGACTTGGAGGAAAACATGAAGTGGTACCAAGACTTAAAAGTCAGTGTGAAGCTCAAGGGACTGCCTCAATCGAGTCATAGCTCTCTTAGCCTTCTCCCTGGTAAACTTGTGCATGAGTCCAAATACTTTAAACATCATTCAATAAAGGCAGCATCCCCAGAGGCATGTGTCTGGGTGTATCAGTTGCAGGTGGGTGGGAGGGTGCACAGAGCACACTGGACTCCTCCCAGAGTAACCACAGCCCATCACATTCCCCTTGTTCCAGAAGTGAGTTGTGACCAGAGAAGGAGATTGCTAAGGATCTGCAAGGGTTAAAAGTAGAAGGGAAATCAGGGTTGGGCCTCCCCTCCCCTGGAGTGCTGGGCTTGAAATAAGTGGATGTCAAACCTCTCTCTTAACTGTTTCATCAGGAAAAAAATGTTGGTGGCTTTTTTCCCCCCCCATTTAGTCAGACCGACCCTTGACTTTCTATCAGGGTCACGTTACATCAGCAATGAAAGGACACTCAGGTATCTGGAACCACAACCTGCAAACCTCCCCCTGCAAGCACACTTTTTTCTGCTCTGTGACAGCGAGGACCTCCTCAAAATACGCAGTCTTCTGGTGGCTATTCACAGACAGGAAAGAATTGCCCACTCCTAACATAGAGCTTTCAGTCCTTTGAGTGCAAGAGATATCTCTTAAAAGGGGATTAAGGGACACATTTTCTCTTTCATGGAGAAATGAGAGAGTTCTGGGGTTTGGTTTTCCTTTCTTTTTTTCTTTAAAGCTAAACAAAACCTCAAACTTGGATTTCTGATAAGAAATCCAGCTGAGGAGGAAGATGGCTTTGAGTGTTCTCTCTTCCCAGGTGTCTCTTGGGAAGAGTCACAGGAGACCCTGAGTAAGTACTCAGGCCTCACAGTTGGCCTTGCATGCCACTGGAAGGGAAATACTGCAGCTTTTTAGGGAGCTAATCCACTTCATGCTGGTTTTGCCTGGAGAATGAAGAAATTATTTCTAAACCTCAAAATCTAAACCTCTTGGCCAGTCTTAACAGCTGGCCAAGAAGCTGGAGCTAAGTGATAGATGGGGCAGATTTCTGTCTTCTAGTGTTTTTCCCAATGCTGTAAATAGGTTTGTTTATCAAGGACCAAGCTGCTCAGTCTGAATTTAGGAACAGATTTAGTCAGAAAGTAGTATTAGTGGTGGTGGAAATATCCACCAGCAGAAACTGGTTTCCTGGTTCTTGTTTTTGCTTTTACCTGATGCTTTCAGTGTTCTTAAATTTGTGGCTTAACCCAAGCCTCTTTGCCTGTTTCCACTTTGGCCTGTGGAAGGTGTCTACTAGGTGAGCTGCAGAAGCAACAAATATCACTGGTTCACAGGAGGAGCTGGAAGCTTTAGAAAGAAAATGCAGCCTCCTGCATTCATAGGTTTGGTTGTGTTGACTTCTGCACCCCCAAACCCACTCCCTGTTCCTACAGCAAGTCAGCATAAGACAAGAGTGGACTGATGTTCCTGTAGTTGGTTTGCACAGCATCTGGTCATATGTGGTTCTACTGAGAAGTTTGAGCTTTGTGGAGAAAATGTCCTAGGAAATGGCTTGTGGGGGGGATGCTGTTGCTTTCTGCTGCAAAGGGTTGGAGTCCTCAGCAGTGTTGTGAGCTCTGTGCTGATAATTCAAGGTGAGATGCCATGGGCTGGCAGGAGGTCATTGCAAGGGTGAGGCTGGATGTTAGCATCCTGACTCCAGAAGAATCCAATCCTAATTGTCTTCTGACTGTTCATGGCATGGAACGAATCAATTCCTGAGACCCTTAGAGAGCAGGAAGTCAGAGATGGAGTGTGTTAAGCTGCCTTTTTTTTTTTTTTTTTTTTCCTGTAAGCCTGTTGAGAGTGTCACACCAGCAAGCAAAGCCGTACTGAGGAGGGATCATTAAACCATGTTTCAAATATACTTGACAATCATGCATACTTGGATTTTAATGACCAGGTTTTCAGACTTCTCAGGCTGTGGTGGAGGAACACAGCCACCATTCTGGCAGGTCCATTCACTCTGTGGTACCACCAGGCTCTTGCCATAGAGATGTCCTCTTCTGGGTCCCACAGAGCTGCACTAAGGCCAAGCAAGGGAGGTGCTTCTGCTTTATGAACCTCATCCTGGAAGCTGAAGTGCTCTACAGTGAAAATACCAGCCTAGATTTCTCCACAATAGCAACCAGCCCTGCATGATCCTGACTACCTTGGTTTTGGAGGGGACAGCAGGGTGCCTGGGTTGGTAGGTGGGTGCAGTGCAGCTGCAGGTAAAGCTCGGCCTCACTGTCCTCTCTGGAGTTTGCCTCTTGTTTTTCCTGAAAGGCACTGAGAAGAGCCCTTGTTCCCTGTGGTCCTTGTGTCTTCCAGTCAAGGATTTGAAAAAGCACTCTTCTGCCTCTCCAGCAGAATGGGTACCACTAGACTGACCTCACTTTAAGCCACTTCATCCCTCACCAAAGCTGCCACCACCTTGTGAGGTCACCTCAGCAGACTGACACCTCCTCTTGAACTTCTGTGCTCATGGGTCACTTTTATTGGAAGGATTTGAGCCTGTTGCCTGAGACAAGTGCATGAATAAGTCAAACAGGCTGCTCTAACTAGAGCCTCATCTGCAGAGGATGCTGAGGGCTGGCTCAGCAGCCCCAACCTCCAGCCTCTCTGCTTCCTCTGCAAAGAAAGGGAAAATAATTCCTGTGAAGGGAAACGTGCCACCATTTTCTCCTCACAGGAAGTCGTGTCCATTTGGCTAATGGTGCAGGGTGTTTTCCTCCTCAGATGGGCAAGCAGAGACTGGAGATCCAGAGTTATGTGAAGCAAAGCTTGAAGAGCTTTCTTACACTCAATAAACCAACCCAGGGGCAGATAAAACTGCTCACTGATTCTGATTCGAGAGAGCTTTGGGCTCCATTGAAACATGAATAGCTAGTCTAATTTTCTAGCTTATGGCATGTTTCCCCCTAAGACTTCTGAAAGTAGGACTAGGCATAGGAAAACACTGACTAAAGTTATCTGCTTCAACGTGTAAATTATTTATTCTGCTTATAGAAAAACTGATTCTCTCCAGCAACTTGCTTATCCAGTTTTTTTAAGCTGTGAGGGTAGTTTGAAATCTGTGCTGCTCTGAATGAGACATCAGATGTCCCCAATGAGCAGATAAGCAAACTCTGCCTGGTGAGCCAGTGTGACCACAGTGCCTTGGGCCACACGAGGCCAGGAGATACTGGATGTGGTATCTGTCATGGAGTGTTTCTGTGGGGGCAGAAGCAGTCTGCTACATATGTTAGCACAAATGTATGTTTTACCTGGTTAAGCCATTTGCCTTAAGAGCCTTAATTTCCTTTAAGCCATTAACCTCAGAGATCTCATCCAAACCCATCAGAAAGTGATAAAAGTTTCCTAGGTTGTTGTTGGTGGAGCTGGCTCCCTTTAACCACAGGCTGGGACAAATGTTGGCCAAGAAGCCCTGACTGATAAAGCTGGACAGCCTTCTGTCTCTGGGCTTTGCAAGGGTTGTTTCATTGTGCAGAGTGACCTCCTCTGTAGCTGGAGAGTTCTTGTAGGCTATTTTGGGTGCTGGTTTCATTCCCTCTGAGCAACTTTGTCACCCTGTGTCAGCAGTTTGTGTGAGATGGACCTACTGGCTTCTGTGCTTGGTGCCTCTGTCACAGAAAGTTTGATGCAAATCAAACAAACGATGGAAGTCCTGCTCCATTGCTGTCAAGTGTGCAGTCCTGTCTTGTTCTTCAAGTACCAGTGGACTTCATCCTTTGTCTTCATCTTCCCAGGCTCCTGGGGGGCCTTGGAGCCATAAGCCCTACTTGGCTGAGTACATGGGGTGTCCATTTGCTGGGTGTCCTGTGGGGGTGTGGGGAAGGCATTTCATCCAGATATCTTTCTTCTGTGCTTTGCTGCAGTCTCATTCTCCCATGGAAGCTTACATTTAAACACCTTGTGCTGAAAGTTATGGGGAAATCTGTCCCCATCCCAATGATCAGCTTTATGGTGTTCACCTTAAACATACCTCATCACATCTTCTGTTGGTAGTTCCTGCTGAGATAATATATGTAGCTAAAATTTCTTCCTAAAGAATAACTTGGTGATGATGTTTTGGGCATCAAAAGCATTTTAATTGAAAGCCTTAGCAGGGACCTGAGGTCAAATACTGCTATCTTGGTGACTGTGCTCTGTCCTCACAAGCTCCCCTCCAGAGCTGCTCTGGTGATGGGCTGGGCTCAGTGTGCTGCTGGCTCTCCAAGAACTGGAGCTGAGTGCTCAGCCCCCACACTGATCCAAGCCCTTGCATTTGGCAGAGGCACAGTCTGTTTCTAAAATTGTCTTTGAGATAGTTTTATATGGGCTTGTGTCTCCCAGACAGACGAGCAGGGTGGTATTTTATATGGTGTCTTTGTTTGTTTAGCTAATGAAGTAGGAAAAAACAAAGAGCTGGAATCCTTGGCTGTATGAAACAGCTGTCAACAAGCAGCCCTGGGAGAGCAGAGGAGCAGGGACCTAGCAGCTAGGGCACTGAACCAGGGCTCTGAGGGATATTTTTGATTCCTGGCTCAACGCAGTCATGGATGAAATGCAGAAAAGGGTGCCTCAGCCCAAAAAGAGGAGGGAGATGTTGGGAGCTGCATGCTTTTGCTGGTTCTCTCCCAAGGGAGCAGCTGCAGCAATGGTGCATGATGGGGGACAGCTTTTGTCTGCCACTGCCCACCTGGAGTGAACATGACCCACTTCTGCAAATGTTTCCACAGTCTTCCTTCTGTGATTCTGGAAGAACTTGTCCACAGAAGAGTGGTTTCCCTCCCTCATGGTTTGTGCCCTACCATGTGATGTGGGTCAGGTCCCTTAGCTGTTTTTATCTGGTGCTGAGGAGGCTCGTGAGGAGCTCTGCTGGAGAGCAAAAAGCACAAGAAAAACAAGAAAATGTCTTCCTGCACCCCCCCTTTAGTTTGCCATTTTGACTTCAGACTCAAGCTGCCATCATTTCCACATGGAGCAGCCACATGAAAAGCACCACCAAACAGTTCTCTGGGTTTCTCAATGAGAAACATAGCAGCTAAATATATTTAATCTGTCGGTATTGTTCATCTTGGCTTTAATTTCCTGTTCTCAAAAGGTTTAGGAATTTAAATCCATGAATCATTACTGAAGCTGTTAATGCTTGGAGCCTTTTTCAGAAATGGAGATAAAGGAGCTGATATTAATACCAGCTTAGTGTGAATTCAGCCAGAACAACTCTGAGAAGTTCAGTGCCATCCCAGAGATATCACTTGGTTTCTAACCATGACGAAAGCTGCTAAGAAACGGATAGGTAGATGAGATCATTCTCCCCCAGGTAAATAGGATGCTTCCATTAAAAAAAAAAAAAAAAAAAGTGGCTTTGGCAAGTTGCAGGCTGCATAATCCCCATCTGGAAATGTCCAGAGCACTGTACTGTTGCTCTGTCTCTAAAATTGGGTCATCTTTTTAAGCAGTGACTTTTTCAGAATGTCGTCATGAGATTTCTCTGGGGCTGGAGGTCATGCACTTGCTCATATTGAATAAAAGATTGGAGAAATTTTACTTAGTTCCATCCAGGTTCCTGCTTTCATATTAGTAGGATGTAGGAATTCTCCCTGACCTTAACAGGCTCCCAGATACCTCAGAAGCAAGGTCTGGCCATGAGATGCTTCAGTGGGGGATGTGGCTTCCATTTCTCTCAAGACTGAACAGGATTTAGGGCAAATCAAGTCATCCATTTTCTTTCAAGAGCCTGCTTTGGCTGCAAGACCCCACCAGGTTTCCTTTTTCTCTAATGAGAAATGGAGACATTCCTGTAAGTACAGCTGTCATTTACATTTCTCTCCTCTAAGCTGTCCTTAAAATGTTAAGAAATGCACGCCCTGAGAGCCTGCAGCTTCTTGTACCTCAGTGGTGGCTGAGTCTGAATACATGATGTTATTCAGCACTCCATTCACCTGAGCACCTCTGAGCCCATCCTGGGCAGTTTGGATTCACTCTGAACTCCTGCAGCAGAGCCCTGTGGCTCCCCAGGAGCTGCTTATAAGGAAAAGGCCTCTGTCCCTTTCTCCTCTCTGTTCTCCAGCATCAGTTAGCACAAGTCACTGAGGCTGCAGCCCCTGATTGCCTCTTTTCCTTTCACAGAGCCACTCCTGGTGCTGGAACAAGCACACTTAGAGCCAGAAAGCATCAGGCTCTGTCTGAGCCTCAGGGCTGTCTCTCCATCTGTTTGTTTGACGCGCAGCAGCCTCGTCTCTGACTTTGCACCCTTAGGACAATAATCCACTCTGATGTTCAGGCCAAAGAGCTATTCTTCTGAGACAAGACTGCTGCTGGTGCACTGTAGGTCAGAGACGGCTTAAAATTATTCTTTTGAATTGCTTTATGGTTCGAAATATTGCTTTGAGATCCACAGGATACACAGAAAGCTTGCACAAGTTTGTTTGCTTGTTTTCTGCTGAAGGAAAAAAATCCAGATACCCTTGCTTGATCTGGTGGGAAGGACAGTGGCTTGAAGGTTGGGAGCAGAGGATCTTTATCTGGCTCTAATGGGCAGCCTTGGCCAAGCCCCTTTGCTCTTTTTCCTGTTGGCAAAGTGTGAACTGCTCAGATGCTTTGTGGTAGGATAGAGGAATGAACATTTGCAGGATTGATGGGATTCTGTAAAGCCAAAACAGATTCACGATGATGGTGGTGGCAGTAGCACTGACTTTTAGAAGCTGCTTTTATAGTTTCGTGAAGCAATGAGGGGTAAATGGTTTGCTGTGTTTGCTGAACAATGCAGAACCACCAGGATCAGGAAAATACCTATGGCAAAGTGAACCTTTCCGGGTGTTTTTGGAGCTGTCCTGTATCTTGTGAATACTGTGTGGTTAGTAGAGCAAGGAGCAGAATACCTGAAGGGAAGACTAGCTTGAGATACAGCACTTTGCAGCAGGTGCTTAGAAGGATCCATACCAGGGATAAAGGGAAGCAGGTGAGCACAAACAGTGGTGCCAAATGGTTACTGAAGGACATTGACCTCTGAAATCACTGAGAGTGGCAAAGCAAAGGCAAAGAGTTTGCCCAAATGATCCAGTCCTGTGCTCGAGTCCTTTTACACAACAGGACCCTGCTCTGCCATGTGCTAGACCAGAGCAGTGTGAACAAGGCTTTCTGAAGCCATTGATATCATCTCAAGGGTTTTTGCAAGCTCCAGGTGGTCTTTGCTCACCACAGGAATGGGAGAAAATGCTTCAGGGGCCTTAGAGGATGAGTTTGGGTCTGGGAATAGGGGGAGCAGAACTCTACCCACCTTGCCATTGAGAAACTCAGACCAGCCACATGTCCCCATCTGAACACCTGCAGTTGATGGCAAAGGCAGTGCCAGGATGAATGAAATGCAAGCCCCCAGTTAGACACAGATGGCATGGGGTAAGAGGGAGGCATGGGCCAGAAGAAAGCAGCAGCTGGTAAGTGTGGGCATCCTTCTCCAGGGTGAAGGAGCAGGAGCAATTGGCTTTTCAGAGTCAGCCATTACCCAGCATGGTGCTGAGCACAGTGGGTGCTGTTCATGCTAAGTTGCCAACAGTGCATGAACAAAAGCCCTAATGAAGACTGGAGCAGGCTTATCATTCTCTGAGGAGCCACAGCTATACCAAAAGAGCCATCTATGAAAAACACAGATGGGGCCACATGTCTGCATGCACCCACCCATCCAACTGAGGGCTGTGTGCTCAGGGCAGGCCGGCCTGCCTGGGTCTGATGTCTCAAGAAGCTTCAGTACAAAAGATTCTCTTGATTTGCTTGAGCCTGCCTTCAGGCAAGGAGTTTGATTTCAGTGAAACAAGGTCAAACCCTCCTCAAACCAGAAGTTATTTTAAGAGTGGCTTTTGAAGGCTTGAGTTGGTTTTATTGAGTAGGATCTGGTTTGTTGATTTTATTTATTGCTTTTTTTTTATTTAATTAAAGTGGATAAGGAATATAAACTTGAATATTTCAAGGTGTTTCTAATAGGGTATCCCTAATGAAGTCTCTCCCCTCTGTACTTTTATGAAGGGATGTCAGAGCTCTGGGGAAAGCAGGATGGTGCTTGCTTGCAATGCCTTTGGAGTGGGAAGGGCCTTGGATGCATGGGAGCCCTTCCACTTCCGTATCACAGCATCTTATGGAGTCTGTCTGTCAGCAGACTGTGCAATCAGCCTCTCAAATTCCTCCACTTGCATCCTGGTAATAACAGGCCCAGGCAGTTTTTTCTCTGTTATAGAAATCTCTCTCTGTTCTACCATATTCAGAGGTGTTCAGGAAATCTGGCTTTTTCCCCTCCTCTGCCCTGCTCCCCCAAAGCTTTTCTTTCTCTAAAAGCAGCACGTTGTGTCTTTCTCTTGCTCTGGTGGATGGCTTTGGGTTATTGTGTGTGCTCAGGGTTATGCAGCTACCTGCTATTTTAGCAGGAAAAGCCCCCGTGTGCAGAAGAGAACAAAGCCTGAGGATTCCCAAGGTCTCCATTGATGCAGAAGGCACCGAGCAGAGCGTGAAAGAGATGAGAGGAGCGCAGCAAGATCCTCCTCCATCCCTCCCCCTTCCTCACCCTCCGATTGAGGGAGCAGGCCTTGGTTTGTGAATGAGGAGCTGAAACCCGTTCAGACAGAACAAGGAACTGATAAAGGCAACACAATAGCAGCTGCTCCCAGGCTGGCCCGGCAACCCAAAGGTAGCAGCGGCTCTCAAGAGGGGGCTTGTTTCCCGATGAGTCATTGATGTGTGACAGATGGAAGGAACTAATAAAATATTATGGACTCGAAGAGCTTTGATCTTCTGCCTTTATTTCCCTCCCCCCTCCCCCTTTTTCCCAAGGGTGCAGGCTGTGTTGTCAAAATTAATACGGTGGAAATCTCATTTGGAAAAGGCTGCCCTGGCAGCCGGGGCTTGCGGAGAAGATCAGGAGCACCGATCCAGCATCGCGCTTCGGTGCCTGCTGGATTTTAACCCCAGGGTGTCTTTGTGGCCTTCCAAGCACCTGTACCCTTTCCTGTTGATGCTGCTTTGTCTTTCGGCCTGATTATAGGTCTGCTGGAGCAGGACAAGGATAGCAATTTTGCAGCTTTGGACTTATTTTGCAGGTTCTGGAATATGTGCAAGAAAGAGGAAGACGCATTTCTGGGTCAAGTGCTCTCATCTCATTTCACTTGCAGCTCCCAGGGACTCAGCAGCTCTGAGCTGGGGCCCTTAGCACCCACCAGCTCTGAATTTTTTTCAGTCTTACTGTGACAAATCTTTAGGGTGAATAGGTTTAAGTTTAGTCTCTGGGGCTGTGAGGGAGAGAAATTTCTTCTCTTTATGGAGCAGTCACTGTAATAGGAGCCCTAACCCTGGAGCTTGAATGCAAACAGCTCAAACATGGGCTGCATGCAGAGTTGCCTCCCTGGACTGAGAGCTCTCCTCGAGTTCAGGTTCTTTCCTCTGCTGTCTGTCAGTCTGGCTGTCACTGCACAAACAGATGGGGATTAGCAATTCATATAGGGCTTTATTGCTGCATAGGATTTCACTGTGATTATTATTATTTTATTTTCTTCCCTTAATCGGAGGTGTCTTTGAGTATCTCACTTGAAAATGCAATTCTTTGTTAAACCATCCTGTCTGGCTCTGTTCAGAATTGCTTCTTTCCTGAGCTTCTATCTCAGTCCTGTCATCCCCACATGCCTCTTCTTAGCAGCTGTCCTTCACTTCACCTCACCATGACAGTTCTGTAGTGGCCACCACTTGATGCTGTGCAGGTGGCTGGTCCATATTGTGGATCCATGATGGGTCTCCCAGGCTTTGCAGCTCCAGCTGAGGTAGAAACCTGCCTTCCCAGAGCATCCAGGACTCTGTTCACTCCTTGTTTTGCTGGTTGCAACCTGTGGAAATGAATGTTCTGTCCCTGAAATGACAGAGTTGGGATGCTTTTTGTGCATGTGGGGTTTGTCTCTGCAAGTCTCCTCCCTTCCCATACTGCTGGTTGGCTGCTTAATGCTGTCTTTGCCCCCACCCTTACCCCATTGGTCAGCTCCTTGTTCTGCCCCATTTGCTTGTGGTTCAGTGATAACACCAGGAGAGTCTTGCACCACCTGCCTCTGGAGCTTCTGCTCTGAGAGATGTTTGAATGAGTGATTGTGAGCATTGTTGCCCCTTTTTGCAAGGAGGTGTTGGCACAGCTCTGTGTTTAATTCCTGGCGTGGAGCTGGGGAGACTGGGGATCTGCTGTTCGGGGGGAAAAAAAACTTATGTTCAGCTTTTATTGTATTTTCTTTGGTGCACTGCAGGAGGATTACATTTCTTTGTTAAAGAAACTCATAATGCTTCCAGTTTGGTGTTGGGTTTGTTTGTTTGGGTTTTTTTGGCTTTTTGTGTTGGTTTCATTTTTTTTTTCCTAAATGGTAGTGTCTCTGGCTTCTCACTGAGAGGTATTGATCCAGAGCAACAAACAGAATTAGCCTGGGTCTGCTAGCAGAGATGGGAAATGTAGGCAAATCATGAGTGTCATGGCTTTCATTTGAAGGTTTTCACAGACCTTTGTGGAAATGTGAGACTAGAAACAGGTAAGGGTGAAGGATTTGTTTAATGTCAGGGTGTATAACGTTGCAGCTCAGGACCTCCATGGGGCCTTTCTGTTCCAGACACTGTATTTCACTTTCTTATCTGTGAATTCATTACGTTCCTTTTCTGGCCCCAGAAGGCACATGTTACAATGGCCAGGAAGCTCTGGATTAGGGTACAACAGCAAAGCTGCAGATGTTGTAGTTTTCAGCTGTGTTACAGATCTTTGCTTGCCTGGCTTCATTTTAGCCAGAAGGGACATGGTTCCTGCTTGTTTTGTCATGTAAGTGGTTTTCTAAAAGGTTATCCCCATTGCTGAGCAGGGGGAAGGGAAGCACAGACTCTTCCTCCAGGTGGGTGCAGAAGTAGCATCCCTGGCCAGGAAGAGCAGCCCCCAGTGGGTGCAGGTGATACCCCAGACACTGGGCATGGAGGTTCCTGTGGGAATCAGAACTGGTTTGTCCTTTTGGTTTGTGTTGTTTAACACTGAGAAACCAAAACAAAGAGTTTAAATGGCTCTTCTGTCTTTTAAATTTTAAGAGCAAACTAGGGAGGGAAGTCTGTACAGATTGAATGCTTAAAATAATATCTTGGGGTTTATATAGGTTTTGTTGTTGTTGTTTGCTTTTATTTTGAACTTGGTTTGCCAAAAACTCTTTAGTGTAAGGCTTTTTACACTGGTCTTGGAAAAGAAAATATTGCAAAATACCACATTCTCCTTGGATGATAACATTGTTTCCTGCCCTGCTCTAGTATCAGCCATGCTGTCCTTTTGCCTCAATTCCTGGGGTTGTTTTACTGAAATGTTTGCTTTCTCCACTGGGCTGGACTTTTGACACTTCCTACTGGTTTTGGGGGATTGGCTGAAACTGCTCCAAGCCTAGAGGCAGCAGAGCCCAAGTGCTTGCTCCTCTGGAGCTAAATCTGTGTTCCCCAGCTGATATTCCTGACAGGATCCCACCCTTTGACTTCCAGAGGGATAGCTGACATGTATAAATGCAACCAACAGGATTTGTAATTGCCATAGGGAAGTGCCAAGATAAATGCCAAATCTGTATCTTTTGATTATCACCTGGGTGCATCACTGAGCTCTGGGGTTCAGTTCATCACAGACAGCATGATTTCTTCTGCAGACAGATTTGCTTTGTTTTACATAAATTGGCTTTATTTTCCATATACAGTTCAGGAAACTCTGGTCTGAGGGAAGTAGCTCTGGACCTGGTTGTGTTTGGAGCAGATGTACCTGCCTGGAGACCCCCATTAGCCCTTTACTCTATCCCTCAAGCAGATACCTGATTTCTTGCCTTTATTTCCACCACCATGTTTCTTTTACACCTAGAAGATCCAAAATCCACCAGGCAAGTTTGCAGCATGGTCTATGGAGAGGGATTTTTTGCTTGAAAACAAAGCCTGTAGCAGACAGAAGGATGGTGAGCCTCCCTGGGCATGCTGTGGTGACCCTGCCATCCCTGGCCATCTTCAGCAGGTGCTGATGTGGAGCCTGAGCTGCCGTATACCTTGTCCATGGCTTCAGGCTGAAGTACTGGACTGTAAAGGAAAGGAGCTGAAGGACAAGAGTAGCCATGGGCTCTCCTGCATCTTCTCAGCAGGAGGAGGTGGCTTGTGCCCCTCCTCTCCCAGGCCTGCCAGCAGTAACCCAGCTTCTCCTCAAAGCAAAGCAAGCAATGGTGGAACTAAAAAATGGGCCATGTAAAACAGTTGCTAGAACAAAGCCTTCATGCCCATCTTCCGCACTCCTGCATCCCTGCAGGCGAGGGCTGGGAGAGTTTTCTCCTCACAGGTTTCTGTCATACAGTGCACATCAGCCTGCTATGCTCTTTGCTGGCTTGTCTGCTCCAGAGACATTGCACAGGGGGGAAAGGCTCTTGGCCAGTGTGAGATTGAATTTTCCAGACTGTGTTCCCATTGGGCTTTAATTTCTTGCAACCTTTAGTGTGTTTTGTTTTGTTTTGGCTTTTTTCTTCCTTCCTTAAATCCAGGCTCTTCAGTCTTAATGAGCTGAATGTGGACATAAGCTTGCTTGATATGTGACAGTCAAGAGAAGATAAAATAGAAAATAGAAATGGAAATAGAAGCAATGGAGGTGGTGAGTAGAGAAGCTTAGGAATAGTAGGGTAGGTCTGTGGAAAAATTCAAGAGTTTGTCTGTTTCTCTCTTTTTCCTGAACCTGGCTACAAACTCAAAATTTCCCCTAAAAAACCCCACCCAACAAAAACCAAAGAAGAAATTACACATTCCACCCCTCCATCTTCACTTAAATGAAAGCCTTAACTCTATTTATACCCTTTATTTAAACAAAGATTTTTATAAACACCCCAAAGTATTTCTGGTGACTCATTACTTTAAAAATGTCAAAATAAGCATTTCAAAACCTTTTTTATTTTTCCGTTCAGTGTTTAACAAAAGTATTCCAGTGTGTTTTTTGAATTATATTTTTGTTTAAAGTAAGAGATCTCTTTGTGTATCTGTCTTTGATGGCATATCCACAACAGGTTCTGGAGACAGTTCAGTGTGGGGGCTCCCAGCAACCATCATGGCCCAGCTGGTTCACAGCCCTGACCTGGAGAAAGGTGTAGAGCAGGTTAGGTCTTGGAAGCAGGTCCAGGAGGGAGGTGATGCCCCAGAAGTGTTCACCTCTCCCATTGCTATTGAAAACAAAACTCTTTTATTCAGTCATATGAGTGTAAACCCATCAGGGGACTGTCCCAGGGTTGCTTTTACTTCTCGTGCAGTCTTTCCTGGTGTGGTTTTCTTGTGCTTCAGCCCATGTTCTTCCTGCTCAAAGCTGGGAGAAGCAGACATTCCTGAGAGTCAGGTGTCCCAGAGAGCTACAGACAGGCATCAGCCTCACGCCTCTTCCAGCCTGGCTTTGGTTCCCGAGTCCTTGCTCAGCGTGCAACCTCTCAGCACAAGGAGTCTGCAGACCCTCTGTACTCCCAATCGTGGTACAAGGCAGCTTCGCATGGCTTGTGTCACTGTTTGAAAAGGAGGAACTGAAGGAGGAAGATGCTGAGAGGGGCGGGATGCAAAGGGAGGGATCTATTCCCTCCGATTTCCTATGTACTCTCTAAAGATTGGGACTGTCAGCAGCTCCTCCCTCTTTCCAGTCGGTGCTGGCTGTGCTGCCACGTGCTTGGCAGAGCCCATATCTTCGTGTATCTGGTTGTGTGTATATATATATATATATATCTATTTTTATATGTTTGTATGCTTTGTTACTTTATTCCTTATATTACTACCTTTCCCCTGTGTTAGTGCATCTGTATCCTATTTTTTTCAGTTTCCAACTTCAAGTCTCCGGTCTTTATTCCCCTTTTATCTTCCCTATGTGCGTGGAATACAGAGTAATTCTGTCCTTAGGTTTGTGGTCTGCCCAAACTGCAAAGCTGTGACAGTTTGCAGGCTGTCACTTCTGCATACCTGCTGAGATTCCTTTGCAGAGTACCTGATGGATCACTGGCACAGGAGAAGGTCTGGAGAGAGTTTTGCAAAAGGTGAAGAGGGACCTTTATTGTAAGGGGCCATGAGGGGCTATTTTCTAAGACATCTTCCTTCACTGCTTCCTCATACCCTTTTCTGTCACTCTTTCCTTTCTGGCCTTGACCAAGCCCTCCACAGTAGAGGATTCTGGGGTGATCCACAAAAAGTGGAAAGGACAGTTTGCTGGAGGGGGGGATAGCTGGTCATGCTTCAAAGAGGCCCCTAGGATGTGTGATAGTCAGCTGGAAAAGGACAAACTGATCCAAATTAGTTGATAGCATTAGTAGGATACTTTGCCCTTTGAGCTTTATGTGTGTCTATGTATTTTTTTAGATATGTTTTAGTATTTTAGTATTTAGTATTTTTTTTCAGTATTCGGTTGGGTGGAAGAATTGTGTTATCATTCCACATAAAGAATAGGCTGGTTTTATAGGTACTTATTTTCTAAAATCTATGAATGCATGAGTGAAGATTAAATGAACTGACACTTTTACTTACCTCTTCCACAGCAGATTGCCAGAGTAGTTTCAGGGTATTTAAACCATCACGAACCAAAATACTTTTGAGAGCCAGTGTGAGGTATCTGTAGAAAGCAGTTTTGTACAATCAATTACTGTATCTTACATTTTTGGCTGAGTCCAGGAGCTTGTTATGCAGTACTGGTCCATCTTATGTTTTGTCCTCTGCTGTGCAATGGAAAAAAACAAAATTATGATTGTTTCAGAATAATTGAATGTGATTAAAAAGCTTCTTGCTCTGGGTGGAAGGTAACTATTTGGATCTGTATGAGAAATGCCAGATGTCTATCCTTTCCTTAAACCATATTAAAGGGTTGAGGTGTGTGTTTATTTCTACCTTCATAGTAGAACCTGGTCTGTGCCCCAAAGGAGAGTCACTGACAGCACTGGGAGTCCTCAGAGCCACTATCAGGAGGTGCTCACAGCACTGGGAGTCCTCAGAGCCACTATCAGGAGGTGCTCCTGAATATAAAACAAAGTCTGTTCTAAACCCTGTTCCCAACAAAGAAGGGGTGAGGTGTATTTGCCACAAGCAGCTGCTGTGAGAGTGGATGAGTTAATTTTTCAGCAGTGTTTGGAGATATTTATATCATTAACCTGATCTTTATACCACTCAGTAAATAGCTGTTATTTCTTTATGGCAGGCTGCATGTATGGGCTGTTACAGTGATGCAGCTGGAGGGGCTTTTGATACTTTATTCATTCAAATTGTCATGTGCATTTCCTGGGTGCTTTTGAAACTTTGTGCAGTCAGAAGGAGAGGAGGTTGGACTGATAAATAGGGGGAGGAACTGCATTTCATCTTATCAGAGAAACTTGGTGAGATGGAGTAAAGTGGGATTTCAAAGAGGGGGTGGAAGTGCTGTACCACCTATCCTGGAGTTGCATAGTTTCCAGCTCTGTCCACTGTCTCCTGCTTTATTTCAGTCACACCTTGGTAGCCAGAGTTGTGAGGGGGAGATGTTGCAGCTCAGCTGATTTCATCTTCCTGGCAGCAGTGAACAGTTACATCCTCTCCCTGCTTCCAGCAGTATCTATCCCATCTATCCCATCTATCTCCTCCCTGGCACACGTCATGGCACTTGGCAGATCTTGTGCTGGGAAGATGCACCTTGATAAGCTGTTGGAAGTAGGTGTTTGGGGGGCTGGGGGAGCAGGTGGTTTCATGCAGGGTCTGCTGAGCACCACAGCCAAGGCGAAGAGAGGATAAGTGAGGGTACACGAGTGAGGGGAAGAATTCTTTTGGCACCAGTGATCCGTTGGATTGGTTCAAGACGTGTATCTGTAATTGACATTAAAGGTTAAAGATTTTTGATTTACATACATGGAAGAAAACCATCATTTTAGGACAGCAAAAGCTGAACAAGTGCAAAATTAAAAGCATTTACTCCCAGCACCTTATGGGACAACTCTTCCAGAGAAAGCACATCTGGATAAAGCAAAAAGTTTTGCCTTTGGATTTTGACCTCATCCCAAGTGAGGTGGAAGAAATCAGGTTCCTTGCAGGTTGCGTGATTAAAGTGAGCAGCAGAGGAGTTGTTTTTGCTGAGACCAAACCCAAGTGAGAAGCTGGGACCTGGGAATGAGAGGAGGGATGGTGATGCATGTTTTTACAGCTCCATCCAGGCAGTGCTGGTACAGAGCTGTGTGAGGAGCACAGCCCTGAAGCAGTGCTGGCTGCAGCTCTGGTAACGCTCTGCAGACCTTGTGTTTCTTTGGATTATGGTGTTGGCTGTTCCTGCTCAGGCACAGGCTCTGGGTGCTGCTGGCAGGGCACTAACTGCATGAAAAGCTGGGAGCAGAGGGTAATCCCTGATGTTTCTGGGAGGCTGGAGGAATAGTAAAAGCAAAGGGAAGCTTGACAATGAGGTCAGAGCTGTTTACTTAACACAGCCCATTGGCATAATGCTGTGGGTCCACAGTTCAGTAAAAGATGGTAAAAACTGAAAGCTCTAAGAACAACTCTTAGGCATGAAAGGTGCTATTTCATAGTGTTATGATTGTTTACATTTGCTGTTTAAAATGCATATACATATACACAGCTGGGAGACCTTTACTCTCCTGGATGGGGGCCTGGAAAGGCCTTTATCTGCCAGACAAACTCCGTGGCTCCCTCAGAGCACCCAAACTTTGTCCTTCTGCCTCTGTCCTGCAGGGTCTCGCCTGTCCTTTTGGGAACTATGACCCTTAGACTGCCTCAGAAGAAAGAGGCTTTCTGTTCTAGTAGTGAGGTGCTTGTTTCCTCTATAGGGTCAAGTAACAAAACCCCACAGCACCTGAATGCAGGACTCGCCCTGCTTTTTTTTCCTCAGGTATAAGCTCCCCCCCACCACAGGATTTTTTTTTCTTTCTTTCCTCTAACTATAAATCCTTCAAAAATATACTGAATATCTCTCTGAATGGCACACTTCTGAGCACAATTCTTAAATTTCTTGTGTACAGGATTTTCATCCAGGCTTTGTGAAGTTCTCTTTGTTAGAATGAAATGCAGAAGAGCCAGATGGTTTGGCTGGGGTCCAATTACCTAAGAAACGTAGCACCAGGACCCTCTCAGAAGCTGTTTCCTCTAAAGATCATGCTCAGCCTGCTTTGTTCTAATAACCAGCTTAAAGTCAACACTGAGCTGTCAATACCTATTTTTTCCCCTACATAATTAATCTACAAGGTTCAGTCTGGAATCAATACAAATGACCTTATGACTTTTTTTTTCTCTCCATTCCACATGACTCCTTCTTCAGAGATATGTTAATCATGTATGCTTTTTTGTCCCCAGTAGTGCTGTACTGGAAATTATTCTGGTTTCTTATTTTCTCTGGCCCAAAGTTGTATGTGTTGTCTGTACACATGGAGAAGCTGGAGGAGCTCTGACACCTCCCTCATCTGTAGTGGCTTCAGGATTCCTGTAGCTTCTACAATTGTTCTGCCCTTTGAGAATGAGTGGATAGATGGGGGATGTGTGCTGCTTAGGTGTTGGCCTGTATATCTGCTGTGAGCTGAGGTGCAGAAGTTTCTATATATATGATATTTGTGATGTGAAGCTGGGGAGCATGCTGTAGGTTTATTTCCCAAAAAGGACTAAAACTCATAGAATCCCAGGATCCTTGCTGAAAAGGGATGTGGGTGTATTCAGTCATGCAGTGCATGTAAAGTGGGTTGGGTGGATCTCTCCAAGGCCATCCTGCTCTGAAAGATGGCACCAGCTACTTTTCTGTAAGAAGCAGGTTCTTCAGCTGGGAAAACCTTTCATTTGATTTCTGCTTTTTTTCCCCAGCGTGTTTGAGGTAACATTAAATTTTCAATCTTGATTCAGAATTGAATCAAAACCTGTGTTTTTCTTCAGCAGGAAATTGAAGGGAACATTTGGGTTGGTTCAGTGGAGACATTTTTGCTTTGGTTCAAATAAATACTTTTCATGGTCGTTGTCTTTCAGAGTGCAGTATTCTATGTTTTGAACCAGATTTTTTTGCTTGTTTGTTTAGAAAATGTTCACTTTAAATCAAATACAAAGTGGGGGAAAAATGAAACAGTGTTGGAATGTCTGTCCTCTAAAGTGGATGGCAAAGTGACAAAGAAACACACATGATCATGATCCCATGTGACAAGCAAAAATTCATCCCAGAGGCACAGTGTCCTTCAGGATCCTTCTGACATGGAGGATATAATTTAGAAACTGCTTAGTATCATGCTCCAAGTTGAGTGCTCTGGTATATCCATTGATTTTTTTTATTTTATTTTATTTTTTTCCTCTCTAATGAGATAAGAGCTGATTTTTTGTTCCAAACAAGGCTCTGATTGTGAGCTGTAAAACTGGGTAGAATTCTGGCCCTGTTGACTTCTGCTGAGTGACCTGGTCATTGGCAGAGCCTTAACTCCAAGGCCTCTTTCTCCAAAGTTTCTATGTCACCAAGCCTTTTTTTTGTTGGCCTCCTATGATTGCTGTTGCACAATCGCTTTGCTGAAGTAACATATCAAAATAATCGAGTGAAATTGAATACTCCCTCTGCAGATGTAAAATTTATTGTCCACTTGTGCCTTTGTGCTGAAGTTAGGCTCTTGAGTTTTAAAGCCTAAAGGCTATGTGGGAGTTTCCCTTAAAGATGTGGAATGTTTACTGCATACCAAGGGCAAGACATTATGCAGACATGAGGCTCACAACACCTACAATTTCCAAACCGCATGTGGCCTGTGTGGATTTCCTTGTGCTGAATTCACATGGAAACTCAAACACATGTGGCATTTTTGTTGCTTTTTCTAGGAAATCAGTGAGCGCAGCCCTGCAAAATAATACTTCCTACTGTTAGATCCACTGCATGTGGGGGAAGGTGCTGCCTTTTTGTCCCAGGCTGTTGGAGCTGCATGCCAAGGCTCATGAGTCATTCACCCCCGAGTGTCTGTCTTTCCAGGAAGGCAAATCCCAATTTTAGAACCTATCAGGGACTGAAGAGTGCCATGGGGAAATAATAAAGGAAAGGTCATCGAATGTTATCAGAACTGGAGGTTTCCAATGGGGACCATGCCAGGAAATGCATGATTAGGAATAGAAGAAACTGTGTTGTGTCAAGATAGCTGGAATAAGGCCAGCAGGATGTGAAGTGGCTTCAGTCTGCTGTAAGGAAGGGTGAAGTGAGCCAGCAAGGCATGAAAAGAGGGGAAGCTGGGGGAAAAATGTGAAAAATGACTAGCTGGCATCTTGCTATGTATGTTCGATAGCATTGTGCAGCTATCAGCTGTTCAGTCATCACTTGGGTGATGTGAAGAGAAAGGGGCATCTCTCCTGACTCAGTTGTTGCCTGGTGAGTATCAGCAGGTGTTGATGTTCTTCAGAGCTTCCTGATCTGATATCAGATATCAGAGCTTCCTGATAGTCAGAATCTCTCCAGGTAGGCACCCAGTAAGGGAGTGCTCTGTGGTCCTTGATGGAGAGGTGTACAAGAGAAGGACAGGATTGATGATGTGTAGAGATCTTCCCTCTGTGTCAATAGCATCATCCTTCTGCCTTTCCTTGGAGGAAGATGTCTTCTCTTTCCATCTTAAAATCAGAATGTCTTTAAAATATACCAGTTCTCAGGGAAAGCAGAAATAATTTGATTTCTTTGGTGCATATTAGCAAGAAAGGGAATGTTTCACCTGAGGTGAAACAAATCCTTACCCTAATTGTGATATATCCTCTGTTGTTTGGTTTGATGACTTGCATAATTCTTCCTTTGTATATATTGAGCAAAATACATGTGGGCTACCAGCAGCTGCAGGGCTCCACCCCTGGGATGGCTCCATTTCAGTGGTGAAATCACACTGGAATGTGCTTCTCATCCAAACATTAACCCCACTTAACCTGAAAAAAACCCAACAACCAAAACCACTCCAAGTTTGTCCTGTTTCAGAACAACTTACTAGCCTACTTTCCTGTAACAGAGGCACTGAAGTGTTTTGTTTATGTCCCTGCTGACCCACCAGCTGTTGGACAGAGCCAGAAGGCTTAACCAGATTCTGTGTTTCTTGGTTTGGAGTAGCAGACATCTAAGTGGAGGAGGGGGAGGCAATTTGCTTCCTTTCTTGAAAAGTCCACTTCTGAAAAGCTTACTGCAGACATACAATTTGTGTGATTGACCTTTTGGCCATGTGAGCAGTCCAGTGTCTCTACTGTCCTTTCTTATGGCCTTTGCAACTTCAGCTGAGTTCTTCTAGTTGGATCTTCTTTCCCTTGGTGTGCCCTTGGCCTCCATTGCTTAATGTTCACTTTTAGCCATAGTATTGTGGCTCTCAAACTGGCCTCTGACTGTTCCATGCCCAGACACACTTCCTCACAAGAAACCTAAGAAGTCTGACTTCTACTCAGATAACTTTCTACTCAAACTGGGAGTAATGAAGACTTTCAGTAACAGGATCAGTTTTCCACCTGATTTGGTTTGAGCTGTGTTTTCCATCAGTTGCAGTGGTGACAAAGTACTGACTCTACTGATGGCTCTGGGACATACCAGGACAATTTGAAGTCCTTTTTAGTGAACGACTTTAGAAGTCGTTGTTCCTTCTTTTACTTACTGTACTTGAATTATTTTTTTTTTGGCACCATTACACTGGAAGCACTGGCTGTTAGACATGTTGATGAAGCTTTCATCCAGCATTTACATCTGATTAGTGACAGGGTGTGAGACAAAGTTAAGGGGACAACAAACTTTATGCTATGACCACAAACAATTGATAGTTTCCAAAAAGGCACGAGGACTATTGGTGATGTGCAGTTTTCTCTGTTCTCAGAAGAAAGAAAAATGTGAAGACCCTAATTAAGAAATTAAGGGAGGTTAAAAAAAAACCACAACAAAACCAACCTGAAATGGGGGCTTGAAATGGTGGCATAAACTTTTCCAGTGAGCTGTTAACTTCTTGGTTTAAAACTATAGTTGACTCCTAAACAGGGTACATAGTCTACCCAAAACACTGTGGAAATCAGATACTTCAACACTAGAAAGCAAACATCTTATTAAAATGCACCATCTGATTAGGTGACAACTACAATTTATTCCCTGGGAAATCCATTTAATTAGTTGGAAGGAGTCAGGATGTTAGATCTTCCAAGAAAGAGACACTTCCAAGGGCTGGTAAATATGACTTAAGGAGAGGGATTTTGCAAGGTGTTCAGAATGCATCTGTTCCATCAAATTTATAAAAAACTCATTACAGCTTTCAGTTCTCTTGAGACTTTTTGAATGCAGTAGGTGTTCATTCCAGCAAGTGCTTTGGTTTCACATTTCATGTGCAGTCAGCCTATTTTTCCTACCCAGCTCATTCAGTTGCCAGAGAACTGAGAAAAATGACCCAAAATAGGTTCAGAACTGCCACAGCTCAGTGGAGAACCTCCACATCAGCCACTGTCCACATTAAGCTGATAACACAGTGGTTATGGACTATGCAGTGTGATTTCAGGGAAGCGTCTGCAGTTTCCCCATACAGATAAATGTACAGATGCAGCACAGAACCTGATTTTGAGAAGCCTGGGGCAAGGGTCATACTTGAAAATTATTTTTATTTTAATTCGTAAGCTACTGTATTTAAGGCACCTATTCTGCCTTCCCTCACTGTGCTTTGATGAGCACAGTGTAGAAATTGTCTACAACAAATTCAGTGTTTTATTTGTTAATTTAGTTTTTGATATCTGAAGAGGTTAAACTCTGCCACTACCTGTTTCATGGGCACAAGTTGATAGATTTTAGTATCATAAAAAAAAACAAACAACAAACAAAACCAAATCCCAAAACCGTACAAACAACAGCAACAATAAAAAAACCCAAGCAACAAACCAAAACCAAACAGAAAACAACAGACCCATCAGTGCAGTCTATCCACAACACTGTTTATGTGCAGAAACTTTCATGAATGGGCAGAGGTTGAGGTGATGCTGGGGTAGACAGTGCCTTCCCCATTTGTCACCAAGTGATTTGAAATGTCCCTGCTCTCCTCTTCTATATAAAGCTCCATCCCTTCGTCCACCTCTTCCCTGTGTTAAGTGTTCCCCCTCTGACTGAGAAGTAGATCCATGAGGATTTCTAGGAGGAAGAAGGGGACTGTTAATAACAGCATTAAACCTGACCTTCTGTGTGTGCCTGAGTCTGCTTTCCCTAAAGCTGTGCATAAATTAACATTCTGGCAATAATACTGAGCCTGTTTAATTTTCTGTTTGACTAGAAACGTTGAGAAAATGTCATGATATTTTATTTCATCTTTGTCTATTTTTTGCTCCTGCTGAATGAAGCTGATTGGACTCTCAAGACCCTACACACACAGTGTGTCTGGGAGCACATAAAGGGGCACAGTCCCTCAGGCATGTGCTTCTCAGCCACACAGGAAGTATTGGGTTTTATATTTGAAACCTGGCTGAAGTTCCCTAATGGCTGTTAATCCATTGGTTTCTTTGAATACATCCTGTGCCAGACCTAGTCCCACCTCAGGAGTCTTGGGGTTTCTTACTGCTTCACATAAGGTTCAAAAATGTGTAGGAGCAGAAGCTCAGTACCAGACTGAATGTGCAAGAGTGGGATGGATGGATGGATGGATGGATGGATGGATGGATGGATGGATGGAAGGAAAAAGTGGCTACAACAGCTACATTTTGCTTGCTGAAGTAGTGCAAAGTTGAATGTACTTTCAAGCATTTGAGGGGGCAAGCTGCTTTGAAGGAAGAGGAGCTCTAGCCCAAAGGAGCTTTCATATAAGAGGCAACAGAGGAAGTTAAGAAAAGTTTAAGGGTGAGCAGATTTGCTGCTGGCAGTTGTAGCTTTGCTGAGAGCTGTGCGGATTCATGCCAGATGGAGACATGGCCTTGAGCATTGTTGACACAAAGAAGGGTTTCCCAGGAGAAAGGATGAAAAACCTTAACCTGGAGAGATGGCCTGACACATCGCTATGATAATGAATCCTAAAAATAACAAGTCTGTGAAGGAAACAAACCCTTTATTCACAATCATCCTTTCCTTAAGGTTGTTGAAGAGTATTCTTCCCCCAAGTCTGGTGCTGCTCTGGTGATTGCAATCCCATTGAAAACTTGTATTGAACTCCTTCCCTCTGTGGTCACCTCATCTCTTCCCTTTCTCCACAGCTTCAGGTAGTCCCCTTCGCTCCTTATTTATGTTTTTTTTTTAAGTGCTGGGATAACAAAAAGAACAGATTTTGGCAGTACTTTTTCTCTGAAGACCTTGAGGATACCCTATATGTGCTGCAGGGCTGGCAAGCATCCACGTTCCCTCATGCAGCCCCTCATTTGCAAAAGGATGAGATACTTTAGTGATAGAGCAGTGGCACTGAAGGCAGCATGAGTAACCACTGCCCACATGAGGAGCACACAGACAGAGGGCCCATTGAGCACAAGAAGTTATATATTATTTCTTTTCCCCACCTACTGCTCCTTGCTGAAGCATCACAGGCACAGCATCTAAGCCCCGCTTGCTAATTTCCCCCAAAGGGAAATGATGCCATTTCCAAAGAAAAGGGCCTTGCAAAGAGAAACGAGATGGAATGGGAAGAGGGAGAAGATGGGAGCATTGGAGAAAAGGAATCTGGGAATGAGTGAGGAAAGTTTCTAACAAAAAGTCTCCAGTTCGGTGCTTCTGGAGGCACGTGCTGGTGTTTTCTGAGCAGTTGAGCTGTGGTACCAGATGAGAGTAGCAGCTGGGTAGGCAAGGGGCTGGTTTGTGCTTCCTAAGAACCAAAGAAGTGTCAGCAGAACTATTCAGGGCCTGAAGCAGTACAGGACAGCCTGTGGTGATACAGACTGGGTAGGTGTATGGGTAGGTGGCTGCCATTTATAGAACATTTTTTAGACCCAAGCGGGACAAAGCAGCAGCTCAGCAGAGAGCATTTCAGAAAGCTATTTACAGCCTATCTGGTCGTGCGCTGGGAGGAGCCCTGTGCTTCAGCACAGACAGTGCTGGAGATCCTGCAGGGTGCTGTGGGAAACACAACTGCACTGCCTCACTGGCAGCTGGGAGGGGGCTGCAGGAGCTCACCCTTCAGCTTGGGAGGGACCAAATGGAGGGGTGATGACCAGCAGACTTTTCACTCCTGCAAAAATCTGATTATTTAAAATTTACACAACATTAACTTTTAGCTGCAGTTGTTGGGCCTGAGGTTCAATTGTATGAGTTGAAACAGTATGCAGGGAGGACCTTGTCCCATGTTAAATGTGATCAACACAGGATCCTTTGTTTTACTAACTCAATTAATCAAGCCTGCTGTGGTAGAAACCCCTGTGAGTCATTGGTAGCTCAGGGTCCCTGGGCGAGGTCAGTCATCCTGGGCCTTTCAGGCAACAAATATGTCGCCATCGCCTCAGTTTCTCAGTGTGATTTTTGTGGATTCTGCTAGTCCCAGGGCTTAATCCCCTCCTGCAAGCAGAATGGGGCAGATCAGAGAGATCACAAACATTTTGATGGGAGCTGCCAAAGAGGAGGAACAGTTGTGAGGTGTTTGGGTAAGTGACAGAAGCGGCTTTCAGCTCCTGCGCCTCAGCGCTGTGTCTGCTGCCCAACAAGTGCCCCTCCATGCCTTCACTGTCACTGGGCAAAGCCTCCTGAAGATAATTCACTTCAGTGAGTTTACAGCCACATGAAACCACAGTCAGCTGAGGCCTCTGAGCCTCTGTAGAGCTGCTGGTTGAAGGGCATATGTATTAGAGGTGCAAAACCCTGTGCCTGAAGCTTCCCTCCTCATCCCCCTGAGGTACGCCGCAGGGTGTTACGTTCCCGCCAAAAAGCTCTGTTCAAGCTGCAGTGGTTTCCTCAAAACCAGGGGCCCCTTGTGAGGTGTGGTAGTCACCAGCTCACTGCCTGGGATTTCTGGTGCCCTGGGAAATGAAAACAAGTGGCTGAATATGAGCCAGCACTGTGCCTGGGTGGCTAAGAAACCCAGTAGCATCCTGGCTTGTATTAGAAGTAGCGTGGCCTGTGGAAGCGAGGAGGTGACTGTCCCCCTGTGCTCAGTGCTGGTGAGGCCACACCTTGAGTATTGTGTCCAGTTTTGGGCACCTCAATATAAGAGAAATATTGAGGTGCTGGAGTGAATGCAGAGGGCAACCAAGCTGTTGAAGGACCTGGAGAATAAATCTTTGAAAGAAAGATTGAGGGAGCTGGGGCTGTTTAGTTTGAGGTTGAGGGGAGACTTCATTGCTTTCTGTAAGTACTTGAAAGGATGTTGTGGAGAAGTTGGTGCTGGTCTCTTCTCACAGGTAATTAGCAATAGAACAAGAGGGAACGTATTCAAGCTGCAACAGGGTAGGTTTAGACTGGACATCAGGAAAACATTTTTCACAGAAAGAGTGGTCAGACACTGGAATAAGCTGCCCAGGGAGGTGGTTGTTTCACTGTCTCTGAATGTGTTTAAGGGTTGTTTAGATGTGGTGTTGGGGGATATGGTTTGGGGAGAACTTTGTCGAGCAGGGATGGTGATTGGACTCAATGATCCCAAGGGTCTTTTCCAACCTCTTTGCCTTTTCCAAAGACTGTATGAAAGATTCTGTTCTATTCTATGAGGTACAGCCCTCAAGGCTGAGCCATAGCAGCACCTCACTGTGTCTCAAAAACAATAACTCGTCTGATCTTTGTTTGGAGCTTTGTTAAAACTGTAGGACAGGTGAGATGTATTTTTTTGACCAAGATTTTGAAGCTCAGGGCCTGTAATAATGTGTACAAAATAACATTGCTCTGAGGGCTTAAAAAGCAAACTCTGTGGCCGCTCTCCCAGGGAGCAGGAAGATCTACCTGTGTAAGTCAGGAGACTTGAGATGAGTGGGGTCTCCAAAAAGATGTTTTGGTAGCTGGGCTGCCTTTTGGCATTTTTTTAACACAACTGAGCCTGAACTATTTGTCATCCTGTTTAATTCCTGCCAAGGAAGCCCAGTAGAGGTTGGTGGAGTCCCCCCCTTCTGCAGCATTTGAATTTTGAGACTCTGGCAGCCATCCAGGCTGGGCAGACCATGTGGGGAAAGATAGTCCTGTTTCTTACCGGGCAAGATGACCAGCAAGACGTGAATTTTTTCCTTTTCTTTTCAACAGAAGCACAAGTTGTGTGGCTGGCTGGGAACACACAAGAGCAGCAGTGCTAGTGGTGAAAGGGAAACCCAGATGTCTTAAGATCATCATCATCAGCTCCTCCAAGGATTGCCAGTTTTGCTGTGGTTGCTGTTATGATGCCTAACTCTTCTGTTCCTGAGGCAGAGCCTGTGCTGAGGCCAGTGCTTGCTGCAGCTGCTGGAGAAGAGCCCAACATTTTGGAGGTAAGTTGCTCAAGCAGGGTTTTCCTCTCAATGTTTCCTTTTAGGTATCTCTGGAAATTTGGGACCTTTGGCTGTGAGATTGATTTCCAGCTTTAAACGATGATAATGCATTTTTTCCTGCAAATTCACTGTAAAACTATATTTACAATTAGACACTGGGTCTGAGGGGTTTTTAAGAAACACCAGCTACCACAAATAAATGTCTAGAAAATGGGTGAAATTCTGACATTTTCTTTTAGCCCTGTGTGCAAAATTGTTGGCAGAATCAAGCTGTTGTTTAATCTTGTCGACCTCAGGAAAAGAATGTGAATTCGACTTGATAATTTTTGATGGGTTTCTGTTTTGTCTGAATCAACTTTTGTTGAAGTTTGCTCTGTTGCTGTGGAATCAGAAGCAGGTGGCCTTTGCATGCAGACAGATCTCCTTGTTGGGTGGAACTGCAGGGATGGTTTCAAGTCCCTCCTGCAGCTGAGGGTACCAGTTTGACACAGATGCTGCCAGCCACCCTGGCAGTGCTTCTCTCCTGCATTCTCTGTTTTGTGTGGGTTTGGTAGAAGGTTTCTACCTACTGCTATCTTAGGGTACCTGCAGTTGTGGGGATTTTCATACTGTTTGAGTGGTTATTCACCCACCATGTGAATATCTATATGTTTGAGTCAGGATTGTANCTCCATTCATCTACAGAGATAAGGGACCCCTGCACCACTCAGCACAGAAACTCTCTGCTAAATCACTGTTACTGATGTACATCACTGTAGGAGCCTTGGATATGGATCACGTCTCCACTGTGCTAGGCACTACCCAAACATTATGTCAGGTCATCACAGCCACATCATCCTGATAGTGCTGGTTGATATGGCCCCAGGTAGGAATTCTTTCCAGCATCTCTTTCTCCATCCCCCTGGCCATCTGCTTCATTAGCAGGTGGTGTAGAACATTTATGAGCCAGACAGGCAGCTCATTCTGGGGAAGGGGCTGGTTTGTGCTTCCTAAGAACCAAAGAAGTGTCAGCAGAACTATTCAGGGCCTGAAGCAGTACAGGACAGCCTGTGGTGATACAGACTGGGTAGGTGTATGGGTAGGTGGCTGCCATTTATAGAACATTTTTTAGACCCAAGCGGGACAAAGCAGCAGCTCAGCAGAGAGCATTTCAGAAAGCTATTTACAGCCTATCTGGTCGTGCGCTGGGAGGAGCCCTGTGCTTCAGCACAGACAGTGCTGGAGATCCTGCAGGGTGCTGTGGGAAACACAACTGCACTGCCTCACTGGCAGCTGGGAGGGGGCTGCAGGAGCTCACCCTTCAGCTTGGGAGGGACCAAATGGAGGGGTGATGACCAGCAGACTTTTCACTCCTGCAAAAATCTGATTATTTAAAATTTACACAACATTAACTTTTAGCTGCAGTTGTTGGGCCTGAGGTTCAATTGTATGAGTTGAAACAGTATGCAGGGAGGACCTTGTCCCATGTTAAATGTGATCAACACAGGATCCTTTGTTTTACTAACTCAATTAATCAAGCCTGCTGTGGTAGAAACCCCTGTGAGTCATTGGTAGCTCAGGGTCCCTGGGCGAGGTCAGTCATCCTGGGCCTTTCAGGCAACAAATATGTCGCCATCGCCTCAGTTTCTCAGTGTGATTTTTGTGGATTCTGCTAGTCCCAGGGCTTAATCCCCTCCTGCAAGCAGAATGGGGCAGATCAGAGAGATCACAAACATTTTGATGGGAGCTGCCAAAGAGGAGGAACAGTTGTGAGGTGTTTGGGTAAGTGACAGAAGCGGCTTTCAGCTCCTGCGCCTCAGCGCTGCGTCTGCTGCCCAACAAGTGCCCCTCCATGCCTTCACTGTCACTGGGCAAAGCCTCCTGAAGATAATTCACTTCAGTGAGTTTACAGCCACATGAAACCACAGTCAGCTGAGGCCTCTGAGCCTCTGTAGAGCTGCTGGTTGAAGGGCATATGTATTAGAGGTGCAAAACCCTGTGCCTGAAGCTTCCCTCCTCATCCCCCTGAGGTACGCCGCAGGGTGTTACGTTCCCGCCAAAAAGCTCTGTTCAAGCTGCAGTGGTTTCCTCAAAACCAGGGGCCCCTTGTGAGGTGTGGTAGTCACCAGCTCACTGCCTGGGATTTCTGGTGCCCTGGGAAATGAAAACAAGTGGCTGAATATGAGCCAGCACTGTGCCTGGGTGGCTAAGAAACCCAGTAGCATCCTGGCTTGTATTAGAAGTAGCGTGGCCTGTGGAAGCGAGGAGGTGACTGTCCCCCTGTGCTCAGCGCTGGTGAGGCCACACCTTGAGTATTGTGTCCAGTTTTGGGCACCTCAATATAAGAGAAATATTGAGGTGCTGGAGTGAATGCAGAGGGCAACCAAGCTGTTGAAGGACCTGGAGAATAAATCTTTGAAAGAAAGATTGAGGGAGCTGGGGCTGTTTAGTTTGAGGTTGAGGGGAGACTTCATTGCTTTCTGTAAGTACTTGAAAGGATGTTGTGGAGAAGTTGGTGCTGGTCTCTTCTCACAGGTAATTAGCAATAGAACAAGAGGGAACGTATTCAAGCTGCAACAGGGTAGGTTTAGACTGGACATCAGGAAAACATTTTTCACAGAAAGAGTGGTCAGACACTGGAATAAGCTGCCCAGGGAGGTGGTTGTTTCACTGTCTCTGAATGTGTTTAAGGGTTGTTTAGATGTGGTGTTGGGGGATATGGTTTGGGGAGAACTTTGTAGAGCAGGGATGGTGATTGGACTCAAAGATCCCAAGGGTATTTTCCAACCTCTTTGTCTTTTCCAAAGACTGTATGAAAGATTCTATTCTATTCTATGAGGTACAGCCCTCAAGGCTGAGCCATAGCAGCACCTCACTGTGTCTCAAAAACAATAACTCGTCTGATCTTTGTTTGGAGCTTTGTTAAAACTGTAGGACAGGTGAGATGTATTTTTTTGACCAAGATTTTGAAGCTCAGGGCCTGTAATAATGTGTACAAAATAACATTGCTCTGAGGGCTTAAAAAGCAAACTCTGTGGCTGCTCTCCCAGGGAGCAGGAACATCTACCTGTGTAAGTCAGGAGACCTGAGATGAGTGGGGTCTCCAAAAAGATGTTTTGGTAGCTGGGCTGCCTTTTGGCATTTTTTTAACACAACTGAGCCTGAACTATTTGTCATCCTGTTTAATTCCTGCCAAGGAAGCCCAGTAGAGGTTGGTGGAGTCCCCCCTTCTGCAGCATTTGAATTTTGAGACTCTGGCAGCCATCCAGGATGGAAGATCATCATCATCAGCTCCTCCAAGGATTGCCAGTTTTGCTGTGGTTGCTGTATGATGCCCAACTCTTCTGTTCCTGAGGCAGAGCCTGTGCTGAGGCCATTGCTTGCTGCAGCTGCTGGAAAAGAGCCCAACATTTTGGAGGTAAGTTGCTCAAGCAGGGTTTTCCTCTCAATGTTTCCTTTTAGGTATCTCTGGAAATTTGGGACCTTTGGCTGTGAGATTGATTTCCAGCTTTAAAAGATGATAATGCAGTTTTTCCTACAAATTCACTGTAAAACTATATTTACAATTAGACACTGGGTCTGAGGGTTTTTTAAGAAACACCAGCTACCACAAATAAATGTCTAGAAAACGGGTGAAATTCTGACATTTTCTTTTAGCCCTGTGTGCAAAATTGTTGGCAGAATCAAGCTGTTGTTTAATCTTGTCGACCTCAGGAAAAGAATGTGAATTCAACTTGATAATTTTTGATGGGTTTCTGTTTTGTCTGAATCAACTTTTGTTGAAGTTTGCTCTGTTGCTGTGGAATCAGTAGCAGGTGGCCTTTGTATGCAGACAGATCTCCTTGTTGGGTGGAACTGCAGGGATGGTTTCAAGTCCCTCCTGCAGCTGAGGGTACCAGTTTGACACAGATGCTGCCAGCCACCCTGGCAGTGCTTCTCTCCTGCATTCTCTGTTTTGTGTGGGTTTGGTAGAAGGTTTCTACCTACTGCTATCTTAGGGTACCTGCAGTTGTGGGGATTTTCATACTGTTTGAGTGGTTATTCACCCACCATGTGAATATCTATATGTTTGAGTCAGGATTGTAGGCTCTAGGAAGATGGAAAAAAAGACACACCAGATACCAATCAATCCTGATCTGTATGTGCTATAGGTGGTAATAATCTTGATATGGCACAGTATTGGGTAATCATAAACAGCTCTTGTTTCATAGGGGTGTCTTGTCCCATATTAATACCCCTCCTTGCTAGAGAAAATTAATATTTTATACTGGAAAACAGATGGGGACTCAGAAATTTATCTTTTTACTGTGATGTAAAAATGCACAAGCAAGCACTAAAGTTTTCTTCTCCACTGTCTACTACTAGCAGCTTCTAGCATGGAGAGTTTCTGAAGGGTTAGGTCTGCTCAGAGTGTTGAGAAGCAGATGGTTCAGCTTCATGAGCTGCACACATTGGGAGTGAGGTCTGCTTGGTTGTTTATGACACTTGGTCCCTTGAGGTCACTTTCTAACTGTATTATTAAGAATGTATTTCTAGAAATTGTGTGAAGCTGCTGAAAGAGGTCATAGGTGTTGGGACAAACTGAGGAATCTGAAGAAGCAAAACCCCAGGGCTCTTGGTTTAGCATCAAGCCCTCACTGCAAAGTAGATTTGGGATGTGCACTTGAGACAGAAGTGGTGTGTGGTGAATCATGATGATCTGGTGAGCTGTGTAGGGGTAAGAAATCCACACCATGTTTGGCAGTGCAGTATTACAGGCTTTGTGTGGTTGGAGGGAATTCAGTAACAGTGGAAACACAGAGAACCATGGTAGGAGGGAGCCTCTGCAGCCCCATGTTAGTGCCCTCTTGCTGCTCAGGACTGGTGCTTCTGAGAGGCCTTGATGTGCCTTGGTGATCACCATGCCAGGGACTCCAGGGCTAGGAACTGCTAGCATCTCACCAGCCCCTTCCCCAGAATGAGCTGCCTGTCTGGCTCATAAATGTTCTACACCACCTGCTAATGAAGCAGATGGCCAGGGGGATGGAGAAAGAGATGCTGGAAAGAATTCCTACCTGGGGCCATATCAACCAGCACTATCAGGATGATGTGGCTGTGATGACCTGACATAATGTTTGGGTAGTGCCTAGCACAGTGGAGACATGATCCACATCCAAGGCTCCTACAGTGATGTACATCAGTAACAGTGATTTAGCAGAGAGTTTCTGTGCTGAGTGGTGCAGGGGTCCCTTATCTCTGTAGATGAATGGAGTCTTATGGATGACAGTTTGTGAATTCTGAGGTATTTACTGCATACAACCTGTCCCAAGCAGTAAATCTTATTTTCATTTACCTGAAGTAAACTTCTTTTTAAAAACAATAGCATTGTCTGTGAGCCCTTTGGAAGATGTATCACTCTGTGAGCTCCTGGCTAATGGATAGTTTGGATGGGTTCCAAGACATCAGGAAATCAGTTGTACCCATTCTGGCTAAGCTTGGAAAAAATATCAGTGGTTAGTAACAGTACCCAGAGGCAAGTAGAAAGATAAAGCTACAGGCAAGCAAGAAACAAATACCTGTTCCCACTGTGCATTACTTACCTCTGGTCTGAGTGACATGATCACTCTAGAGAGCTGCTGTGCTGGAAGCTGGAGGGGTTATTGCATAGAGCAGGGCACCCTCCAGCAGGATGCAGTGAATTGGGAAAACAAATTGGGCAAATCAGTGTAATGCTGTGATGCCACAAGTCAGGAAGAGGTTAAAGACTCCAGGACACGAAAGCATATTCTGCTTTGTAAAGCTGTGTCTCTAGAAGAGTATTTTCCTTGACTACCAGCTTTTTTTTCTGATTTGCTCCTGTGAAGGACAGGGGCAGTAGTCCAACAGACTGAAGTAGGAAAGGACAGTTACTTCTATATGCAAATAGTTTTATCTGGAAACCAGATATATCAGGAGTTATAAAAAAAAATAAGGCTTAGCTATTAGATCTTCTGTGCTGATAAATTGCCAAGAAACAAAAAGAAGGCTGCTGCCTGTACCTGTGATACCTACACATTGCAGGCAGTACTTTATTTAAACTCTGTTCACTGGAATAATACACTTTGCAGGATCTGTTTCCATCTGTATGGGAAATGAAATTTTTTGCAAACATGGGTGCTTTGCTTTATGGAGCTAAATGGACTGAGTGTAGTTATCTGCCTGATGTACTCCTTAGGTGTAATGGAGTCCTCTGACAATGTCAAAAAGAGGTAAGAGAAGACAGGCAAACCACTTGCATTTTGTACCCCTGTGGATAAAGCAAGATGTGATGAACCCATTTAATTTTCAACATGAATCCAAACTTAAAGCATTCTGCTTGGTGTGTGCCTTTTTTCTTTTTCTTTTTTCTTTTTTTTTTTTTTTCTAAAAGCCAGGAGTATGGGTTTTCTTTCTGCACTTGGGAACGGTGTCACAGATGAACCATCCCAGCAGATAACATTTCCACTAGCACTTATGTCAAACTGGAGTTTTGCAGATCATCCTTGCAGCGGTCCTTAGGGCTTTGCTTGGCAGCTAATGAAGTGCCAAATGAACTGGTAAGTGCTGCTTTCACAGCCAGGCTGACAGAATGTGGCAAAAGGTACATTTGTGCAAGAGCATGTTTTCTGCACCCTGCTCTCTCTCCAGGAGCTTGGGGAGGATTTGCTCAGCAGTTCTAACTGGGCAAAAATGGGTGCATGATGTCTTGGAGGTGAACATGCTTGCCTCTCTGGTATTTCAGTGGCCTGGTTAGAATATGAAGGTCATAGCTGTCTTTCCTTTTACTGCTGGAAACAATTTGTTTGGACCTGGTTTTGCTTTGGATTTGTGGGTTGCAGACCCCAGGAGAGCACTTCTTTGCAGAGGTCTGGTGATCTCACCCCTCTGAATCCACGTTTCCCTTCCCATTCTTTGTGTGCCATGTCTATACAGACTTCAAATGTGTCACATCCTCAGTGGTTTGCTGCTCAGATTTTCAGTCTTGTATACTATAATGTTTTCTCTAGTTACGTTCAGACCTCTCTCTTTCAGGCATAACCAAGTCTGAATTACAACCTGAATCACATGAATAGACCCGGTATCTAGAAAGAGGCAAATTCTGATATATGAGCAATGAAGTATTTTATCAGTGGAACTGCTTGTAGTGCAGCTACTACTGGTCCCAATACAGACCTCAGTGGATCAGAGACTGAATTAGGTAGATGTTAACAGAGCTAGTGAGGGTATGATGAGCATGAAGTGTGAATGATCTTCTCCAACCCTATCTAGAAACTCTGCCACTTTGAGCATTTGTTTGTGTCCTGTCCCATGCACTGGGATTTCTTGTCTAGATTGGGAGATGTATCTGAAAGAAAAAAAGGTGACCAAGTGTCACTGTTCAAACTTAAACAGCGTCTCCTCTGCCCTGGGAAAAATGGATCAGCTCCTTATGAAGTTGTGAATGGCTGAGCCTGAGCTTGTGCACCCTTCTGGGTTCTGCCACCTTGGAGGCACATCCTGGAGGTCTGCTCTGCTTCCCTGCTCTGCCAGAGGAGAAAATGGCTGCAGGGAAGCCTTGCCCAAGTGATTTCCATCTTTCAGACAGTACAGATGCATTTCTCCTTGGACAACAGTTTCTGAGAACTCATCAGCATGGTTTTTAGAGGGGCTTTCACCCCTTTGTGTGTGGTTTTGCAGTCATTCTTTCAAATGAGCTCAGCCCTGAGTCATTTAGGATTTCTTCAGAGCATTTGTGTCCCAATGGCCTGGCAGGCATGTGGGTGTTGTTCCTGCAGATGGTGCAATGAAGTTCTCATTCTATGCTACTGCTGTTGTGTGAGGCCATGAACTCAGTCAAGACCCCCCTCAAAATCAGTGTTTTTTTCCAAAAGTGATTATTAAGAAAACAAAGAGGAATGTGCAGTTTCCACATTATAGATAGAAAAGGGGGGAGAATATTTCTCTTATTAGAGTCTTGCTTTGCTGTTTTAGTGAAAATAACTCTTGTACTGATGGCATGGCTTACACTGGTAAAAAGTGCTTCTACTGCTTCAGCTTAGTCTTCTTCCAGTGCCAGAAAAGGTGCAGCAGCAGAGGCAGCCTGAGAGCAATACAGGCAGGGATGTTGTGCTGAATGAGATGAACCTCTGTTGGAGGAGTATACTTTTTCATCAGAAGATCCAAAATGCCTTTCCCAGCCTACAGAGGAAAGTGAGGGCAGCACCACTGTCCTAACCCTTTTCTTCCTTTCCCTGCCAACTGACAAGTTTCACTGGGCTTGTTTTTTACATCAAAGTAAATTAAAGCTAAAGAAAACACAGCAGCAGGGAAAAGTCCCGTCATCTCGCGGCACAGCTCTCCTGCAGAGAGAGATTTTTGACAATTCTGTTTCTTTATTTCCTAATTAGAAATAATGATGTGGGTTTGGGGTCAAGAAGACCTTCTTTCCTGTGAAATATTAGGCTGATTTTGACAGTGTAACTAAAAATAGGCATGCACACACACGTGTGAATGCAAGCACGTGCATGTGCAGGAATAAACATGCAGTGCTCTTTGCTTAATTATGAGCATACTTTCCTCTGGGGGGGAACACAACAAAAAAAGTACTTTTGCCTCCAGATAGTTGTTTTTCAAGTAAACAGAGAGAAGGAGTTTTCTGAAGAACAGATGGGCTGGAATGAGGAATAGACGTATTCTCAGTCAAAGAAGGTTTGGATGATGTAATAAGCCACAGGAACAAAGTTCAGTTATTTGATGTTCTCATACAGACCTCAGAGCAAAAATGCTTCTGTTGTTAATTTGAGATTCATTTGCTTTTGAAGGCTGGCTCTGACTTTCAATGCTACCATAATGCATGTGGAACTAAACTGAGCAAATATCGATTGAGCAGTGGTGGAAGGATAGGTTTGTTAGCACTGCAGACATTTGGGCAGTGTTTGCACTGCAGGTGGTAGCCCAGATATTAGTCCCATTATTCTGGAGGGAAAAAGATGTACCTTGAGTAACCTTAATGGGGGTCCTCAAAATGTGCATCTGCCTAACTTGGTGTTTGTGGGCTTACTAGCTGCTCTAGAAGCCTGGCCATCTCTGCTACTGGTTACTAAACTCTCTCCTGCTGTGCTCACATGCATAGCTCCTGCTGGTGAGGGCTTGTAAATGTGCATATCACCACCTTGGGCTGTTAGGGACCTCCTCAAGCTTCCACAGGCAAAACAGAGAAGCAGTCATGGTGCCTGCTTTGCAAGGGCAACAGCTTTGGTCTTATTGGTGAATATAATTGACCTCTTTGAGACAACTGCTAATGAAATGCCCATTGCCATCCTGAATTGTAGACTCTTTGGGAAGGGTTAAGTGTCAAGAGACTTGGGTTGCATCCCACAAGGCAGAAGGTGGCTTTGTGCAAAGCCAAGACAGAAGGAAGAAAAGGAGGGAGTGATGGGCACCATACTCAGGAACTTGGTGCAATTTCATACGTCCAAGGCTGGCAAAGGACTGGAGCTGCTGGAGGCATTCTCTCTGTGCTGTCTTCTAGAGGATGGTAGATGATGAAGTACAGGTGATGAGCACTACATTTTTTTTTTCTGGGTGTTTCTTTGCCTGAAGTAAGGATTATGAGAACAACGATGATCACTTTGCACTCAGGGTGATCAGAAAGTAGCTCCTGAGAGAGCCTTTGGCTTAGAGCACAGAGGTGGGATGTAGCTCTGAAGTGCTGGTGTCCCAGAGCTGGCTGAGAGAAGCGTGGTAGCAGTATAGTAATGGAAGTGCAGAAACTCTTGCAGTGGGTTTAAGTGTTGAGATTGTGCCAGTTGGTAATGTGTGTGGGCAAAGGGTGTTTAACAATCACCTGGTACTCTGATAGTAAGTGGAGAAAACAAGGATAAGAAATACTGCAAAGGATGATAGGGAAAACTCTGAAATGTGGGGTTCAGGGGTGATTGCAGAAGCATTCCCTCTGCCTCTTCAAGGTTACTTTCTGGCATTACATTAACTTGTATTTCAGTTAAAGTAAAACTCATGCTGGTTATTTTAGTATTGATCAAATTGGTACCAGTCACTTGAGTGTTACTCTGCACTAGTCCTGGTTACATGCTGGTTACCTCCTGGTTAACTCCTTTCAGAGACAGAAGTGTTGCCCCTGGATTGAACAGAACAGTTTATTCACTCAGAGAAGCCTAATGGATGGTTTGGACAGCCTCCAGAAGCACAGCTCTCCCTATCTGAACAGCCTGAAACATTTCAGCACTTGAGAATAAAATCCAGAGATGGGCATGGCTGAGAGCCACACAGGGAACCAACAGACTGAGACTGGTTTTTCCTTTCTCTACTTCCCCAGTGTCTCAGGGAAACTTGACTCCTAGGAGGGAAAGATTTGGGAATCCGAATGCAGCCCAAGTGTCAAAGCCCCAAATCCACAGCTTTACCTTCTAAATTTCAAGAGTGGAGGTCTAGAAAGCTTCTGAAAAGTATTGTCCTGCCTTAGAGGTGCTATGTGTCCTGGACCCCTACGTGTTTAGTTGAATTAGCACAACTTAAAGTCTGATGTGACTGAGATCTGAAAAAAAAAAAAGGAATTTGAGAATCAATTTGAGATGTAGATAAAGTGAGTTTTTGATCGGTACAGGGTGGTTTTAGCTGTGATTTACCCCACAGAACCGTCCAGGCTGCTGGAAGCTAAATAACTACATCCCAGCCACGTCCTGTGTGTAGGGTTTTAGAAGGGAGGGAACCTTGTCAGGCACGTGTTACTTGAAGTCAGCAGGAGCTGGGGAGCAGATCGAGAGGCTAAAAAACACTTCCCAGGAAGGGAAGACCTGGATACAAAGCTGCTTTCAGCAATTCCAGCAGTGCTTTTCTCTCATGAGAGTCACCTAGGATTGACTGCACAAAACAGGAGACAGAAAACCAGTTCATTGATGATGAGGTAAGATATGGGGTATGTTTGGGTGACAGCAGTAGCATTCACTTCTGAAGGCTGCAGTGGGTGCTGGCTTCCAGGATCAGTGTTTGCACTGCTCTTCTGCCCAGAGAGGTGGCATCAGCCAACAGGAGAGTGATGCTTTGTAAGGGAATGAAGCTCAGTGCTTCAGGGGGTCCTGCAAGTGGGTTATTTGCCATGGAGCCATTTTCAGCTGGGGTGGCTGATTTAGGGAATGCCAATTCAAGAGGCTGTTTGTGAAGCATGAACTGTCCCTTTCTGGCAATGTAGTCTGAGTTTCTTTGGGTATATGTGTTCAGTGGCACAGTATGTGAGCATGTTGGACAGCAAGGCCACATGGGCCTGTGGTTCCTTCACGTGCTGTTCTTATGAGAGATCGTGCTGTGAGTGGTGACAGAGCTTGAAAATCATTTGGCCAAAGGGCAGAGAATTCTTCCTGCATCCACTCTGTGTCACAACCATCAAACCATGAGTTAGTGTTGTCTGGTGGGGTGTGTTTTATCTTAGAGATTATCATACGTGGGCATTAATGGTCATTTATGCCAAATGGGTACAAAATGCTTTCAAACCAGAATGTAGCAGTGATGGCTGTATGGCATTGCAGTAGGGTAATGCACTCAAATGGAGAAATCTTTATCCAGACATTGTAAGAGCTCCTTAGAAGCCAAGATGTATCTGCTACTCCATCCTTTGGCTGCAGACAGAAAAGACCCTCATGTGCTAAGTGCAGGTTCCATGGAAGGAGAGAGATAGCACTGGCAGAAGCACACATAAACAGAAAGTACAGGAAAAAGGGGAGGTATTGGGCATGAAGTCTTGAATAGCTGCCAAAAAGCCAGTTGATGTATTTAATCACTTGGAGGAATCCCAGAGCCTTTGTGATACAGGGAGGGTCCCTCGAGATGGAAGCATAGCTGCCTATAAGTAATGTTCCTGTTTACTCCCACTGATGCTTTATGTAACAATCCTGCTCTGCCCCTGACTGCCTGTCAGATCTAAAATAACTTTCCTTTTGATGGATGTCTTCATGCTGGAGGGGAATTGTGGGCATTTTTGGTATGAAATGGGAAGCAGCAAGAACAGGTATTCTCTCTGTGCTGTCTTCTAGAGGATGGTAGATGATGAAGACACAGGCATTAAGCACTACGTTTGGTTTTCCTGGATGTTTCTTTACCTGGAATAATGATTATGAGAATGAGAGCCTTTTGCTTTGTGAGAAGGAGACTGATCAGTCAGATCAGTCACATGTTTCCAGGAGTTTTCACATTAAAAGACAGTGTACAAATCCTAACATAGTGATATCAGCTGCTCTCTTTACATGGTGTTTTCTGACTTCCTTGCTGTGTTGTATTTCCATTAAGTTGTGGAAAGCAAGGATGTTTGTGCTAGAAGGATGATGCAAAGGCAAATGTCCAAAAGTGTCCAGATCTGAAGAACAGATGATTATACTCCAACCATTCCCAACCTAAACCCCAAATCAACCATTCATATAGCAGCAGCACACAGTGATATTTAAATTGCCTTGAATCATTAAAAAAACAAAACCAAAAAACCCCAACAAACCACCAAAAAAAAAAATGCTGTGTATTTTTCCTCTTTTGTGAGAAGAAGTGGATAAACTGTTAGAAAAACATTGTGGTTTGGTGCTCCAGGGAAACCATAGAATTGTGAGGCAGGATGTGAAACTTGTAGCATCATATTAAAACAATTCAAAGTGCCAGCACCCAGGTTCCCCCCAGGAAAGCTGTTTTGAGAATGCAGCAAGCTGATCTTCCTGGATATGCTGAGGTCATGGCTCAGCTCACGTTTAACAAACAGCAAAGTTTGTGGTAAAGAGGGAGGCTCTGATTCTTTTCAAATCTTCTACCTTGCTGAGATTTAACAGGACAAAGCTCCCCTTGAATAATTTTGAGCAATCTCCCTTGACTGTTAAATAGAGGAAGAGAAGCAGCAGCTAAAACTTAACCTTGTTTAGAAGAACTCTAATTATTTATGTCCTTTTTACAGGCTGCTCTTGCCAACAACTTTCTCTCACTTTATGGTTGTGGATCACACTGCCTGCTGCTGCTGTGTGTTCAGCTGGGCAAATACCACATGCCATATTCCATGAATATATTCCCTTGATCAGAAATCAGAATTTCTTTCAGCTGTGTTTATTTCTTTTTTCGTCTGCTCTTTCTCCATCCATCCACCATGCCCCCACCAGTAACACCTACTGCTTGCTTTTTCTTGACACTAGCATGGCCTGAAAATACAGTTGCTTTTCATTTTAGGCATGTGACTAGACCTTTGAAAGTCATGTTTTCACCTCCCTTCCTCATGTTTTCCCAGTAACCTGTTTTGAGATGTGTCAAGGCATAAACCTAAGTTGCATTCATACATTCCAAGAAATCTGAAGTCTTTGACTAGATTGTGAACACCTGCCCAAAGTAGGACACCGAAGGCTGCTAGACCCACCAAATGCTTCCTCTTCTGGACATAGCTGTGCTTTGTACTGTCAGAATGTAAAGCAAAAAACATACCTTTGTGCAGACACAGGCAGAACAACACAAATTATCTTCGTTGCTGGTCTAACCATATCTACATGAGGGATCGTTGCCAGCACAGCTCCATCAGGGAAGGATCACACCTCTTCATATCCCTGCCTGTGCTGGCAGAAATGCGTGTGCGTACATCACCAGTTGTTGCCTGATTTTTCTCTTTAAAAGGACTCTGCTGATGGGAAGCAGGGAGAGCGAGAGACCTGGTGTGAATTCCTCTGCCTCACCCACAGAATAGCTCCTGTGGGAGAGGAGAGACTAATAAATGGGGTGTGAGTTTGAGATACTGGTCCCCTGACAAAAATATGCATCAGCTGAAATGGTGTGAATCTAGGCTGCTCTTGTCTCTCTGGTATTATCCCAGTAACATGATTCTCATTATGGCTGGAGTAGAGCCATATAACTTTGGTCCTCAGTGGGAGAAGAAAGACATTGTGTGGTCCCAGCTCTGCAAAGGCAGTACTGAAATCCATCCTTGCTTCAAGTCTGCACTGGCTGTTTAAAGCTTACCAGTGGCTACCTGGCTTTATTGAATTTAGCAGAATCAAAGAAATCACCTGCAAAATCACCCACTGATATTCTCATTTAAAAGATGCCTGGGCCTAAGCTTGCTTTGGATACACATTAATTTTCCATATTGTCTTTTAATGCATTGTCGTGCTGAGGTAGTTCTTACACCAAGGATAGGATAATGCCCACTCCTGCCCCTGGCAGCTCAGAATCAGGAACCACACTCTGTGGATCACTGATGCAGGATTGAAATAATCAGCAAAGTAGTTTTCAAAGGAGACGTTCTCCTGCTGGCATCTCCCAGGCTCAGCCCTGGATTACCAGGATCCAGAAACCATTTGTTCCTCAGTTTGTCTTCTCATTATTCACATCAATATCTAAACCTTTTCTTTGATTCTGCCAAGATCCTGATACCAGAGAAACATTGCTGCAGTTGTTTCCCTAGCTAGACAATGAAACCTGTAAAAATTTTACCGGGTTTGTTTGATGTACCAAGTGTTCCCCAGGTCCTCCTATTCTTGCACTTAAGGTCTGATCAGATGTTATGTAAGGTCATTGTGTTCAATTTTTATCTCAGGTTTCCTGACACAAGTTTTCCACTAAGTTAACTCCAGTTTGGATGCCTGTAAAATTCCCAGTATGCAAATGCCCTAAACTAGGCAAAATTAGATTGGAAATCTCATTAGAACAGGCTTTTATGTGCTATGTCCCTAACTTCTCTTCCAAATAAGCTGTCTTTAAAATTCTTCATGGTCATTCTCATTTTTGCTTTTGTGTTCTTGCCTTTCCCCAGAACAGGAGGAAAAAGGGGGAGGGAGGGTGAATATGCTGGAAAATGACATGCAAAAATAATCTGTATACCTGAGTGTTTTTCCAGCCTTCTGCACAGGTTTGCTTCAGATCAGTGTTCAGGTCTTTCCCCAGTGCCTGAGGTTATTAATTTCACAGCACAGAGGATGATGGAACTAACATGAAGTGATGCCAGTCCCTGTTGGGACATTACTTGGATCCATGAAAATGCACTCAGTGTTTTCCCAAGTATAAAAAGCCAAAAGAAACCACCTTATGGTACCATGTGATGTTATTTGCTTTGACCCAGGATAACTAAAATGAAAGGTCTGTCTGAACACAGGGTGTTCAAAACCATCCCAGTTTTTTACATGTATGAGTGAGGAAGGAAATGTGGTGTTTATGGGGTTATGCTGAGCTTTGGGTTGTGTATTCTCCACTGTCTCTGTCTGTCCAGACATCACTTCCCAAGCTAAATGGCTTTGGCTGCTATGGTGCAGCTTTTATGGGTGGGCAAACAGAGACCTCATCTCCTGAATTCCATGAATTGAACCTTTTTGTTGCACTAGCTGGTTGGCTTCCTCAGCTGCCATCAGAGCCTTCCTTGGCTCTGTATTAACATGGACAACATCTGCAAAAGTGTGTAATCATACAGATACCTGCAGCCTGTAGGGGAGAGCTGCACACAGGAGTATCCATGTCTCTCCAGGTTGTCCAAGTTCCAGTTTCCACTGACAGATTAGTCTTCCAGTTTAAGAATTGGATCACCTGTCCCTTGCCCAGCCAGAGGAGGAACATCTCTCCTCCTCACTTCAATCCTTTGCAGGATTGCTGGCACCCTTTCCCACCCCACATGGCCCTACACGCAACTCTGGGTTTAATCTGGACTTGCTTGAGCAGCCTCTTTTTCTCATGCAGGTGAATGGTTGGGTCCTGGGGACAAAGATCCAAACTCTTCAAGCATTTCTGAGTGTTGAGCATGGAATTTATGCTGTGCCTGTTGCTGAAGCTCGAAACAATCCCAGCTCTGGCCTGACCCAAATAAAGGTGTTCCAATCTAATTGCTGCTTTCTGCAGCAAGGATTACTTGTTGTTGGTGTGCTGGGCCTCACATCTGGTGATGCTTGGGCTCTTTAATCCCAGGGACATAATCCCTCCTGTGGGAGGGACTCCCCAGGCAGCCATCTGTGCTCTGCCTACTCGATGTTGCCTCTCCCCTTGCTTCCCCTTGTGATGGAATGAAATAGGGAGGATTAAAAACAGGTGGAATGTTCTGTGGAATAGGAAGTCACTCTTATAGTGGTGGGGAGGTCTAGTTAGCTTTATTTTTTGGCTTTTAAGTGAGAGAGGCACTAGGTTGCTGCTTGGTGCAGAAGCTATTAATTAGTGACTAGTTCCTCATTGGCCTGAACTCAGGAGTTTGCCTGTCTGGTTTAGTACACCTCAGATTGTTCATAGATCTTGGTATGCACTGAAGGCATAAGAGCTTGGCTTTTTGATTTTTTTTTTTCCTCTCTTTTTATCCCAAGCTATGGGAGCTTTTGATTTTAGTCCTGGAGGGTCCTTGTTTACTATTGCTACTTGTGATGCAAACTGCAGTTGTCAAGAATGTGTGTGCAGCCTGTGTGGGTTAGTAGCTAAATCTGAACAGTGTCCTCCACTGTCTGTGCACTAGGGCGTACTCTCAAGTGTTCATGGCTTTATTTTACAACCACAATTTCTTCTAAACTTAGCAGAGCATACACTTTGTCAGGAACTGTTCCCCATGCCAAGTTTCAGGTTTCAAAGTATTACCATTTTTGAGCTATTCCCTGCTTCTTTCCTTCTGTGTGTCTCCCTCACACTTGCACACAAAACTTTCTTTTTAATGTAGAAAACTGTATTTTTTTCCACACATTTTTAACTTAAAACATCTGAAGAGGTTTTGCTCCAAGTTTATATTTAAAAGAAATAATGAAAGCCAACACTGGCTTAGAAAGCGGTGTGAAAAGTTGCAGCTCAGAAAATTCAGGAACATTTTGTAGAGGGGGACTAAAATGGAAGTCCTTGCAGCCTTCCTTTGCAGGAATCCGTGTGTGATATTCAATAAGATCATAGCTCCTGTAGCACAGAGTGGTACTCCTCTTTGGGCAACTTAATATGCTTTATAAAATGGCAAGAATTTCTTGCTGGCTATCCAGTTGGTTGTTGTGATCCAACATCTTCAAAAGCCACTGTGAAGGCTGAGCATTTATAAATTTGGAGATCTAACTGGGGAGCTGTGCTCCCAGTTTCTGGTCTATGGACAGTTACAAACATGTGGGCTTTCTTCATCTTAGCATCTTCAAGTTGGCAGCCTTTTGCATGACTGCATCTGGCCTGGCAGAGTTCTCCACCATTGCCTGACATGGTGGGGTTTATTTACTGACTTTTCCCCTGAAGAAAACTGGTGTAATATAGGCCTGGTATAGGTTGTCTAGAGGCTGGTAGGCTCCACCTAGATCTATGTTTCAGAGGAGTGCTGTTAATTTATGTCTGGATATAACATAGATGTTCCTCATTTTTGTTGAGACATGACATTAAGTTTTGTCAGCAGTCTGGCTGCAAGGCAGCAAGCTAGACTTTGATTTTCAGCAGAAAGTGAAGTTTCTCCAGTGCAGTAACCCATAAGCCAGGTGCTGCCATCTTCTGCAAATTCCCCTCCCACCCTGTCCTCTGAAGTCCCCCAGCAACTGTTTTATGAGTAATGAAATAATTCTGGGCTTCAAAATGTGCACATCTTTTGTGGATTTTGCTGGGGTCCAGCATGAAGTTGCTTTTTCATCAACCACGCAGATGGCAGGAAGTATGAAATCGATAGAACAGAGCTAGGAAATAGATCTTGAACTAGGAAATATGTCTTCTGCTTGCTTTTTATGTAACAGAAAGGGTTTTCAGCTGTAATCTGTAACACCAGGACCAACTTGGTTCCACAGCAGAACCCAGCTTCTCACAGATATAATGCTCCTTTTTGTCTCTAGTTTGTGTTTGGTTCCAGAGATCTCAAACTTCCCAGATTACTTTCTGTGGTGCTGCTAGGGCTTGTGAAACCAGAGTTACAGATTCACTGGGGTGTACAATGATTTGAGGTGCTATTCATTTAATCTTGACTGTAATGCTGACTACATTGAGATATGGCTCTGAATCAAAGCCACAAGATGGCCAGTCTCCTCTTTGGGGACATTCTTGCCTGTTTCCAGATCCAGATGTTGTTTGGCTTGAATTTTTGTCATCAGATAAATTAAAGTCCTGGGTCTGAATGGTGTAGGAATTTGTAAAAATGTAGAATTAGAGCAGGATATAAACTGGCCTAGTTTAACCTTTTTTGTCTAAACAAACTTCAGTTGGGAAAGAGACTGAATGGGATGAAATTGGAGGGTCACTGCCCTGAAAGGGATGATTTGACATTTCATCATCAGCCCTGGCAGGATTCATTTGGGTGCAACCCATCTATTATGCATGACCATGTACTTTCCACAAAAAGCTTCAACTTGGGACTGATTCAGACTTTTGGCCAGTGAAGTATTTGTAAATTTAAAAACATTCTGCTGATTTTATTTAAACCAGCCTGGTTTGGTGTGTTCCTCAGTTTCATACTGCTTTGAGTTGTGTGTGGGCGCTGTATTAAAAAAGAAAACCACAAGGAGAATCCAAGGATATTACTGTTATCACTGGAGAAAAACTCCTAGGAGCACTGCTGTGGTGTAGTAAATGCCATGTAAACCCAGAGTAACAAAATGTTCTTTCATTTGCCACCTACCACAACACAAAGCTGTATTTTCAGGTGTGAATACTGTTGTGTACCATACACAGCATGCAGCTTCTGTGGTGACCTGGTGACATGCTGCGTGCTGGTGCCCCAAAGCCTTGTGTCTTTGGGACTCGCCAGGTTAGATACAGGAGGTTTCTTTGTGGCCTAGTGTCCCTAAGCAGCCCTGTTTGCTTTGGCCTCTCTGCCAGTTGACATCTGCCTCCTGCTAATTGTGCACAGATTAAAAGGTGATCACCCAGCTACTTATCTTTGCAGCCCAGGTGGTGGTGCCAGGCGGTGTGCGTTTAACATGCCAGGAGAGCCGAGAGCCCCTCATCCCACACCAGTCACCCTCAGTCACTGTGCCCAACACACAGCTCTATTTCTACTCATTAAATATACTTAATAAATAAATAGCACCTTCTAAAGGCGTAGGTGGGTTGTCTAGCCTGGCACCGGCCCTTCCAGCCACTCTCTGAAGCTGAAACTGTTCAGCTTGTCCAGGATTTATCATTAGAGCCGTATGGGCTGTAAGCGTGTCTGTGGCCAGCGTGCCAGCTTGCCTGAATAGCCCGCAGTGTAATCTCCCTCTTTTCTTGGTGGGAGGAGCTGCCAAAAATAGCAAGCCAAGAATTTGTCCGTGTTATTTCTGGTATTTCACCAGGAATTGACATCAGGAAGAGAGAAAAAGCAAGCAGTGTGAGATGTTTAGGGTCCATGGTTGTTTGGGTTTGCAGGCTGCCTTGGGGCTGCGTGGAAGGGTCTGGTAGCCACCTCCTGCCCGTGTGTGCTCCCACGTGTGAGGCTCTCCCCAGGCCCTGGGTGGCTTAAGCGAGGTGGTTTGCTCTCTGTTAGGACAAATCTGCTTGGCCCAATGCATTGGGCTGAGCCAGGCCATCCATTTATTGGCCCCGTGGGGTGGAATGTCCCCCACAACAGCTGCGGGACTGTGCAGGGAGTGAAGAGCTGGTTCTTGTGTTGTCTGAGAGAAGGCACGAATGAGCCCCACCTGAATCAGGCTTCACAAAAGCCTGTGAATCGAGCTGTGACTTCTCTGTGGAAAGGGCTGTTTGTGCTGTAGGAAACATCACTGCCTTGGACAGCTGAAGGGGGATCCCAGGGATGGGGATGGAGATGCTGAGCATGCCTCTGCCACTGCTGACGCATCCAGATTTGGGTGTCCCTGATGCCATGGGGTTATTTCTGAAACCAGATTGAATGATTCTCCCAGTAGAAAATTTTTGGTTATTGTTAGTCTTAAAAATGGAAAATTGAACATAATACTATGTTGGTCCCACCTGATGCTTTCTGTGCTATCTTCCCCTTCCTTTCTCACCTCCGTTTTATCACGTTCCCATTAGGAGCAGCAGCAACTGGCATTCTGCTCTGTGCCCACAGCACCTTCCCCTGGCATCAGGGAAATAGCTCTGGACCAGTCCTGGCACTGAGGAGGAATGTATAGGGGAAGGGATGTATAGAAAGGTGAGGTTACACTGGGCTGAGCGACGAGGCGTGGGGAGAATCGGTGTATTCCTGTTGGAGAGAGAAGTGAAAGGTGGTCATGACAAGGAGGGAGGAGCTCGAGCAGTTGTGTTGATGGTGTAGGACCAGGGGCTGCAAATGAGTGGCAAATCAAGCTTCATTCATGTTGCTGCTGAAATAACCACTTTGTTGGCCCAAATGGATTCACAAATGTGTGTCATATACATCATGGCAGAAATCACAGCCACCTCTGTGCTGTTGAAAGGTCTGTCTCCCTCCAGTACAGGCTGTGGGCCAACTCTCTGGGCTGTGGTAGAGCTAATTGGGCATCCCAAGTCCTGGGTTCAGTGGCACTGGCCTCATAAGGGCCTATTTGGCTGCCTGACTTATCTCCAAATGGCTGTTTGTTCATCATCTTGACTTAATAGCGCATCGTACTGCGATGAAGAGTCTGCTGAGGAAACGAATAAAGTTCCGTGTTGTCTGTTATGGGGCAGGAGGAGAAAGGTTCAGCTGCAGCTCTCATCTACCCTTGCTTCTCCAGAATTTGTCCTGCTTTCAAAGTTGGCCCGTCTGCTTTTCCGGTGGCAGTTTGAGCATCTTAGGGAGGAATGAGCAAATGCAGAGAAAATAAGAAATGCATGTTCATGTTTGGCTGTGGTGATTAATGACATTATACTGACATCCATTATAGAAAAGGCCGTGTTGGGAGCTCAGCACTGCTGCTGCTGTGGTGGGACATCCATCCTGCCTTGCAAAGCTTAGGGTCTAAAGAGAGAATCAAGGCAAAGGACAGGGGTGATGGAGGAAGGGGAAAATGTGGATGTAAATGCTCCAGGAGGGAAAAACACCTTTTCAAGTCCTACCTAAGGCAGCAGACAGGGCTGGGAGCATGGATTAGGTGCACTTGTTTAAATTCCTAGGTTAAAATATTCTAGGTAAAAACTATCCTAGAGGTTCTGAATAATGCCAGATCCTCCTGAATTCTGCCTTTCATGGTAGTTAGTCCTTCTACAATCGGACAAAGCAGCTACAGAGGGGAGCAGCTTTCACTGTAATTAGCGAGATCAGCATCTGTCACTAATTCAGCAAAAATCAGTCCTGGCTGCAGCAGGTAACAGGAGCTGGGCACAATAGTTTTGCCTGCACCTTCTCTTTGAAAAGTCCCTTTGACTTGTCATCCCCTTTTTCTTTCCTCAGTGAATCAGAAATCAGCAAAGTGTCTTGGCTTAGCAAAGCAAACATTGTATACTTTTTATTTGAAGTCAAGTTGCAGTTCAAAATGTACTTGATCTTTATTTTGAACTGTTCAGAATGGTTTGAGCAAAGTATTTCATCCAAAAGGGAATGTATTTGAAGAGAAAAGTCCTGGGTACCGCTGCTGATTATTTGTTCATTTTTAAGGTCTGGAAACCATACCCTGCCTCTTTCAGATAAAGGTGCAAACTGATGCATTCAAGGGAAATACTGTCATTTGGTTTTAACTCCTCCTCTGGTCTGGTATTTAAAGAATCCTGTAGAGATGTGTGAATCATTTCAACAGCTTGAAAACAATACAGTAAGTTTTAAAATTTTGCAGACTAAATTATTACAGTGAAAAAAAAATCATAAGCATATAACTGGGTCACCAGCCAATTACTGGAATAAAAGAGTTTCAAGGCAGAGCACGCCTCACTTATTAAACTCAGCAGGATTATTTGATTAACATATTGCTGTCATTCCCATTAATGGAACACAACTGAAGCTGCTGTAGGTGACCCAGCAAAATGTTTTCATAGTTTTCACATCCATGGGAACTTTTTTCTAACCTACACAGTGGAACAGCCCCACATGGCATCTCATCTAGGCACAGCCTTGAAAAGCCACACTGTTGTTCTTTGGTGCAGTAAGTGCTGCCCAGGCATTCCATAATTTGAGAGCTGCAGATGACCCTCCAGTATGCAGGTGGCCAGTTTGCTCCATTGTGACTGCCTTAGTAGATTCTGTGTAGGGTCCCTAGTTTTTGTCCCTTCCCTGTGGGCCCAAGCCCATTCAGCTAAAAACCCCACACAAACCAAATGAAACTGAACCTTTTCACTTCTTCCTTTAACTTTCTTCCCTTTGCATCCCCCAAATGATGCTTGAGGTTGAAAACTTTCCTCCTAGCCTGAAGCCCTAGCTCGAGACAAACTCTTTCTGATTCAGTGGGAGCTTCCCTGGGTTAGAACTGATTCAGATGATGCCATGAGGATGTAAGCCATAACCTGTTTATTTTAGCAAGTATTTAGATTACAGCTGAAGTGGGAAGCAGCTCGAGTTGCTGCAAGCCAACAGTCACGTTTCTCACAGAGCACTGGAGGTGGCATTGGTTCAAAGTGGGGCTGGTTCTGGTGGAAGCCTTCAGAGTTGATGTTAGAGGAGAACAGACACGTAGAGCATCACGTCAGCCCCTCGTTGTATGTGAAGACATAATGAGGGATGCTATAGATCAACCACAGTGACGTATGCTCATAGGAAGCAATGGGCCTGGCACCCTTTCCTCTGTACAGATAAAGGATCAGATAAAGACATTGTGCCAGACACGGTCTCCGTTAGAGGAAGAGCTTTTAGACTGGTAAAGTCATTGACATGTATCAGATTGAAACACTTGTCCTCTTTCCTATCACACAGCCACTCAGACTTGCCTTACTTTGTTTGAGTCCCATTGCTGGAGTTACTGGGGAACATTCATGCATGCCTTGCTCAATGTGTTTTCCTGTTTGCTTTTAGAAAAAGAGGTTTGAAAGTCCAGAGCCTTCTGCACTCCCATTCGTGGCAGCTGAGCGTATCTTTGTGTGAGGCAGCATTTGTTTCAGTGGGATGATGAGTAACGAAAAACTGGGTTTTTTTATTTCCTTTTTGTCTCTTTACCTTAATTTCTATACTTCTGTTTTGTTAGTTTTACTTAAAAAAATGCAACAAATTGGAAACCAGAAGGGAAGCATATTTCCCCATACCCCCTTTTTTTTTAATTCTAATTTTTGGCATCGTGCCTCTGTACCAGCACCTATAGACATGGACCAGCTCTCAGGTGTGGGTGTTGCCCTGCCTGTGAAGCTGAGGGCTGAGGCTCTTGTTCATTGTTAAAAGTAGAGTGGTGACATTGTGACTTGGCTGTTGACCATTTGAGACCAAATGCACTGCATGTCCCAGCAGAAGCAGCAAATCGTGAGAGGAGAGATAACAAGGGAACAGAAATATATTTAGTAGCACTACAGAGCATGCAGTAAGATGCCTGTCATGCACATCTCTTGCAATGCAAATGCTGCCTTCCCCTGGGCTGGCTTCAGTGTGAAAATCAGCTCTAGAAGCAGAGTGGGTCTCTGAGCAAAGGGCAGCAATGAGTCTCCATGTCGTGGCCCCTTTGGGCAGTGTTCTTTCAGGTGTGGAGCTCTTGGAGCAGTCATTTTTGGGACACCCTCTCTCTGGCCTTCTTTATAGAGTTCTGTTTATCCCCTTTCTAAACATTCTCCCTGTTACCAAGTGTATCTTTGATGAGCATCCAAAGTTCATATCCGCTCTTGTGTTTAACCTTCGTGTTCAGCCACGGAGGTCGGTGAGCTAATTACTTGTTCTCTACCTCTCAAGGTGTTACTTCTCAGACACTTTATTTTCTGATAGTGAGCTCTGATACTTACTATAAAGAGCAGAATGGAACTGAATAAAGTGCCAAAGAAATAATTATTTTGACACTCAGGCAGCAGACTGACGAGTCCTGCTCAATATAATAAACTACTGGAGCAGAAGCTGTTTTAGTGTGTTACTGTGGGAAGATGAGCTCCAAGAGGCTAAGAGCTGAACTTCCTTGGGACTGATATTTGCTTGAAATGCAACCCACAGGGAAGCAGGAAAGTGTTAGCAAATCAGTGTTCTACACTTGGGGTAGTTCCTCTCTTCAGGGACAGCTGCATTATGGCCATTATTGGTATGACACCATATTTTTTTCCCCACAATTGGGAAAGGAAATAACAGTCATGCTGCAGTTGAGTAGAGAGCTCTTGCCT
>JAAWXA010000016.1:6278365-6293534 GCA_038090715.1 Florisuga fusca | reverse complement strand
AACCTGAAAAATTATCCTCCAAAGAGCCAAGATGGCTCACAGAGACATCTCTGCCAATTCTGTTTACTTATGAAATACTAATGNCCTTCCCCTGGGCTGGCTTCAGTGTGAAAATCAGCTCTAGAAGCAGAGTGGGTCTCTGAGCAAAGGGCAGCAATGAGTCTCCATGTCGTGGCCCCTTTGGGCAGTGTTCTTTCAGGTGTGGAGCTCTTGGAGCAGTCATTTTTGGGACACCCTCTCTCTGGCCTTCTTTATAGAGTTCTGTTTATCCCCTTTCTAAACATTCTCCCTGTTACCAAGTGTATCTTTGATGAGCATCCAAAGTTCATATCCGCTCTTGTGTTTAACCTTCGTGTTCAGCCACGGAGGTCGGTGAGCTAATTACTTGTGCACCAGCCTTCCAGCACGTACACCAGCTCCTTTTCTTTTTACTGGGTGACTGATTACAGCAGCAGGCCAGCCCATGAAGGAAGTCCTTGAAGAAGTAGAACAGCAGTTCTTGGGGTAGGACCTTTGGTGGTGCCATGTCTGTGTGTGTGTGTGTGTATACACCACAGCTTCTCTGCCTCTCAAGGTGTTACTTCTCAGACACTTTATTTTCTGATAGTGAGCTCTGATACTTACTATAAAGAGCAGAATGGAACTGAATAAAGTGCCAAAGAAATAATTATTTTGACACTCAGGCAGCAGACTGACGAGTCCTGCTCAATATAATAAACTACTGGAGCAGAAGCTGTTTTAGTGTGTTACTGTGGGAAGATGAGCTCCAAGAGGCTAAGAGCTGAACTTCCTTGGGACTGATATTTGCTTGAAATGCAACCCACAGGGAAGCAGGAAAGTGTTAGCAAATCAGTGTTCTACACTTGGGGTAGTTCCTCTCTTCAGGGACAGCTGCATTATGGGCATTATTGGTATGACACCATATTTTTTTCCCCACAATTGGGAAAGGAAATAACAGTCATGCTGCAGTTGAGTAGAGAGCTCTTGCCTGGTCCAAACAGAAAAATACACTTTTTGCTGTTGGCACTTCATGCTATGAATATTTGCTTTGGCTAATAAGTATGGAGAAGTTGTTAAATCATTTACCTGCTCTGTGTACCCAGCATTTGTTGCTAAGCTCTTTGGTATTTAAAAACCCATCTCCCAGCACAGAGCTGGCTGCTGAGCTGGGGTGTGAATGCTTCATACAGTGGATCCCAGCAGACCTTTTTGGTGAAAGGTAGAACTGGGTGTGTAAAACCTCCCAGCAGCAAGGATGGGCCCGTGGACCATCCATTATGTGCCCTTGGTGGAAACTGTACATGGGCCATCAGTGGGTTTGGCTGAACAGCCTTGCTGAGGAACTGTTGTGGCACTGAGATTGTGCAGGGCACACAAGGGTGCCTTTGGGAAGGCAATTTATTATGTTTGTAATACAATGTTGGGTTTGGGGTTTTTGGTTTGGGGGGGTTTTTTGGCAAATATCATTAGAATACCAATAAATTGCAGGGGTTTGCCTGTGGGTCTTAATAGCAGCTTGTTTGCAAGAGAAGACTGCTTTAAAATGTATTTGTCAACATGCAAGTGAACAAAAATGCAGATGGTCGTCATCTGTGGTTTTAGAGGACACACCTTGAGTCCTGTCCTAGGATTTGAGAGTTTCTTAAGTGAAGCTCCTGTGCTTTGATGAGCTTGGTGTTTTTACATTGACTTGAGTCCAGTTTCTGCAGCCGTATCCTGATAGGGGGCCTGAGAGCTGGATGGGAGACAAGCTGCTCTGAAGCTCTGTCTCCAGTAAAGGGTATCATATCAGTATGACAGGGGTTGTTGTTGGGTTTTGACCCTCCTAGGATTCATACTTAACCAGAGACACCTCTTGATGCTCTGTGGAGATGAGATTTTCCAAAAGAATAGCTTAGTTGGAGACACACAGCCAAGAACAAATCGCCCCCTATCCCAGGTGATGCTTGTGCATGGCTTTGCTGTCATGCTGTACAGCTTCTAGGACACACTGGGTGGTGCTTTGTGACTTTGCCATCTTTTCTGCTTTAAGAGCTGAAATAAAGAACAGCACAGAGATGTTTGCAGAATGGTTTTCCTGCTCCTAAAACCCTGGAGGTTACATTGCGTGTGCTCCAGCACTATTTACTGACACTGTTTGATGTTGGTTGGTACAGTTACAGTCCCAAAGCACCACAGGGAACCAGCAGCAGGGCAGATTTGATATCTTCACCACCAGCTGAATTCATCATATGTCATAGAAAGGGACATGAGGTGTTCAGGGTGTCCAAACGGACACTCTGAGCTCTTCCTCTCATCCTCTGAGCTCCTACTAATACCAAACTGGGAGCCAGGCTGGCCTCATTGGTGTAGTCTCCTGTTCTAGGGTAAAATTCTCACTGTTGATGTGGATACCTGTGTTAGCAGCAGGAATCAGTCCATTAAAATCTGTAATCTCTGGTTCTTATGCTTATTATGGAAGGAAAAGAGGGCTCCCTGGATAGCTGTGTTGCTGGCTGGAGCTCAGAGAGTTGTTTTTGCCCACCCTTTTTAGCCATGCAGTGGCCCAGTAGCAGCTATTCCAGCCAAACACTTGGTGTTTGTATGACACATGGGCACGTGCAGTGACAGTCTGAGCATATAGGAATCCTCTGCACAGTGTGCCTCAAGGGGTGGATTTGCTAAACAAAATACAGAAGGATTTAAATAACTTCTTCATATTCATGAGCGGGAAGGTTTGATTTTAAGTTCCACACACCTGTGGGATGATCTCTCTTACTGCAGTAAGGATTTGCTAGTGAGCTGAGTCTTGTATTCTGATTCAAAATCAAACTATTTGTTGATGTCATGGAAACTATTCTTGAAGCGTTGTCAGACCCTCAAAAATGTAACCTATTTCCTCCGTTCACTCACAACTCATGCAGTAACTGCGGCCAGAAACCAAATGGCCAATCAGCTTGTGAGTTGGTTTGGGGGTTTTTTGTGCTTTTTGTGTGTTCTCTTTGGATGGGTTTTGGAGTTGGGATTCTTACCTTTTCTGTAGCCTTCTTTATCTTTCTGTGATCATTCCAACAGCAGTGTTTCTGCTGCGTGGTTTTCTCTAAGCAAATGAACCATTTCCTCAAATTCTCTCTAAACATGAACTCTGCATCTCATGTTTCCTGTGTTGTCTTGCAAGCTGTTAGTACACAGCCACCAAGATGGAGAACACGTGCAGGACTGGGGCTTCTATAATTATTCAATATGGAACAAATTTCTAAATTTGACCATGAGCTATGTGAAAGTCACTCTTTGCAAGGCATTCATGGAAATAGGTTCATATGGTGCAGTGGTGTTTCAAGTAACAAGGTCATTCAGAGATTTTGTGAGATACATTTGAGTATTCAGAGGGAGAAATACAGCTCATCTGGTAGTTCCCAAGTAGAAAGGAATTCATATTTTAGCTATTGTGGTGACTGTCTCATTTGTACAGGAATACTACATACCAATTTTATCCCAGCAGTGTACGTATAGTATAATTTTAGAGCACTTTGAGATTAATAGGTCTGTGTGTCTTTTTTAAAAGGATCTCTAGGAACATTACAAATTCTGATTATAGCTTATTTTTCCTTTCCACCTGGGAGATGGATGTAAGCAGTTAGGTTCACATTTGCAGCAGTTAGGTGGTCATAGGAGGGCATCTGATCTGCCTGACATCACATAGAGTATCTCAAGGTCAAGCTAGACTTCAGCTATCCTCACCTGGTGCTCTGTCTCCTAGTTTTATCCACAACCTCAGGCTTTCTTCACATGTGCCATTAGAAGGGAATTTGTTTGTGTCACATATTTGCCTATAAGACAGGTTTCTACCATCTGTGGAAATGATGGATAGGAATTGGTTTGAGACAGGTTTTGATGTCAGCTGGGGCTCTGATCACTGATGTGTCAGTGCTTGCAAAAGTTGAAAGCTTAGAGTGGAGAAGTTTGCAAACATCTTTTGGCCCTAAATTGTGCCATGAGATCTTAACTTCAAAATGCCACAAGATCTCACAGTACAAGAGCAATAGGAAAAAAATGCAAATGGTGGAAAATATGCTTGGGCTTTAAGCCTTAGAGCTTAATTTGAGTTGCAGAGGAAAGTTCAGTCTATCTGTTGCTGTCTTCAAGCTGGCTCACCTGCCCATGGCTGGTCAGGACACCACTGGAGTGCACCAGATGTTTTCCCCAGGTAACAGTCACTCCCTGCAGGAACTGAGCACTGAGCCCAGCCGAGCTGTGATGGCATCGAAGAGGGGACTCAAGTTTGGCACCCAGACAAGGTCAGAACGTGCATCGTGGCTGAGGCTCCTCTTAGGGGCTTCCTTCTGCCTCTACTGTGTTGGCCAGGCACTTGGGGTGGGCTGGCTGCCCTGTACAGGTTGCAGAGGTCTTTGGCCTCCCGTGCTGTCAAGGCCAGCAGCTGCCATCAGTACCACATTAGTATTTCATAAGTAAACAGAATTGGCAGAGATGTCTCTGTGAGCCATCTTGGCTCTTTGGAGGATAATTTTTCAGGTTCTTTGCTTACCATAAGTTTTGCCTAATGTAATAAGTCTCAGAAGAGCTCAAGAGGAATTTTAATGTGCAAAAGCTGGAAAAGAAGTGACCATCTTATGGCAGGATTTGCCTTTCCCCTTTGGCCTTTGGATTACTCTCTACTTCCCTTTGGGTTTTGAATGTGTTCCCAGAGCAACACACTTTGACCCCCTTGGGAGCATCACACTTCAGTGTTTCCTTCTGTGCATTATTAAGCTGCAAAAAGAGCTCTGCAGCTTTGAAATATGTTCTCATTAGTTGTAATTAATTCTTTAAATTCTCCTTCAGGCTGGGATAAGGCACAGGCTCCACTCATACCCAAAGATTTTCTTTTTTCCTTTTTTTATAAATTTTATTGGCCTTACACTTTGCTAATTACAGAATGCAATGATGTTTCCCAAGCAGCCACAAATAAAAGTATTTACTGTTCAGCAAGGCATGTGTTAATCTGGCAAACTATTATATTGGCTACACAGTCTCTTATTTAATATGAATCACTCTGTAAAGCGCCTCAACAGCACAGCTTCTTATTCATTATTGCTTAATTTCATGATATCTGAGATGTGGGATTTCAGTTAACGGGTAATTGAGATCATAAATCAAAATATTTTCAATGAGATTACAGGAAACACAAGATGTTCAGGTTCAGAGCCTGAAATACTTTTGTCCTTCTCACCTGCTCTCAGCAGGGGTGGGTGAGGAGCTGCAGGCGTGTCTGTCTCTCTGTCTTGACCCCAGTGTTGGGTCAGCCAGTAGAAGGCAGGTTCTCAGTGTGTTTGCTTTCTGTCCAATACACGTGCATCACCTCTATCAGTGTAGGATTCATTCACAAGTGATGTCTCTTTGCTCTTGATACATCTGTGGGATGGGAATCTTTCCTATCCACAGTTTTCCAGTAGGAAGATGAGGCCAGTCACAGGACATGCACCTGATTCTGGCAGCATCTGAGCATCCCGTGATGTACGTGGGACTTGGCTGGGTATTCAGGATCTGTACTAAGTTGCCAAAAACATCCTCCAAATCTCCTCGGGGCTGTCCAGGAAATCTAGGAAAGAGCAGAGATGTCCTATGAAAGTAGTGCTCTCAACCACTAACACATCTTTGTAACTCTTCTCCCTGGGGGATGCTAAAAATCAACTGACCTGGAGTGACTGAATTCCTTCTAAAAATCCTAATTCCTGCTTTTGTAACTGAAAAGGACTCGTAGGTCTCACAGGAAAGCCACTGAGTGAGCAAGCATTTTAGAAGGTACAAGTTACTACATGTGCTGACAGGCACCTTCATCCTCTCTTCTCCATTAATCCCTACTGACCTCCCTTGAGTCTTGGATTGATGACATCACCAATTTTCTAGCAACAAAGTTTCTGTGTGATTCCTTTTCTGAGAAAGCAGGTGAGCAAGCTTACCTTAAAGATCAGAGGGAAGACAGGACTCCTCTTCAGAAGAGTCAAACATGTTGTAAAACAAGAATGTCCAGTTCTACATACCTGCAGCATAGTTCATGTATTTTTTGAAGAAAAAGCATTCTGGGGGCCAGATGCCTTTTGTTTCTTTTCTTTCTTGTCTCATTTGTAGCAGCCTTGGAAACAGTAGTTTTGTATGGACATACTGATGCAGCATTTGGTGGTACAGCATCAACCCATATCTTCTCTGGTGTATTTTAGGCTGCCAGCAAGGCCTGGGTTGCAGCTGGCCCCCTCTTACCAAGCAAACTGATTGCTTTTTTTAAGGTTAAATGTGTAGCTTCTTCCTACTGGAAAGTCTGAGGAAGGACAATGAATGATTCATTGTGGGCACTCCAGAGGCACACAGACCCCTCATGTGTGCGGCTGTGGGAATGCATAATGCACAGATTTCCTGTTCTTACAGCACCAGTTATGTAGAAAATGCCTTTGCTCCATTGCTGGAGGACAGAATGGACTGTTTGTGAGCAGCTTTCTCTTGTTTCCTATTCTTTTTAGTTCAACCCCTTCCAGGGTATTCTTTGACTTTGCTCTTCACCCGAGGGGTTGAGCTGGGAGATTCCCCCAAGTCATGGACCATGTGGATTTAGAGCAACTGAACCATTTAACCCAGGTGTGCAACTGTTACAGGACCTCCTGTGGCCTTGTCCAAGAGTCTCCAAGTTGTTTCATCTATTCAGATACTCAAACCAGGCAAATATACTCTCACTGCTAATCCCATTTACTTTCCTGATACCCTGTCTTCCCAGGTATCTGCACAAGAAGCAGGGGGAGGATGGAAAGGCCAGGAGTTGGGAGCAAAGGAGTCCTGGAGGATCAGGAGTGGAAGGTGTTCAGAGACAAGAGCATCTTGGGCAAGTGTGTCCTCATGCTGTTATTCCCTTCACATCCACAGCTGCTCACACCTCTAATTTGGGATGGGGACACAGTTTTATTTTAGGGAACATAACCATTTTTCTGAGAGCTGAAAAAGTTGCTCGAAGCCATCAAAGCAGTAGTGGTCTGGGGCTGAAGTAATTTTGTGGATCTGGATGTGAGTGTTTTCTCCCAAGCTGTGGCCAACTGGAGGCATAGCTTGCAATTTGGTGCAGGGCTTGTTGGTCCACGGGTGCTTGTGGTTCTGCCCCATCATCCAGACCATCTTAATCTTCTGCCTATATCCAAAAAGTAGAAGGTGCCTTGTATCTGCTTCACTTTTGGTCAGTGCTAGCTAAAGACCTTGGTAAGAACTTCAGCCATAGATAAGGGTGGGTGAAGACTTTAGGCAATGGAGTGTAAGCTTCCTCTGATTGCTTGCCCTGGATCACAAGACCCCAGGATCTTCACTCATTTCTTCAACTTATGCTACGTCTCTACTTTGCCCTTCTACCAAGGGTTTTTCTTTCTTTCTTACAATGATTAAAATAGCCCTTAATATTACCGTTTGCTCAAAGTGTAGAAATAGACTGAAAACACATCCCCCAACTGGACAGAAAAATGTTCACGTCTCATGTCATAATTTTTTAACCGGGTCTGCATTAAAAGTTTTATGAGCTGCTCCAGTTTCGGAAGGTTTCCCGTAAATGAACTTTACAGCAGCCTGTGACAGGACTGCATTGCCAACACATGGATAATATGGAAAAATGAAAGAGGGGGGAAAAAGAAAAAGAAAGCGATTCCCCCCCCCCCCCCCCCCGTTACAATACAGGACTGTGGCAGGAAACAAGGTTTTGCAGTTTTATACGAGCAGAAGTGTGTTGTGTGTGGTTTGGGTTTGTTTTGTTTTGTTTTTTTTTAAAGTGGTGGAGTATGTCATTCCAGAGCTCTCTCCAGCAATCTGGAAGCAACCAACTTAAGGCATGGAAAAGACATTATGTAATTGCAAAAGACAAAAAAGCCTCCCAACGCTGAGGCCTTGTGGCAGAAGCCAGTCTCTGACCTCACCCTTTTCAGGATCTCTGGAGAACACTGTGTTCCTCTGGCCCCTTGCAAAAAATAGCCTCTGCCAGATTTCAGCAAACAATTCCGGCATTTCCTTCCCCTGCCTCTGGTCTGTGGGTGTTTTGGAGTCTCTCACATGTGTGGGCAGGGATTCATTAGCTAAAATAAAAACCATACTACAGAGCTGCAGAAGAGAGAAAGGAGGGCGGGGGAAAAAAAAAAAAACAACCAAAAAAAAAACCTGGAAAAAAAGTGCATGCAAGTGTAATAAGCCTGTGGCATCAGCTAGTTTGGACTCACTTCCAGTTTTTTAATTGATAGTGTAAACCAGAAGTAAAAGGAATCTTGTGGCTCCTCTTGTCTCCCCTCCCATTGTCAGTCCTGGTCCCTGGTGCCCTGTCTTGCCCGGCACCGCTGGGCTCTGGTGCTGCCTTCCCAACGCCTGCCGGCAAAGCTGAGCGCCGGCCGAGTCTTTCAAGGATCAAGGTCTTTGTTCTTTTTTAGTTTTTCCCAGTATAGTCCCTACAGAGATGTAATTGGCATTGTTTTTCCTCTGAATTCTCTTTAATTTCCTGCCTGTGGTTTTGGGGGTTTTGTGAGGTTTTATGGTTGTGGAGAAATCTTGCTGTTTACAGTGGCTGTCCTACATGCTCTAAAAACAGCATCCTCTTTCACCTAAGAAAAAACCATGTATGTCCTCATTTAAATTGCCAGGTCATCAGTATTGCCAGTGTGGTACTCCTGAGGGCACCCAAATAAATAGCCTTCCCCATAGGCATCCTTCCTTTGCTTTGGCTCTGAGTCTGTGGGTGCAGGAGGATCCCTTTCATCTTCAGGCTGCAGGTTGAAGACCCCAGATTTCAGTGCTGGTGTATCCAAAAGCAAAGGAAAGCTGCCCTGTTTCCTGCAGGAGGAAGCCAGCCATGTTGCCCTCAATGTTCACTGCAAATGTGCTCCAGTTTGGTTCATATCTGCCAGCTGGAGCTCAATACCTTCTTTACAAGCTTCTGCTTTCTGCAGGCTGGCTGCCAGGGGAGCTGGTGATAGGATTTCAATGGCTGCACTGTTTATTTAAGATCATTGAACCTCAGAAGGCTCCCAGAAGTGAAGTTTTGGTTGGCCTTGTAGGGAGCCCTAGATCTGCCTGCTTAGGCTCTGCAGCCATTATTTTAGTCTTAAGAAGCATTTGTATTGTGTTTTCTTCAGCTTAATGATTTGGCTGTCATGGTGCAGTGAAGAGTTTTGTGCTGTTCCTGTCAGCAGTGATGCTTTCCTCATTTGTAAAGCTTTGCATTAAGGAACAAGTTGGGACTGGGAAGTCACTGGAGACTGTGGTCAGGGCTCCTCAGTTAGGTCTGGGGGTGTGAAAGTTGCCTCTGTTACCTAAAAATGTGCGGATTTGTTGATACAAAATGGGGAGACAGGAGAATAAAATGTGGAAAACCTCCATGCCAAAAATGACAGAGCCTGTCCTACCCATTCCCCCTCCTAGGGCAGTATTGCCCATTTTCCTGCTCTCCACATGTGACTTCAGGTTTGATGTGCACCATGGGAGCCAGGGAGGTGAACAATTGCAGGGCCAAGACAATGATGCTGACAGAGCCAGCAGGTCCAAGAATCTTTTCCTTTTGGGTTGAGCTCTATTTCTGGGTAAAACAGAGATCCTAGGTTTTAAAAAACCCTGAATGGCCGAGTGTGACAGGCCAGCTGGTGTCCTGTGAGCAGGACATCCACAGCCACATCTTTCTGATACATCAGCTTATGGGCTCCTTCCTACAGGCACTTCAATGCTCCCTGGGAGAGCAATAGGGCAGTGAAGGGTGAGGAGAGATCTTTCTGCCTTCAAAAGGAGCTTGTAGCCATGCTTCTAAGTGCCTTCTGGCTGCAAAGTGATTTGAGTGCTGGCTCTGCCACTTGTCTCACTACAAGGAGAGGCTGCTGCTTGTCGGTGGCTTTTTCTTTTTCCCCTGTGGGGGAAACCATAAGTCATTGATGAGTCGCTTACATAAATGACTGCAGCTCCCCCACCAAGGGAGCCAGACTGCATCAACTCAGGGTCTTTGGGGGAAGCAATTCCCATTCCCTTGTCCCTCACTGGTGGCAGCAGAGCATGCAGAAGCCTCATGGTGTGACAGATTGAACATGAAACCCTGTGAGCCTGTTTTCTAAGCCCATGGTGCTTGTTGCCTCACTGCCTTACTTCTGGAGAAGTATCTGACATCTCTATGCCCTGGGTTTAGCCCTCCACTGAACCAGAATAAAGTTAGTTAAATATATATATTTGGTAGCAACATATCATTTATTATATAAATGCCTAATTTGTAATGTAATATATTAAATAAATACAAATATCTGAAGATAAACAACAAATAAGACTGTTTGCCTCCCTTGCAAGCAGCTCCAAAATGGGGCAGATCTGTGTAGTGCTGTGAAAAACAGTGGGAAAGGCCAGTGAGCTTATGGTGGTGAAAATGTTGATGGTCACCAGAATCCTTCAAGCACTTAAAAAAGCCTCTGCTGAAACTTAGTAGAAAAAGAACAATGAGTGGATAGAGAGGTGAGCCAGCTTAGAGGTAAGCAGAGGCTGCCCTGTCCCTGCTGGCTCCTTGCAGTATTTTGTCTTGGTCAGAGAGGTCAAGCTCACTTTGTAGGGTGATCGAGAAGAGCTTTTGAGTTTGTTGGGAAATTGCCATCACATTTCCTGGGATGAGAAGCTCATCACAGACATCAGAAAGCATTTATGAACCCAATCTCAACCCTCCACTGGGAAGATGTTGGCTCCATGCACTGATCTCCTCTGAGGATCCCAGTCCCTCGTTAATCACCTGTCTGATTTCTCAGGTAGTTTTCCATTTGCACATAGTAATTTAATTTTGCAGAGATGGCATGGAAAGAACTGCCAGCAAGCTGTTACCCCCTGACAAATAACACTGTGTGAAGAGAACTCTGAAAGCCCAGCCGGAGGCCTTGCTCTAAATGCAGCTGGCAATGGGGCTTAAGCTGTATCCCTGCGGAGACACCAGCACCAGCATCACATCTTCCTCTCTGGAAGGGGTTTTGCCTTGCTGCTTTATCATGTTCCTCACGATAATTTGCCAGCAATTACTCCAGAGCTTTGTGTCCTCTTGAAAACAGCCTAACAGCTTCAGATTTACCATTCGTTTTCTGGGTACAGACGTGTCTGCAGAATCCCAAAGGCACCTGGTTTAGGTAGACTGAAGCCCGTGTCTGGGGCTTGTTTTCTGCTAGATTGATTGCCTGCACATCTCAAACCTGTGTTCATCCCTTAAAGCTGCAGATTAGTGCTGAGGGAGTTGCATCAGTGTGTTGTGTTTAATGAGGGCTTTGCTACATTCCTGAACTGAGGTGGTTTTGGGTGACAACTGGTGCTGTTCCCTTCTGTAGCTCTTCCTCTTGTTTAGTCTCCTTTTCCCATACATGTCCACAGTGATTTAGCTTTTACCCCAGAATATGAGATTTAAAGTTGCTGGCAGATAGCTCTCACTATCAGGGAAAGACGTTTGAAGAAGTTGTAGAACTGAATTGTTTCTGCTCTGCAGCTGTTACTCCCTGTGCTTTTCTTCTCTGGCTTTCCCTGCAGTAAACTGGCTGTAGCTTTGTCCATGTTCTCGATCATTCTTGATTCCCATCCAGTTATTGCACAGCGTCAGTTTGCTTTGGGCTGATGGAGCATTTTTCTCATTATTGCATTTTTGAACTTGAGGGGTGCAGCAGCATCACCATCAAAGGTGTTAGCATCTCCTTAGGTGGCTTTGGACTCTGGGTGAGACAGTAGCCAGCTCCTGCACCAGCTGGCAAGCTCAGTGTGGCAGCATAGCAACTCCCAGGGATTGGTTTACTGTGTTTCACCAGCTTTGAAATCTGGTCCACACGTCTGAACCCTGTTTTCTCCTAACAATCTTCCCCATCCAAATGAGTACATAAGCTATTCAAAAAAGAAAGTAAGAGCTGTCCTGGCTCTCCTTTTACATTTGCATCAACTCAAAACAGGCAGAAAATGCTTGGAAAAGATAGAAAGAGATGTCCAGCTGGAACTGGATTGAATGCCATTGATTTTTAGAGGAAGCCATTAAAGAAATACTTTCCATGTTTCATTTATTGTTCTATTGAGAGTGAAGCACAATGAAAGATGTCCCCTTAGTGCTGGATAATCTCTCACCAAGGAGAAATAGCTGATGTTTGCTACTCAGGTCTCTGGATATTGCTGCACATCAAAATGTTCTCTCATTACATTTTTGCAGCAAAAAAAATCCCAAACAAAAACCACATTTGCCTAAATAAATAAATAAGTTGCTGAAAGTTGATTTTGTTTTTGAAAGAAAAAGGCAGAAAGCATCTCAGGCTTGAGGAATGTAAAATACTCAGTGGAAAGTAAAATCCCTTTGATTTTTTTTCTCTGATTCCTTTTTACCTGCATCAAGCCCAGCCCCTTGATACCTCCCATGCATAGCCATGGCACAGCCAGTCTGGAGTTGTTCAAAGGAACTTCTTGCTTCTGGATTTCCAGTAATACAGAATCGAATGGCTCAGAAAGAAGGAGCCTAATGCAATTTAGCTCACCTTAAAAAATGGACTATTGTTTTAAGTTGGAGTATTTGAAAAGCGTTGAAACTACTCAAAATAATTTACTTCTCTTAGTAAGCAGTACTTCATGGTGGAAAGATCATAACTTATCTTTTTATCACCAGTAAGTTTTTATCATATTCCCGTTTATCTCTGGATGAGTTGAAGAGTTCATTGCTATGCCTTTTCTCTCCCAATTAACATGAATTAATTACTCTTCCCAGAAATTACTGTGGAGAGGACAAAAATGATTTTTGGTAACTGATCAAACTCAGACAACAACCCAAAAGTGAGTGTTGCTTTAAATGCAGAGAGAAAAGACAAAGCAGCCCCCAGTATTAGATGTCAAACAATAAAGCCTTTAACATGTCTTTGGGATTTTGAGGGGACTGTACTGCTGACCTCTCATTCCTGCATATTTTCCACTGGCAGCCTTTTCCCCCTATCTGCTCTTAGAAACTCATCCCATGAAACAGCCACATGAGGACCAAAATAAAAGCAGGCACCAAACTGATAACTCTGCTTTGGGAGAATGGAAGAAGCTCTGAGCTGGTGGCCCTTGGGGGGTAAAAATGTTCTGAGGCACTTAAGGCCATGGGCAGATGTCCTGCTCCTGGTCTGACTGGGCCAGCTGGATACATTGCTTCCTCTCACCAGGTGTGATTTCTACACCTCTCCCCACAGAGGGGTTGTCAAGCCCCTGGCACAGTTGTTTCCTTCCCTGTAGGCTGGTTTGGTTGGTAGCTGTTGGGGCAGCTCTGGCATAGCCGTGGCAATAAACATGTAGAAGGTAGGAATGGCTTAATCTGGCCTTGGTTTGCAAAAGAAACACTTACAGCCTAAATCCCATTGCAAGTTAACAGCTTGCTACAGCAAGTAGGTCCTGAAGGTGTTCAGGCTTGCGGGGAAGTTTTGGTGACTTGGTCCTGGTGGGACCTCATGATGAGGATGGGTGTGCAGGGGCTCCTTTTAGTGTTTGTCATCCAGAGCTGCCCCTGTGCTTTGTCTTTGTCACATCAAGGGCGTTACCCATGGCACAGAGTGCTCACTGCAGGCAGCAGGGATCTCTGGTGAAGGTCCTGCTCTGGAGCCAGAAGGCTTGGCCAGATGTCAGGAGCCTCCATCTCCTGACAATTCCATTGGTTTCATATGAGCCTGACTGTGAGTTGGATACACAAACCTCACTCCTGCAGCAGGAGGGGAGGAGGCATTTAGAAGTGACTCCTGGGATGAGCACCCTCCTTGTGTTGGTGGCATGAGTGCAGAAGACCCGCTGGCTGCTGGCTTGGGGGCATTACTGATAGGAAATGGTGGGGTGGCTGACTTCGTGTGTTAACAAAAGGGACACCTGACTAGTAAAACAGTAATTACCTGCAGATTTAATAAGTGTAATTATTGAGTAATCTACCACAGTATATAATGAGGTGGGAATATTTTTAGCCTGCAAGTGAGTTCTTCACAGTCCCCTGGTGCCATACTCCAAGTAAAGAGCACTTAGGCAGCACTGATGGCCTGTAGCTTTTAAGAAATTACTGTGATGCATCTTTAAAACTCTCAGCTTTATTAAAAAGGGAGGGGAGGGAATGCTTTTCCCTTAACATGGCTGGGTTAAGAGCTAATACACATTTCATGGGGGCTTTGTTGTGCTGCAAGGCTTCCAGGCTTGATAGCCTGAGGCACAGCTAATAGCCAGAGATGCTGAGAAATCTGTCTGGGTCATTTTGAGCTGAACACACTGCTGTTCTCTGATCAGGCAATGGGACTGGACTGGGCTTATCCAGTGCTGACATGGGCACTGCCTGGCTGTCCCATGTGTAGTAAGAGCAAGACAAGGAGGCTTTGACAAGCACCCAGAGGATGCTGCAGCACTGAAACTGTTTGAGCTGAACTGGAGCTTTAGCCCCACTGGGTGATGGGTGAGAAAAGGGAGAGGAAATTGTAATTTTCTGGTGAAATTAGATTTATTATTTTTATATAAAAAGCCCCAACAAGAAATCCCACTCATGTTTGCCATGTGGACATGATTTCAAAAAGCCATTGTGGAGCAAGCATTTCAGCATCATGTTCAAGCATGATTTCAGAGCTCCTGCCCCAGCTACTCCCACTATTGAGCACCTGGTGCAGTGCCCAAAAACAGGCTGAGCCCTGGCAAAGCCGAGCACAAGCACCCCCTCTTCAGCCTTTCTTCTAATAACTGTGCATAACAAATACCAATTAATATAATTTATGACAACAAAACAGAGGTCATACTGGAACTCTGACCTCTACTTGAATGATTTCAAGCTGCAGTTTGTTACTGATGTGACAGACATTATCTTTTATGCCTACTGAAAGCTTTCCTTTGCAAGATTGGGATCGTTGGGTTTTTTTTTTCCTTCCAGCCAAGAGCTTGCACTTTGCAGAACATTTTTCTAAATTCAGGTGAGGATTTTCAGAGCCAAGAGGCCATAGTTCACCTGAGCTGGACAAGCACTCCCAGTCTTACCAGTGTCTTTGGTGACAGAGTGGGATGCTGGTGAGATGGGTGCTTCACATTGTCCTTGTAGGGCCATGGCCCTTTCCATTGCAAACGTCTGCTTACTAGCAAAGTGAGGAGGCAGATGTTCACAGTGAAAGGTGCACACTCCCCAAGCTGTCACAGAAAGCCCATCTAAAAAAAAAAAAAAGGG
>JAAWXA010000016.1:6198447-6278350 GCA_038090715.1 Florisuga fusca | reverse complement strand
GGGGGGGGGGGGGGTAGTGTGAAAACCACACAGCTAGATTCATTTCCATACTCGCAGAAATTTCCGTGGGAATGCCTTTGGCAGCACTTGACCAGCTTGTGCTGTGAATTCGCTGAGCCCTTCGCCTGCCCCCAGCCTGCAGAGGGATGGTGTGCTGCCTCTTTTCTTTCTTTTTTAGCGGGTGTTTCAAAAGGCAGTATCTTATTCCAGCCTCTTCAGACTGGAGTGGGAACGCAGCCTCAGGACACCTGCTTCCCACACCGGCAGCGCTGAATGGCCGAGGAGCCCGCGGCCGCTGAGCCTTTGTTTTGGGGATTTCTTTTAACCAGGAGGAGTAACCGGGGTTGGCTGTTAAATGAATGAGTGTGGTTGGAAGATAAGCCCGGACACCTGAGGTCCCGCATTCCCGGCAGGGCTCTGGCGAGCACCAAAGGGCTTTTTAACAGGCATTGCTGGAGAGTCCCTATTATGTGTGAGCTTTACACTCAAACACCTTTGGACAATGAAGGCACCAGAGGACACTGCTGCTCCCAATTGTCAGCGGCAGAATAAATCTGTGCTTCCTGCAGCGTTTCCCTCCACTGGCTGCGGGGCCAGCGCTGAGCCGAGAGCTTTGCAGAGGCACAAAAGGTCTCTCAATAGAGCAGGGGTCAAACTGCGGGTTCCTTCTTTCAAAATGTCTCCTGATCTCTGGTTCAGAGAGGCCCTCTGATGCGAGACCTCTTTCGGAAACGGAGAAAGAGTGACATTGTGTTGCCTAAGTGAAGGAAAGAAGTAGGAGGAGGGAATGTCCAGGCCCTGCTCCTGAAGTGAACCTGGGCTGGTATTTTCAGAGCTCCCCATGGCAGAGGCTTAGGTGCCCAGCTCCCAGAGGGGCTGGTGGGAGCTTTTGCCTCCGGTCTCTTTGCTGGTCCTGGCTGTGTGGCATCTCCCAGAAGGGTGTCCAGATATCTGCAGCTGGCAGTGGGTCCTGCTGGCCATGTACCCCATCCAGTGCCTCACATGTGTCACAGGGTTTTGCTGGCCCTAGAGCTGTAGGGAGTTGCTAAGATGGGCTCTGATACCTCAGGTGGATCACTGATGTGCATGTTGGCATAGGGGGGTCAGCTGTGGGGTACATGTGTGCTTTTTCCAGAGCTGTGGCTCTGATGTCCACAGCCTTTCCTGGAAAGCTGGTGAGGACCAGCAGAGATCTTTGGGTTACACTGTTAGCCCATGGTGCTGGGAGTCTGCTCACTCTTTCTTTCACTGGTGATGAGCTGCACGTGCATTTCCTTCTGCAAAGCAGATGGAGGTTGTGCTGTTTAACCTCAAAGTTGCTGGGCTCCCTGCAGAACTAATGTCTGTCTTGAAGCATGAAATAAAATGCCCTTAGAAGTATGCCTGTAGTCTCACAGTTGTCAACACTTGCTGTCCTGTCCTGTGACAGTCATTAGTGGCAGAGGTGTTCTGTACAGTGGGCTCAGCTGGGCATGGCACCACAGGATGGCTCATGGAGGGTACGAGGAGCAAACTCCTTGCAGTTTAGAAGGTATCTACATAAGCAGATATAATGGTGCTGTAGAAATGGATGTGGAGAGTGAAATACTAGTGCTGAGGACTTGATGTCCATGCTGTATGTGTTTTGGTGTTAACTTTGATTAGTTCTGGTCAGATCTTGGACCTGTTAGCTGGTGAGATGTGCTTTTTATTTGTACCTGTAAGGAATCCCATTCTCACAGCTTGGGCCCTCTGTGTGGTGGGAGCCAAAGTGCAGAAAGTGGAGAAGACCAGGACCTCTCCTTCAAAACTACACTTGTGGCCCAACTCCTTCTGAGGATGCTTCCTTGGACTCCACCAGCACTGCTGAGGCCAGAGTGATGCTCTGGCACCTTGTTCCTGCCAGCGTGTGCTGGATGGCAAGTCTGGAAGGTCTAATGGGATTTGCAGACCTCCTCCTTTCCTGTGTGAAGGGACAGTCACCGAGGTCAGGTCTGCCAGCAGCAGCCCCTGGAGGCCAGGTATCCAGCCCCCACTGCGTTTTGAGTGTTCACCAGGTGCTTTAATCCCTCACCCACTCTGAGCCTGGGCCTTTAAGGCTCAGAAAGCCAAAAGCCATGGCTGGTCAACGTATAAGTACAGACTGTATCTGCATTTTGAGTCTCTTCCTACCTTTTTTAAAGGCAAACGTTTCCCCCAGAGGTTTCTCAGTTCTTTGAATAGTGTGGAAATACACCCATGCACATGGTGCCCTTCCTCTCCAAGACCTGTGAAATCCCTGACACAGGCAGGGTCTTCAACAGCCCTGGACCCCAGCTACCCTCTGTGCAGGTGAGGAGGTTTTTATAACTCATCCCCTTCCTATTTTTCTTACCCACAGAAAGGGCAGAGCAGCCCAGTTCTGACAGACTCACCCAGGGGGAAGCTTGAATTCAGCCATCGCATTCCTCATCTGTTAAATACATCCACACAATGATATTTCAGTACGTGTCTTAAAACAATGATTTCCTTTTCTCTTATTGTTTCAAGTCCTTTGGATTCCTCACACAGATTAAGGAGGGTCCCTGTAGAGCTGAAACACAGAAGCAGAGCTTCTGGGGAAAATTGGATCACGTCTCCCTGCAGAGCTCCGGCAGCGGAAGAATAGCGCTGCGCTGGTGTTGAGTATTTGCAGCCGGGAGCCCGGGGGAAAGAAAGGATCCAGCTTGTCCATAGTGCATGGGCACAGCCATCACCACATTGTAAGGGGTGGGAGAGGGGAAGGGGACACCCACCAGAAACTCACTGAAAACTGGCATCCAGCTATGCCTTTTCTTTCTGAGTGATAAACTCCTCTGCTTTCTGCCGTGCAGAAACAGCATGCGGGGAATTCTGGTGCCAACAACAGTTCTTACTGGAAACCAGGATTTTTCTGTAATGAGGACAGAAATGTTCTTGAGTATGCAGTTATCAAACATCTTGACAAATTCAGATGTACTAAATCACCCAATGTAAACATCTGTCTGGCCTGCTTTTATGTGCCTATAGCAAGGGCAGCTTAGCCACTCCTTGAAGAGATTTGGTGTCTGTCCTCTGGTGCTATTTTTAGTTTGTATTTATTTGGAGGAGTCTGCTGCAATAATCTCATCAGGCCTCTCTTGCCTTTAATTCTTCTTAATGTTGTTTTGGGGAGAGGGAGGGTTTGAAATGCTGCTGTAGGTAAAGCTGCTTCATGATGTGAAAGCCCCACGCACGGTTTCCTTTCAACATTGGAGCCTTTGGACCTCAGATTGTTGGTACCCATCTTGGCTGCATTAGTGACTTGTTTCCTGATGTTGGGGCAAATCTCTTTACTACTCTGTTTCCCATTTACTGTTTGTCCTCATGGACAAAGCTCTTCTGGGACAAAATTGGCTCACTGAGTTTTCCTGGCCCTCATCATGGGGCGTAGGGGGGGAGAGGCATGGCTGAGAGCTGTTAAAAAGCAGCTAAATTCACGTGTAATCCCATTGACCTCACTGAGACTGCTCACATGTTTTAAATTAAGTGAGTCCTTAAATATTTTCAGGAATAACCTGTGTTAGTTTAGGCTGAATACATTAAGAAATGCATATGCATTTGGGACCAGAAGTGAACCTGACTGTTTTGAATCTATTAAATGTAAAAGAACAAGATCGTGTGTTGGCTTAAGAGCTGGGAAACAAATTTTGAAGTCAGTATTCCCTCTTGCTGAAAGGAACCCAGTGCCACAGCTGCACGGTAGCATGGGAGGAGAGCAGAGCTCCTAGGGGAGAGGTAACCCCCTCCCTTTGTCCAGGCAAACCTGGGCACAAAGAAATGCTCTGTACAAAGGCTTGCTTTGTGTTGGTGCAATGATGCATTAGGAAGGTGGTTCCACCAGGGGAACTGCACCTTCGTGGCCTTAGTGCTCCCCCCATGGGACAGCCTTGGAGAAATAGATTTTCACTTTATACTAAAAGAAAACCTAGAGCTTTTCAGCTCTAGGCTTTTCAGATAATTGCCCACACAAGGGCTTTTACCTACATGTTTTCCCATTGGGGAATTTCTATTTCATAAAAGTATACTTTATTTGGGGAAAAACCTGTAGCTGTTTCTTTTGTTTGACATCAAAGCCAGCTTAGAGGAGACACCTTTTTTTTTAATAGCAGCCAGCTGCATTAGCAGTCTTGAGCCATGTTCTTCCTTCTGCTTTGAGTATAAAGCCTATAGCAAGGGAACATTAGGTTTTCATCTTGGCGATAAGCAGTGTCTTAACCTGCCAGTAGGGAAACTTGCCCATTTTCTTAGGAGAGAAAGTCCAAATAAGCACTAGTAAAGAAAAGCTAATCCAGCATTTCAGATCCCTGTTCCCTATGAATAGGCATATAGTGCTTGGAGCAGTGATGGTGATGGACTGGAAATCCTTTGGGTGTTGCTCACATAGGTATAAATCCTGCTGGCTGTGATCCACAGCTCTCTTATCAGTTTCTCTGCTGCAGTGAAATGACTTAAAATTCACCTCTGGGTCCTGAGGCAGTGCTCATGTCCTTGCTTTGGCTTTTGCATATGCCAGCACAGCATGCACTTGTTTTGTTGTTTTTTTTTTAAAAAAAAAAAAAGAAAGGGGGAAGAAGGAAAATAAGAAAAGGTGTTTAATTTGCTCCAGGAAGTATCTCCTATAGACCTGAACGGAGTAAACAAATGATGTGTGCTTCTCCAGCCTCGAGAGAGACCGTGACCAGTTTATGGAGCTGATACCCACCCAATTTGTGGGCTAGTTCTAGGCAAGCTCTTTGGTACCCGTGGCCAATATCCCAGAGGCCAGCGAGCCTCTTTCTGAGCCAGCCAGCACTGGGAAATGGGTGGCTTCTCAGGGATTCACTCTCTTGCATGAGCTCTTCATGACCCTCAGCTACACATTGCAGAGCTTCTGGTTTTTGGCTGGTTCTTAAAGGATGTCCCGGTCAGGCTGAGCAGACACAGAGTCTGTGGTTTTCTCTCTTCCTGAGTTCAAGTCCTGTAAAGTGGGAGTGCAGGAAAGAAATGAGCCTTTGTAAACTTTCAGTTCACAACTGTTGCTGGGTCTTGTATCTATCTGCTCATTCCAGTGCCTGTCATCACCCAGCTGCCACAACCCACTGTTTATCTTGTTCCTCTTCTTTCTTCCTCAGTCTGTTTTGTTCCCCCCCTGCCCTGTAGTCTGCTTTGCTGCAGGTTTCTGCTCCTTTTTTCTCTTCCCGTTGCTCTCTTCTTCTCTCTGTACTGCTTTTTTTCTTTCTCTCTCTCTTTTTTTTTTTTTTTCCTTGTAGATTTGTTCAGCACTTGCATTTGACCAGGCTCTTGTAGCAGGAGCATCTCACTCCCTTGGAACCTCCCAGGGGCCTTCTCATTGTCTGCAGGTGGGAAACACCACAGCCATGTGATAAAAATGAACCTCAGGCTTGTGATTAGGATATGGTTAAATTATCCTAATTTCTTCTAGGTTATTTTTAGAAAACAAAATCCAGGCTTATCTTTCCTTGGAGCTTTAATTCACCGAGATGGAGATCCAGGAGAGCTGGACACCCTGGGAGCCTCCACAGTGCCCGTCTTGGTGCATCACAGCCCATCCAGGGAGTGTGGATGGATGCTGAGCACAGTGACACAGGTCTAGCAAAGCTGCTGAGCCCAATGGATGTTGTGGCTTCAGAGGGAATTTTGGCAACCAGTCCTGCCTTCTTAGTGTGTAGAGTTGGAGTAGATACCTCCTGAGCTGCATCCCTGCCCTTCATTTCAGGTGAGCTACTCAGCTGGACTGTGATGCACCTGCAGAGTGCCCTGCTCAGCAGACAGCCTGGCAAACCCAAAGGGGATGGAGGCATCCATTTCTGCCCAAGCTCTGTGTCTGCCCAGTTAGGACTTGCACAAGAGGAATCCCGTATGTGTGCATGGAGGAATGAACATAAAACCACCTTCTCACCCACTTCCCTGCATCCTCACCTCCCTTCTTAGTGTTTCCAAAGATATCTTTGCATCTGCTCACAGACAATCTCAGGAGTGATTTTTGGAGATAAACAGGCTTTGCTGCTTCTGTATCAGCTTTGGTTTCCCCTGTGGCTCCCTGAATTTGTTTAAACCTGAAGTTCCAGAAGTGCAAAGCCATGGCAGAAGGTTGTTGAAACATGTGCAAACTGGCAAGCAAAATGTGCTGCATCTTACTGAGAGGGCCAAAGGTTTCCCATGTCTTAGAATTAATTATCTTTCACTTATTTAAGGGCTTGAGTAAAAACTCAGAAACTACAGCAACTTAACTCATGATTCTTAGCTATTATATATACAAAGAGCAAAAGGTCTTCTGTGTCCTGCTCAATAGTTTCATAACTGTAAAGATGTTCCGTTGTTACAGCAGTGCACTTGGGATTAAGCTTTCAGTTTTCCTGGATATTCAGGTATTAAGGCATTTTGCCTTGAACATGCTCTGTTTTTAGGAAGATTTACAAACAAGTCTATCAAAAATTCTATTGGGGTATTTGGTCAGGAAAGAACCCTATGATTCTTCTTCAAGTATGTATAAATCATGGGGTATGTAGAGTTATGCAAAATTATTTCTGACTGTAAACTGAAATTTTTATCTAAGAAATGGGATGTTTGGTTTGTTGGGGGTTTTTTTGTTTTGTTTTGTGGGTTGTTGGTTGGTTGTTGTTCTTATTTTTTATAGAAGATGCAAACTGTAATTCCAGGTTGTCATTTGCTATTTTGTCAAAAGCCAAATACTGTATATAGCATATTATTGCTTTTGTGTCTCCCATCGATTTTGGCCGACAGCTCTTGAAGAATGAGCCCAGAGAACAACTGCTGAAGTCTGTTGCAGGCTGTTGTCTTCCTTGTCCTGCTGCCTCCCATCTTTGGAGAGCTGTATGAGTCTGCAGAGCTGCCACTCTGGACAGGCAACAAAGATTTCTCTTTCAGGCAAAAAAGCCTTGATAGCCAATAACTTGTAAGCTTTTCATAGTGCCTATGCCAAACCATAATTGGTTGTCTTGATCAAATACCTCTTTTCTGGCTTTGTGCAGTACTTGTTCAATATGAGAACACACTGGTGATCTGACTTGGTCGTTGGAGATGAGAATATATATTTTTATGTATTTAGAGACACACAGCACAAAGAAGTGTATCTGTCTCAAAAGTCTTGCACTGAGATTTGTACTGTAAAGAGGCATTAAAAACACCCATGGATGTCTCTCTGTTTTTTTAGTAAGACATCAAGTTCCAGTCACATTGAGCCTCCTCCAAATGAGAAATGCAGAACACCAGTAGTAGAACCACTGATGATTATCAGCTCTTGCAGGGTGCATGAGCATGTGGGTAAAGGACCTTCTTTTCCACATATCACTTTGGGGTTAGCTTATATGTTTCTCTTAAACATCTGTGGTGTATGCCCAGTATATGGGTGCTAAAAAAGAAGAAAATACCCCTTCTGCCACCTTCTGAACAGCAGTGTGATTCTGGTAACTTTTTGACAGTTGATCTCCAAAGGAGGGGTCAGGGATTGGGCAGTGGTAACCTTTCTCTCTTGTGTCCATAATTCTCTCTTTGAAAGCCAGCATGTTCCAAAACAGTGACACAAAGGAGGCCAAAATTAGGATAGGACTATGTGATGGCAACAAGGCAAAACCAAGAACTGTGTTTGAGTATTAGAAACCATGGCCAAGTATCTTGAAATGTTGCTTGAGGAAATACCCTGGCAGCTCCCCTGCTCTTTGCTGGGCACTCATGGCTTGCCAGCTGGATGCAAGAGCAGGCAAAGAACTGTTGTGTGGTGGTATGACAGCCATAATTGTGGGGGAGTGGATCAAAGTCCTTGATAAAGCTGGTACAGTGTGTGTGTGGTCTCTTCAATGTGCCTGTTTCCATGTGTATGGGTGTACAAAGCCCTGTGTAAGAATCAGTTTGAACTCCAGGGGTCAGATTAAAGATCTTGTGATCAGCTGGGTTGTGTTCATAAGCAGGAAGAAGTGATTCAGAAGATGTCATTGATAGAAAAATCCCAAAGCATTTTTAGTGATGGTGGCTTGGAGTCTTACACCTACTTTACCTTTTGAGGGAAAAATCTGGTTTCCACAAAAGAACATTTTTCAATCTAAATGTTTTGGTTTTACTGAAGATTGGAGAGGGGACTTTTTGGACCGGGGCAAACTAATCTCTGCATTTTCCTGAGTTGTTCTGAGTCCTCTCTAAAGTTGTATCACAAGTTGTACATTTTTATTCATGATCTGGACATTCTGTGTCCTCCTCTCTGGAAGCTGCCTTCCCGCAATGCACTGCATGTTCTGCCACAGGGCTTAGGTCCATACAACCCTCCACTTCATTGATAATTGCTGTGATTTTCAAGCTAGATGAGTTCTTGATTACATTAAAAAGGATGCCTGTATTCAACTGGATGTTAGCTATTTTGCTTCCAAGGGTAATTAGTCATGGATTTAAATAGAAGGACATAATTGATGTACACATAGAGTGGAAGCACTTATCTGCCATTATGGTCTGAAAACTCATATTTATTTCTTCATTCGGTCTGAACTTGAAGTATCTCTTCTGCTAGCACAGTAAAAAGAGTAGGCTTTTTGACATAATATTGTTTTGTGTCTTATTAGTAGCTATTTTCTCATTTCTGGAAGAGTGGGTAAGAGCAAATTGCTAGGATGTTACTCGGAAAAGGAAAACAAAGGTAGTTTCCTGGAGACTCAAAAATGTATTGCTGACGTGGTGGTGTTGATATTAGTATAACATGGAAAATGTATACTGAGATACACCTGCACATATATACTTGAACAGAAACCTGTACTTTGGAAAGGTTCAGATTCTGGATTTCCACCTGGGAGGTGTGATACCCTGGTATCATCAGCCAAGAGCACGAGAAGGATCTTGGCTTTGCCTTCAGACGTCCTTTTCCTCACTGACCTTGCCATTCAGGTTCCCTGTCTTCCCTTCTTTTCCTCCAAGTGGTGTGGTTAGTTGTGTGATGTCATGGTCAGGAGCATTGTCTGACTGTCACACCTTCCTCACCTTTTGGTCTCATCTCTGTTTTATGTTTCCCTTGGTTCTTTCCTCAATTTTCCCAGCAACTTGGTAGGTGCAGCCTCTCATGACTCATGTTGCCATCTACTCTTCAGGCAAGTCGTGAATGGGCTGCCCAAGGTGGTGGTGGATTCTGTCCCTGGAGGTTTTTAAAAAGAGCCTGATGTGGCACTGGGTGGCCTGGTAACCGCAGTGGTAGTGGATTAAGGGCTGGACTTGATGATCTCAGAGGTCCTTTCCAGCCCAGCTGATTCTATGATTCTGGTTTTCCAGCTGTGTCTACCTTTTCCATGCTGAGTTTTTTCAGGAAGGAAGATCTTGTGCACAGGATGCAAACCAGTGTCATGTTGGTTGTTAGAGGATGCAATGTCTCAGCTAGAGCAGAAAATATCTGAAGAACTGGGCCAGGATACAGGAGCTAGGAGAGCTGAGCTAAAGGTCCCTCAAGGAAAAACAGGACCCAATCCAGGGCTCACACATTCTTTGTGAGAGCCTGAGCCACTGGCCACTAAAGCAATAGAAAACCCTTTTGTTTGCTGCTTCAGCTTGTCAGATTTTGACTCAAATCCACAGATTTCTGGCTGACCTACACTATTTCTGCATTAGTTTTACGAGTAAGCTGTTGGGTGAAAAATTTTATCTTATGAGTAGATAGAAGTCATAGCATCAATTCCTGCTGTGCTCTCAGTCTGACAAGAGCTACATCTTGCTACTGTATGTAGGAATTCCCATTGCTGCACAAATAAATGCTGGTGTGCTACTTAAAACCTCTCTTTCATGTCTTGTGCTGGGCTAGAGGAATGGCTTCTCGGAAACCTGTGCTGTCAGCTAAGCTGACAAAAGTTTTATTTAACATGAGGCAGAACTAATATCCTTTAAAGAAAGCTGCCATGCCATTTATTGTCACTCTGGTTTGTGTCAGATGCTTGCAAGAAGCGTGCTTGGTTCCTCCACAAGCACAAGGGCATCTTTCACTCTTAATGAATAATGCATTCCAGATGTTCCACCCTGTGAGAATTTCTTGCACACACTGCAGTGCCAAGAGAAAAATAAAGCAGTTCAACTTATTTAACCCAGATCTCAGACTGTCTGTCTGCATCATCTAACTCCATCAAGCTGATGGAGCACGTGGAATGGATGGAAAACATGTGGTTCCTATAGACTCCTGCATTTCATGTTGGTTAACAAATGTAGCATTAGTTTACTGAGGCCATGATGGGTATGAGCTAAAACCCAGTGCATCCATGGCAGGTTCTCTGTAGCTTCCCCACATCGTACTGTCCATACTCATGCTTTGCTATTCAAACCCAGAGCCCTTGGAAAACTTTGGCAGTCTTCCTGTGTCTGCTCATGGTGTCAGCCTGAGGACTCCTTTACCTTCCATCTTTGCAGCCCAGACATATAAATAAGGGCTAAGAGGTCCTTAAAAATGTAAATGGACTGCAATCCCTTTCTGCCTAAATATTCCTGAGTATTTTGTGAATGGCACTGGGACTTGTGTTCTTGGCTGTAGCTCAAATACTCATCCCAGGGTTCCCAGGCACGTGAAGACTTGGGGGCACATGAGAAGGTTTTAAGGAAGCCCACTCAAGGCAGTCTCCAAGCTGCCCCTTACCAACTGTCTTATTACAAGAAATGCCAGCACTGCCTTCCCACTGCTGAGTGCTGATGGGAAACACGCAAGTGAACCATTGCAGGGAAGGGCAGGAAAACCACCTTTGAACCCTGTGTTGTGGAGCTCAGATTCTTACATCTGAGCATGCTATAAAGGGCTGAGGTCTCAAGAGTTTTCCTTGTTTATTCTCAAGGGGAAAGAAGCACAGTTTTGTGACTCAGGTATTGGGACATGACTTACAGATGCAGTATGGTGATGTACTGCCCAGGAGGTCCCACTCAGGTCATGTGGGAATCTCACACACTTGGCCTTGCCCTTACAGAAAAGGGCTGTGGGAATTCCCAACTGGTCAGAGTCTTGATGGGGGCATTGCTGTGAGGGTGTTGGCATGAGGATGTGTGACTACATGAACACCATAGTCCTGCATGGGGGTGAAGAGTCATAAAGTTTGACAATTAAAGATCTCTGATGGGTTTCCAAAGGTGGTCCTCTCAGTGCTGACAGAATTCATTCTTTAAAAGCTATCTAGATTTTGAACAGGTTGTTTGGGGACAGCCTGTGGGGCCTATCTCAGGTACAAGACCCCAGACTCATGTGAGTAAGAGAAACAAATATTAAAATTGGTGGGACCCAGAGTGCTGTTTCAGGGCATTAAGTCAGTATCTTGCCCTGAAACAAGAAATGGTGCAGGCTGCAGGATCTCTGGTGTATAGGTGTTACATGGGGGAAGGCTGTACTCTGCACTGATGGCAGATCTTCCTCAGGAGTGCCAGGGGCTGGGCTTCAGTGCCAGAATTGCACTGTCTTTAAAACGCAGATAGGAAATTTTTGTTTGTTTGTTTGTTTGTTTTTTGATGGCTACACAGTTGGGAGATACTGTTTCTTACTGAGAGCTGGAGCTCCAACTGCCATTTGAAAATAGCAAGTGGATGACTAACCTATTTTCTAATGGCTTCCCTCAAGGCCTTGGCATTTCCTGGTGCCTCCTGGACTGCACTGTAGGATGCAGGATTCTGATTTCATGGAGGTGCTGAGACTCTGCATTTACTATGCCAAACACCTCAGAGGTGATGGGGACATGTGCTGCCAGCACACTGACTGCTGGGTTCCCTTGCTTATGTCCCAAAGGCTTCTTTAAACAAAACAACATCAGAGCAGAGCAATTGCTCTACTCTATCCTCTTGTAGGGCAGAGGAGAAGCCACCATGAGAAATTTCATCCTCCAGTTTAAGAAAGAAACTTTGCAGAAGGCACTGTCTGGTTACCCGTGCCCCATGTGTGCCTCTGTCAGTGCCATATCCATTGAGGAGTGCATGTGAGTCTTTTGGCACACCCACCTCTGAGCTGTGTCTTTCTGACACTTGTTGAGGCTGGAGGACACTGATGTTTTCTAAGCCCATTCAGAAAGCTCTTACTTCCTTTGAGCTGTGCAAAAGCTGCAGAACTGAAGCAGCATACAAGAACAGTTTTTAAGCCTTGTTAATTAGGGTGTGTGAAGATGGTCCCTCTCCCCTTTTCCTTTGAAGCATGAAAGCCCAGAGGGAGCCTTTATTAAAGTCAACAAAGAAATCTCAGAGGAAAAAATTCCCTTCTTTAATGTGGTCACACACATCATCTTTCTCCTGGTGTGACCTGACATGTGAATGTGATTACGAGCATTGTCACATCAGGGCACAGGCACACTGAGCCCTGAGCAGTGGTGGGGAGAGGAGGGGGCAGAGTCCACATGGCTGGTCTAGCACCCAACCACTTGGATCCTCTTGCTGGTGATGCCAAAAATGTGGCATCTGGAGACTGCCTGTAGTGAATCGTGTATTTTTGTTAGCTGACTACCTCTGGTTTAACACCACCTTCTCTCTCCAAAGCAAATTCTGATAAAAGCAAGCTTCAGTGCCCAGAGCAGCAGCTGGATATTCATCCTGGGTGTTCCTGCTGGAAGAGTGTATATTGCATCTTCTCTAGTCACCAGATAAGCTTTATGTGGTTAAAAACAAACCAAAACCTCACAGCAACCTAATTATGGTGGTCCTGATGGGGTCAGGGAAACCCATCAGGAATACTGAAGAGCCCCCTGTACTTTTGTTGGGAGTTGGGCTAGCAAACCTTGAGATTCATCTCACTTAGGTGACAAGTACTCACAGTCTTACTTCCCACTCAGATTCTCAAACAACGTCCATTTGTAGCCATAGATCCTTCGCCCTCTTTAATCCCAAATGATAAAGACAGGTTTTGAAAGGTGCTGCTTAAGGAATTTTCAGGTTTATTCCTGAATGGGAAAGATGAGATGTGGTGAGCTCTGATCCGGAGAGTCAAAGATGTTGGGGTCTTGCAGTGTCTTTGCTGTTGGGTGCTGTGGTGGCACAGCAGGTTGCACTCTACTTTTTTTACTGCTTGAAAGTATGAGAAGGTGACACCCTTTTCCCTTGTGGGAGCTGCCCTGGGGGCTGGTGTGAGCAAATGCTTGATATGAAATAGCTTCTCTTGCATATTTTTGGTAATCATGAAGACAACACAGGGCAGGTCCATTATAAAATTCTTGGAGCAGACTCTGTACCTGTCTTAACTTTTCAGGAACCTTACTGGTTGTTGCATATGTTTTGTTCAAACAAAAACAGTGCAAAATGTGCTGTTCTTGTCCTGCTCTGTGCCATTCCTTTACTTTGGTCTGATCATGTGTTTTTCTAGAGAATTTTCAAAAATACCAGGACTCCCCCCCAGTTATGAGTTTAGAAAGGCAGCATCCTCACACCGGGTTCTTTTGTAGCTGACACTACCAACCACATCCCCCTCCATGTCCCAGAGCTAGGCTATGAACTTGGATTTTTCCAGCCAATATTCTCCCTCCCTTTCTTTTCTCCAGGAAAAAAAAAAAAAAAAAAAAAAAGGCCACATGAAAACAAAACAATATCCAAAGAGAAGCATCCAGCTGCTTTTTTTCTGACACCCAGATAGTTTGGCGCATTCATCTGATCTTCTGCCTTGACTGCTGGGCTGCTTGGCCACATCTGAAAGGAGGGGGATAAGCCAGCAGTCAGAGCCTGTATCTGTGAGCAATGTTGGTGGCAAGGAGGCTTTGGCAGTGGGTTCCTCTCTCACAGCTGCTTTTTTTCCCCCAGCTGGAGGCTCCAGTTGTTGGGCAATGGCACATGAGGCTCCCCCCGAGCCCAGGGGAGCCCCGCAGGAGCCGGCTCTGCGCTGTGAGCAGACAATGCAATTAGCTGGGTTGCACAATGGGCCGCTCCGGGTGACCTTTCCAGGGAAAATAATTAGAGGGAGACCATGTCTGCCATTGATAATTGGCTTCATTAGCTCTGAGGTTAATTTCAGGGATGTGCCCAGGAAGCAGCAGAAGAGTCTCAGGGGAGGCTGCCCGGTTAATTACTTGAGAAATAAAGAAGTCCATCAGCTTGGTGTTTGTGCATGTGTTCAGGAGGATTTCATGGAAGGGTCTGGCCCAATGGGCAGGTTGGACCCTTCTGCCATTACAGTGATGGTGGGATCAAACAGCCTCTCAGAGTTGCAAGTTTCCAGCTCCTTGGTACAGACTTGCCTGACTTTTTGTGGATTTGAAACCCCAGGTCTGGATCTGCAGACCCACTCGGTCACTCAAGCTGCCAGCCAAGGGACAGGGCAGGCCTCAGTGTAGGCTCCCATTTCTCAGAGTTTTGTAAAGGGGCATCCCTTCTGGGGACCTGTTCTTTCTGGTGGCACTGAGGGCCTGGAGAACAGGAGCAGGATGAGCAGAAGGGGAAGTACCCTGGCAGCAGAGCCACAAACCCTCTCCATACTGCATCTGGTCTGGCTCTACAGATGCCTGTGCCACTTCTGTCTGGCACCAGAGCTGTTGTCCCCACAGGGCTTCACTGCAGGGCCATGTCTCTCTCCACAGGGACAATTGGAGACCAACCCCTGCATTTCCCACTGGGAAGGTGACGTTTCATCACTGCATGTGCAATGACTCTGCCTTCACGGAATTTCTTTTGCTTTCTGCATCTGCTCTGGTCTCACCAAGGTAATTAGGTGCTTGGCCCACTGACAGCCCTGTTTGTGGCCACACCATCTCCAGCTTGGGACTGGTGGGAGTGTGAGAAGTTAAGGCAGAAGAGTGCTATAGAGACTGGGATGAAAGTATCCTCCTGAACCTGCTGGTCTCAGTATGTACCCAACAGGCTTGGAAAATATGTTCAGTTCAGACCTACTTCATGTCCACCCCAAGAATGGACAGCTAAACAGACCCAAACTGACCTGTGTTTGCAATAAGCAAACTGTGGGCTCTTTTTTAGCTCTTTGTGAACTTTCAAAGCTTTGGTTACCATTTGTAACTGAATCTGCCCAGGTTTTGGCTTCTGCTTACTTGTGCTAAGCTGACTTCCCCACACACACCCCCTGACTGCACCCTGGCATCAGATGTGTCAGCCATCACTTCTGTGTGCAGTTTGGTGGTATTTGCTGAAACCAGGAGTGGGACAGGCACAGCCTCCATCTGTTCCCTTGCTGTTGACTGTGGTCCTCATGTTAAAAACTTTATTGTCTGATGGGATGCAAAGGGAAGAGGAAAGGAGGGAGAGCAGGAACACCAAACTGTGCACAGCCCTCACTCCTGGCACCAATGAGGGGGCTGTAACCAGAAATAGCAGCTTGGAAGCCATCCCAGAGGTACATACAGCATTTGAAGGTCCCTTGAGGTACGGTAGATTGGGGTGGCACACCTTTGTGCTATGAACTAAAGATTAGAGAGTGTCAGATGTGGGTGTTTCCATTTCTTTTGTTGAGAGCAGCATCAGAGGAGAGCAAGAGATCTTGAGTTGTTCAGGCAAGAGAGTTAAACCAGGTTAAATAAAGGAAGTGGAAGAGGAGCACTTGGGAATGCATTCCCACAGGGAGCAGTTGTGCAGGAAAGAGGTGACCAGGTCAAAGGAAAAGCATATAAACAACTCAGAGAGAGAATCTTCTTGGCTGCCAGTTTGTTTATATCTTTCAGGAAAGAGTTTAGCAAGCCGTGTACATCTCTAGTGAGCTTCTACGCAAAGTTCTCATCCTTCCAAATGATAACACAGGGAGAGGGCTCACAGAAGTCACGTCTGTATTTCCTGTCTTGATTTTGGCATAAAGAAATACTGGAGGTTGTACTCTTAAGAAAATGATCAAAGATTTTTTGTTTGCTTGGTTTCCCTTTCCTCCAGTCTCTGCTCCCTGGGAAAGCTCTCTGCAGTGTGGTGGGGACAGCGGAAAGGTGGGAATTGGGATGTGCATGAGAGAAAGACCCTTCCTTTTGACCTGAGTAAAGCAGTGCTCAAGCATGGCTGGACATGGAGAGACTTTGTAGATTAGGATTGAAAAATCCATCATCTAATAAAGACAAGGGCTTCTAAGGGAGCCAACAGGACCTGGACATAGATGTGCCAGACTGTCCGAGTGGGTAGGGGGCATTTTTATGCCCTCAAGGTTTTAGGAAAGTCCAACTCCTGCAAAGCTAGTTTCCTGGTTTAGGAGTTGCTGTTTTGTCCCTTAAATCCTGAATGTTCAACTCGGCTCTCAGCACTCTGCTCCACTGTAGCCCAGCCTCTTTCAGCAGAAGATGCATCCATCAAATGAAAGAGAATACATTGTACCTTGATAGTAGAAACATAATTTAAGAGTATGTTGGATTATCTCCCATCTTCACATTTCTCAGTTGTGTGTGGAGTCCAGTTCTGCAGCCTTTATTAGTGACTGGAACCAAGCTAGTGTATGTGATGTGCTTTTCTGGACTCTTTGATACATACATTTGATATGAGAATGTTAGTTCAGTTCAGTAGTCACTAGGGTGTTCTTCCTGTTGTGAAGAGCATCACTGGAATTCAGCATGGTTGAGAGCAGCAAAGTCCTGAAAGATTGGAAAAGCCTCGCTATCCAGTTGCTGTAAATCCATCCAGCTTCATTAAGTTAAAGGAGCTACAGTTCCTTTCATGAGCTGGGCTTCCCACAATAATGTGGTTGCAGCTTACACCTCCATGGTAGGAATTCATCAAAAGGTCTCAAAGCCATGAAGTTGTTTTCTGATTTATTTTTGCTCCAAATAAGTCTTAGTGAGACATGTTTATTTGCTCACAAACTGCTTCTGGTTTTTGCAAAGAAGTTCCTTGTAAACATTTTTTTTCAGCAGTTGGGATTATTTGCACCCAAAGAGCTGTTTAATTATGGTTAATTTCTGCAGGTTGGAGGGTGGGTGGGAGATCACATGGCTTTGTTTCTGCTCCATGAATCAAAGCCTGAAAGCTAGAATTGAAGGACCTGGCAAAAAAAGTTAATAAGTAATGGGCTTCTAGGTAAGATCTTTGGAGGAATGAGTGTTTGGTCAAAATTAAGGAGGTCTTGTGAAACTTCTGGGCATTTTCACAATTACCTGAATGCTTTATAATCATCATCTTGGATCTTGTGAAGAGACAGGAAGCTACTCCAGCAATTTCATTCCTTATACTCTTTGTGAATCTTTTAAGTTTTTCTATGAACATTAGTTTAAGTGTTGGTTCATTTGCAATTAGTACTTTGAACACAGTCTTTTGTTCTAAATCACCCATTCATTTGCTCCTCCAGAATCACATCTTTAGCTTTGTGACCTCTCCACACAGATAGGGCCTTAAATCAACACTTGGCTTCAGGCTAGTGGTATTTCTTCACCAGAAAAATACCTGGCAGCTCCTCCCCACTGAATGAGGCTGTATTGAAAATACATTTGTAGTTGGTCATTTCTCTCTATGCTGTGTTTAAAGCAAGCATAAAGCTCACTATTCCTTGATTTGTGTCATTTCTGGATTTCCATAGTGCCAAAGGAGACATGGAGCATATTGCAGTTAGGTTAATCAGAATAACTTGCATGGTTAGTGATGCAGGTCTGCAGGCAGCTGGCTTTGGGGGGATTTTAGCACAAAAGGAGGCATGGTGGTGAAGGTGAGATGGTTACTCATAAATGGGTGGGAACACCCTGTATTTAACGGGAGACTTGCTGGGTGTACAGGAGCTCTTTGTGTCCTTCCCTGGTCCTGCCCAACACTTCCCTCACTTCTTTGCTTTGCTCCTTTCCTCCTTTCCCTTCCACCCATCTCCTGGTACTGAAGTGTAGGAAATCAGTGACATTGTCCAAGGACTTGCTTTGAGGCTCATTTCTCAGGTCGAGGGACTCTGTTGGGTGCAGGGAGTTTGGAGTGAACAGACATGGCCCTCTCCAGTCCTCTGGTGTGTTTTCCCCAGCTGTCTTCAGAGCCAGCTCTTGAACCCCCAAATCCTGGGACACCAAACAAGCCTTGGGGTGTGGCAATTTTCATTTGTGAACAGAAGCAGGAAACCAGTCAGTGTGTGAAAACAAGAAATAATGACAAGACCTGTTTGAATCTTGAACGAAGGTTTGATTTGCACTGCAGTTTTGGGTCAGTTCTCTGTTTTTTTTTTTTCCTAATTAACTCAGCAAATGGTTGTTGGGTAAAGCACAACCTGAGTCTGCTGGGTGGGACTGGCAAACAGAGCTCTTGAGCAGAGCTCTCATGTGCTCTCTTTTGGCATTTGTTGAGGGTGAACTCAGCTTCATGATGGGATTTTACTGTGCTTGGCCATGGCCTCAGAGAACCACCACACTGTAAAGGAGTTTTACTCCTAGGAGTAAACATCTGGAGACCAGAGCTATTGCTCAGTCTGAGTGCAGAGCACAGAGAGGCCCCAATCCAAGTGAGAAGTGTGTAGCAAATAATAACAAAAAGAAGCAAAGGGATTTTTTGGCAAACGCAGCTCATTAGCCCATCATTCTTCTGTTCCCTGGAAATGATCTAACATAGTTGTCTTCAAAATCCAGTGATTAAACCCTTTATGTAAATATTATTCTAGTCGTCTTTAAAATTACTTGCTCAAATGTCAAGAATGACATTAGTGTGAGAGAGGCTCTTCTTTCAATTACATTTCCTCTTTTCTTTTTCTGTCTCATAATTTTTAGAGCCACCTGCACACAGATTGTTTTAGCACCTTTCTGCTTTGTCATCAGGTAGTCTTGTTGCTGGTGCTCAAAGGGGGTTCTCTTCATTTTTTTTAATCATCTTTAATGTCACTTTTTTTTTTTCCAAACTCTGAGCTGCAAGGTTGTGAAAGGCTGTCATAACTCCAGAGCTTTGCACTTTCCTTGCTTAATCTGACAGGCATGGTTGAGTAGTTAGCACCTGGCCCTGAGGGTCAGGGCACCTTGACCTGTTTCTAGGTTTTTTTCCTGTGTTTAACGTGTAACCCTGAATGAGTCACGCTCTGAAAAATGTGACTGCAAACAGCAGTAATGAGAATTTCTGAATCCTTAGCTTGACTTTGCAGAAAGCTGGGTTACCCACGCTGTTGCTTTTGGTGAAACCTCTTGAGTTTTGTACCTTGGATCCACACTGATGTCTGCTGTCCTGGCATTAGTGCAAGGGGTGGATGCTGGCATGCAAAGCATGGCTGCTTGCTGGGGGAGCATGTGGCACCAGGGCTGTCCCACCTCCCCTGCCTGCTGGGGGGTGTCCTACCAGCACGTACTTAGTGGAGGCTTTTGAAGGACTTAGTTCTGGCTTTCACCTGTTCCTGTTGAAGACAGTAGGAAATATGCAGCGTTTGACCTCAGATTCCCCAAGCCACTCCTTGCTCTTGGCCCCAAACCATCCCTTTTTCTGTGCAGAAGTGGGAAGTTTCCCACTGTCAGTCATGCTGAAGTTTTCTGTCATGTCATTGTGGGGGTTGTCAGGTTTGTCCAGCTGGTGTCTGAGAGCCCTTTCCCCCTGAGAGCACATACCTCCAGGGATCCTACCCCAGATGACACATCATTTCTGCATAGCCTACATATGAGCCTTCTGCCTGTGGCTTTGGGTGGCGTTAAGGAAACCAAAATCTGAAAAAAACCCTCAGTGAAACTGACGCAGGGTTTTTATGCAAGCCTCAGCTGCTCTACCACAGTTGAGAGAGCCTCAGCTGATGGCACAGGCTTTCCCCAAAAGCTCTTCTCATCAGTTGCTGAATGTTGTGAGCAAATGGATATCAAGGGCCTTCCCATAGACAATTTTCCACCATAGTCACACAATAAAACACTTGTCAAACCAAGTTAGATGCAATGGCCTTAACAATACAAGGCACAGTCATTTGAAGTACCTGTAACTTTTAAGTATATTCCAGGAGGAGCAAATGAAACAGAGGATGTAGAAGGCCCACAGGGTCAATCATCTTGTAAAATGCCTGGAAAAGTTGTCTTCATTTCATGAAACATCTGCTTTCACAATATGGCCCATGGTTATCTAGCAAGTCTGGAGAGAGAGAAGTTCGTGCTCTTGTCTCCTTTGTGCATGCTGAACATAGGAGCAATCTATAGAAGTGTTTTTTTCCATCCTCCTGTCATTGTTCATGGCCATAGACTGGTGCACACAGGCATCTGGACAAAGCAACTAAGTTTATCACATTTCTAGTTAAAAAGAAAAGGCTCTCAGCTTTTTGGAGGAGTTGAAAGCTGAGTTGTTTTCCCTCCCTGCTGCAAAGCAGGAGTGTTTCCTGCAGCCCCTCTTCATCTCAGGAGTCTGCTCCAGCTCAGGCTGGGATCAGGGCTGTGACAAGGTGAGGGAGAGCAATTTAACATCAGGATGGAAGAGGCTGCTGCAGTTTAGCTGTGAGCTTATGGATGCATTGTGTTCCCTGGGTGCTAACCAGGCTGCCTTCCTCACCTCTGTGCTGTGCCTGCCCAAAGTGAGGGTGTGCTGGGATGGGGAGGGGGAGAGGAAGTGCAGCTGGAGGAGTGCTGCCTGCTCCTGCTCATTGCTTTTGTCTTTAGCAGCAACAAGTTAGAGCCCCATTCCTGTCTGGTTTCATGAGAAACACCTGGGGAGGGCTTGTTTGCACCAAATAAAATCCAGGAGCTAAAAAAAAAAATCATAACCAGTCCCCAGGTCAGCTCAAGAGGTGTGCAGATGAAAATTAACCAGTAAAGCATGGGACGCACACCTGCAGCACGGTGGGTCTTCCATGACTGCATGGAGCTTGTCATGGAGCCAAAGGAAAGGACAAATTACAGGTAGTTTTGGGGACCCACAATGGTGGCAGAGCTCTGTGGAGGGCCAGAGAAGGTTGTACAAGACTGCTTGTGAGAAACGAGCTCATTGGAGAGCTTCAGCAGTGCTGGTGATGTTTCTCCCGTATCACAAGAGCAGGACAGAAGGTGGGGAGATGTGGTGTTTCTTTGGGCAGGACAGTCTGAAGCTGTGAGATAAAGTAGTGCAAGGACTGTTTTGTCTGTGCCTTCCTGATTTTTTCCTTATTGTGTCTCCCACTGCCTCTTGCCTTGGTTCCTTGCTCTGCATCACACCCACGTTGCTGCAGTTTGGAGGAGCAGGGGACCACTCTCTGTTTCTGCTGCAAGTCAGGCAAAGCAGCTGCTGGGCTAGACATGCCTCTCCTAAAGAGCTTTTTCCTTTGGGTGGATTTGCTGTGGGATCTGAGAAGAGGTGGTGCTCAGGTGGGCTTTTCATGATCATGTAGGAGGATCCTCCCTGCCTCAGTTCAGGCCTTTGCAGTAGAGATGGGTCAGTGTGTGTATACTCCCATGGCCCTTCAGAAAGTCAGCTTATAACATACCAAACATCTTGGTGTGAAATAACTAAAAATTTCCAAAAAATTGTCCCATCACCCCACTGCTCTGCTGCATGATGCTTGTTGCTGGATTCCCTTTTGGAGATATCTTTGAAAACTGTGTAGCCTTGTGCAGTCCTGAGTGTCCAAACAGGATGATTACTGCTGGGTTTTCTGCTTAACCATTACATTTTCTCTGTGAAAGAGCCATGAGATCAAATTTTGAGGCAGCTATGATAGAACATTACTGCTCCAAAGGATTCTCCTTTTCTTGGAAAATGAGACAGGACCTCTCCCTCTACATACAAGACAACTTTAGGGCACATTAGCAGTAAATGCCTGTTGGACAGAGTGAGCTGGGGAAACAAAGCTGGTGCAATTAGTTTGTGTATGGCTGGAGGGAATTAGTTAATTCAGGCTTTGATTCTCTCCTTTGAGAAGAAAACAAATGAGAAGACATGTCATTAGAGGAGATGAATTATCTTAATCATTGGCTTGACATTCCCGTTCTTTCTGTTGCATACCTTTTATCAGCAGAGATTTGGGTATGGCTGAGGGTACCAGGCAGGTGCTGCTTATATTATTCCTGCTGCTGAAGTCAGGGCATCTCAGGTCAGGTCTCAGAAATCCCACAGCAAAACTGCCCTGGTGTAAGGAAACCTCAGCATTTGGGGTGACCCCAAGCTGTGGATGCTTGGCTTCCTCTGGGGTAGAAGTGATGCTACAGGATTGTACTGCTCTAGCCTGGTGGTATCATTGTATTAGGACACTTGTGACAGTAAGTTTCTGGAGGTGGATGTGACAGTATGCATCTTGTGACTGAAGTCACAGTATCTGCTGAAGGCAGGGTGTATTTTTTCCCCGTGTCTACATGTGTTTAAGTAGGCAGCAGTTCTGTGACGCTGCTCACATCAGCCCACCAGCCCTACCTACCTCATCAATAAAAGAGCATGACAAGATCAGCTTTTGGGGGAAAACTAGTGGGTGCCTCTGCCTGTTGTTCATCCACAGTGTTGGAGATGGTCGTGGGGATCCCGTCTCTGAGATGGGGGTCAGACGTGGGATGTTTCAGCCATCTCTTCAGGTCTGTGGCCAGCAGGGTGGCTCAGCAGGAATGGGCTCCTCTTTTCTGAATTACAAAGCAAGGCCTTGGTTAATCCCATGGATCTCAATATGTGTTTTAGCTAAGCTCAGGGTGGCACAGAGTTTACCTGAGGAGAGGTGTTGCACACAAAAGTCACAAATCCTGAAGCTGTGTCCGGTTGGACAGGGACCAGCTGCAGAGCAGTTTTAATCTGCTTGTACTGAGGACAGCCCCAGTGCAGGGATTTTCTTGGTCGCTTTCCACAGTCTGCCAGCTCAAAATAGAGGTGAGGAGCCCTGCTCCCACTTTTATTAGGCAAGGTGGTGTGTGGAGGGGCTGGGAAGCAAGGTGTGAGAGGCAATTAGACACCCCGGGCTTGGAGGCCTGTTGTGGTTTTTATGATCTCATTTCCTCATCCACACACAAATGCTTGGCAAAAGCCCAAGCTCTGCAAATGAGCTTTGGTCACCGCTGGTTTTAATTAGCAGGAACAGTCCTGTGCAGTGTTCCCAATAAGCAAATGAGAAAGTATCAGTCTCGGTCTCTGGCAGTTTTCTCCTCTTCATCCTGCCAGAGGGCTTTTTCTGAGCCCCAAACCAGCCTCTTGATCTTTGCTTCCAGGAAACCTTTATAAAATTCAGACCAGATTCTTGAGCAAGAACCAAATGTTTCAGCCAAAAAGGTTTCTTTTTTCCCTTTTATTTTTTTTTTTTTTAATTTCCATTTTAATCTTGGAAAGGGTGAATGGAGGGTGATTAAATCTGAGCAGAATCTGAACAGATGATATTTTCAATGGCATGTTTAGCATTTATCTGAGAAGGCTCCAATGGGCACCACCACGTTGCTGCTGATTTCTTAAAAGTATCAGTCAGGCCAGCGTGTTTAAAGGGGTTTGGCTGTTACCTCCTTTCCTCATGTTTCACAAGTACAACCAGTGAGTCACGCACCCTGTTATTTATTTGTCTTACAGCAGAGCAGGGTTGGCCTCTTACAGGAGGCACTGCAGAAAGCCCAGCAAGCAAAAGACGTTTAAAGAGATTCTCCAGCAAAACACCCAAAGAGCTGGCTACATTTCCAACCCTTTTTTCAGGCAGCAGTGGTGGAGGTGACCTCCCTTCCCTGGTAAGCACTGTTACATGGTGCTGAGGTGACTCCTCATGGGGCAGGGTGGCCTTGTTGGTGATGCCAAGAAGTGAGTTGAGCTTCTCTGAGCCCAAAGATCACAAAGGACAACCTGCTGCCACTCAGTGAGACCTCCCACAGCTCAGCCCTGGCTGACTCTCTGCCCTGAGCTCTGCCCCAGGGGTGGTCATGCAAAGGGAGCTCCCATTCTGTGCTCTACACTTGGATGAGGGAAGGAAGCCCTGATGTACCCACCACCCCCTCCCCTCATTAAAAAAGCCCCCCAGTGTATGACACTGAGTGAGGGGAATGTTTGAGCATCTCTTCCTCTCTGCTCTCTGATGCCGTGTGTGCGCAGATCCTCATGCATCTCCCTGAGCCAGACCCACTGCCCAGAGATGCTTTTCTGCATTAAAGATGATCTCTCTTCAGACCTTAGTTAAACTTCCCGATTAATGCAGCAGCATTAATTATTTATCAAACCACCAGTGAGGCCATTAAGTTTCTCTTCCTTTGAAGATACTGGTACCTATTTCTATAAGGAGAGCAAAGGGGGAGGCTGCAGATCTAATTGCAGGCTTGCAAAGTGAGGAAGACTTCTCATCCCCTGCTTTCCTACTGTGCCTGAAAAGCTTCTCCTTTATGGAGGTGTCAATAGCAATTTCATTCTCTTTTGAGAGGAACAAGTGCCTTTAACCATTTAAACCCACTTAAACGAATGGCTTTTGTGCTTCGATTAAAGACACAATGCGGAGGAAAATGGGCCTGGCTGGATGCAGAGTCTCCCATTGGGGAAGGTCCAGCCTGTGGCCAGAGGGGTCGTGGGTGCTGCTCTGCCCTCCTGACCCCCCGACCTTTCCCAGCTGGGATAAACCTGTCCCTGCTGAGCTGAGGCTGGACACAGAGCTGCATGAGCAAAAAAAGCCATCTGCAGGCTGCTTTAGGACACAGCTATGGAGCAATGCCACATGCAAAAGCCCCCACATTGCTCCAGGAGGCCTGGGCAGCCAGTGCTTGATTTGGCATCTCAGGAGGCATTTGCCCTCTGCTTTGCTCCAATCTACTGGCTGTGTCCTATGCAAAGCTGCTCATGAAAATGGCCTTCTGCAGCCCACGGGGGTCACCTTGCTGTAGAGCTTGAGCCCCTGCCCACACACAGTGGTTTTCTTTGTTGTTCAAAATGCTCCAAGAGCTCCAGGCTAAGTGCATGACAGCAGCATTAATAAACAATAAAAACCATCAATAGTTCTGGGGGATTTTATAGCCACTCCTATCTTGAGATCTCAAAACATTTCACAAATGTTAATTTATGGAGCCTTACAGATGCTTTTGCCAGACTGTGTGAGAGTGGAAAATAGAATCAAGACATGCAGGAGAGCAGAAACTAGATCGTGGCCTCTGTCCCTCTGGCTTCCCAGCTAAGGGGTTCTTTTCTGTCACAGCTCTGAGCAGCCTGCATCTGGAAGAGCATCCAGGGATGATGCTTTTGCTCCCTGATCTTGAGCACCATTTTGCATACAGAACAGGGAGGCTGCTCCCACAAGTTGGAAGTGTTTCCAGTATAAATAGCCCAGAAGAGAGCAGTGGTGGTGCCTATCAAGTGAGCACTGGCCTGCTTATATGCTGTGACTCACATCTTCAAGGGAACAAGATATTATTGTCATAGAAGAATATTATTTTGATATTAAAATGTGATAGGATTGGGTGATAAGGGAAAGAGATTGTTTGGTCCAGACATTCTTCTTGTCCTCCATGTAGAGTTAAGCAAACTTGATGGTTAAACAATAACTTCTAATGAGCTTTGAGGCTGGTTTGTTTTTGCAGTCCCTCTTCTAGGGTGTGTATTAAACCTGGTCTCAATTAGCTCATGGCCAGAGTGAAATCAAGGAGGCTTTGCTGGCCAGGCTAAAGCACCACAAGAGCTGTAGGAAAGCCTGAAGGAAGGCATTCTGCCTTCCTTTCTACATGCTTTCAAGTTGTTTGGTTACCCACCAGACTGAACTCTGCTTCTCGTGCCGCTGCACAAGAAAAAAAAAAAAAAGAAAAAAAACGTGTCCACCTTAACAGCTGTCTGGACAGAAGAGGGCTGAGATGTGAGCAGACAAACCTTAAAGGGTTTGGTATGGACACATGAGGTATATGCTTAGGAGCATACACAAATACCTAAAACCTGGAGCAGGTCTGGAGAGCAGTGTGTGTCAGTACTTATGGGAAATGAATCAAATTAGTTGGTATTTCCTAAATATACTCACTTCAAGTATACCTGAGCTCCAAGGAATCTCTTTAGCTGTGTCGTGACTGCTGTGGCTGTTAAACTCACAGTAAAGGAGAGATGATAGTGGCAGAAAAAGGGACAGATGTTTATTAGTTTAGCCCATCTAAAATGTCTCTAGTCTTGGCACAAGGCTGCAGGGAAGAGATGGGATAAAGAAGGCTCAAAATGCTTCTTTCTTGCTGACCTGTGCTTAGTTACCCCCGCTCTGATAGCTCACCAGGACAGATTGTCTTTGCTGGCAGTCTCTAGCAAGGAAGATCACATCACCTAGGTGAAGCCTTTTTCACTCACAGAAGATTTAGTTGTTCTTGGACCAAAGGCCAAAAAAAAAAACCCCATGGAAAGATCTCCTTTCTGTTGCCAGAAGCAAGGAGTGGAGGGAGCGGTTTCCACCACAGCAGCCAAGTATGTGACAACATGACAGTCCCTGGTCCTTCTCAGGGCTGCCTGGCTGCCATGCTAGGAGATGAGCTAACACTGAATTGTACCCATTAATGATCACAAAAAAAAGGGATTAAAATTACATAAAACAGGCAATGAGATGGTTCACACCATATCAGAAGATGAAATAGTTTCCCTAAGAAATACAGGAATGCACTATTTGCACCTGACTACCAGGCTGTACTATAGTACTTAGGGTTCAGGAGTGATGTTAGAAGCATGTTCTGAACTTTATCAAGATGTTCCCCTGCTTAATACCAGCCCAAAGTGGCTACAGCTAAAGGATTATGTTCCTCTACAGCAAGGCTTCCCAAGTCAGGAAGCAAAGGAAAATCTTATCTGGCTTGGGGTTCCTGATGTTTTGTTTTGTTTCCTCTTTATCAGCCTCAATTTTATTTTAACCCACCTTATTTGGAGGTGGATTCATTTAGCAGAAGTGCTGCTCTTGGCTGAAGTGTGTAAAGCAGGATGGTCCCTCTGGGGATGCTGAAAGCTGCAACATCCTAAGATCTCCCACTGCTGTGAGCCACAGCTATGCAGTGCTGCCTCTGGGCTTTTAACAGGATGTTTGAAAACCTGGAGAAAGGTACAGCACAGAGCCACAAAAAGAGGTGAGAGCTAGAGAAAATAGGCTACCAGAGTGAGAGACCTGTTCAGCAACACAGTGAAAAGTGAGAAGCCATTTGACTTCCTTGCCCAAGCACTTTCCCTGAGAGAAAATGCCAGATAGGAGAGGGCTCCCTCATCTCAGGAGGTAGTTCAGGGCGAGTATCCCTGGCTGGTGAAATGAAGCAAAGAAAGTTCAATGGAGCTTGTGGTCTTGGCAGCAGGGACAGGGAGCCTTGGGGACAAATCACCCCCAGCAGAGGCTGCTTTGTCTCTAATGCTGTAATAGTCTGTCTTTTGAGATAGGCTGTAATCAACACAAGCCATTAATCTTAATACTGGGATAATTAGGCTTAATACAGGGTAACTGAGTCAAAATGAATAGGCTGGGATGCATGGGAAGTCAGATGGGATAATTTTTCCTGGCCTTCCAAGTATACAAACAAGCTTTGTAGTCCTAACACCAGCCCCAGAGGCTCACTGTGTTTTACTGTGAAAAGATGCAGTTTTCATTAACAACCAGATACCCTTCCAGGCCTTTTTCACAGAAGCTGGAGGATGTGCTGGGGTAGAAATGGTGCTGGGTTTTTTTAAAGTGTTTACATATCTGCCCCTGCTTTCCTTTCTGCACCCAGAGTCTGCAGGATGCAAAGAGCTCTCATCTGAAGGTGCAGAAGGGGGCTGCCTCTCCCCAGACCTCTCCGTGTGGTGCAGAACTCAGTGGTCAGATGCAGAGGGTGCAGAAGGGATGGGCAGTGCTGTATGGACATTCAGCAGTGTCCCAGGAGGAGGGTGGGAGGCAGCACTGGGGGCAGAGGGGGGGAGCAGTCATCCACAGTGTGAATGTCACTGCCCATCACCTCTCCCTGCACACCCAGCTCCCAAATCTGGAGCAAATACAGCCAGGCAGCAGCTCAGACTTGGCTTCTCATCTGAAAGCCAAAGCTGCATTTCTAACAATACAGCACCCACCCAGCATGAAATTGTAAGAGATCACACTTTGCCTTAGGCTTATCCTTGGTTGACACTGAATTAAAGGATGTGATGTGTGGGACTGAGTAAATCCCTAACCTGCTGTCCCAGAGGCAAGTATTACCAGCCATGCCACACTGACACACAAGATTAGTGGAAGTGGTGCCCTCAATGCCACAGGCAGAAATGGGTCAGATCGGATTTGGAAAGCTCTCTACTTGAAGTGAGTACTGATACAGCCTGTAGAAATAAAAGGGCAAAAATGCTGTGCTTTCTTGGAGCCTCAGAGCCCTCCTGAGATCCACAGGCAATGAGTCCTAAGCAGCTGAACAGGATCATTTGTGTGGTGGATGTTAGCTTTGTGAATGGCATTTTATTAGAAATGAGATAAAGAATTAGGACACAGTCCAGTTTAGGAGCTGCACCCTTAGCAAGTGTGAGTCTCCTTGCTACCATCAAGGTCCCTAAATTTATATTAATGTACATCAGCTAAGAATTTGATAATTAAGTGCCTAATAAGGCACAGTAGTGAACTTACCAAATGCACTCCAAGTCTCCCCACTGCTTCTAACAGCTATGCCCCAGCAACACCAGTCTCGTATCTCTTCCCCTTTCCCTCTTCCCCTTGCCCTAATCAGATCCTTTTCTTCTGCATTTTCTGAGTGACCAGGTTGTCTGGCTTGCTCCAGCAATGACCAAGTAGCTGTACAGTAACAAAACAGTGCTGTCTTTGTTCTGGAAGAGTGGAGAAATTAAGATGTATAATCTTGAAATAAGGAAGCTTGCACAAACACTGTTGTGCTCTGACATGAGCTGGGCTGAATGCACCAATGCTGCTTAGAAAGAGAGCACAGCTAGAAAACAAACTCATTTATTGTTTTGTTTTACCACGTCTTAAATGACCAGAAGCCCATCAGAGCTGACCATGTTTCTGTGGTTAAACTGGTGATACTCATCTGCCTCTCATACATTTGCTGTATTTTCCCCAGTTCACTCTCCCACTGTCTCTTCACTCTCCCATGCTCACCCTGCCAGCTGGAGTCACAAGGACTCCTAATAAAGTTCTTCCTCCTACACAGCATCATGTCTTCAACTGCTATTTCAGACAGCAAATTGTCCCTAAAGCTGTGCTTCACTTAGGACAACCTACAGTGCCACTTCCATGTGAGGGCCTCTCTAAAATCAGCCCAGCTGAGCAGTAGGTGTGTGCTGTAAGGAACCCTTTACTTCTTCCTGGGTAATTTTCAGTAAACCCTATTAATTCACCATGCTTGCAGAAAGCAAGATGGAAACACAAAGTGTTACACCTCCTCCATCAAGCCTCGGGGCAGGCTGGTGTAGCCTATGTACATTCCATGGGGCCTTGCATGCCCTGAGTCCTCTTGTACTACTGGGCTGGCTACCACATCTCCAGGGGCATTCAGGGAGGGTGAGATCATCTGCCACGAAGGTGTCGGGGCTGCAGGGTGCAGATGGACTGGAGGAGGCTGTTCCGTATGAGCTGGGGACAGATGTCTGCTCCTCCTTTGGGCTGGTGGAGCCAAGTGTGGAGCTGGGGGGGAGGGAAGCTGTTTTACTTGCTGCTAACCTTGCTTTGTGCAGAGGTTCAAGGCATGTGATGGGCAGGAGAGGGGAACACACAGCAGGTGGAAACCAGATGTGAGCAGGGTTCATTTGAAAGTTTGGGCTCAGACCTGTGGAGGATTGTTTTCTCTGCTTTTTCCAGTCTACCCCATGAACTATTCCACAGCATGCAATTAATTTCCTTGGAAAATTTAGCGTCTTCGACCACCTGATGGTATGCACAGCCTGCTCTGTGTCTGGTTGTCATTCTGTCCTGGCAGGGTGTGCTCAACCACTATTGGGTGCTCTAGGTCTGGCTCTGAAAGGAGGAAAGATCTGCCTTCCCAGGGAGCCCTGGAGCCCATTCTTGAGAAGAAACATCTGAGTTGGCTATAGGGCAGAGAGCCTAATGGGGAAGGGGGGCAAGGCCAGTCTGAAGTGGAACCTGGCTGCCCAAGAAACCAGCTAGAGGCTCCCCAGAGCCCCAGAAAGTGGGTGCAGGACCAGGTCACAGAGCTGATGAGGAAAGAGGCACAAATTCTATGGAGTTCAGAGAGGTCTGGAAGGCTAAGAGAAACTAAGCCTAAAAGAAAGGACTTGTCTGGCAAGGTAGGAGTGGGAGAATAGTTTGTTCTAATCCTTTTTTGAGCCGTTTAACCTTTTTGCTGTAGTTCTTTATTCCAGGAGTTCATTGCTTAGGTTAGTGCTGGAGTAGGAGATAGTCATGGAGGCTGCTGGTGGTGCCCTTACACTGAGGGTAGGTTCACCTCAAAGCTCTTGAGCCTTTGAAAACCCGTTGCCAAATTTATCCGTTCCCGGTTTCTGTGGCCTTCACTGGCCACAGGACTGGTTGCATCAGCACCAAGCCCACATAACCTCTTGGCCCAACCAGTCACCCTGGTGTGAAGCAGACTCTGGTGGACTGGAAGCATGGAGCATCTCAGAAGTGCTTTCTAGAGCAGATTCCCGGGTTCTCAGCCTGCAGTGATGTGTTGCCTTAGCAAATCCTGTTTCCCAGATTTTCCCTTACTGGTGGGGACCTCATGAAGCACAGAACCACCTTGTGCCCTTTCCCATGTCTTCAGGGTCCTTTGGGTACAGAAGGCCTGCTTTCTCCACCAGGGTGGTTTCCCTGTGTGTTCCCCATGGGAAGAGCCCTCCGTGCAGTAGTGATGCTGGAATTCATTATGGGATGTCTGTGACAACTGCAGGAAATAAACAGTGGGAGCAGATGGGTTTCCAGAGACCAGAAATCCCCTTTCTCTATGAACATCCTCAATAATCAGACACACACAAAAACAACGGAAGGAAGAAAATGCTGAAGGCTTAGGGCAGCCTTAACACTCAGGTGAGCCTTGGCTGCTGGCTGCAGGAGCTGTACATGACTCACCTGCTCTGCTCTTTGCTTCAGTTTGCTGTTACTTGAGCTGTTGCAAGAAGGTTTCCACACCGTCACCCCAAAGCATGGATATCCTTCAGGGCTTTGTGTTTCATCAGCTGAGTGCTGTGACCCAGATACCCGATTTAACAGGGACGTTTTCTCTTTTAAGGGCACTGTTGTGAAAATACTCTCTTTGCTTCTTTGATACTGATGCAGTGGCAAAGTCCCATTCTCTTTCCCCCCCATCCCACATTGCCTGGTCTGTGAATCCTATTGTCCTGCACCAAAATGCTTTGGCTGCAGCAAAAATGATGTCTTTAAATATGGTATTTAGCAATATGTAGAGGATGGCAGAACTGGACAGAGCTGTTACTCTGAAGTTTGGACAACCTGGATGTCTTGTGCCAAGGGAGCTGTGGATATAATGACTGTCCTCCAGCTGAGGTTCTTCCTCAGTCCAGAATAGCTGCTGCTTTTCCCTGGGGTTAATGCATCGTGGTTATGCTGACCTGAGGGAGAAGCTCAGCACGGGCTGCTCTTGAAGAGCAGTCAGGAGGAGTGTTTCAAAAACTGATGTGGATTGTGCTCCACTAGGCAGAGCTGGTGTCTTCTTTTAGAGTAAGAGAGGTCTCAGATGGTCCTGGGAGATCTCAAATGGGATGTGAGGGCTCAGTGTGGAAGAGGAGGAGGATGCTAGATCTAGGTGTGGATACAGATGAGACAAGTATCTGTGAATTATAATATCCAGCAGCTCAGAGTAAACTATTTCAGAGGCAGACAGTTACAGCTGCTCAGGAAGTTTTTGCAGCCAGTTTTGATTTTTTTTCTTAGAAGAAATATTAAAATTTGCATAAACCATTTTCACTGTAAGTTTTGTATTTTCCACAGCAATTTTGAGTTGTGCTGGAAAACAAAAAACTCAAAAAGTAAACCCTTTTTTAAAATTTATTTTGTATGAAAGACTGAACCATCCTAGGATGGGGAGTCAATTTTCCAGCTGCTTCTTCTGAGACTGATAGTAACTTTCTAATTTCCTGGAGGTAACATTTGGTGTCTCCCAAGAGGATTAAGGCATACAGTGACACCCTGCCTTGATTTGAGAGTGTCCTGTCCCAGGTTTCCTCCCTGAGAAGAGGCATATTGCCCTACAAGCCCCTTGAAATGTGCTTTTTAGCCACCACTCAGCCACAGACTCACACACAGTCTTTTAAATTGCCAGTGCAAATGGCAATTTAGAGTTGGTTTAAACAGTTCCTTGTCTGTAGCAATAAAAGAAAACGTGGAGCTCCAAAATATGCAAAGATGCAAAATAATCCTAGCAGGGGGTAGTTAATCAGGCATTAAAACCCAGGGCTGAGTCCAGGCAGAGATTAGGCAGTTGCTCTGTAATCAAAGCAATTGCGCTCGTGTGCGGCTGCTAATAACACTGTCCTCCAGCCTGGAACTGGAGCTAGAAAAGCAGTGTCTTCCTGTAGCTCCCTGAATATTACTATTATTTGTGCAGTGATCTGGAAGCATTCTCTTTAACCGTGTTCAGGGATCAGGTGCTATCAACCACCAATTCCTGCTAGAGCAGAGGTAAAATAGAAAGAGGTCCTGTCTGGCTTGGTCCATCGCGTTGCAGAAACCACAGCAAACCATTGCTTCAGAAGGTTAAGTGCTTGCCAGGGCTTGCTGCTGAAACCTTGCTGTGCTGGTCAGGGTGAGGACAATACTCTCACTGCCTTGGCTGACCAGCTCTATGGCAGCAGCCAGGTGCCTGAGTGATCTGGTTGTGTGTGATGTCCAGGCTTGGTGGCCCTCACTCCTGTTCAATGGCTTGGTATGTAGCCCGGGGCTCAGTCCCAAAAAGCCTCTCCCTCACCTCCTGGGCTGTGGATTTATGTGCACTCTGGGGCTCCTTCCTAAAATATGGGTGTTGCTGTTGCGTGGCTTTAGCCTTCAGGCACAGCAAATGTCTGGGCTGACCAAAAGGACTAAAACCACCTTGAAGTATCAGTACTGCAAAAGCAGCAGTCCCAGCAGGTGCTCCTGCTGCGTAATGGAGTGGTGCAGATGTGAGAGCAAGGGATTAACAGGGTCCTGAGCTCCTCACTGTCAGGATTTAAACGTGGATTTGAGCTGTGTATCAGGCAGCTCAAGCACAGGCCTGCTGCCCTTGTGGCTGGTGCTTGTTTTCTCCTTCTCTCCTGCACTGAATGCCAACCGGTCTCACTCCTCACCAGGCTGCCTCTCTGCATGAGCACTTCTCTTTTCAGCTCTGGCAAGGTCTCCATTCACCAGGCAAAGCTGGTGCTTACTGGAGCTTGCTCAGTGTCCTCATGGACACTTTCTCAAGCAACACTGTTAATGGCACTGGGAAGGTTGCCAGGTCTGTGAGAAGTGTCACCAGGTTTGCACCTCCAACTCCACATGGTCACTGAGGTTGTTGCAGCCAGGACTGTTTGATCCTTCCCTGCACAAGAGTGGGTGGGTTGTTACCAGCCAAGCAGAGGTGGTGGTAGAGGTTGAGTTCATTTTGTGGCACTACTTTCCAAAGGTTTTGTAGCTTGTTCTTTGTTCTGAGTGTGGTAACAGGTCAGTCAGTCACAGACTGGCTTTGTTTGTCTCTGGTCTGGGAAACCTTCCTGTCAAAATGTCGTTGCAGTCTGTGCTTTTTGACTTCAAACCACTGTATGTCCATGACAATCCGTTTGAGTGGTGGTGTTTGAATGATCTTTACCCATCAGTTGTTCTGTGGTTCTTCAAGGAATGGAGAAATAGAGCAACTTGGTTTGTTTCCTCTGAGGCGTGGCAGTGATGGCTGGCTGGACACAGCCACTGAGTCCATCTGCTTCCCAGTTTTGGAACTAACTCCAAACATTTCCCTGCTTATTGAGCATGACCTGTCTTCTCCCTCCTGGAAGGTGTACTGGGGATGCTTCTCATTTTCCTGGATGAGAGAGGCTTTTCTATGTCCCACCATTACACAGCAGTGAGGAGAGCTTGCTGGAGGCACTGGCTGCAGCTGGGTAGTGCATAGCTCACTGACTGTCCTGGCACTGCTCTCCTGAGTTTATCTTTCCTGGATGTTAATGATCCTCACCACTTTCCAGATAGAACCTTGCTCTGCAGTGTGAGCTGTACTTCTTAAGTAAAGCAGTTGAAGACTGGCCCAGGCAGATGACATTCTTTATCTTAAAATACATCAATAAATAAGGACACAAACATATTTGCAAGGAACCCACCTTGCTGCTTTTCCATGCTGAAAAACTGTGAAATTAAGGAATACAGATGTGCGTGCAGACAGATGAAGGAGCTGATGGGCAAAACCAGGGGCATAGAGAGACCTTCAGGTCCTGCTCTGGCAGCCTGGCCAGATGGGCTATGGTATCCACTCCTTGTTCAGGGAGGCTGTTGATTGCCATCAGGACCTCAGGCCAGCCAGAAAGAGTGCTGGAAACAGGAGAGCCACGAAAATGGCTGCTCTGGGTTGTTGGCTGCAGTGTTAGGAGGAAAACAAATATTCTAGAAAGGAAAAAAAATTTAAGACAGGTCCAAGGGAGAGGCAGCAGAGTAAAAGGAGGCTGGGGTGGTGTCTGCACCCCACAATCCATTCCTGAGTGCCTCCCTGCACCCAGCAGGAAACCACTGCCTGCTCCGTTAAGAGTTAACACTGGATCAGCACAATCCCTATTTTTAACAGTCTCCAACATTTCCTAGCAGCCTGCTTTGACTGGGTTATGCTGAGGGCCTGCCATCATGTTTCTGCCATTGGGGAAAAGAAGAATTCCTCTGTTGGCTCAAGAGCTGCAGGACATTCCCAGCGTGTTCTGCTTTGCTTGCTGCCTTTTCCACTGCTTCTGGCTGGTTGAAATAAGATGCTTCCAAAATTTCTGAACAATTAAAGCTCCTTGGAAGGCAGGTCTGGCTTATCTTTCAAGAAATGAGGCTGAGTGTAAGCAAAGTTAGCAGTGCTGGTGTTGAACCGTGCAGCAATGCTTGGAGCAGTTTGCCCTCCAATGGCCAGTTGGAGCTTGCAGCTCTGCTCCCCACCACTAACACCAGGTTTTCCTTTGACTCAGACAGCTCGGGACTCCGGATTAGTGTGTTGTGCTCCTTGCCTGTGTCTTTATTCAGGACAGAGGATAATCTGTTGGGAAGGGAGAGCAGGGGGCTTGCTGGAGGAAAGATGTCACAGAGTGCCCAGCACCTTCTCCTTCTCCAGCACTGTGCTTCCTTGAAGGCAGTTTTGTCTCCTTGGGAATACCATGGGCCCACTCTCTATCTCACAGTTTGGTCACTTGTTTGTGGTTTTTTGAGGCTCTTGTATAAGGTACAAAACACCTGGAGCTGCTGTGCTTTGGTGAGGGCACCTAATAAGTGTTTGCAGTCTGAAGCTCTGTCAGATACAAGCTTGCAGGACGTGTCCTCCTGCGTGGCTCACACCAGGACATCACTTCTCCACCCAGGGGCTGTGTCCCTTGGGGATCCCATGTCTGAGCAGCTCCACATCGAGGGGTGCCAGAAACTAGGGTAAAGAGAGTGGATTGGCCTGGTATGGACTGGAGAGACGGCTGCCCCCCTAGGGCCTGCTGGGCTGCTGACATGGGAACTCCCCGTGTCCTGGGAAAGGCCCCAGCCACTCCTGTTGTCTCTTGCAAACCATTCGGCATCCCTGAGCAATGCAGAGAGCTGGGGCCAGGGGACCCACCTTGGAGCAGACACTCTCCAGTGGTCAGCTTCTGCCAGGGATGAAGGGGAACTGTTTTGGAGGGAGTATGTTTTATCCTTTTCTCCAGAAGAGGAAACAGGATCAATAGAATCATGAAGAAAACTACAATGAAAATAGAGAATTAATTTGTTTCTTGTCAGTGTCTCCCACCAAGCAAGTAAATACAAACTATGGATTTCTGCAGTATATTTTAGAAGTGAATTTGTTTCCTGAGGCTTAGAGTTTCAGGCATGTGTGTAGAAGAGATGAAGAGGTAGATAGACTGATTTTTCTTCTCCCCCTACCTCCCCTCCTACTTCCTACATCCACTAACAACTGGGTATGAAGCTCTGACTCCTCCTCCCCTTCATCCATCTATCTGAAAACTTCCACTTTAACCTTCACATTTTTGGGGGTTCTGTTTCCCAGCATCTTCATTAGGTTTCCAACCCCCAGGAATCCCCTCAGCCACCAGCTATCTGTAATGGGCTTGGAGGCAGTATATGTGTGACAGCAGTTCTCAGCCTGGTGACAAAGGGTGTCTCCAGCCCCAGTCTCCAGATGACAAACCTCAAAAGTCTGGTCCCTGTTAACTGACCACTAGCACCAGCAGTATCCAGAGCTGAATTTGTCTTTGGACAGCTGTAGTTACTGTGCTGTGTCCATTGCAGCAAGTATGGGAAGTGAGATGATTTTAGTGACACTGTGTCCACTGAAGTCTCTGGTTTTAGGAGGCTATGATCATTTCCACTTTCTCCCAGATAAAAAGAAGTGCAGAGTAAGAGAAGTTCCTTGGCTATTGCTGGGTGGACACTTTGAATATCTCATTTAATTTACTAGATAATGAAGGCATTTGTGGAACAGCTTGTTTCAATTTTCTCATTATCACTAACCGAGATGATAGTTTATTAAATCCACTCCTGCACCACTCTAGAGAGTGAGAAATGTTGGGAGGAGAGTCATGCAGGGGAGCACCTGGAGCCCTCCTTGTAAACAGGCTGGTACAGATAAACCTGTAGCAAGGAATCCTCAGGTTTCTGATGAAGGGTTCTAATATGAAGCCTTGTGAAAATCAGTAGTTTTGCAAGGCCTGCACTGTGTTCATTCAGGGAGAGCCATCACAGGTCATTACAGTTGGGTTGTTGGCAACCAAGAACAGTGTCAGGATTGTCCTCAACACCCTGTCCTCCCGTGCTGCTGGAGCTGCAGTGGCTAAACCAGATGCCAAAGCTTTTTTCTCTGAGATGGTAAGAATTCTGTGCTGACTGTCAGAAGACTGATAGATGGTCTACCAAGAGGACTGAAGCAAATGGTGAATGAGATCAGAGATGAATTTGCCCTACTACTAATATGTTATTTGTAAGAGCACAGAGTGTTTCCGCTGATCCTGAAAGCAATTTAATCCTTTGCTGCTGAGAAGGAAATGGGTTTGTAAGTCTGAGGAAGGAATGCATCATAATCCCACAAGAAGTAGGCAGTGATTTCTGGCACTGGAGATTTGGCAGAATTTGGGGATTGAAGTGGAACAGGGGGAGCTTTAGCCGGTAGATTTCCCCAATGGCAAATGGGGTGAAGGACACCTGGGGTCCCCTGGCTGACTCGGGGTTGTATCATTTTCAGTATCCTTACCCGTGTAATGATAGCAAGATTAATTATCTGGTGTTTTTACAGGAAGAGACCAAGCTCTCGTGCTGCTAAGTCTCCTCCTTCCCTGCATCAAAGTGCATGTAAAGCCCTGGGAGGGGCTCGGGTCCCAAGTTTAGGATCAGCCATAGAGGAGAATCACCTGGTGGCTCAAAAGACACTCCCAGGGAGCTCTGACATCTTATTTGTTCAGTGTGACACATGGTGAATATACCCACTAGCTGCCCAAGTCAGAGCAGAAGGGATGTGACTGAAGGATTATATCCACATGAACGCCTTCAAGGAATAGTACCTTTTCTGAAGGCTTGTGCAGACCCCTGGAATAAAGTAAAGCATTCCTCTTGCTTCTAAAGGAGGAGGTGCACAGAAGGGGCCTGGAGTGTTTAGGTACTCAGCAGTCTTTGATGGTCTCTCCCCAGGACCTTCTAGAGAGCTCAAATGAAAATCCAGGTGTGCATTGCAGGGGATTTGTTTTTCCAAATGGAAATTATAAGGCAAGGAGAGAGACTGTCTTTTCAAAAGCAAGAAACTCTTTGGATTCTAGTTGTAAATCAAACTGTGAGTCCTTTTTTCATCCATTATATAAAATATATGCTTGACCTGTAGCTGTTTAGGAATTATTCTTAAAATACTCTAACGTAGTAACCTCAGAGCTGTGCCTAAAAAGCTCTTTATGATGGCCTGTCCTGACTTCCAATCCCACTCATTTTATGCTAATTGCTGACAAGTTGTAATTTTCCAGTAAACCACTTAGAATAAGCTTCATGCAGATATTAATGATAAAATAACTCCTTGAGAAGCCACCAAGAGGGAAATATAAGAAGGAAAGGCATTTTCCTTTGAGATTTGACCACTTCATGTACTGCTTAACTTCTGGAAAACTGGTGCAAATTCTTTGTGTAGATAGTTGATTTTTAATCCCAAAATTACAGTGATGAGCAGTTACCTACGGGATTGGGTTGGTTAAGAAGGGAGTGCCTGGACTGCAGTTTCCTTCCAGGCATAAGGCAATGAGGTATCAGATTCCCCCCAGCTTTGGTATCAGCCAGATGCTGTATTCACTTAGGCCCCTTTGAATCCAAGCTGTTATCACTCATACTGCTCCTTGCATGTCTACTCTGAGCCTTACAGGAGGGTTGGCCAAGGTGCACTGCTAATAAATGGTATGGTCAGACATGCCTGGGGGTACTGCTGATGCCTTTGGAAGTTGCCCAACAGCCCACAGGTCCAGGAAGGGGAAGCACCGGGAGGAACTGATGGCCAGACCACCTCACTAACAAATCAACCCTCATACATTAGCCCTGCAGTCACACATCTGCTGTCCAGTGGGGAGTGGGGGAAATTCTACAGAATGAGCTTATTCTAGGCAGCTTTAGTTTTACTAGTTTTTGGAGGAAACCCAGGAAAAGTTATATTGGAAAGCTGAAAGCCCTTATGGCAGGATAGCTGCCAAGTGACTTGGTATGTGCCCCAGGGACCATCTCTCCCAGCTTTATGAAAACCAACAAGGTCTGATTCTGGTTTGTGTCTCTTCAGGTCCAGTGTGGGGTTTTCTACAAAAGGATCATGGTGCTCAGCAGTTGTTGTAGTGTTTGCATTGCTTTTTCTCTGGGTAGGACAAAAAGGGAAACAAGCAAGAAAATGGTGAAAATGTTAAGGTGCATTGCTGACTTGCTTCTTCTTGAAGTCCCGTTAGCTCTGGACATGGAAGTTTTTTCAATCCTTTCAGTTACTCATATTAGGTAACTCCTGGTTATTTGTGCATATTTAAAGCAAGGAAAATGGGATTTTTCCTGTCTGCCAGTTAAACCAATGATCACAATCATGATAAGCACACAGTCCTCCTGGCAGCTAGTGGGCATCACCAACACCCACAAGGCTTTCCTCCTTCCCATGGCTGCCTGGTGTCTCCATCGAGCTGTTAACTCAGGACAAGAGCTCCTGCTGGAGAAGATGTTTGCTGACAGCTCGTCTCAAGTCTGGAACAAGCTGAGGGTACACATACAAGGAGATGTTGAAGCATGAGGGAGCAGCCAAGCTGGGACTTGAGCTGTGTTTCAGGGGAAGGAGTTAGGTAATCAGTTCTTACAGATAGCTCAACCCATAGGAGGATTGAACTAGTTAGGAGCTGATGAAGATCTTCCTTGTCCTTTGTCTTGTTGTGAAGGAGCAGACCAGGCTGCTTTTGACAAACTATGGGTACCTTCTAACCTTCAGGTTGTCTATTTGGGCCTGGGGCTGACACTGGTTGAATGACACCATGAAGCTGGAGGAGAATGAGAAGATCAGAGCCACTGGTTTCTGTGACTCGGGGTGGCTGCACAGCATTCTCCCTCCTGTCACCTGTGATGCAAGTGCTCTGTGTCCCACCTAGTAAAGTCATTAGGAAGGACTTAGCAAAGCCTCCACATTACTCTTAGGTCTGCTACGTGGTCCTGAGTTTGGACTGAATCATCTTCCTCTGCAGGTTCTGACAGAAAGTCACTGTGATTCAGGAGATGCCAGGAACAAGGCAGCTGGGCTTGCTGGCTAGGGACAGCTGCCAGGTGAGGGAGGCTTCTCACCACCACCACACTGCTGATGCTGATCTGCTCACAAGCAGGTATGGACTAGACCAAGCAGGACATCTCAGACAAGCTCTTAGGGCTAGGAAGGGGGAAGGAATTCATAGGAATAGGGAGACAAGGATGAGAATAAGGAGTGGAAGAAGATTTTGGCCAGACAAGCTATACAGCTGTATATGCAAAAGCCTTCTTCTGTCATCCCTGTCACACAAAAGAGGCTGCAGTGCTCACCAGAAAACCAGTGTAAGGTGCAGGGGGCAGCAAACAGAAGTTGTAAAGCTGTGTTAAATGTGCTGGTGGAGAGTGCCCAACACAAATGTTATCTTTTTCTGCTTTAGAGGATGAGATGTGAGGTTGGGAGAGCTCAGCTGCACCTCAGCCCATTGTGGAGCGTTAAGAAGGGGAGAGTGGTTGGGTTTGCTGGAGCATCTCAGCATGGTGGGCACTGTGGGTTTTTTAGAGATGTGTGGTCAACACCAGAAAGCATCTACTGTTGAGTCTGGTCAAAGGATGAGCCAAGATGAAACTCTGGTGGTCTGAAGTGTGTGGCAGCTGCTTCATCTCCCCTGCAAACTAAGTGTGTGGTGGTGAAAAAGAGGCTGCACCTCCAACACATGGTTACTTTGTTTTGGCTTTAGCAGAACAGACAACAGGGCTGAGGCTGAGCACTGTGTGTGTGTGTGTGTGTGCAAGGAGCTTCCATGCTGGCCTGAGCTAGTTAGAACTGGCAGCTAATGCTTGATTTTACATTAAAACCCCTTTCCCCCCTCCTGCCAGCTATCCGTGTCTCTTCATGCCCAGGCTGTGTCATTTCCATTTGTTTCCACTTCTTACATCCCTCTCTGGCCGGTCTCACTTCTCCCCCCCTGCTGAGCACACGTGAGGTGTTGGCCCTGCCTGGACCCTGTGGAGTGGTGTGGGTTCGGTTCTGAGCTCTGGCTCCTCGGGGTGCCAGCAGGGTTGGTCCCCGATGAAGGAGTGGGTGCTCGCTGAGGAAGCATTGGTTGGGTGGCACCAAGCCAAGAGGGTGGTGAAGCCGAGAGCTTCCTCCTGCTCTCACAGGAGGTGTGGTGGGATGAACAACAAAGGCCTAAGAACAAATGAGTAATCTCCCTTTCAGTCCAAGCCCTTTCATTATTAAAGAAAATAAATGCCTCTGCACCCCATCACTGAGCTCCTGGAGGCCTCTGGTTGGGCTTGACGATCTTAAAGGTCTTTTCCAATCAAAATAATTTTATGATTCTGTAAATGGCCCTTTGCATTTGATCACCACCATATATCCCTGCCATCAGGGTGACTCCAGCTCAACCTCCCCATGCTCACAACTGTTGTGATTGAGGGGACATGGGGATGTCCTGATATGTCACTCATCACAGCAAATGGGGAACCATTTCCCATATTCTAGAGGTTGGATGTGGCTTGTCCAGAGAGGAACGAGAACCCATTGGTGGAGATTGGTGTTAAATTTTAATCCCATGAGCCCTAGGGAAGGATTTTTAAACTCCTGACCACCCTATCTCACCTGATAGAGAAAAGCAGGGAAGCCCACATCCACTGTTGAGCATGTGAGTAGTTTTGTTGTTGATTTGCAAGGCCTGCGGCCACTGGATGCCTGAAAAATTGCTCCTTTTAAGGTGTCCCAATTTAAAAATACAAAAATAAAATAACTTACTTTGATTCAAGTGTTTGACAAGTGTTTTTAGTCTTAAAGGAGCAAGGGCCAAGCTGTTTAGCTCTTGTTTAAAATTTTTTTTTTTTAAAAAAGTGCTTTAAAAGTGCAAGAGGGCACATCCTTCAAAAAAAACCCCACCATTTTCAGATTTCCATGCTTGACAAGTTTTAGATATTTATTTTTCCTTTCCCCATTGATGTGTTGGAGATAACTAATAAGCTGGTAATAATAGAACCAAAAATAATACTCAGAGAGATTCCCCACAGCCCATATCCGACAGATCTTGTCACTTGGATGCATTTGTAAAAAGCTGGTTTGTCTCTTCCCTTGACAGATGCTTTGATGAGCTAATCATCTCATTTCCATGAACTGCACATCTGTAAAAACAAAGGGGATGAGGCTGGAACAAGTGACTAAGCCCTGTTCTTGGTTGCATTGTTTCATTGCTCTGATCTGAGTGGAGCTGGGAATCCTCCCGTGGAGCCTGCTGTGCCCTGTGCCAGCTGACAGGTGACATGCACACACGCTGCTTTGAGCAGATGATTTCTGTCTGAAGTTCTGCTCACCAAGAAGGCCACAAGAGGCTTTTCCCCTGTGCCACTGGTGGTCTCTGATACTTAAGGAACAACCAGGCTTGGCTCAGCCAGGCACTCATCTCATGAATGTGTAGCTCTGGCACAGGAGGCAGATAGGAAAAGCGAAGCATGGGGCGGGTGGTGACCATGATGCAGAGGTTCCCAGGAGTGGCTGATGCTCCTCTCCATTTTCTGCACCAGTGGTCATCCCCATTGTTGGATCTCCACAGAGGCCACAAGCAGCAGGAGGTCCTCGTTGTGTCTGCCATGTGTGGAGCACACGCCAACCAGGGGACAAGGGTCCGTAGCCTGGCAAAACTTTTCTGCCAGAGCCATCAGTTTTGTGGGGTCCCCTGCTCCAGGAGGTGACAGCTCTCACCTGCACGTCAGGTTGGGCAGTAGTGGGTGCTGCATAGGTTGTTTCTTGCCTTTGTTATTGCCAAGCCATAGTTTCCCATTTAGTTTTCAGTGGCCAGTGAGTTACCAAGATGAACAACTTCTTTGGGGCTTTTCTATACATTTTCTGTGCTTTTCCTTTATGTGGTGGAAGACCAAGTGCCTGGGATTCCCAGTTCCCAGGGCCTGTGAAGGTAGTAAGGGCAGTTCAGTGGCTTGAGCCCAGTACTGAAAGTCCTGACATCCATGAAGCCCTCCAGCCCATGTATTCATTCTGGAGAAGGGTCACAACAAAGAATTTTAATGGGATTTAACTAACTTGCCTTTGCTTGGCACCACTGGTTAATTTAGATGGAATTCGCTGCCTGTCCCTTACTAGGCAGTTACATTTTAGAGTATTTTTCCCTTGTTTTCCTGGTTTTCCTCTAATTCTGTGGGCCTGGGTTTCATTCCCTTTTGTCACTGTTACCTGGATTAACACTGTAGCAAGCTACATTGCAACTGTACCAACTGGGTGATACACATCATGATTATTCATATTGGGAAGTTTGTGTGGGGTTTCTTGTAAGTTTTTGTGAATAGGACTATGATGAAGGGAGAGCAGAAAAAATGATCCTTGAGTGCAGGGAGGAATTTTCCCTGCTACTGAGATGGATGGGAGGTGTAAATCCTCAGAAGTTTGTTTCCTTTTTTCTGTTCTAACTTGAATTTAGGAGAATGACACATTGTGTGTCCCCGCCTCTGCCTGTCCACAGACATTTATTTCAAAGCAAGAAAGTTTTTGCTCTGAAGTGGAAGTTTAAAGGCAAATTATCAGGTACTTTCTAAACCAGTTTTGCATCTTTGTTACTGCCTTATCGGTAGTGATTTGAAGTGCTGGGGGTGGAATGTTTTTGGTGCAATGCCAGCAGAAAAGTAAACCATAAATTTAACCCTTGGGCTCCTCTCATCATGGCTTTGTACCTTGTGTTCTGTGGACAGTAAAACATCTTTACACTTCCCTAGCCATGTGAAAGGAACTCAGAAGTGTGCATGTGTTTGCCTGAGAGCTCTGTGGGTGCCTCTTTTTGCAGGCCCAGGGTCAGTGTAGAGGGGAAGGTGCGGGCAGGAGTCTATGGGGTGCAGCGTGCAGGGTTGTGTCCACTCTCTCCCATTTCTGCCTTGGCAGAGCTGCAGTGCCTGCACTTTGGGACATGCTTTCCTTAGCTGAGAGTTGTGGCAAGCTGAGTAGCTCACTCTGCTCTTCCCAAGGTGTTTCCTGAGTCAGGGTTTCAGGCTGGAAATTTGGCAGTAGCCAAAGTACCCTGGAAAAGGGGTGCAGGCATGGGGCCATTTCAGTCCAGAAATGGAGGTGCAAAAAACCCAAGTGTCTCTGTCAGCAGCCAACCTTGGTCAGCTTTTGTTTACTTTAGTTTAGTTGAGGATTCTTCTTAGTTAAATGTCTCAGTTAAATGTATGTGTCCACTGTGCTGTGGGCTAACATTGCTGCCAAACAAGGGTTAAAGCATGGCCTTTCCCCTCCTCCATTTCCTTACTAACAGCTTTCAGATCTTGGCATCTATCAAAATAGATGCTGGAGCCAAAATCTAACAAAGGTGGAAATGATGGCTGCAGGGCAGGCTGCTGTTTCCTGTAATCTGATCTCGGGCCAGGCAGACAGGGCTCCAGCTGCAGCCCCTGCTTGTGCCTGAGATGTTTAGGAGGAGCTGCCATGGTACCCAAGCCTGGAGCAACCCCAGCATCTGTGCAACCTGAAAACAAAACCAAAACAAGCATGGACAGATGTTATACCTAAAAGTATGGGCTCGGGGTTATAAGGGGGACCTGGCCCTTTGGAGGCAGCTTTTAGCTTACAGAGGGGTGTGGTGGGGAAAGGCAAATGGTTTAAGTGAAGTATCTTGGCCACCCAGTGTGGTGGATGATGAAGGAAGCAGCCATGTACTGTTCCTGGGGCTCCAGTCAAATGCAGTCACCTCCCTCATTTTTCATGACCCAAAACCCACCAACGCAGTGGCCTGTGGTTCAGTAGGGGTTGAACAGTGACCTTGGTTTAGCTGTAGTTCTCCTCCTGGTTTTCATGATGAGGTAGAAAGATGGTGGTTTTAAATGCCAGTCTGGTGGCATTTATCTCTTGGTGGAGATGTGGCATGGCAGTGGGAGGAGGGGGCAGCAGTAGTGGGGCTGCTGCTCATCAGCAGCTTCAGCATGACTGAATACTACCACAGACTGATGGCAGCTTCTCTGAGCATGGTTAGGGGTTGGGGTGGCATCGTGGGCATCTCCTGTCTGCTTGTATTCTCTGTGCATTTCCCCTTTTTGGCTGCGAGGCAAAACCAGAGGAACCAGAAGAACCAAAACCTGGAGGAACCAGAGTTTGGTAGAGCTTCATCTGAGTTGCAGAAGTCCAGGAAAGGCAATTCCTTCTGATCCTTGAGGCGTATGGTGGGGGAATGCTGGACACTGGAATCCCACTAGAGGACAGTGGAAACTGCACTGGAAGTCCAGTGTGTTGAGAAATGGGCCCTAAATGAAAAGGGTGTGTGTTTTCATGAGGCACATTGAGGCTTGTGGAAGAAGCTTACCCAAGTCAATGAGCAATACTTATATTTAATATTTATATATGTTTCCCTTGGTATGCATGAATCTTTCAAGGAGCGTTGAGGCTTTTAAAGCCAAATCTGATACTGGTTTGAGTCCTCCTGGTAAAGGGAAGGTATGCAGGTTGCCTTTGAACATGCTTCATGCTGGAATATTAATTTTAAAAGGGCTGCCAGCACACGTAGCTCCACCAGTAGAAATGGAGCTGAGGTTACACAAGTTACATTGGTGAGGAATGATGGGTAGACATCCATTAAATTTTAAGTCAGTCTCATTTTGACTTATTTAAAGTTGATTAAGAAAATGTTGATGTTGAACCACAATAAACCACTGTCAAATAAAAGGAAGCAACACAAATTAATCAAGTAGTTAATAGACTGGATCTAGAACACCTAGGTTGCACCTCTGCCTGTCCAGTTTTCTATTAGGTTTCCTTCTATATTTCAGACTTCCTGCTATTTTCTCTGTGGAGTCATTTTAGATACCTGTTCTCTAGTGCTGGGTTTTTTTCTGTGGACATTTCCTAAAGCTTGTGTCCAAACCCTCCTCCATGCAGAGGCTGAGACAAGTCCCTGTCATCTTCACTCCCATCTGTACCACAGTGCACTCGCTGCTTGAGAATGTTTGGAAGTATTGGAGGTCAGGGATTCCAGCTCTGTGGACACAGTTTTTTGCATTGTAAGAAGAGCAGAGGGCTCCAATGTTCAGAGCACCTGGAGGGCAGCTATAAGATGCTGGCATCCTTGCATCTGTGGTGGGTTTGGTATGTGACCTAAATTTACTTACTGCTCCTGCCTAAGACCTCCCTAAGTGAGAAAAGTGTGCTGAGAATCTGACGTGGTCAGGTCTTTCTAGAAAGCCAAGGCATTGCTATATTCACCTTCTCTTTCAAACCTTTTATTATAACTATCTTCTGTGAGCACCAAATTCCCACAAAATATGTATAAAGCATGAAAAAGTCATTGCAGTCTGTCTCCTTTCTCCCACTGATAGCCTGAAGTTTCTCAAATTTGTAGTCAGTGCCATCACTTGGGAGACACATACATCATGCCAATAGGATCCATAAATATTCTTAATCCCACTCTGCTGGCAATTTTCTCTTGCTTTAATCTGAATGCAAATGGGATCTCCGTTCATATGAGAAGCCACTCTTCTGCCTGGTTGCATTGGTGGTAATTCCCCCCCTCAAAATGAAGCACCCTACAGACTTTGAAATCCTTCAAGGGCGCCCTAAAATGCTCCTCAGTTCCTACCCATCCCCAGGCACTGGAGGCTGTTCAGAACAGTGTTTTAGGAGGGTTTCTCGAGCTCTCCCCAGCACAGTAGGCGTGGGGTTGGTGGGCTGTCAGCGTTGTGATGGTTGAAGCAAGTGGGATCAGCCAGAATTGAGCTGCAGCTCACAGTTCTGGGAAGGGCTGTTGCAGCCTCCAAAGGTGTGTTCGGTGCGTGGTGGTACATGTCACCCTCATTAAGCTTGGTAACGTCACGCAGATCTGAAGCTGGTGATTTGCTTCTGGGACTGCTGCCATGCCTCGAGGTGCCTGATGGGAGGATTATTTTTGCTCTTTGCAGAAGACACTGTTTTGCAAATGGATCATAAAAAGAAAAATGTGGTCGTAGGTGTTGAAAGAGCAAAGGGGTTTGTGCTTGACTACACTGTGATTTTTCTAGTTTCTCTGCTCTTTGGAAGCAAATGGGGGCTTTCATCCCAATTTTAAATTCTGGGTCTTTGTGAACTGGCTTAGTCCACATCTCTATACAGTGAGGACAGTGACTGGGGAGGTGGGGGGAGGCAGCTGACGCAGGGTATGGTGATTCACAAAACAACCTCCTGAGATACTGTCTGCTTCCTTAGCCAAGTTTTGCCTTTTATGTTTTCCTGGGTCTTTTCATTTTTCTTTTTGGTTCATAAACATTCATGCTCCCATACACCCCCAGAATGTTTCTGGGGCTCTGTTAGAGCAGCATCTGTGCCTGGTTTGAAGTCCGTTTCATCCTTTCTCCTGGAGATGAAGGCAAACCACACTCCAGTTTTCCATGAGGCAATCTGCTGTACTGTGTCCTGCCCACGGTGCTCTCATTACATGTTTTTTCTTTACTCTGTGTTATCAGAGACACTGCCTGGATCCATCCATCCTTGTCCCAGAGGTTGCTTCTAGTGCATTTTTTCCCATGCCTCTGGCTTTTAGCATGGGTTTCTCCAAGTCCTTCCTGAGAAGTCCCTGGCACCTCCCTAGAGTCTGATTTTGGAGGATTGTGCCCCTGGTTTTCCACACTATAATTTTTGCATCCATATGGAGACCTTTGAATTTGTTAGCAGTTCCCCAGGCCTATGCCTGGCCCTGTCTCCTAGGCCAGCATGCTTCTCTTTAGCCACCTTTAGACTACAGGTCTGCTGTGGAATTCTTTCCCTGACTCATACTTCTGATCCTTTTAAACTGCCCATTCAAAAAGCACTTGGTAGGCTGGGGTGAGGAACTCACCTGGGGTTGAGCTATACTGATGCCTTTTATCCAAGCAGCTCTGAAGCTTCTGGAGAGGGGATAGCTCCCACCAGGACCCCAGGCAGAGTGGGCCCTGAGTCTGTGTATTCTCTGGCTTCCAGGGAAGGGTCCTGAATTTGCTGAACTAAAGAGGCCACTGATTTCGTGTTGTAGAAAGTAGGTTCAACTGGGAGTGTCTGGTGAAAGGCTGAGTCTGCTGGTCTTAGCAGATACTACTGTCTGCTGCTGGTCTTTGGGTATGTCTCCTTTTTTTTTCAGTACTTTCAAAACAGCTCCTTTTCTGTGAGGTCAGCAAAAACCATTTTTCAAGGTCATTTTTCACTCAGTGGGGGAGAAGGAGCCAGTGGGGCTGTGAGCAAGGATGTCCTGGGATGGGTCCTTCTGGGTGGTTTTCAGGCAGAGCTGGCACTCCCTGAAGGGCCAGAAGGAATTCAATCAGTAACTACATCTGATTTCTTCTGGTGGCACAACCTCTGCCACTGGATGCACAGGCTCATCAAATCTTGTCTTAAAACCACATTTGAATGGAAACAGCTTCTGAGAATTTTGTCTCTCTGTCACTTTGTTCACCAGTCATCTGAGCTCTGGTTACAGGGTTTGTCTCATTGGAGCAAGGTGGATGGATATGGTCTCTTTTCCCTATGAATTCCTTATGGGACTGTTGATCTCCTGACTTGAAGGTTGTGTGCAGTCCAGGAAAGCAGTGTGATGGAAATGCCTGCACAGGAAGGTGATGGTCAGAGACAGCCTGCATGTCTCACACCAACCCCTTCCTACAAGGCACTTGCTACCTCCTTGGAAGTTAATTGCAGATAGTTTTAGGTACTTTTCATCTTGCTCAAAAGAGGGGGAAGAGTTGCTTATAAAATAAAGAGGTTAGTGGAGCCTTCTGAGTTTTCCTCTGGTTTCTGTGTGGACTGGGCAGGTCCTGTTTCCCCACTCTGTAAGAGCTTTTACTGGATGGAGGTGGGAAGCACGTTGAGATGTGCAGCACAAGTTTGGCAAGTACCAAGAGAGAAAGGGAAATGGGCCCAAAGCTCTGCAGTGAACCCAAACCACACACAGCAGAGACTGAAGAGAGCTGCTGCTCCTGCACAGAGCAGGACACAGTTGTCATCCTCCTTGCTCCAAAACGAAGTCCAAGGGGAATGTACCAAGCAGGCAGCCATCCCTGACAGACAACACTCTGCCTGCACAGAGCTCTGAGTGCTGCTGCTGTGTACAGAGCATGGCTGAGGCTCAGCACGTTGCAGGTTCCAAAGTGGGCACTGACATTTTTCTCTTCCTCTTGACGTTGGTCTGGGAGCAGGATCCTCCCACCCTTCTTCCTCGTGGGAGGATGACAGGGATTGCACATGGACATGTGTCAAATGGAAGAAATAAGGGGCAAATCAGCCTTGCAGGGAAAGGCTATCATTGCTGCTTGTGTTTGTTTTAATTAACTTCCAAGCAAAGTATTTGATTTTTATATATATTTCTTTTTTCATTTTAAATATTATTTGAGCTCAGCTTCAAAGTGACCTCCTGAGGTAGTGGTTTAGATAATTCTTAGCGAAGAACAACTTCAGAGTAACAGCTAGAGCCTCATAATGAGGCCTCAAAACATTAAAGCCATCAGTTCATTTCCCCAGGTACCTGAATGCCTGGAATTCATTCTCCTCATATGCCTTTGTTGGGACTCTAGGAGGGGTGACAGTTATTAATTAAAAAGGTGGCATGCACAAAGTTTGGAAAGGAAACAAGAAAAGCAAAAGGCCTGTGGTAATTTCCTCCTCCTCTCTTTCCACTGCAATATATTTTATTCCTGGTTTTCCATATGGTATCTTTACCTTGAAAAAAAAAAACAAAACACCTCTCTCATCCAGACTAATTTTGGGGAGATGCTTGGGAACTCCTCTTTCTTTGAGCTGAATTGTTGCTTTTATTTCATGCAGAAGCAGGAGCAGGGACCCCCAGACTTGCTTGCTGGATCACGGGTTGGCTCTGTGCAAATATACCACAAAGAGATGGGCAGACACTAAGACTCTGCCCTGGTGTGGGGATCTGAGGGAGGATCCCAAAAGCACCTTTTTCTTGGGGTTCACAGCCCTCTTTGAGCCAGTGATGGCCACCAATTATGTTCCATCAAGGTGAAAAGACTTAGGGCTGTTTACAGGTGAAAACTAAAGGTTAAGTCCAGGAATTTGGTACTGTCATCACATCCAGACAAGCTCAGGGCCCACGAGACAGCCTGGCATCCTCCAGAGCTCTGTCCCACCAAAAACCTCCTTTGTTTTGTCTATTTCTCTGTAACCTTCTTGCCACCATTCTCCATTGCTAAGGAAAACTGATGTCCCTACTGGTCTGGATGCTGCAAGAGTGAGTGCATTGTCTGTAGCGGTGTCATTTTAAAAAATTAATACATTAAAAATGTTTCCTTCCTCTACAATAATGATAATCTTAATTTTTGAGCTTCCTGCAGTGGAACATTTTCTTAATTGAATTCCTAATTCATTGAACATCTCTAACAAGCATGAATGGCAGTTTAATCTTACTGGCTGCAATCTTTTAAGGGACATTCTTTGGAGACTCTTTGGTTTCATGAACCATGGAAACTGGTTTATGAAACAAAGGCTTTTTTCCCTCTCAGGCCAAGGCTTTTGCTCACCAGTCAGTCTCTGGTGAGCAGTTCATCTAAGTGGTAAGTGTGCATCTAAGGCACTCTGCTGCCTCAGACCAGGGAGTTACCAGGAGCCAAGTGCTGGGCTCCTCTCATTGCCTTCTCCAACTTGAAGGCACTGAGCCCTCCTGTGGGCATCCTGGCCTCATGTCTCGTAGTTGAGCTGGGTTTCCTCTGCTGAGGAGACACTGGGGTGGGCATCCTTGAAGGTGAAAGCTGCTCTTGCCCAGACCACCACCACTGGTAGGTCTTTTGTTGGAGATGGTGTCTGTCACAGGATGCAGGTACATCTCTGCAAGAGCTAAGCCACCACTGGGCTGCCTCTCCAGCTGTATGAGCACAAACCCTGCAAAGGATTGGCTCAAATCAGGCAGTTTTTACACCTTGACTCCTGATGGAGGACGTATTTCATCCCAGAGTGCGTCTGAAGTGCATCTCTAACTCCACATAGGAATTTTTGGTGATGTTACAGTTGCCTTGTCTCTTGGGAAAACAAGAGGAATTGCAAGGAAAAGAAGGGATGAAGATGGGAATCCTGCTGTCGCAGTGATCTTGCTCCAGTGGTGGCTCAGAGACACAACTCTTTTCTCCTTAGGGTTTTTTGAGCAAAGAGCTTCTCCCATCTAGAGCTACTTCTTCAGTATCTCTCAAGCCCTGCTAAAGGCTCTGAAGTACTTATTCAAGGTGAACAGGCTCTAAAGGGAGCTGGGTCCCTTTGGGATGAAAACTTCAGTCCAGCATGCTCTGAGAAGCCAGCACCAACCCTTCCCTTTGCAGCCAGGGCTGGCTGTTCACAGGACAGAATTCAAAGCAAAGAGATGGTCCAGAGGCTACAGAGCATTCAGGGAGTGATTTCCAGAGCAACCTCACATATTGCTGCTGGTTGTGCTGGAGATAAATTGAGCATGCACAGAGCAAATAGCTGCAGCTTTGCCAGCACATTGGACACAGGAAGGCCACACTTACTGTGGCTTTTCCTTGGGCAAGATCACACTTCCCCAGGTGATCCTGTGCCATGCTGGGTCATTTCCCATGGCACAGCCTTTTTGCATGATTACTTCTTAATTGTACTTTGTACCCATGGTTCTGTGGCTTGCCAGGCAAGAGAACAGATGAAGCACATTTGTTTGAAGCGTTATTTATTAGATCTGGCAGAGGGATGACAGTATGAAAAGAGAAGAAAAAAAAAAAGAGTAATGGGAAATAATTCCCTCTTTACAGGAGGTTTGAATTCTTCTCTTTTCTTCTCTGAAGGTCACTGTTGATCATAAGCCCAGTTACAGCACAGCTCCTGCAGAACATCTCTCCCTTGCTATCCAGCTTCATTATGGTTCCTATTTTCTCTTGCCTCCCAGGGCAACATTATACTGCACTTTCATTGCCACTCACAAGGGAAAGGAGCTCTCAGAAGCAAACCTCTCGTGCAGGGAATGGGGCTGATAAAAGGCTGTTTACCTGCAATGACAAGATGCCTACCTCAGACTCACTCAGCAGTCTCCCCCTGGATTATAAATGTGACAGTGAGGAGGTGAAGACTTCTGGCTAGCAGACAACATACTTTTCCCCCCTAATAAATCATGAAGTCCAGCTGTTTAGAAGAAAAGCACCAATTACCTGCTATTTTCCAAAGGAAAACCGAGGACAGGCAAGAGTGCAAGGCTGTTCACAATGACTCTGTGGGGCCAAAGTGTGTACAATAGTACCTTAAGCTCCCAGGGCTCAGCACATCTACTAATAGGAGTCATTATACTGGGACCTGGCTGGACCATTTCACTCTTCAGTGGCAGTTTTGCAGACAATGAGCTATGCTGAGTATGCTTTTCCATCTGGGTAAATACAGGAATGTTCTCCAACAGCATGCACAGTGTTTTCAACTTAAAATGGCTGCTTAAAATGCAAGGAAGAGTGTGGCTAATTAAGGCTCTGATCATTTAAAATTAGTGCATATGGCTGAGAGAATACAGCCTAATCCAATTAGAGCAGGGTGCTTTGCTAGAGGCGTGTGTGTAAACAGAAGAAGAAAGGTCTAGAGATTTTTCAGCTCCCATCTACAGAATGAGACTGTGGTACCTTTTGTGGTAATTTTGAATTTCTTCCTCTGTCTTTGATTTGCAGTGGCAAAAAAACAGATCACAAACACCCATGAATCTTCTACAGCTTCAGTGTTGTATCTTCCCCTTTTCACTGCTCTCTGGGTGGGGGGCAAGGCATACATTTTACTCGAGGCCAGTGTAGATCAGAAGTGCTCAGTATGGTTTTATGTATGTATGTTCAGGTAGGAACTTAAATTAGGTTTCAGTTCAGTATTGTAGGGGGTGGCAGAGCCAGATTGGTTCCCAGCACAGTCCAAGTGGTAGAGCAATTGGTAGGGGCTCTGCGTGTCACCTTGTATTGTCATATAAACTGGATGCTTTACTGGAAGCTTTACTTTCATTAGTAACCCTGATTTTTATGAAGGATAGAAGCTGGTACTGAGCATGCATTGTTTAATTAAAGGGATGGTGCAAATGTGCCTGAAATTTCCTGTGGACATTGACTTTGGGGAGGTTGTCCATATTGTGTTTGGACTCTGGCAGATGACTGTGTAGCACTTCCGTGGAGGAAGTTGGTTTGCTGAAAGCAATAGCTCATTTAAGGCCACTTAGTACATGCTCTGAAGCCAAGCTCCATAAGGGCTGGAGCTAATTTCAGCTGTCATTAAGCAAATGGACACATCCCTGGTCCTTTAAATCATGAGTCTCAATATGTGCTGATGTTCTTCATGGCTGTGGGCAGGACAGTCTGTCCACTGGAGACCTGCCCAGAAAGGTGACCACTGCTCAGTCCTGTGTTTGTTCAGAAGGGTTTGGCCATGTTCACAGACATGGCATGAGCTTCACTGTCCTCAACAGATGAGTGTGCTATTAAAAATACTAAGAATTTAAAAAAAAAAAAATAAAATTTAAATTTTATTTAGAAAAGCTGAAGAGGTTCAGGTGTGAGCACACTGATGTTGTTCCAAACCTGGTATTGTCCTCAGCAAACAGCCTCCACTGCATAAGTTATGGTGCTGTTGGAGGATGCAGCTTGAGGAAAACTAAGTGTGCGTAAAGAGAACATACTGCCCTTTGGAGGTGGAATGAGTCAGCTGGTTTTCTGGAGGCATGTTTATAGGGTTCAGTTAGAGTCAAACCCATATCATCAATCCATACACCCGTCTTCAGAGTGCTTGAAAATAAATTGTTGCAGAATTCGCATCACGCGTGGAACCAGATAGTCAGATGTCAACCCAAAGCCCTGAAGTCTGTGCATGCTGGGAACAGAGAAAACATGTCAGACAGCCTAGGTGCAGCCAATTACCCCCATCAGTTATGATTCTCTTTGTGACTAAATCCTTCTTCAGTGTTTGAGTGCATTCCTTGTTGCATTGGAATAATTACTTTTCCATGACATCTTCTCTGTGTTGTTCAGGAGGTTTTGCTGCCTTGGTCACAGCAATACTGGAGCTCTTCAAGGAGTGCATCATCACAGGCTGTGCCTTTATCTTCTGTGGCCCTCCCTTGTTCCTTATCCCTCAGGTGGTAACAGAGGTGAGTGTTAGATTTTAACTTTTCCTTGTTACATCATTGCTGTTAAGGGGGGTTGGCAAAGGAGCAGATAAGCACTAGAAACATGATGCAGCTCTGAGATACAGTGGGAACTCATTTTAGGGTCAATGCTTGGCAAAGGTCCGACTCCTCCAGAAGTGAGGTTTATTTCCATGCTTCCCAACCAACTGGCCTGTTGGTGTCTTGGAAGTAGGCTATCCCAGGCTTCACCTTGACCTCAGCAGACTGAGCATATTTTTAAAAATACTGAGACCTGAAAATTGACTTTATGTAGAGGATAGTGGTGGACAGGCTGACTGTCCATCAAATGATGGTACAGCTTTTGCTGGTCTCAGTGGGCAGCCCTGCAACACACCCTGCTGTAAGACTCAGATTTTCAGAAGAATGTGGGAAGCCATTTTACCCAGCTTGTATCACCCAGGAATTAGAGGCCTGGGCTTCCTGAGTGCTCATCTTGAGAGAGGAGTGTCAGGGAGCTATTCCAACCGCTGTGTTAGTATGAAGAACTTGGGGAGAACACTCTTCAGCCCCCAAGGTATTACCCCTGGTAGTGCAAGTTGTGTACTCACTAGAAAAGATTTAAGCTGGGAAATGTTGTGAAGGGCTAAAAATGTGCAGAGAGATGGTTATTGCAGCTCAGCCGTGTCCCTCTAAGACTGTTCTGTGGGAGAAGCTAAGCAACCTGTTGCAGCTGTCAGAGGAATAAGTCTTTTATCTCAAAGGACTGATCCATAAGGGACTGGTGATCAAGCCCTGCTCTCAGCCAAGTCATTTTCACTACAAAATGTAAGTCTGTTGTCAACATCAGGATATCCCATAGATTTACTGAGTGTATAAGAAGCCCTGGCTCATCAGCCCAAGTCTCTTGCTTTAAATAAAAAGACCAAAAACAATTTTCTTGTGGACACTGGCTGTACTCCTGCATTAAAAAAAAATAAAAGGAAAATGTGCATTAAAAAAAAGGAGGTGTACAACTGAGAGCTATAGGGGGGTGATTCAACCTCCTGCAGTCAGAGAAAGAGACTGTCTTTACTCTTAATTCTGGTACTCTGGCTCAGACCCTAAATAATTGAAGCCAAATTATTAATAGAGAAGATGAGTGACAAATTCCAGATAGTCAAGTCAGGCTGCCTCCTGACATTTTCTGTTGGTAAAAATAAGTAGCCTTTCTTTGCATCTAACAAAAATCTCTTCCCTGGCTTTCCTTGACGATTCCCTCTCCTGTCTCCACCTCCAGAGATGTCTGAACAGTATAATTTCCTTTTATTTTTAGCCATCTTTCATAATTGAAGGTATCTGTGTGTCAAAGAGAAGACATTCCCATGAATTCCTCAACAGGCACTTACTGCAAGTAATTGATGAAAATGAAATATTTAATGGTATTTTATACCTGTGGACTTGGTGACACTGGTGTGTCTCAAAAGCAAAATTTTAATGACATCAGGATGGATGAGCGTGGAGCCATCATCTCCTGGCCTTGCTGGTGCTTCTCCTTTGGGGTCAGTATCAGATGTGGCTGGAGGGGTGAATGAATCAGTGGCAGGTGAGCCCTGGGAAGCTGAGGCTGCTCCTCACCCCACAGTTTCCTGCTTATTCTACTAAAGCCTGGGCACTGCTGCTTGTGGCAAAGGTGGTGTTTCTCTCCTGTCAGGAGTACTCTAGGGTGGGTGCAGTGCTCTCCAGAGATCCAGCTGCATCCAGAGTCAGCTGATCATCTCATCCAAGAACCACTTGGATTCAGATCCAAGGTCCAGCTAACCCAGTGCTCTCTTGGAAGGTGACCAGAGCAGATCCCTCTGGAAGAAGAAAACACAGGAGCTCCTTCAGGTGGTCTCCTTCTGTGTAGGTGCTGCCCACCTGGGTGAGTTTGTACTCACAGTCTTCCTGAGGCACTGTTTTTGTCTTTGCATTTAATAGTCTTGGAAGGACTTTTCTTCCCTGGATTAGCTCACCTTTTCCCAGACTAGTTCTGTGTTCCCATTTTGGTGCTCAGGGAGGCAGATACAGCTCCTGCTTGTCCTCAGCAGCTCAGCTGTATTTTGCCTTGACCTGAAGAGCTACAGCAAGAGCATTTCAAAGAAAGTAGAGGAGCAGAAAGAGCCCCTCAACAGCACAAAGTGAGGCAGGAGTTGGTTCAGTTTAGCACAGACATTAAAACTGACCCTGAGGAACCAAGGCTTTAATTGCATCCACTTTGCAGATCAATCTCTCTTTAATCAAGCTGTCTTGTTGTGACTCACTGCTAGCCCCAGGCTGGCTGTCATGGATGTAGAGAGAGTGGACTTTCATTCTCCTTTGCCATTTCTCCCTCTCTCACCAGCTGATAACATCTCTTCCTGGTGTGCCCTCTTCTAGACTGCCCCCCTCACCTTCCCAGTGCCACTGCTCTGTCCCCAGCCACTTCCCAGCATCTCACAGAAGCTCGTTGGAGAAGAGCAAGGAGAACCCTGTTGTGTCCTCAGATTTAAGGAGGTAGGACCCCACCATCTTGCTGCTGCCCCCAGACATGGATATCAGCTTAAGGAGTCTTTCACTCGTTGCCTGTGTCAATTCCTCCTGGTTTTCTGTTGCAAAAGCCACGGAAGAGAGTTTTTGGTATCCCACAAGCATTTGGGAATCATAACCTGACTGGAATTTATGAATCATAACTAATTGTGTTGCCAGGTATGGGAAGGATTATGTGATGCATGATCTAATGACTCCCAACTGTTTAATCACCTGTGGTGGGTTCTGAGCATGTTGCACAACAGGTAACATAACTGAGCTCTTAAGGTGAAACCACAAAAGGTGTTTTTTTCTGAGGTGTTTCATCATTCTGCTTAGCTCAAGCATCCTTGTGAGTAGTAGGACCTCCTGGCCTAGTGGAAGTAGGCAGGAGTGTTGTCCCAGAAGTCTTCCATCTCAGGGGAATTTCACACTGTGGTAATTCAACAGCAATGGAAGGAATTGCATCTGAGTTTTCCACGAAGCTGGTGTTGCACTGGTGTCCATAGATGCCCAGAAGCCCACATGGTCTCCAAAGGAGGCTGGAAAGGCTCTGCCATCCCAGAGAAAACATCACTGAGGCAGCCCTGTGACTGTAATCTTGCTGTACAGTGTTACCTGCATGTGAGTTACAGAGGGTCAGAGCTACCAAACTCAAGCCATTTGGGCATCATTCATTCACTCCTGTCCACCAAACCCAATGAAACCCTTTACCCTGTGAAGAGCTTCCTCCATAATGAAGATACAAATAAAGAAGGTACAAATAATGAAAATAATGAAGATGTTCCTTGCCTGGCAGTGACAGTCCCCTCCCTGCTGCTGCCCTGGTGCTGTGAGCAGCTGAAGTATGTGGCACCAGCACAATATCCTTAACAACCCCACGGGCTTCAGCTTAGCTTAACCAATATAAATATATCTGCTGTGTGAACAGAATTGCCTTTAATTGCTGAGATAAATTTAAAATAATTGCCCAGGTGCTGTTTAACCTTCCAGGGGCATTTGTGAATGAGCAGGGCTTTTCTGGGTAAGCCCACACTCAGCCCAGGCACTGTCAGTGACTTTTCCCAGACAGCCAAAGCACAATTCTTGCTCTTGAACATCTTCCCTGCAGCCCTTGGATCGGTTTCAAGTGCAAAACAAAACGGTGACATTTTAAGTGTTGCCTCCCACACAGTATCTCTCTTCAGCCTCCGCTGCCGCTTGCTGCGGGTTCAGAAGTCTCTGGTGGACCAGTCTACCCCCAAAAAATGTGGGTTTGCCAAAATAGAAGCATTTTTGCAGAAAGCAATGATTTGGGTGGATGTTTTGCCAGCACTCGTCTCTGGGGCTTGCAGTTTGTTTCAGCATTTTGTGGTTTCTTTTCATTTTGAATTTTCTTTTCTTGCATGAGATACTACTAAAATAAAATATTTTAATGTTTGAAAATAATTATTTGGGGGAGGGGTGGGGGGAAAACATTTGTTTTCAAATACATTTCGAAATGCTAGGATTCCCTGCCCAGCAGTGGTCCCATTTTGCTGTCAGCTCAGAGCATCAGCTCTGGTTACATAGAAGTTAATGCCACTGTGAGAGGACCTGAATATCTTTCACACTAATCATATGCTTTGCTTTGGAGATGGTGAATTATTTAAAATACTTTCTATGGCTTCAGTTTGTCCCACATCACAATCTCATATTTCATTCATGTCAGTCTCAATCGATTGTTTCTTTTCTGGTAGCAGCTGGGGTCTCCTGTCAAGGACCAAGGTACAGTTGATACCTTCCTGGGTGGTGATGGAGAGCAGGGCAGATGGGCTTTGGTGTGGTGCACTAACCCATCTAGAGTGGATGGCTGTGACCTGCACATCCCAGGGTGAGTTGGAGTTGAGTGAAACCAACAGCTGAGCAGAGAAATTACAGAAGCAAGGTGAAGTGGATACCAGGATTCCTGGGTCTAAGAAGAAAGAGCATGGGACAAAAGAAGAAAAGGTCTTCCAAGGCAAGGGGAAGCATTTGTGTTTGATAGAGCTCTGTAAACACTGTTTTCTGACACCAGGGAAAGCTCCTCAACAGTCATAGTGGGAGAAGAGAGTGAAGAACAGTGTGTCCAGTGGGAATTGCTGCAGCTCCTGGCCAAGCAGAGCATCACTGTTGAGGGCTGGAGCCTGCTCAGGACACTGGAGCTAACACCTCTGCACTTCCAAGAAGTGGGATTTTGGGCAACCACGAGCAATAAGCTTGGGATGTCATGAAAAGAGCAATGCCCAGAACAGCACAGAGCCCCAGACTCCCTGCCGAGGAGTTCTACTGTGCTGCTAACTTGGAGGGATCCTACTAAATAACCCAAACCACTTCCTGCAGCACCTGTTTTTCATTTTCTCATGTCTTCTATCCAAACAGTGGCTAGATCCATGTGAAAACTGCTGCCTGCTGAAGTAGCTGGGCTGGGCAGTGCTTGATCTGCATCTCACATCACCACTGGGACAGAGGTGTGATGAGGAGTGACAAGCAGGAGGAGGTAACACCTGTGCCCATGCCTTGGGCAGAGCTGGAGCGTGGTTCTGTTCCAGACTGGAGGCTGTCAGAGTGCATCTCTTCATCACAGCCCTCAATGGAGACAGGTGATACACAGGCACTTGTGGCTGCTCTCAGGCTCTTGGAGATGTGAGAGTATTGCCAGGTGCAGAATATATCAGGAATGGTCACTTAGGAGAGGTCACTTGTGCCATCTTCAGGGCCAAAGTGCTGCCAGCTTTAAATCTCATGTGCATCAAGCCAGATGGAGATGGACAGCCAACCTGAACCCTTGTCCTGCACTGAAGATCTAAAAAAAGCAGCTTCTCCAGGCAGGATGTGGGTTTGATCAGAATCTTCTCTCGCCCTGGCTGGGACCCAGCCCTGTACATTGGTGGTTCCTCAATTGCCATGGAGTTGCATGCTTGCAGTTCGTGTGCCAAAGACAAAAACCCCACAGCAATTCCCTCTGATCCTCATTTTCTCCAACGTTTTCTCTAACTCCACCAAGCAATTAGTCAGCAGCAGTGGACACTTTTGGCAGAGTCAGGAACCCTCTGCAATGGAGATCCTCCCCTTGCTTTCCTTCCTGGTAAAAGAACCTGAGTGTCCCACTTGCTCCCTGGCCTGGAGAGGACCTGGCAGTGCAGATCTGCAATCCCAGAGGATTTTGTACTTCTCAGCACCTGGTCAAGCCAATGTGATGAACGTTGTTCCTGGATGTGGTCTGGAGGGCAGGCAGAGGTATCTCTCAGGCTGATTGAAGCCTTCAGTAGGGAGGAGAGCTGTGGCCCTCCCAGCTGCCTGCTTGTTCTTCAGCTTTCTCTTTCTGAAGGGCTTCAGGAAGCTGCAGAGATGTAGAGATATTTTTTTCTCCTCTTTCTTGAAAGTGTGGCTAAAAATAAAGGGAGTATTGAAACTAAGCCCAGCCTAGGAAGCAGAGTGTGTAGGTGTGGTGGTAACCAACACCTGGGGCTGTGAGTCTTCCCAGGGGAGCTGGCACCCATCTGGCAAACATGTTCTCTCTTTCTTTGCATTCTTTCTTTGTCGCCTTGTCAAAGAACACATGAGATGATGAATCTAAAGTAATTTGTTGAAAATGGCTTAGACATGTTGTTCCAGTTATAAGGACAAAAAGACAAGGAGAGGACAATAGTTTTCATTTGGAAAACTGGCCAGGGACCCCCAAGATGCTACTGTGATCTCTGCTTTTAGTCCTGACTGAAGGTTTATAGAGGGGGATTGTAGAAAACAGAGATGGCAGCTCCTGCTTTTTGATGGCAGCCCAGGATGTCTCTGAGATTTTGCCCTTTGCAGGTGTAAACAGAGAAGCAGACAAGGTGTGGTGCGTAGGGATGAGTTATTGGACAGCCCTGGATAGCAAAGGGGAAAGGTTTAATGGAAAGGGGAAGTGAAACTGTGGAACCTTAGCTCAAGACCTGCAAGGAAGGCTGCCATGGCAGTTGTGTCATGAATTACAGGTTCTCCATGGCTTTGCAGTGTGCACTTGCCAGCCCCACAGTGCCCTCCACATTCATGCCCTCCCAGTGCTTGTGGGTAGGTCTTGTGGGTGTGATGGGGAGACACAGGTGTCCCTTGAAGGTTGGGGACTTGTAGGGCCTTTGCATATAAAACACATGCATGATGGTACCACAGTCCCCAGAATACCCATGCCATAGCAGTGGGGATTGAGTGGGCAGATGGGCATTCATGTGTCAGTCCTTACAGCCCAAGTGCTGCAGCTGCTGTGGACAAACATGGATTTAACGCCATCTGTAATGCAATGGAGACTAATGTTTGGTACAAAGGGGATTTGCCTCCATTGGGTTCAGTAAATGACTTGGTGATGCCATGGCTTTGGAGCAGCTCATATTCTCCTTTTGCATGGCCAGGAGGGACTCTGTGGAGCCCTGGGGATGGGACAGATCCCCTGTGACATGAAGAAGCCCAGGTAATGGATAAAGGTATCACAAGTGGGACAGTGAGTGTGCAAGGTGAGTTTTATGAGCACAGAGGCATCTCCAGGGCACTGTGTGGCAGCTCAAGAGGCAGTAGTAAGCACAAATTTACTGTTTGTACTCCAGTGTGCAACTTCTCAGAGATGGGCTTCCAGGGACAGTCTGTCCTGTGCTGCCTGCAGATACCAGCAAAAGAAGCAGCCAGAAACATTGCCTAAACCCCACATTTACCTCCCCTCCCACCATCCATCACCCCTGCTGACATAAACGTGTGCTTGGAAGCAGTTTATTCCCTGTCAGCCTTTTCCTGCTTATCTGGAGCCAGTGGGGAGAGCAGGAGCTTGATCTCACAGAGGGACCCTGCAAATCCTCAGATGAATGCCCAGACTCAGGGCCAGTTCCCAGGGGGATAGGGGTGGATTGGATACTTAATCACAGCTTGTCTGGGGAAGGTGAGGAAGTCTGAATAAAGGTGTTAACAGCTCTTAAAGGCTTTCCTGGTTCATGAAGGGTGCTGCCTCAAAAAGATTATCTAGAAATATTATTAGCTGAGCTGGGAAAAAGTTGTTTGGTTTTTTTTTCCACCTCTGGGCTCTTTGCAGCCACCCTAAATCTGCTTGAGCCATGGAGACAGGTTGTATTGTTTTGGGGGTGGAGGGGGAAGTGTTGGCTGTCAGTGGGTCAGCAATTAATTGGTTTATTCCTTTCTCACAGTTATTTTCTATCAACATCTGCTAAAACCTCAGGGCCCACTTTGTTGCAGCTCAACAAACAGGAACCCCAGGGATTTCCACTGGAGGGGGGGGGGACCCTAAGCCACCAGGTCGGCTTTGCCATGAGGTCCCCTTTCCCCTGCCAAGCCTCTTTCACTGTTGTCTCATCTTAGGAGGAAGATGTGATTAGTGATTAGTGTTTTCTGCCATCAGACATCAGCTGAGGGATAAGAACCACGTGCCCAGAAGAGGAAAGAGCTGCCATGGGTGGATGGTAAGTGAAAGGAGAGAAGTGCCTGCTTTTCTCTGAAGGAAACTTGCCTTCTAATACCTCCCTGCCCCATTAATTCAGACAAATGCTCTCATTCAGCCCTGTGCTACCTTCCCTTCTGGCACAAGTGGCCCTTAGCCACATATTCCTCTCTTCCATCTTCTGCTGCCATCTGGAAAACCATTTCCTATGAAACCAGCTATGTTGGAGCCATGTTCTTGTTTCTTTGTGGCTTTGTCACAACTCTAGTGTCTTTGCAAGTCAGAAACAGGGGGTGCCATCAAAGCAGAAACTTTGTGCACTGCCAGCTGCAGCTCAGCCCAGTTTCTGCTCACCAGCTCCCCTCCTATAAAGGAGCCAACGTTGGTGGTGGGGCCGTGCTGGCACAGCTGTGCCCAGCAGCAGGGTCTTGCTGGGAGCAGTGCAGATGGCTCTCTTATGGTAATTGCCATGGCACTGCATCTCGAGCTAGAAAATTGCCTTTCAGACCAGAGCAGGGATAGAGAAAGAACATGGCTTTGGCCTGAAGGATTTTGATATTTGTATTTTGGCATCATTTTGGCTTGGAGTGAAAAACATTTTGAGTCCTAGGAAGGGGATGGAGCTCAGACTATGAAACCACTAGTGCAGGGTAGTCTTCTCTCTGCTATGCCAGCCTGAGTTCCCCAAAACTGGCTGGCCAAGTGGGAAAACCTTTCCATGGAGAAGTTAGTTTGGAATCACACAGTCCACAGGGAACACTGCCTGTTGCCATGCTGCTGTTTCTCTCCCAGCTCTTCCTAGATCTTTAACAGGAATCAGACACTCTGAATAGAGTCCCATAGGCTTCGTGGTTGTGTTGATTTCTAATAACTAAGTTAACCCCAGAGAAAGCCTAATGAAAGCAGCAGATTTCCAGTTCTCTTCTTTTGCAGCAGACTGTCCCTTTCAAACATCAAGCACGGCAAGCCCAGACCGGATCCTTGTTCTCCTTGGGGATCAACCTGCAGGGATGATGAGAGAAACAGAACAAGTCACCAGCCCTTTCCAGAGCTAAACTGCAAAACCACAGGCTTCACCAGAGCCCTTTGAGCCAACCCATCTCCCAGCAGAGTCCCTATCCCTTTCTTTTCACTCAGAGCTGGAAATAATGACAGGTATGGAAAATCCATTACAAATAATTAAAAAGCCCTCTGTGCAGTGCTGCCAGCTCTGTAAGCACTTCCCCAGATGCAGGGAGACCACAGAGCACTCCCTGGAGCAAGTGGACACAGGTGGTGCTGGCATCCATCTGGAAACAGCTCAAGGGGGGTGGTTAGGCTGGACTTTCTGGTTGTCTGGACCCTTTCCTCTTTAGCACGACCTCTTGCCAAGCCCTGCAGCCTCTCTGTCTGGAAAACCTAGCAGAATGGAGAGATACCTTCTTTCGTCAAGACAGAAATATTATTTTGCATCTGAATTGATTTTTTTACCTCCTTAAGTGTTCACCAAGTTAAGAAGTAAGGGGCTCTGGCTGGCCAATCTACAAGGTAGCCATGGGATAGAGGGGAAGGGACCAGGTGCTGCCCAGCTTGGCACTGCCAGCCAGCATGTTGCCATGGGAAGGGAGAGGTGTTTGTTGGCCAAGGGCTGTAGCAAAACCCTGTTATCAGCTGCAGCCCACCACAGGCTCTTCCCTATCTGTCTGCTGGCACTTGAAGTAGCACATATTGCTGAGTAGCTCCTGTGTGCCCATACTGAACCCCAAGGGCTGTGTCCATATCCAGAACCATGATTTTTCTCCGAGGGTTCCTGGAGCAGGCAGGAACCAGGACTGGAACCAGGACAGGAACCAGGACAGGCTGTTTTGGTGCTGGGCTCTTGTTATTGTGTTAAGTATACAAGAAAGCAAAGGGTCAGTATCCCTGATGTGCAGACAAGGTTTGAGTTAAGCTAAGCTCTAACATGTTCCAGTGTCCCTTTACTTCTAGAAGGCTATTTCTGGTAAGACATTTTTGGGGAAGGAAGTGTGCAGTGTGGCCAGCAGGGTGGCATGAGGAGCTCTGAACTTAATAGGCTGGATAAAGGCAGAGAGATGTTAAGGAGAAACAACTGGACAAGGGGCTTGTCACAGGCATCTCCTGCCTTATTCTTCCAGCTCTCCCCAGCTCCCTGCAGACTTGAATTCTGCAAAACAAGTTAGGTTGTAGCCACTGTGGCCAAATAGATGTACCTGGTTAGTCTTGTGTTAGGGATAAATAGGTGCATGTGATGGAGAGGAGACCAAACACTCATTCTTGTCTTGAAGAGTCTCATGTTAGAAGTGAAGGACCAGAGTTCACACCACAGCTTATGATTCATCAGACTTCTCCTGCTGTTGATGCTGTATTTCTCTTAATCATGTAAGGCTTATTTTCCCACACTAGAAAATTAATTCAGCCCTGTGGCAAAGCTGAGGGCTGGGAATTTTTAATTACTGTTTGTACAGTGCTTTGGGGCTCTGGAGTGGATGATGCTGGAGGCCTGGGAAGGCCTTCATATTATATATTGGCAGATTCTTAAATTTTATTTTATATGTGAGCCCTGAGGTGCTGTCAGCAGCTCCCTCCTGATGCTTGGGGCTTCCTAAAGCAAGTAGAGCAAGTACCCCTCTCCTGTAGCCACTCACCACTGCTGAGCACAGGAAGAGGGGGACCTGCTGAAGTCCAGTGTCCCCCTCCAGCCAAGATAAACTCAACCAGCATGTGCCTGTAAATATCCACCTGCTACATAGGGGAAAAGAGGCATAAGCTCTCCCCCCACAAGGCTTTCCCCATCAGAACATCTCTTCCCTAGGCAGTGCAGCCACATCCTATGTTACCCTTCCTGTCCCCTGACCCCTGCTCAGAACACCACCTCCTTAATTATAATCCATCAAATTCCTCTCTCCTCCACCTGGAAAGAATGAGATTTGATGACAGGGAACAAGTGTGACGGCATAAGTCTCTTTTCATGGGAAAGGAAATCTATCCAGCACGCTGCTGGGAACCCTGCTTTGCCTAAACCCTGGCATAATGCAGTAAGAAGTTAAGGCTCTTAGTGGATGAGCAGAGCAGGAGGCTGCTAAGCCCGTCTGGGGCTGGGTGGTCAAGTGCTCTGCGCTGCACCCAGCGCGCGGCGTTTGGCACAACGGGGCAGTTGTGGCCCCACTGCTCTGGCATCAGCATCCCCCACTTGCTCAGCATGGGATGCAGAGAGCATGGGCTGGGAGCAGCCTCTTGCAGGTCAAAGCCAAGGGTTCAGATAATGATTTTGTAAAGAATAGGAGTGTTTGGAGTGCCTCCCTGGGGCAGTAGGGCTGTTTGAGGGCTGTTTTCCCCACCTCTCCTCTCCAAAACCACCCCGCAGTCTGGTGTTCTGTTTGGTAGAAAAGCCTGTATCTGAAAAATAAGAAACAACCTGTGTGACCGTGCCTAGATGCCTGTAGTGTGGCAGCATACAGACTGGTTACTGTTCCTTCACTACAATAGGGTGTTAATTTTCTGTTATAGCCTTTATGGAGAAAGAAGTCAAAAGATATAGATAACCTGTACTGGGAAAAGGTTTGCTGTGCAGGAATACATCCCTCTGGTACAGTTCATAATAACCTTAACTATTAGGGAACTGCTTACGATGAAAAACTCTGGAGCTGTCCCAATGGCAGCCCTATGAAGCAGCACAGGAGAGAAATCAGTGAGCAAGGACTTTGAACAGCCTTTTGGGGAATGAATGGTTGTCCTGGGGTGTAAAAGTAACAAAATTGACTCCTTCTTGCATTTGAGACAATGGTAAATCCCTGCAATTCAAATCAAGGGGAATGAGCCTACTTGGCATCCCTGCTTGCCTTCCTCAGGTCCTAATCTGTCCCCATCAAAATCCCTGGTTGGAACTTTTATAGGAACCAGGGACAGGAGCTTGCTCACAAGTGAGGATGGATGGTGAGTGCTCTGGTGGTTAAAGAAATAGCAAAGGCTGCATTAACCCATCCTCTGTGCCCTGTCTGTAAGTTGGCAGGTCTGATGGGTGTGCTGTGTGGTTAAAGAGACCAGTGCTCAGAACAGGGCATCTGAGGACGTCAGGAGGACAGTGAAAGCCTTGTCACACAGCTTAAAATCTCGCAGCAAGTGTCTATTAATAAGCCATGCCTATGCTTCCTCCAGGTATTTACAGACTCCTTTCTCCCTGTTAGCTTTGAAAACCACAGCTCTGTTTTGACACAGCCAGTCCGCTTCTTTTAGTGATGCATTTGCTACCACAAGTGTGTTTGGCTGGGAAAGAGTGTCACTAAAAAAATACCTCATTTTAAAAACCAACAGGATTTCCCTCTAAAAATTGTGGCTGTCTCCAGAAGAACAGTTTCAGCTTGTCCTCTTGGAGCCTTTTTGCTCTGGAGGTGGTGGCTGGCTGGCTTTCAATGCTGGCTGTGGACAGGTGCCACCAACTCCATGCAAAATATAGCAGTGACAGCATCAGCCCAGCTGGCAAGGTCACATCCCCTTTGTGGGCTGTCCTGGGGGCAGATTGGGATTCCTGGGTGCCCTTAGGGGCTGCCAGCATGTGGGGACCCACCAAGACCCCTGAAAGGTGTCTGGCTTCTTAACCCTCACCCAGGGCTAATCTTGTGCCATGCTGATGCTTCACCAAGTGAGCTGCAACTGTCATAGCTGCAAAATGGGGCTGAGCCTGGCTTGTGAGTCAGGTTGGGCTGGAAAAGTAGGGAAAAAGCATTTTCAGCCCAGAGGAAATGAAATGGAAACTGGGACCTCTGAGCTCCCCCACCCTTCCCCATGGAGAGCAGTGAGGTGCAGACAACAGTTCCCAAAATCCAGCATGTGCTGTAACTCAGTTGTACCCTCTGAGAATCTTCTTTTTGCCTTTAGGTGTGAAACCTCTGCTGGAGTCGCTTCCTTCTCTGCAGCTGGAGTCAGAGACAAATGAAAGAATCGTTGGTAGTGAGCTGTTCATGGAGAAATTCATCTTGATACTTGCATCACTAGGACAAGACAAGGCAGCAGGGGAGCTTTGCTACCATGGTTAAGGACAGCACTCTGAGGAGGTTGGGAGCCTCGAGGTCCTGCAAGTGGTAAGAGCATGTTTCAGCATTGCTTGTTTGCAAGAGAAGAACCCAATTTGCATTGCTGGAAAAGCAGCCATGCAGAAAACCACAAGAACCCGTTGTTCTGGTCAGGCCCTTGGATTCTGTCAGGATTGTTTGAATACTCCTTCACAGTGAGTATTCCCACTGGGTTGTCTTGCTGTTTGCAAGGCCTCTTGGGATGGGGAAGGTGCAGGTAAGCTGGCAAGCAGGATTGCCCCGAAGCATCGAGCTGTATTCAATTAGCCCACCTCCACTGCAGGAACATGGCTAGCTGGCAGCACATCACCCCTCCTGGTAAATTAGATACCACACGGTGGCTTAGTCACACCAGAGAAGTAAATGGCTCACAACTTGCTGAGACAAATTCCTCCCAGTTTTAATTAGCGTGTGATGCTGGAGTGCCTAAAACACTCTCTCTCTGCCCCTGCCTGTGTTTACACTTGGTGCATCAAGCCAGTTTGGATTCAGGTCTCCAAATATTTGTAGTTAGCAAATACTGTTCAGTTTTGTCTCTGCATTTCGCTGGAAAAGACAGATTTGTATCCCCAGTCTTTTCAAAAACAAAGGGATGGATGCCCAGGTCCCAGGACTTAAGCAGGAGAGCCAGAGCTGCTTGCCTGGCTTCTCCTCTGCTCAGTGTCACCTCCAAAAAGAGGTGGCAGGAGACGAGGCTGCTGGCTCCATGGGATTGGAACAGAAACCATCTAGCAGGAACTAATAGAAGTGAGAGCTCTTAGCACTTAAGGCTTGATTCTGCCTTTGCTGTGTGTTCTTTATATCCCATCCTGTAAAAGAGGTTGCAGGTCATGTGTGTCTGTGGATGGTGCTTGTTTTTGCAGGTATTTCTGCAACAGGTAGAGCTGGCTTGGTGGGATTTTGACCACTTGAATTGTCACCCTTGGGTGTCCCTGTGCAAACTGGGGTACAGGAGTTGAGCAGCCCTCAGAGGGAGCCCAGAGCCAGCACAGGCTGGAGAGCTCCAGGCAGGGCTGGGTTAGATTTGGTTTTGCTGTGACTTTAAGATGAGATGCTTTTGTCTGGATGGCTTGGGCCATCTCACTGTTTGGAAACAGAGTATTTCTACTGAGCTTTTGATGTTTGAGGATATTCTTTGCTTTCCACAGCTCCCGCTCTTCTGTTGTATTTTCCTTGCTGATGTGAAGTCAGCCAAGTAACTGAGGCGTTTTCATGTTATCCTCCCTAATTCTGATGGTGTCATGGATGTTCCCATTCCAGTTAGCACACACTAGCCAGCCTTAGACTCAGCACTATCTGACAGAAAATGCACTGAAAATCTTAAAAGCAGTCTGCATTTTAACCTTGGTTGTCCTGCACAGCTTTCAGGATGCAGTGATGCATTTTGCTGGTTGCAAAGAACCCTATTGACAGTTGTTAAATAATTGTTTCATTTGCACTAACACAGCACAGAAAATCCATGTCCCTGAGATGTGCTAGAGACAAGTGTTGCCCTTATATGAAGACCTAAAAGGTTAACTTAAAGATCTGGAGTCTGTTGACCCTCCAGCTTGTTGCACAACCTTTCATACATGTAAAAAGGGATGTGAGAGGCAGTCTGGTTGGGCTTACCTGTTCATACTGGCAGCAGGGCATGGTTGCTCTGCAGGGATGGATGGGTTTGAACATGCCTGGCACTAAGGCACATGCTTAGAAACTTCCAGCTCATAAGCACTCACTCTCTCTTCCAGAGGTGCTTGTCTGAACCTGACTGCAGTGAGCTGGATGCCAGATAAGGGCCACCATGCTCACCTTTGTCAGTCTGTAATGACTGCAGCATTGGTTTCCAGAAGCACTGGGGGACACAGAGCCATGGCAGCAGCCCTGGAGGCCTCACTGGTGGCAAGCACTGCCTTGGGACCAGCAGAGCAGCCCCAGATGGCAAGGGGACAGCTTGGCTCTGAAGCAAGGGAGGGGAAGAACCTTTTTGGCTCTGATAAATGATGCTGTTCTCAAAGTAAAATGGTGCATGAATTAATACTTTATTCCTCCCACCCAGACTCTGTTGCTGGGATGTTTTATTTTGTCAGGCCTCTGCATGGCTTGGGTTTGGTGACCCCAGGCCCTGAGACATATGTTGAGGACTTGATGCATGGTAATGGTTGAGCATGTATAGTTAATCCAGCTGGTGACCAGGGAGCAATCCCATGACAGCCTCATGGGTTTCTGACTATGTTATAGCACTGTGAAGAAGAGGATATGCACCATGTTCCACCTTGGAAATGTGTTTGCTGTGTTTGGCTTTAATTGGGATACCCAGGAACTGAGAGGGTTTTCTGCAGCAATCCGAGTGGCTGGAAGGCTCAAGTGCTGTAGTACCTGGCATTCTGTCTGCCATCTGCTCCGGGCTGTAAGACTGATAAGCCAAAAAGGGAATATAGGATTGCATTTGCCCTTTCTCCCAGCATGGTTTAGGAGTAGCAAAAGGATAAGTCAGGAGACATTTCAGCACTTACCTCTTGTTTTTACAGAAATCACTATATGTTGGACTAGATGATCTTTCGAGGTCCCTTCCAACCCCTAGGATTCTATGATTCTATGTTACTCTTGCCTTTGCATATTTTATAGCACTTTAAAAAGCCACTGTAGCTAATCTGGAAGTTGGCTTGTTCAGAGAAGCAGACATAAAAATCCCTCATTTGGTGCCAAGCTATTACATTTCCTAGTGTCTGAAAGGCAATCACTGTTTTGTGTCCAAAGAGTTGGGCTTAACTGCCCCAGTCTCCTCGTGGTTGGTGAGAACAAAAACATCAGCACAGCATCTTGGAAAGTTGTGCTGTATTGTTGCCATACAATGCAGATGTTTTGGTGGCAAAGGCAGCCTCCACCTAAGGGCTGACTGTTAGAGGAGGAGCAGTGTGCATTTGTGTAGCTTGGGAAAAAGAAGTAGTCAGATTGAAAAGGACTGACATCAGAAAGGCAATGCCAGAAGGTTGGAGGAGTAGTGATCCTGGAGCAGTGAGCATCCCTATAACAAGAAAACGTGGTTCATGGGGAGTATGGGTTACAAAATGCTGTCCTGAGTCCCTCAGAGCTAGTGAGGGGTTGGGTATTTATAGGATTTCCCTCCTGTTTGGCTGTTACTACCACAAAATGTGCAGGAATCACTGATCTTTGGAACAGCTTTGTCTCTTCCTAATTTGCCTGAAGGTGTTTGGAGGTTCAGCAGTTATAGGTGGTATCTATGTGCATGCACAAATATTCAGTGTGGTCACATAAACCCTCTTCCCTTAGGAAACCAGGCTAGAAATGTGGTCTCTCTGAGTGCTTGACTCAGTGTTCTGTCTTTTAAGGGCTGTTTCCATGTCTCCTTGCCCTCTTCACTGGGCATTTCATGTGTGGGTTTGTTGGAGGGGAGAGGGAGGAAGACACACACCGGGGTAAGAGATGCTGGTTGTCTCCAAAGCTCTTGCTCTGTTCCCAGTCATGTAATGGGTAGGTCACCTTGGCCCTTCTGCTGCTGCACAGAACAGCTTGACCAAGCCTAAACCCATTGTCCTCTTCAAAAACTGTCCCTGCTGTGGGAGGAAAGCCATCCTCAAACAGGGAAGGTAGGCAGACAGGCTGGGTGTTTGGGTGTCCAGCCAAGGGGACAGCTGGGAGCTGGCCCAGGTGGCAGTGTCAGCCTGTTCAGCTGGTGCAGAGGACAGCCGGGGTCTGGCAGTAGCAGTTGGTGCATTTCCTGACTGTAACCTACTTAAGGGGAAGGCTGAAATCTGTTGCAGGAGCAAGCAGCCAGGAGCATTGGGTGCTGGAGGGAAAAGGAGCATGATTCAGCCACCTGAAGGCATGTCCCTGTAGGAGAATTACCTTCCCTCTAAAGCAGCAGGCATTGCTCTTAAGTGTTATCAAGCTTTAATCGGTTCCCTAGGTGACATCCTGGTAAGTGGATTTCCCAATTAAGCACACCCCGATTAAGTGGGATGTACTGTAATTACAGTGTGCTCAGGGCTGGGAGCAAATCAGATCCGCTTGCAGCAGAAGGGCTGGATCGAAGCTCTTCCGCCTGGAGTGGGCTGTACCAAGGCATTTCTGTAAGCCTGGAGGTGGGCAGGCAGGAGCTGGGATTTTGCAGCCACCCCTGCCATGCTGGTCAGGACTTTCCCTGCAGAAGGAGCATGTTGGAGGAAGCCCTGATGCCACATCTTTAAACCCTCTGATACAGGAGCTAATTCCTTTTGAGGTTGCACTCCCACGTCCCTTGTTGGTCCCCAGTCCTCTGGGTAAAGCTTTGCTCCAGCCAGAGCAAACACCTGTTTGCAGAGATGCAGTGCAAAGGGAGGTGAAACCTGTGCCAGGAGTGCACAGGAGCTTGGCCAGTTTGGAACTGGAGCAGGGCTCTAGGTCTGAACATGGGCCCTCAGACCAGGCCAGATTGGATCTGCCTTGCCACTCACCAGGTTTATCCAATTGCTCCATGATTTGTACCCCACTTGGCTAGGAGGTGATCTAAGTGTTGTGCAGCATCTTTGCCCTCCAGGCTCCCAGTCCCCAGGGTCGTGCTGGCTGGTGTGTGTTGCTGATGACTGTGGTGCTTCCAGGTGTCTCGTACCTATAGGGAAGATGCTAAAAAGCTCTTGCACCCACCACACTTACATTCTTCTCTGAAATTGCAGAGTGGGGGGCAAGAGCCCCTCTAGTTCCCAGAGGTGAGATGTTACATTTTGGGGTGACCTATGAGCTGATTTTTAGCTGCAGAGAGAACATTACAGTGGGATAGCAAGGGAAACCCATGAGCTGCTCTTGGTTTTGAGAAGTTAACTGTGTCTACATGAGTTGGATCTGTCCTGTGTGGGTGTGGGTTGATCCTGGTACCAGCAGCCACAGACACCCCCTTTCACTGGGCTCACTCCACAGCCCCCATGGAGGACACACTGCCGGTGGCCTGCACCACTGCAGCACCTCATACCCCCTCATAACCCCTTGCTGAGGCCTCCTCCCTTCCTGCTGTGCCCATCCCTCTCCCACCCAGCAGCTTTCCTCCTCCTCCAGCCAGGCTGCTGCATCCCCACCATGCTTGTAGCCAACCCCTCGTATCCAGCCTCTCGGGCTGTCCAGCCAGCCGTGCCGGTGTGTGCAGTGACAGTGCAGCTGTTCTACCCTCCACTCCTCTTTCTGCTGCTTTTTCCATACTGCTGGTTTTGCAGTGCCACCCACTGGCAGAGGCTTCCCAGAATTCTTCCTGTTCAATTCTTCCCTGCCACAGGTGATGCTCCAAAGATGAAATGTTAAAAGGATGGGTCTAGTGGGTTTAATTCATGGAGTGCATCGTGTAGGTGCTGGCCTGGGACATCTGGAAACTTTTGGCATCCTTTCTGGTCTATCTCAGTGTATGCCAAGTCCAAGCTGCAAGCTCGCTGGGTTGGCAGAGTCCCAGGAGCTGGCTCAGGCTGTGTTTAAGGCAGCTCATACTGGCTCACCCAGTGTCCAGCCCCACACCCTGCCTGCAGAGTGGCAGAGCAGGCCTCTGCAGCAAGGTGGGCTCCCATCCCTCCTTGCTGGGTGTGCCAGATCAGTTTGTGTAGGTTCTGTGTTCATGTATTTCTCAAGCAGGTTAAAACACAACCCCCTGGCTGACACCAGGAACCGTGCTGTACATTAGGATCCTGCAGTCCAGCTGGGAGCATGCTCCCGGGGATGGAGCCTGGGGGGACTTGGGCGGGAGAGGATGCTTTGGGGTCACTTCATTCAACACTCAGCCTGGTCTCCTTGAAATTGCCTGGTCCCTTTCTGACCCCATTTTTACTGTCGTCCCCAGTTTAATGCCCCATGGGATCCCAGTTCAGAAACAAGAGGAGAGACAGCAAAGAGACAGAGGTGTGCAGCAAGCAAGCCCGCAGGGTTCTGCTGCCACGGTGGGACCCAGTCGAGGCAGCTGAAACCAGCTCAGTGCCCGGACATCATCACCGTGTCGATGCTGCAGCAACGCAGATGAACCACCAGGAACTTTCTCCCCAGCCTTCTAACAGGCAGTGAGTTCTTGCTTAAAAAAAAGCCTGACAAATGGCACCTTGGGGGCGTCAAGTCCTGGAGTACTGTCTTCTGAAAAGTATGAAAAGGCACCGGAGGGGAGCCTGGCACAGCCTCCCTGATGACAGTAATTAAAGGCTTTTGCACTCAGGCACTGGGAGCTGCTCCTCTTGCAAATTGGCCTTGATTGAAGAGGAAGAGAACGATTAGGCTGAAGGGGAGTGATGGGGGTGGCAGGCGAAAACACCGAGGTAAGTCACAATTTGTCTTCTGATTTTTTTTTTTTAGTTCCTCTCTCCCAAAAGGTGTCCATGTGGGAGGAGGGAGCAGTGCTCCAGCTCCACACAGAGCAGCTCTGCTGTGGTCCTGCCCATGCAGTCCCAGAGCAGCACCCAGTGCTCTGTGCAGCTGCCCCTCTTGGGAAAGGCAAGGGCTGGATGCCCCAGGGTCACCCATCCTTTTGCAGAGCTGGCAAAAAGGTTAAATCCTGACCTGGGCTGTGCCCCTAGCTCCCTGTGTGGGCTGTACCCTTGTACCCCCTATAAACCCTAGGGGTTACAGCTCTTTCCCCTGTTTTAATTGTAAAGGGGGTGTTAATAGCTTGTTCAATCCAGGTTTTGCCGTTTTATTTATTTTAAATCCCTGTCTTTGTTGGTGCTGTTTGAATACATTTCAGTTCAGTGAACCATTCCTGCAGCAGAGCTGACAGCACTTCCTAAAGTTTTGTCCCTTCTCAGATCTGCAAGCACCAGAGATGTCCCAGCTGTGGCTGGGGTCCTCCATGGAGCAGTTTTTCTTGAAGTACTCAGAGAAGTCACTGTGGCCTGAGCAGAGATGCTACCTCCAAACCCAGCCAGCTGCTTCACAGCTCAGGGACAAGGAACTGGTCCAAAATTCAACCAAGAGCCTCTGGCCCCCAAGTCTGGAGCATTAACAGTCAGGTAAAGCAATTTATCTTGAGTTATGGCAGGACAGAGCAGCTCTCTTGTCCTGGTGTGATGGGCAGCTAAATAAGTGGTCTTTATTTTAGCAACCAAAGAAGAGATTTTGATCCTTGCTCAAGGAAGCTTCTGGTCCAGTCCTGCAACTGCTTTATTCAGTGAGTCCCTGCAGGGATCCAGCTTCCCTACAGGAAGACAGGGAAGCAGACCCAGTGCTCTACATTTGGAGCATGTTAATATTTGGACCAGTAAGTAGTGTTCTTAATCTAGTGCAGTAATTGTGTGTTACAGGACAGGAACTCTGCAGGGCTACCATGAAATTCAGCACAGCTCATGAAAAATGCAGGCTGTTCCAGAGGCAGGGCTGCAAACCCCTGTCAGGAAAAAACCCTGTTGCATCAGGTGAAACCTGTGTTTCAGTGAAAAGGGTGATATGATTGAAGAAGGGACAGACAAAAATGCTTTACCTGCTGGCTTGGGTGAGGTGTGATACCTGTCCCTCTCTGTGTGCACTGCCATGCTGCCACCCCTTCCTGCAGCAGGGGTGGGAGATGCTCTGCCTAACCAGGCTCTGGCTCCTGCACTGTCCTCCTAAATCCTCCCTCACCTTTCAAAGAGAAAGCTTCTCGATGGAGGGAGCAAGGTAAGGGAAAGAGGGAAAAACAAACAATTTGTTTCTAACTCCTGCTGGCTGGAGAGGCATGGTTACTATGAGAGCCAGGCTTGTGGCACTGGATCATTCAGCATGGTGTCTGTGTGCATGGCAGGCTTTGTGCTCTTGAGGGTCATCTTGAGAACCTACTTGAAGCCCCTGAATGCTTTGCATCCAACCTTAAGTAACCTATTAAACTCTTGCAAAATGGCTCATACAGCCACAGGCAGCAGCACTGCAGCTATGAGCAGCCAGCTGCTGGAGGAGCAGGTAGGTGATGTTGCAGGGATGATGATACCCCAAGAGCATAGAGACAAGTGGGATCAAACTGGCATTGCAAGGTGATCAGTGGCACAGTGTTTGGGCAGGGCTGGTACTCCTCTCAGTTGGTGTGTGCTCCTCATGGCAGTCACACCAGGTTGCCTGCAAACCTGCAGTGCTTGAGGAGCTGGATCACATCCCACACTTATTTTTCCTTCAGAAGGTAGAAAAGAAGAAGAGAGAGCATATTTTATATTTTATTCTCCAAAACAGAAGAGAAGCTGTGTTTCCTTTCCTCCCCAAAGCATCCAGGTTTTGTCCTGATCCTGCTCTGTGTTACTAAGGGAGCAGGAATATCTCACTCGATGACATTGTCACCATTTAAACCACAGTCAGTCAGGCTGGCTGGTGGGTTCAGCTGATTGCACTTTGCAACAGTACAGCAAAGCCAACAGAAAAATATTTTTCATTTCTGTGTTCTCCTTCAAAATCCCCACAGCTGCCTGCAAGCCCTGTGCCACATTTGGCTACAAAAGGTTCCTGAGGGCTTGCAGAGTTGGGCCCCACAGGGGTGTGAAGGGGTTTTTAACCCCACTTGGTGCCAGAAGGCACTGCCATGGCCCTGCTGCTCATCTCTTCTGGTTATGCACTGGTGTGACTCGACAGCAGATGACAGAGGTTAGGAAAAGGCCTGAGATGGCTGGGATGTCGTTGCCATGGAAATCACACTGTGTCTGGAACAGCAAGAACAAGAGCAACTCAAAAAGTAATGATGTGTCACATTGATTAAGGGGGAGTAATGGGGATTTTGTTTGGGAAAAGCCTCGTGCTTCGAATAATATGAATCCATATGCCCCATCTCCCTGTTTGCCTCCCCCTGAAGGGCTCTACCAACAGGAAATAATCTGATTTGTTTTGACTGGGGGTTTCTCCAGGGAATACTGACATGGTTCCTGCCCATCAGCTGTGCTGCACAGCTCCACCATCCCAGGATGAAAGGCTCCAAGTCAATGCAATATTCATTCACTTCCTCTTTTCTCCTTCATTCATTTCTTCATCCATTCATCTCCTTCATTCACATTTCCCCAGCCTTTTAATGAGCAGTGCTTAGCCTCTGCAGCCCTGCAGAGCCTTCCCCTGGTACACTCTTCACTGCAGATGGTTGTCTTCAGGCTTATTTATTTTACTAGGCAAAGCTCAGCACTGCTGGAGCAGGGTTGTGTTGTCCCCAGCTGGGCACTTGGGTCTCTAAAACCCCTCGCAATTCCCCCTGGGTTGTGCTGTTTTACATCTTTATGATTCTTTTTCTGCTCTAATTTCCCTCTCAACCAGCTCCCATGCTCTCCCTAGGAGCCCATCACAGTGCTGATGCCCCTGCCCTCAGGAGCCCTCCCAGGGGCACAGGGGATGGCTTGGTGGGAGGTGGTGGTGGTGGCATTGCCAGGCAGGCAGGAGGAAGCCCAGGGGCATCACTGGAGCACTGGTGCCACGTGCTTGCTGCTGAGCAGAGCCACAGGAATAAATAATCCTTTGGGCTGTGACACCCTCTGCCTCCTACAGCCATACCAGTGCCTTTTGTGTTGCTGGAGGAGTGTGGGGTGATTTCTCTCAGCCTGGTGTCCTGCTCTCACAAACCAATTCAGCAGGGAGGGGTGTGGGTGATAGCCCCTGGGTGAGCTCCAGGCTTGGGCCTGGAGAGCAGAGCTGGGGCCAGACCCCTGGCATGCACAGCTTGGGCAGTGAGGGGACACAAGCCACGTGCAGAAACAGGAGGCACATGCACCAGGCACATGCAAACACCTGATTTTAGAGATTTTCCTCATATGAGCATGGTTTGCCCCTCCTATCACTCAGCCTTGGACACCCGTAGGGTTAGATGGGTGGAACAAGAATATCTGTATTTCAGTGCCCTTTTTTAACCACTCCAGAGCAGGTTTGGTTGTGGGTAGGTTTTTTTCCCTACCAATGTGCAGACATTTCTCTTGAAGAAAATAAAGTATCTGGAGAGCTGCTGGTTAGAAATCCAAGAAGGATTAAAAGGAGAAAACTAATTTTCCTGCCGGTGATCTCACCAGTGGAAAATTATCCTTTCCTTTCCCCAGCCTCAAACCCTCTTCTGCTGTGTGTGAGGGTGAGCTGAACACCACTGCTCTGCAAATAGCTAAATGCCTTTCTGAACCAAAGGAAGCAAACAGAAAACATCCGTTCTTTGTATAATGGAGAAAGCTTTCTCTTTTGTTCACTGCTTTTTATCAAGTATCTGGTGCCATTATTGTTACTCACTGGGTTATTACCTCTGAGTGGCTACTTCCACCAGTGTGAGCTGGTTCATTGTCTGCTCAGAGCAATTATGGATTGGGATAATTCCTGCCGTGCTGTTTCATTGTGGAAGGATCTGCTGTGCTCTGTGGCCAAGGTAACTTGAGGTGATTTGTGCAGCTGAGTTACCCATCAAGTTAATTAGGAGTGGGTGGCTGATGCCCCACCGTATGCTGGGACAGAAGGATCAGCAGGGGCTGAACCCAGGCATCTTCTCAGTGTGAGACGTATTCAAAGGCAGGGCTGTTCAGTGGAGCAGAGACTAGGGTTAGATTTATTCCTTGGACTAGATCATCTATTCACTGGTTGATAAAATGTTGGCCAATGCACCCTCTCCCTGAGAGTGCAGGCTCCCGTTGTGTGTCTGTAGGGGACAGGAGTGTCTGTCAGGACTGTAGGGGACAGGAGTGTCTGCAGGACTGGCAGTCCTGGTGGAAGACACTTGCTGTCTTGTGCATCTAGGAGGCATTTTTTTCCTTGTCCTGTGCAAAGTCAAGAGAAGGAAAGAGGTCCTCAGCCCACACGGGATTTCCCCTTAGGAACTGCCCACCCTTGCTGGTTGGAGAGGGGAAATAAAAACATTCCCCAGAAGTTGAGTCCTTTTCCTGGGCCTCACCCATCTGTGGGGATCAGAGCCCCAGCACCCAGTGCTGCCTCTGAACTGCTGGGGGGAGTTTCACTCCAGGCAGGAATATACACCTGCAGGTTGCAAAAGTACCTGGTTATTTTTATTCCTTTGATACTTGATCTACTATCAAAATAATGTCTTTCTTTCTCTTTTACTTCCTAGGAATCACAAACAAACCTGCCAGAGGCAATAACATTATAACATTTATTGCTGAGGCATTGCCAAACCCCCTCAGGTGTCCATGGACAAAAGGCTTGGATCATTCCTTGCCCAGCCTTGCGACTGCAGCCTTGCTCAGTGCAGGGTTTGTGTTGAAGACATGAAGGTTTTGCAATCCAGAGGCTAAGGTTAGTAACAATGTGTTTATACATTCACTTCCTAATAAATAAATACAAAAGTGTGACACTTCTAAGCGCTTGCTAAAGCTGTGACAAAAGAAGTCTTTCAATTAGTAATTTGTGGATGAGGAAGCCGTGATTTTTATTTATTTTTAATAGCATGCAATGAGGACAGATTAGCATGAAACTATAATGCCATCACATGGTCTCAAAATCCTCCATGCCAAGACCCCATCCCAGTTCAGCACAAGTAGCAATGAGCTGCTAAGGAGGCTTAATGATAAGTAGTTTGGTTTTGGGTTTTGCTGGCATAGAAACTCTAACTAGCAGGGTTGAATTTCTGGGGTTGTATTTATGCATAAAGTATCACTAAATGCCATTATTCCAGTATTTACTCCATTATTAGATGGAAAAATCTCACAAAAAACCCACAAAATCTCTGTGTCTGGACTGCAGCTGATACAGAGAAGTTCTGCTGGCCCTGACACACTTACTTGGAGCTCCTCTGGGTTTTGATACTAAGTCCATACCCTGGGTGAGGTCAGCATTTACCTGTTTCCCAAAGCATGGCTTAACACTTGCTTTCCTATTCAAACCTGACTTGTCTGACCTCTCAGATATTCCTTCAGAAAATTGATGGTTCAGACTGATTTGAATCAACACAAAGACTTCATCCCTTTCTTACTGCAGGTGGGACCCTGGGAAGTGTCATTTGGGTGTACAGGGACCAGCAAGTGGTAGGAAGCCACCTCCCTTCTGCTTCTCTCTGCTCTGTCTCTGGTTCACCAGAGGCCCTAAGGGTCTGGCAGTCCATCCTTATGTTTCAAAGCAATCTTCCTTGTGTCCTCCGTGGTCGGGCTGAGTTCCCAGAACAAAGGCAAATGGTGGTCATTCACAGAGTGTATGGCCTTCAGCATCATGGTGATATCTGAGGACCTGGAGGACAACCCTGCCTTGTCTTGGAGGGGGGAGGCAGAGAGCAGACAGGACGAGGCAACAACCTGAGTCATGATGCTGTCCCTGCTGCCTCCTTTTCCCATCAACTGCATGACACAAACTCTGCTTTTATGCTCAAAATACTGCATGGATCCAAGTTTTGCCACTACTTCTGCTGTCCCAGAGGCATGAGTCATCCATATTAATTTTCTCCATAGGTGTCTTGGTGTCTGAGAGGCTCATTTGAGTTCAAGATGACTTGGGAGACACATGGAAGCCAGTGTCCACTTGTCAGCTGCACATGCACTTTGAGGCAGTAACATCTCGGATCCAGACAGGCACTCAGCAGTGGCATCCTGGCAGGTCACTTGAGGTCTCCACCAGATCTTGAGATAGTGCAGGTCTCCACAGACTTTTTCTACACAAGGTTGGTGTCTTGCATCCCTTCTCCTTCATGTTTTTGGCCCTTGGCCCTTGCTCCCAGCTCCTGAAGCAACACCCCTGAGTTTGGGACACTGCTTGCAGGTACTGCTTGAGTACTGCATTCATAGAAATAGTCCTACCAGCACCTGATGGCATTTGTAAATTTGTATTTTGTGAGGAAATACCCTGTTTAAATGTAGGGTGACATAATCTCTGTCTTCTTCGTGCTCCTCCATGTTCCTCAACTCCGTTCACCAGCCCTGGCCCCTGAGACTGGTCCTGAAAGCAAATAATAAGTCAGTCTTCATTGCACAGGGAATATTTTAAGGCTCTGAAAACAAAGTTTATTATAGCAAAGCTGCCAAAAGTGTAACCACTGCCATGCTAAAATATCCTCTGCCTCCTACATTTGTAACGTGGGAGTCTTTTATATCCTCTTTACTGCTGCTGAACCATACATTTGTCTTGGCAGCAGACGTATATAGACTGAGACCTATTTCAGTGTCATGCAAAAGAGCTCTTAGGTTAAAAGATATATTACAGCTTACTGGAAAGCTTGAAATTAACTGTGTGATGATGCCGCATGAAGATAAAGAACCAGCAATTTTACTGAATTGCAATTTTATCCATATGGGCTGAGGGTATGAACTGCATTAACATCTCCAGAGGTCTCCATTTGCCAAATTAACTATTGAGTTTTTGGCAACTGCTTGAAGACAGGAAAAAGAGACCTTGGTTAACCATTTCCAGAAAACCACTGCCACCTCCCCCACTGTATAGGAATCACACAAAAAAAAGGCAACCAAAACACAGCCCCTGCTCCAGCCAGTGCTGGCCACAGGGGCTTTGGGGGGGGGGGGGGGGC
>JAAWXA010000016.1:6180151-6198429 GCA_038090715.1 Florisuga fusca | reverse complement strand
GGGGGGGGGGTGGGCAGCCACTTCCTTTGCTCTTGGGTGCAGTCAGAGTACAGTGGCAGGAGAGACTTGGTTGGTCCCTACAAAGCTTTGCTGTGGGTATTATTAATACCAAGCCCCTGAATGTTAGAACTTCAGTGGCCAAATTTCTCTGTGGTGCTGACAAGCCTCTACAGCCCCCAGATTTGAGCAGCAGAACTGAAGGTGTCCTCGGATGGCCCAGGATTTCCTTGGGTGTCTGGCAGTGTCAGGCAAAGAGTTAACAATGCAGAAATGCATACAGGTTTAGGGGAAGGATTTTTAAATTTATTTAATATATATTTTTTCCTTCACATCTGAGCTCTTGGCACAGCATTCCCCTCCTCTAATCACACCTTATAACTGCAGTTTGAATCAAAACACACAAGGCTGGACCAGTTGGATCCAGTTTCTATTAAGCCATTTGATCTGCCACTGAGCAGACGTGCTGTCACCAAGCCAGTCCCCTGCCTGCACCTCTACATCAGGAAGCTCCAGGGCAGCTGCCATTCCCAGCTTGGTGCAGGGGAATCCATGAAATCCCAGGTCAGGATACATTCCCCCTGAACCCTCTCCTCCTCTCTCCCCCCCCAGGCAGCAGATGGTGGAGCACGGCCGGGTGGCTGCACCAGCACTGGGGGGGGCTCTTACTGGGCTCTGGAGCTTAAAAGCTTTGGCTATTTAATAGGTCCAAAAAATAGAATTAATTTAAAAAAAAAAAGGTATTTCCAAGTTAAAAGGAAATCCCCTTTTTGTACCTCAGTGTAATTTACTGGAACATTAACCCCTTAAAGATGTTGTTTGGTGGTTTTGCTGTCAGGGACAGTATGCAGCTGTGAATGGGCATGCAGTGCCTCCAAGAAAAGCTGAGATCCCATCATGTCTGTGGTGCTTCACTGCTCTGACAGACCAAGGGTTGGAGCCACAGCTGATGAAATTCCCCAGGCCTTGTTCTGCTGTCTGCTGATATTAGTAAGGGAGCTGGTCTCCTGATTTTATTGACTTACTTTTTAAGTCACTCTTCATTCCCTAAATTAACACACTCAGTGGTGCACAGAGGAGCAATAGGAAGGAAATGGTCTCACCACACTCTCAGCCACCTCTGTCCTGTCCATCTCTGCTCCTGGGACAGAGGGAAGTGATGGTTCAGTGTCCAGGACAGCATCACCAGGATTCTGGTTTAGCCTCTCTTTGCAGCCATTTTGAGCATGGAACAAATGCAGCCCTGTAAATCCCTGTCTGTTTCCTAAGTCAGATGTGTTTGAATGCAGAACTGCAGCTGTGACAGGGAAGGAGGACACTCACATTTCCTGCTTTTTTTAGTCAATCGTTCCAGAAGTATTGGTTTGGGTGGGAAGTTTGGATGAAGTTATTGAGGACTTATTTCATTAATGAGATTTTATTTTCCTTTCATGTGTCACTGAGCCACACAAGACAGCTGCAGCTTCCAGACTGAATCTTCATTCACAGGTTCCCAGCTCCTGAGGCTGATTTTACCACTTCAGTTATAGGAAAGGTTATGTGAACTGGTGGCAGAAACAAGCTAAATGATGAGTGGAGAGAAATGCAGCTCAGGAGCCAGGCTACTGCTTCAGACAAGGCTGCAGTGAGTGATGGTGCCAGGCTCTCCCAGCAGAGATGGCTGCAGTGAAACAACCCAAGAGGTCCTGGTTAAAATTAATTGAGTTAGTTAATTGAGCAGCAGTGGCATGTCTGTTTTCTCTGCATGCCCTAGATCTTAGTCTTCCTCTCCAAGGGGAGAAAGGATTGTTCAACCCATTACATGACAGTGCTGGTTCTCTGAAGCAGAGGTTGTCACCTTCTTTGTCCCATCAGCTCTGAGATAGTCATTGCAGGTTCTTGAGCCTCAGCTGGGACTGCAGATTTGCAAAACTTGAGACATTGTTTGGATGCAGAGAACTGAGAGAATAATATATTCTGGACAGTTTCTATGGTAGTATCTGCAGAGGAATGGTGTTTCCTCCCCTCTACCTGCTGACAGGGGAGGGTGGGCCTGGGGGCATGGTGAGCTTCAGACTCCTCAAAAATTATGAAAACCCAGATTTTCACTTCCCTTTTGTTATGTGCAGCAGGTCAGGTCCTGCTCTGGGAAGTCACTGGGCTGAGGATCAGATGTGTAGCTGGTGGAAATGCTGCTACTGGCCCATGGAAGGGCTTTTAGGGTGGAGTGGTGTTTGGTTTGGTTTGGTTTGGTTTGTTTTGTTGGGGTTTTTTGCAGCCAACCCATTCAGGAAAGAACAAGCTTTTCTTCTCTTAGCCATCACTTTTTGCAGCATGTGTGGAGCTAACAATGGCTTTGTATTCCTCCGAGGCTGGAAAATAAGCTCATTCATCCTTTCTCTCTATTTGTTGTAGGAAGCACAAAACAACAACAAAAAAGAAAAAAAGAAAAAAGAAAAAGAAAAAGAAAAAAAAAAAAGAAAAAAGAAAGGGGAGAAAAGAAAAACCTACTGAGCTGCTGTTTGCTTTCCAGATGGAGCCTGTGGTATGGCACAAGCACTGCTCTGGGTCAAACATGAAGGCAATGTGCCATTTGTTCAGCCCCAAGGATGCAGGGTGAGGGAGAAAGCAGGAATGTCAGTGAGAGCCTCTTGTGGGCTTCTCCTTACCAAGAGGAGCCTCCCTCCTGCCAGTTTGCTGGAGCTCTATAATTTCATGTTAACCATGGACCATGCAAGGAGCAGGGCTGGGGTTTCAGTCCATGCCCACCTTCCCATTGAGTCAGGGCTGAATCACCACCCTGCACAGAGCACAAAGGGCTGCTGTGCTGCTGGAGGTGCTGTGGTGGTGGTGCTGGGAGCTCAGCCTGCATCAGTGGGGGGGATGGATGGGGCATGCTGTCACTTGGCATGTGGCAGTGGCCTGATGTTGCAAGGCACTGAGATGCAGCAGGGGACAAGGGAGGGAAGATGAAAAAGTGACACCTGTGTTGGAAAGAGAGACAGCAAACAAGTCACCTGGCTCCCTTGGGAAGGGCTTAGTTGGATGTGTTTGGGTGCTACCCCAAAACTCCCTGCTGGTGACAGAAGACTGATGAGGGGAAGATCTCCAGCATGGCTGTGGGGCAAGAATGGTAGCTGAAGAATGGTGGTTGAGTACAAGGCCATCCTGGAGAGCTGCAGGAGCAGTAATTGTGTATCTGAAGCTGCAGGCAGGGGGAGGTCTGGTGTCCCACTGACACAGGACCAGATGCAGTTACAGCCCCAGTTTCAGAGCTTGTGAGCAGCCACAAACCTGAAGCCCTGGTGTCCACTTGTAGCTGAAATGCAGACCTTGCATACAGTGTGGTGAACTCCTGGGTACTCAGATATTGAGGCACCTGAAACAAGGGTGTCTTGTCACTTTTAAGGTGTCTCTGCTTGGCTGCCAGCTCTGTCTGTGTCACTTCCCACCAGAGATAGTGCTGATGGGTTTGAACTTTCTAGATGCAAAGGAGGTGGTGGGTGCTTAAAATAAAGCATGGAGAAGAAATGGTCTTGAGAGGGACAGGGCTAGACTGGAATGGATTAAAGGATTAGGATTAACCTTCACCTGGTAATTTCTCCCTTTCCATGGACATTCCAAGAAACACCAGCTCCCATGGCACTGTAGCTGTCTTGAAGGTCTGGAGATGTCAGAGCTCAATTCCTGTGCCACTTCTTTCTAGGTTTGAGGAGTTGCTTTATCTTGACTAATGTCCAAAAGCAGGAATCGTGCCAGAGGAGAGGAAAGACTTGCAGGAATGGTGGAGAAAGAGAAGGGGTGGAGCAGACGTCACTCCTGTTCTTCCAGCAGGTTTAGGGCCTATCCTTTGGTGTGTTTTCCTGCTCAAAAGGCAGAGCAGCCATCCACCCTGCTGAATTCCTCACAGATTCTCCCATCTCAGCCTGACCAGGGCGAGTGCCAGCAGCTGGAAGTCTGAAATAGCAGCTACCATTGCTCAGGTCCCACTGATTTGTCCTGTGGTTTTTCCATGTCCTTTAATCTCCGGAATATAATCCCTCACTTCCTTGTGGTCTTTCTAATTTCATGCTCTGTGCCAGCACTTCCTGTAAACAGTGGGACTCGTGGCCCATGCACGGCCACCACCATGTAATTGAGGAGGCTCTCCCCAGCCAAGCAAAGGGCATGTGACAGGGCTGTTTTTCAGGTTGGATGTGGCAGGGTCCAAGTGCTAAATAATGGAAAAGCCTGAGCTCCCCTCCTGCCAGCCAGGAGAAGTCAGTGCTGGCTGAGCTGAGGCTGGTGAATAATGCAGGTGTATACCCAGCATGTGTGAGAGCAGCAGGGCCTGGCACCCGATGAATTGTGCTGTCTGGCCTCCAGCAATCACAATTAGACCAGTGCTGGAAACAAAATTGGGCTAAATTATGGACAATGAGATCCCTCCGGTACACATTTGCACTGGTGCTTGCAGGGCAGGAGCCATGTCCTGTCAGAAGCTGTGACCAGGCCTTAATTTCACATTTCTGGGCTAAAATTTCAAGCGGAGTCCTAAAATTAAAGAAAGAGATGAAGGGCCTGTGCCAAATGAAGGCCTTTCTTGATGTTTATCACCCCATGGGCTTGATCCTTTGCACTTTTGTAGGTAAGAAGCCTCAAGATCCTTCAGGGCGCTCTGGAGCAAGTGAGGTTGAGAAGGCATTTTGCTGATCAAAATGTCTTCAGCTGCTTTATGACTCCAGTAGCTCTAAGATTTAAGTATCACTTGCCTATCCTCAAACTTGAGAGAATATGTTTTCCCCAGGTGAAGGTGTGTTAAACCAATGGTGGATCAAGCAGGGTTCTGACAAGAGCTGGGCTGTGATTTTTGGGTGGCATAGCTTTTACTTATATCTGAAAGCTTTTCTCTCCAGGTTTTTGTTGACTGGCTGATCTCTCCACAGATGCCTGAGTATCCAAAAAAATTCCCAAAGTAACATCTTTGCTCCCTGGCTGGAAGATGACTGTGTGAGTGAGCTTATGGAGGTGTTTCTGTAGATGGATGGGTGCAATCCTGTCAGCCCTGCCAATATTTGCAACCTGCAGCATTAATGCTTACATATGCACACAACCTTAAGAGGAGTCCTATAACCAGACCCTTCCCAACATAGCTGCTTCCAGAAATCTCCAGGTTTCAATCCATTGGCTATTTCAAGTAAGTCCCAATTTATTTATTTTATTTTTGGATGCTCCAGGCAGCCAAGCTGTGACAGCTGAGGGAAACCTGCTCAGGCTTTGAACAATAACATCTCAATTCACAGAGCTCTGGTTTCTTCTGTAAGAATACTGCACGTGTGTGTGTGTTGGCACTCCTGAAAGTGTTTCTGGAGCTGAAGCATAAGCAGGGACTCAGTTTGGTGTGGCACTGGGGGTCTGTCATTACTAAAGGTCTGTCACCTTGTTTAGAATAGGACAGTCAGTAGCAAAGACGTAGTAGAGCTGAGTTTTCCCAGTAAATGCTAAAGCCCCAGTTGTGCCACGCTGTGGTGCTGGGATCCCAGGGGAACACGTGCATCTTGCAGCTGGCTGATGGACTGAGACACGCCGTGGGTGTCCTGCTCCATGGGTTCCGGTGTTATCAGAAGGAAACCACAAGGGCTGATGCAAGGAAGCAAGTGGGAGGTTGGGGTTTCTGGCTGCCCACGCAGCTCCAGCATGACCAAATGTTGGCAGGAGCAATTTCAGAGCATCCTCTGGAGATCAGCTGGAGGGCGATAATTTCCTCACCCCGCAGAGGACTGGGAATTGCTGAATGTGTTTATCACCACCTTTCCCTTGTGAAGTAAGTGGTGTTTTATCACCAGGTTGGGCTGTTGGCTGAAACATAGCTGTATGCAACATCAGACAAATCCCAAACTCCTGCAAGTCATTAGGTGGTTCCTTGAGTCCTCTTGAAAGCCTCAGAGGTGTGGATGACATTACTCCATTCTGTATGTATTTCTGCCTGTTCTCAGGAATAGCTCTGGCCTCAGGCTGACCATGTGCCTCCACCACTCCATTTTTTCCAGCAGTGGAGATAGGGAAAGCCTTGAGAGGGACAGAAAGGCTTTGCCCAGGCAGCTATAGGAATCCTTGTGACCTAAAGCAAATAATCTCTGCCAGAAGCTGGTCCCTTTGGCTTTAGACACTGCTGAGCTTGCTGGTAGAGAAAACCACTGCATTGGTTCAAACCACTATTGAAGGAGACTTCACAAAAGTGAATAGCTCGTGGTCAAGAAGAGCTGCCAGGCTCCTGCTTTCTTGGTATCTAATTAATATGCTTTTTAACACAATTAATGTGATGTCTTACTAAAGCCTGAAGGAAATTGGAATTGAGACATTTGTATTTTGAGAGACCTTGTGGAAAACTTCTGTTCAGACTGGTAGGAATTAAACCAATAAATTTCTGAAGAAACTTTCTGAATTCAGCCTTCAAGATAATAGATAGGCTGTTCTGACTGCGGATAAATAATCTCTGTTTTTATAAGCATTTAAAGACCTTCGGGATGACGAAGTGGAACATACTTCAAGTCTCCAAAGATGGGAAGTGGCTTCTGAGTCAAATGCCCTCCCATGCCAGGGCTCGTATTTTAGACTGAGATCACTTTTTTGTGACTTGTTGACAGGTTTTTTGTTATACTTTGAAGAGAAAAAGGGAAAACGTCCCAGGCTGAAAATAGCAGTGAAACATTCCCCAACTGGCCAACCTGTTCTTCAAGAAAACTTCCCAGGGACTATAAAACTGCAGCTGCAGGCTCGAAAACACCAGCTATGAAACATCACATCAAGTGGTGATTGGAGTGAAAATACCCTATTTTAGGTGACAACAGTTCCTGCCTGGGCATTGCTCATCTCTAATCTTGTGGTGAAGGTGACCACCTGTGGAAGGAAAAGAGAAAAATGAAAAAAGGAAGGTAGGATGGTTCCCAACAGGAAACAGAGGATGGATTCTAAAGATGGAAGCAACTCACTACCTTATTGCCTTCCCCTCTCCTGAAGAACAACATGACTTGTAGTTCTTTCCCTCTCTGGCAGCAGCTGCAGCCATCCTAAGGGCAGGTGGTCAGAAGGCTGGGTTGGACCTCCTGAGCTACTGGAAGAGCAGGGCAGGTCTTTGTGCTTCTGCCAGCCAGGGACTTAGATCTGGAGACAAAACCAAAACAGATGGAACCCAGAGCCACGGGCGGTGAGCAGTGCTGAAGCAGTAGCAGTCACCTTTGCTTGCTTTGTTCTCTCATGAATCTACAGGCTAATGGGAACTGTTGGGTGTGTTGGGCAGAGGCCACCACACTGGTATTTATTTGACTGAACTCAAAATCACATTTTTGGAGGAAAAGAGAGACAAGTCACATACAGAGAGTGGAACCCAAACCAGGCTGATGGGCTTCAAATGGATGTGGATGCCTGCAGTGGCAAAGGACAGTCCTGGCCCAAGGGTGGCATACTGGAGCCTCATGGCTCGAGGTCAAATGCCTGTGAGATGGCCAAGAAGCTCAGAAAAGAAGCACCAGAGCACTTCAAGGACTGTCTTAAGGAGATCATCTCTCTGCTTTCTCAAAGAGAAAAGGAAGGGAAGCGGGTCAGGACTAGTGATGTACAAAGGTGATAGAAAGGAGGAGTAATGGGATTTGGGAGGCAAACTCTTACATGTGTAACTCTTACACATCCAGGATGACTGGAAATGGGCATCAAATCAATCCAGCCTGCACAAGAGACTCTATCATTTAGAAGTCATTAATCATGAAACTTGCAAAACTTGTGCTGATCCTCTGCTGCTGAGAATATTTTGATCAAGAATGATCCCCCCACACCAAAGCAGATGCTCTAATTCACGTGGAAATAAATTCAGGACTGAACTGCCCCAGGGAGGAGCCTGGGTGACTGCAGCAACCCACCCTGCCTTTGAGACTGGATCTGGGAAAGGCAAGTTGTCCTCACCAAGGAGCCGAGGGGGGAGCAGCAGAGGGTCTGGAGGAGGTGCTGAGGCTTTAAGTCATGCAAAACATTGCCCAAGAGCAGGAAGATGCAGCAGCATCCCGCTGGCTCCGCACGTGGGCCGCCCTGCGCCTCTGCTGCTGCCTCAGCAGCACCTCCTGGGATCTGGCTGCTGGGGGGGCAGAGGGGGCTTCCTTCTAGCAAGGGAAGAAACAAAAAATTCGGCTTGCAAGTAAGGAGCTCACACTCTAGCTGGCTGCAGGAAACGTGTGTTCCTAACGCCAGAGACACCACAGTTGCTACAGCAACTGCAAAGCACAGAGACACACCAGCACCCTCTCTCTGCTGCCCTCCATCCCCCCAAAATCAGACAGAGCAGGGAAGGTGATGATGGGGATACAAAGCAGCTGGTAGGGATGACCCTCAGCACTTGGGGCCACGGCTGCTCCACGCTCTGCTCCTGTCCCACCATGGCTGGGAACTGCTCTGTCCCCATCAGTCCTGGGCAGCATTTGGTTCCCAGGTCATCATGATTTTGTTCACCAGGTCCTGCTGGCCTTGCAAGGTGTGCACACATCCCAGCCCACCTTCCCACCCTGGGCATCTCTTCCACAGGAGGATGATGCTGGGGCAGAGCCTGGGTGCTCACTCAGCCACTGGGGCCGGCGTGGGAGCTGTTGAGATGGGGATGTGATTCTGAGGATGCTTCAGGGACCACTGCAGTGAGGGGGACTAAAACCCAGCTGTGTCTGGCAAGCACCTGCCACCTTGTGACCACTGAAATCAGGCTCATCAGGGCTCCCAGCCCTGTGCCATCCTGCCTCGGTAAAAGCACGTGGCTTCCCCCAGTGCTCCTCTCTTAAATATTTAATGGCAGGAGGAGGAGGTGTTTTAAGAAATGCTTCAGTGCTCCCATCTGAACAGAAGGTTGTTTCGGGCAGCTGAAGCAGACAAAAAAAAGCTTTAGCTGTAATTTTTGAGGATCCTTTCACTATCAAAGGGAAAGGGAAAGCATGATCATGCAGGCTCAGGGAAAGTGGATGCCAGGAGAGTGTAAGGACTCCTGGGGTCTGTCCTGCATCCTCTTCCCAACTCTGTGCCACTGTGGCCTGATTTCTTACACCAAAACACTTTTAAGAGGCTCCAAGTTTGGAGCTCTAGTGGAAAATACTTGAGGATCACCTGCCTACAAATCTTAGCCAGGCACTATGCCCTGCCCAGCCACTGCTGGACGTGTCAGGTTTGCCAAATACCAAGGGTGTAATAGTGCTGTAAAGACACCCCCCTGCCAGAGCCTTCCTGAGGATTTATTGGAGTCCATGAAGTGGTTTGAAGAGCCTGGATAAAATCACTATGGAAGGAAATGGGATTTAATCCCAGCCAAATCATAAATCAGGCCTTCGAAATACAAATGACTGCTTGAGATGAGGCTGGTCAAGGGGCTGTTCTTCTCCTTCATTTGTGTCCCAGCATCCCCACTCCTACAGCAACCAGCTCAGTTACTGCCAGTACTTGGAGCACACCCGGGTCTATGCAGATGCCTCAAATCTGGGAATCAGGGGAGGGATGCCAGCAGGGCTAATGGAAGTGGTGCCACAGCCACAGTGTAATCTTACCTCCCTTATACACCCATCTCCCCTCAGGGCAGCTGGTGTCAGGCTGGAATCCATGGCCTCCAGCACCGGTTCCAGAACAAGTTGGGCACAAGCATTATTCAAACCAGCTTGTGGTCCCAGGCACAGCACTCACAGTGGTCTGCCCTGGGCTGGGGCTCAGGGAAATGCAGCCAAACCCCATGTATAAAGCCACATGAAAAACACGAGTTTTCTTAGCAGGAATTGTGAGCTCTGCAACAAATGTTTGCAAACCCCAGCCCCTTCCCTTGCAGCCATGGTGCAATTAGGTTTTCCTTTGAATGCCACACAAAGGAGACCAAGGCTGCAGGAGCCTCACCCACCAGAACCACCACTGCTGCCATCATCCCCACACCCCAGAGCTGGAGCCCTCCACCTTCAGGCAGCATCTCCCACAGCCCAACCCACAGCTCCCCAAACCTGGGCAAGGTCTTACCATGTGGCCAAGCTGCTATTGCTCCTCCTGTTCCCAAACTCTGTGAAAGGAATCTGGTGCTCTTCTCTCATCCCAAGACTGCAACAGTTGGTGCTTTCTTGGTGCATTTCAGGCACCAAGTGATTGAATGGTATTTATTGTATTTTGCTTTTCAATGCACTTGACAAGGACACCAAGCTGGACAACAGTCCTCAAGCCAGGACCTGATTGCCAAGGCAGAGATAGGCAAGTGTTTAGCTTGTGCAATGAACTTGGTGAAACAGTTTGTCCCTGCACCTGCCCAGACAACACAAAACAGGGGAGTGAAACCATTCCCTAGGAGCAACCAGAAACCAAATGCCAAGTGGGTCTGCATGGAAACCTGCAGGGTGAAGCAAAATAAGGAGCCGTGGTGTGTGTGCATCCAAACACAATACAGTGGTGCAGAGCCTGTCTTTGACAGGAGATCCCTCCATTGTTAGTGCCCAGTGCTGCAGCCAGGAGTTAAAATGCTGGGACATTTCTTGGCTGCTAGGGCTGGGCTGCAGCAGAGCACAGTGCTGAGAGGGCTGCACAGCTTCATTAACCCCCTCAGCATTGTGCTTGCCTCAGTCCACGCACCACACAGGCCTACAAAGCTTTTATTGTACTGAAAGCAAAGCTCTTGTGCTTGAATGTAGCAGCTACACTATCATGGTTTTGCCTTAACTGGAGGTTTCTTAAGTGATTGAAGTCCTTGCTGTTTCTGGTGATAAATAGTTCTCTCGGTGAAGAGAAATCTTCCTCTTTTTTTTTTTTTTTTTTTTTTATCCTTCCACTTCAATTGCAGCCAGAAAAAAAAAAATAAATGTTTGCATGCAGGGCCAAGTTACTGACATATCTTCAGGGTAGCAGCCCTGGTAGTATTTCCAGCATTAAAACAATTGCAGTTTTGCCAGGTTTTGGAGGTGTGCTTGGCTGTTGGTACTGTTCCTGTCCCCAGCTGTCCCTCCCTGCCTTCTCCAGGGAGCCAGGGCTGCCTTGGACAGCAGATTTGAGAGCCCCTGATCAACATGGATGCATACATCTGAGCCCTGTGCATCCGCCATGGGTTTCCAGCCTCCAGGAGTAGGTTTGATGGCTTTTATTGCTGCCTAAAAATCTTTCAGCTCTGTCTGAGCAATAACCTACTTTCTTGCTTTGCAGAAAGAACGTCTTGGATTATGTTGCAGCAAATGAAAGGTTTCAGTCATGGTATCAGATGAGCTGCAGGTAAGCAGCGGGTTTAATGTCAGCTCTTTTGGCAGCTTCTTTATTCTTTCTCTGCTTTGCACAAACAAGCCATCTTTGTGTGGAAGTTCATTTTCCTTTTTAGCCACAGCATTTGTCAACACAGCTTCCCAGTAATCCTCTCCGTGCTGATAAAAGCGAGCCAGCAGCCAAAGCGGATCCCTCGCCCTGAGGCTGGAAACCAGGCTGCTGCCCACTCCAGAGCTGTGGATGGGGCATTAAAAGATTCTCCCCTCTGTTACAGCCCCTGCCACTGGGGAGAATGGCAGAAGCTGTGCCCATGTAACAGAACCTAAATCCCAGGGTGACACTTTGTCAGCCTTAACTCCCTTCTAGTCAGTTCTGTGCAATTAAGGCACAGGCATTAAAACCCCTGAGGGCCTGGGATGGTGTAGTGCCTTTCTGTCCTCATTAGGAAAATGGGGACATCATCCACCCAACTCCAGTTAAGGATATAGGGTGGGAAAGAGAAGCTTCAAATCACTTTGGCTGCATTTGTCCTTTATTCATTTATTCTTCTTACGGCCTTGTAAGTCTCTCAGACCAACGTATCTAAGCACTGTATCACTTTATTATTTTTAAAAGCCCACAAAACCCTTCAGATCAAAGCCTAGCATGGGCCAGGCTGCACACCCTGTGGGTTGGCAGGATGGGACCCTGCCAAGGGTCTGTACTGCCCCCAGTTTAACCAGTAAAGGCAGGAGAAGGGGCTGGCTGTGCCTGGCAGAGCAGCACCCACCTGCACTGCCCCACACCCAGCTGCTTCCCTTCAGCATCTCAAGCCTCCTGGTTCAGAAGACTTTAAACTTGCAGCCTCACTGGTTGCTTCATTTCTGCTAATTTGCACTATCCCATCCCCAGCAACATCATGAAACTCTGCAGCAGCAAGGAGGTGGTGTAAGCTGAAATGCCTTTGCTGGCAAGATAAATAGCATGAGGACTCATTTTACTACTCAGAAATCTTGAAGGAATCAAGCAGGTAAATGAATAATACATTTTTAAAAATCATGAGAGGTGCTGGGGTAGCATGGTTCAGCCCTGGCCTAAATGTATACATCAAGTGATGAACCCTAATGAAAAACACTGTTAAAGAGCCCTGCAGAGCCCCAGTTGGTTTGCATCTCAGTAAGCACTTTCTTCATGCAAGAACAGCTCTGTCCATACCTCCTTGCACCTGCGCAGAAATGGTTTTTGGGTTTAGAAAACCTGCACCGAGATGCATTTTTTTTTTCCCCCAGCGTGTGGCTTTTGAACCTCAGCCCTGCAACAACGTGCCCTGTGCTCACAGAGGACACGTGGAGCCCGTGGGGTGAACTGCAGCCCAAGCAGCTCTCAGAACAGCTGGGGCTTCGTGTCCTTCTTGTAATAAATTCCACCCAGACAGTGTTCCCGGGGATTGCTAGGATTTAAGGAGAGAGAGGCTGGCTGGAAGCGAGGCAGGCTCCAGGTTTATCCTTGAAAGCCCCCATGCCGCAGAGCCCGGGGCTGTCTTTGGCAGCCTCCCCGGGGGGGAGAGGTCGGCAGATGCCGAGGGCTGCCTCGTGCTGGACAAACTCGCCAATCCTCTGGCCAGCCAGCTAAATTGGAGATAAATCTCCCTATTAACAACACATAAAGCAGGCCAAAAATCTGAACGCCTTCCCAGCTGAGAGGTGAAGGAAAAGCTCAGACAAACTTAAACCGAGTCCTTCCTGTGCTCCCGGCTGGAAAGCGGCTCCCATAGCGTGCCTGCCCCTCCCGATGGGCCAGCTCGGTGCTGAGCAAGGCTGTGCTGTGCTTTCCAGCGTGACAGAAGCAAAAAAATCAGGTCAAAAATAACCCCATTCCAACATCAGCAGCAGAGCTGAGAGGAACTAGAAGTTCTGAACTGTTTGGAAGTCGCGTTAAATAATGAAGCAGGGAAATGAATAAATTAGCTCCGCATCTATTTAGGTCAGCCCTCTCGGTTTCTCCCAGCCGCCTCCCTGTGCCTCCCCGCAGCCATCAGCCGCCCCGCACACGCTGTGCCTGCGGGTCTGCTCTCTCCTTCCCAGCCCTGGCTCTCGGGCAGGAGTCCCATCGGCTGCATGTGTTCACCCCGGCCTCGGGAAGCGGCAGGAGAGCTTCCTTTTCCATCACCGGGGCGAGAAGTATGCTGCAAAATCCTGTTAAAGCAACACGCGTGGGCTGGGCACACGCAGCTGCTCCCTTCCTGGCGTTACCCCCAGGCGGAGCCGCGGGTCCTGCTCGGTGGGCTCAGGGCTGCTCAGGAGCCCCCCCCTGTGCTCTGCCTGCTCTTGTGCTGCCAGCCTGACACAGCCTCTCTGTAGCCCTGTTCATCATCCAGGTATTTTCCGTTCCATTTCCAGCTGTGGCAGCATCTCCCCCTTTGCAGACTGTCCTTCCCCACCTGGCAGGTGCCTCGGGTTTGTGCTTGTGGTGGTAATCTGTTGATCTAGGGGCATCCAGTCAGAGGGGAATTGGATTTTAAACCCTTAATCTCCTCTCATATCATCCAAATGTCTCCAGAAAAATGCAACAACTCTGCAGTCCTCTATACGTATCTTTATTTACACATTTCCCAGTCCTGAAAACCCCTCTGATGTCAGGAACATCTCCTGGTTTCCAGCTATCAGCAAGCTGGATGAGCACTCACTGGGAAGGAATTTATGTGCATCAAGGGCTGCTTCACCTCAGCTCAGCTCCCACATTGCCAAAACTTAAAGGAAAGACAATCAAGCTGGTCCTCCCCAACCCTGCAGGTAGCTGGAGGACGTCTCCAGCGATGAACACAGCCAGAAGCAGTGTCCAGGGTGTAGGCAATGGAAAATGAGATGTTACTAAGTTTGGCCAGGCTTAGCTGGCTCCTCGTGGGTCCCAGCCTGTGAGTCACTGGTACGTGGGCCACCATCACAGCCTCCTCTCTGGGGGAAGGAGCGGGGGTGGAAAAATAACAAGAGGAAAGCAGCTGTTAGTAGTGCCAGCTCTGGGCAGAGGGGGTGGAGGTGGCAGGCCTGGGGAGAAGGGTCAGGGCTGCATTGCAGGCTGCTGCCTGATCCTCCCTCCTGCCTTCACAGCAGGAAGCTGCTTACAGGACCATGCAGAGGGGCTGGGCTGATCTGAGGATGGTCTGTGGGGAGGAATAAAAGCCTCTCAGCGCAGCCAGGAGTGATGGAGCTGCTCTGACTTGTTCTTCCTTTTGCTGGTGGTTCCTGTTCAGCTTTCTTTTCTGGTTGCTTCTCTGCTTTCTGCCAGGCTAATCTCCGTTACCTGTGTTGAAAGCAAATTTTGGCCCAGTGCTAACACTGGAAAAGAAGATGCTTTGCAGTTGTACTTGAAACATCAACACTTTTATCTCCCCATTGTGGCTAAACCCCAGTGCAGAGCGTTTATTCCCCAGTCCCTGCCCCACTGTAGAGCTGACACCCATCTGCAGCTAACCCAGAGGCTCCACGTTTGCTCATCCTTGGTGAGAATGGTGCAGGGGAGATTCAAACACATGAGATGGTGACCCTGTTCCTTGTCTAAAGTCAGTGCAATGAAAATATTCTTGGAGAATATTTCCTGGGGAAGATAAAATACTGCAGCTCACCATCCTCTTCAGTGCCCCAGCTCTCCTAACTGGTGCTAACTGGAGTGCACCCAGTGGCATGCACAAGGCTGGGCTGCTGTTCCCATGTCCTTGCTATCAGCCCAGAAGCACTTGCTGGGTGGCAGCATTCCATCCCCCCATCCCATAGGAATACCCACAGCTGCAGATCAGCACTTGAGTTCCCCTTTGCCATGGAGGAACCCATGCTCTCCCGAGCCCTCTAGTCTGACAGTTGCCATTGTTTTTTCCTAGTGGTTTGCTCAGAGCCAACTATCTCCTCGTTGGCAGGCCAGCTTTTTCTATAAGTAGAAGTATTTTCTAAAATGTCTTTAAGAAAATTATAACAGATATCAGGGGAAGGAAAAAAAAAAAAAAAAAAAAAGAAAAAGCCACAGTCAGGTAGGATTCCAGGTAAAGGCGAAATCTGGTGCCCATCCTGTTATTCCCTGGAGATGTTCCTTCTCCCTGACTGGGACCAGTGCTCCTATTTGGAGCCCAGAGCAGGATCTGTTATGCTGAGGCTCCCTCTAGTGCCTTCATGTCCTTGTGTCCCTGCTTCTCCAGGTGGCTTTTCTGGAGCATATTGATCTCCAATTGTCTCTGGGGGCTGTCCCTTATCCCCAGTCTCCTCCAGCATTGCTATAATCAAGTTACCAGCATAGCCAAGCCCTGCTTGCCCACAAACACTGCCAAAAACCCACCACATCCCACCAATGCAGGGATCTTTTGGGAACCTGACGGGTGGCTCAGCCCTGCCTCTGCTCATTGGTGGTGAAAGGAAGGTGATGAAGGTGTCCCTGGGCATGTTCAACCCTGCACACTGCAGCTCTGCTCCAGTGGTGCCAGCACAGAGCCAGGTGGGAAGGGTGATGGGTGGCAAGGGCCAGAGCTGCCCTGGGGTTGGCATCTTGTTCATCAGACAGCTGGGACAGCCAAAAGCATGGGTGCACCCTCCCTCTCCTACAGGGAACAGCTTTTAGGGGCACTCCATTGTCCATGTCAAGCTGGGCTCTTTCTAATCATTACCTGAAACTGTTGTGACTGATTTTGTCAGGGATGGAGGACACGGTGTAGCAGAGGCTGCATGCTGCGACACAGTTAAGCCACTCTCTTACACTGTGCCCTGCATCCTACATGAACACAGCCTTACCTCTTTCTTCTCCTGGGAAAATGAGAAGGAAATTTCCCAGCACCCTGGGAAATGTCCAGCCTCAACTGCAGTTTCAGCCCTTCTTGTGAAACTGGCTCAGCTCTGGCACAGGTAACCAGAGCCCTGCAACCACTCCTGCCCCAGGAAGCACTGGAAGTGCCAGGGAGCTGCTGGGGGAAGTTCCTCACACAACAGCACCTTCCTTAAACGTGTGTATCAGAAAATATAATATCAGAACACCTCCAAAATACTGCATTGCATGTCAACAAGCACCACGTCCCTTTTCAGGTGGATGACATTGTTTCCCCAGATTTACAACTGTGGAGCACTTGGCCCAGGCACCAAGCTCCAAGTTGCTGATGTTACTAAAAGGGGGAGTTGGGGTAATTCATTTCCCCACGTGTCAGCTCCCGGGGAGGGAAGAGGCAACGTTATAGGAGGCAGCTGAGATGTGGCATCAGCATAAAAGCTGTGACAAACCTGACAGGGATCAGACTGCATAAATGTGTGTGATGTGAGGGGGTGGCTGAGATAACACAGTCATCAGAGGCGCTGTGAGATTTTTATTTTAACCTATGATTTTTTCCTAATTGTTTTGCAGCTGGAGTAATTACCATCCTATTTAACGAGCACAGCTCCTTTAATAGATGGCACTTGGGCTAACATGCACTAATTAAGTCTGTAATCACTAAAAGTATGATTGAAGGTTTTGAACTGGCCAATTGTAGTCTGTAACACCATAATTAGAGACATCACAGCTCATCAGAGCACAGGAAGAGTTCAAGGGGTCTTGATCACCCTTGGTGTACATGAGTCTGCTCCTGCCTTGGATGATCTTTTTAATCTGATATTCTGCAGTGGGTTGTAAACCACCCTGAATATATTACACCCTGCCCTGCAAACCAAGTGCACTTCCACTGTTTTATTTTAATAATTTGCCTTTTGGGTCTGATACTGAACGAACTTGAAAAAGAGAGCTGAAACCACAAAATAAACCCTTTTGTTTCTTCCTAGGAAGGAGGGCTTAGAAAGGAGTGAAAAATATGAGAAATTCTCATAACCTAAAGACCAAGATAAGGTAACGTGGCAGCCTATTTCCTTCTGCAGTGCAGTGGAGGCAAACGTGCCTCTGGGATTGGTTTTATCTTCCACTGCGCTCGGCTCTTTGGGTTATCAGGAAAGTCAGGCTGTCCCTTTGCTGTTGGTTGTGATTAGCTGGCCATAGTGATGTCCAAATATTTTAAAACCCCAGCTCACTAAGGTAGAAAGAATTTTTTAAAAGCAGGACTTAAAAAGTCAGAAGCTTGCCTGTTGGGGAGGATATTGCAGAGAACCTCAGCAATATTCCAGCTACAAAATGCCAGTAAAATAATATTGCTATTTTTATCTATTTTTGCACTATTTGCTAATAACAGCTGCCTAAAATGAGAAAAATAAAATCAACCCAAATACATTTTGCAACTTAAGTCCTGCCAGAAATAAGAGAAACACTGAAATTCAATTGCATTAGTTTTATTTATGCTTTCTATTTTTAGTTTCGCTGGCATTACCAGTATATCAAGGTCATTCTGTTTTATTCACATTTTTGTAACAGAATGAGAGCTTGCTCTTTGCAGGTATCTGAACTTGGAGCTAAGCAGCTAATTGCTCTGCAAGGATCAGTCACTGGAAAAAAAAAAAAAAGGCAGATTCCCTCTCTTGTGTACTGGTCCAGGGGCTTTGGCCTCCAGGGTATTGTTTCCAGTCCAGGTTATTTTAGGCAGTTCACTTGTGCCTCTCATGTTAAAAGCAACGCCATAAAAAGATGGCAGTATTTTTCCATTCTACTGCAGCACATGGGCCTTCTCTTTTGCTCATTTTCCAAAGGTTTGCACTGGAGAGCAGAGAGCAGCCCTGAACCAGGGCGCTGCCGTTTGTACAGACACAACCCAGCAGGTCTGGGGGAGCTCGGCCATTATTTCCCCTTTTTCCTTTTGCCCTTTCCCGTGGGAGATGTCTCAATCAGTGACCACAAATGTCTCTCCATGGGGTCACCCCCATCATCCCCTGATGGCCGTATCACAGCCCTTCCAGGCGCTACTGAGACTTCACCCCAACCCTGGGCTGGGGCAGCCGGTCCGGTGCCCTCCGGCCGGGCCGCGGTGCCAGCACCGCCCGCTCCTGCTGCCAGGGAGGGAACAGGGGCTGAGTGCTCGGCTGTGCCCGGCACAGGGGCAGACACAGCTTCACCGCCCCTCTGAGCCGCCATCTCAGTGTCGTGGACACTCAACTATCTCCGGAGCGGAGCGGGACGGGCCCAGCCCCAACCCCTCTGCCCCCCCATCAGGC
>JAAWXA010000016.1:6161180-6180131 GCA_038090715.1 Florisuga fusca | reverse complement strand
TATAAGAGACAGGTGTGAGGGAGGCGGGGGCCCTGAGCGCCCTCCCGGCTGAGGGAATTTCTGCTTCTCCTGCAGGTGCGACCATGGCCAAGTCCAAGAACCACACCACGCACAACCAGTGTGAGCCGGGCTCGGCATCCTGCGCCGCGGGGCTGGGAGGGGGGGGTAGCGGGGTGCGGCTGCTGGAGGGGACCCGGGGCTGCTCCTGAGGTGGCTCCACAGGGACGGGGCTCAGCTCTCGGGCTCTGGCAGCCCGCTCGGCCTTCCTCTGGCTGGCAGCGAGCTGCTGAGGGGCGGAGGCGGTGGTGAGCAGGGGTTTGAGGTGATCCACAGGGAGGGGGCTCCTCCAGAGTCGGGGCTTGTGGGGGCTCGACGTAGAAATGTTTAGCTAAGAGAAAAACAAGTTTCAGGTGTTGGAACTAAGCACATAAGTGAGTGGCGTTCAGGCTGTGATTCTTTGCCATCCAAAAGTGACCACAGCAATGAAATAGTCGTGCTTAGTGTTTCTTACAGCTGCTGTAAGCAGGTTTCTCGGGTGGGTTCTGCTTGCTCTGACTGTGAGCAGGGGTGCCCTTTAGCACTAAACAGACACGTTTGTACTCCTTGGTGATTGTGGGATGTTAGTGGGTGTCGTTGGTGTTTTATTCATTTAAAAAACCCAAATTCTTGGATTAGAAACTCGTGGTGTCGCGAGAGGGGGATGAGTGTGTTATATTTTAATATGAATTTGGTTTGGATAGGAGGGGTTAGGGAATTTATTATTCCACACAGTTCCTCTAGAGCCATCTGGAGTTCAAGATGTTACAGCTGCTTGCTCACAGCAGAAAGGGTAATTCCAATCCTTCTCTTCCCTGTAGCCCGCAAGTGGCACAGAAATGGCATCAAGAAGCCCAGATCCCATAGATACGAATCTCTCAAAGGGGTGAGTATTGCTGTGGATGTTGCTGGGCTGTAGAGCCATTGAGGCCTGACTGTGAAAAAACCCAGGGTTTGTGTTTCGTTTGATGTAGTTTTTGTAGACAGGACCTTGTATTTCAGGTGGTCAGAACCACTGTGGGTTTTTGGTTTATCTTTCACTTACCTGAGGTGCAGCTGTGATGTTTCTAACCCTTGTGAAATCTGCTCCCATGTGTCTCTAAAACTGAATTTTAGTTACTGGCCAGTTTTGTGTCTGTCCTGCCTCCAGTGAGACAGACACCTGTCAGCTGCAGCTCTTCCCAGTCCTGCTGTCTCACCTACTTCTCTGTGCCCTTCAGTGTTATTTACTGTCACTGCTAATCCAGGGAATTTCACTCAGATGAGAGAGGTTGGCATTTGTGGCCAATACGTATGCAAATGACAGCATTTTGCTTTTTCTGAGGTTGGTAAGAGGATCTCTGTACACAGCTGGACAGTTTGGCTTTGGGGAGGGCTGTGATTCTGTTTATTTCCCAGTTGCCATTATTGGCTTTTTGGATGGGACATAAAACCTTGTCCTCTGCATAGCCCAGGGAGGGTTTGGCCCTGCCCCTCCTGCAGCCTCAGAGTCTGTCTCCTCACAGCAAGTGCACGTGAGTTAAGATGACAAAAGTCCCAGTACTCCAGTGTGCCAGTTAAAATGGTGTTCACAGTAAACCATCAAGTGTTTCTTGGTGGGACAGAAGCTGGTGTTTCAGAGAATTGGTCCTAGCCATGGCCAGGACACATTATCCAGCCAATAGCTGACAAAAACTGGGAAAGATTTCTCCCTTCTGCCTTCTCCTTCCTTTAACATAAAAGAGCAGAGGCAGCAGGAGGTTGCATTGGTCTTTGCCCAAGGATTCCATGTGTGTGTGCTCAGCTGGCAAAGCTGGTTTGTGGTACTGCAGATCTGGAATATATTGGGATGTGGATATGAAATCTTGTGTTGTTTACAGCTTTATTCAACATGTCCTTTCTGTATGGTTTTTTTTCTGGGGTTTTGGGTTTGTGTGTGGAAATCAAGGGAAATAGCTGGTTAAAGGATGGTTACAGATGGCTAAAATAGTTCTGTTGATATAGTAAGAAAAAAAATTCTTAATTAACTATAGACAGCACTTGTGAATAATTGGAAAAAGATTATATATTTATGTTTTTATGGGTGTCCTTTCTACACCATGAGTTATTTTTTCCTTATTTTTTCCTTATTTTTTCCTTATTTTAGGTCGATCCCAAGTTCCTGAGGAACATGAGGTTTGCAAAGAAACACAACAAAAAGGGGCTGAAGAAGATGCAGGCCAACAATGCCAAGCAGGCAGCTGCTCAGCAGAAAAAGGACTGACAATGGTTTAAGACAAGGAACCAATTTTCCTATTGGCATGAGTGTTACAGCATTTTTGTAAAAATAAAATTGGATGTAACAAAGTCTTCACCTCCCAGATTTGAGGAGAACCCTCCAAAAGTCTTGAGCTGTATTTCCCATGCCAGTTGTGCCTCAGGCCTGCATACAGTGACCAGTGTGTGTTTGGGCAGGTAAAGGCTGCTGGGGCTCTGGAGAGGTTTTACATTGGTCCTGGCAGTCTCTACATGCACAAATTAAAACAGCTGCTTCCTCTTCAGTGCTGTTCTGCTGTAACCATTGGTACAAGTTGTGAGCATTTAGGAGTTCAGTGTCTGTTTTCACACTTGTTACTGAGTCAAGCTCTAAAATTTAAAAAAGGGACAGTTTGGTTTGTTTTGTACAAATTGAAGCCATTGTTGCCTGGACTCCTGGGTGATGGTATTCAATACAGGGAGAATTATTTTTGATGTGTTCATGCATGTTCAGCATTCCTGGGTTTTATGCCGGTCCCTGGGGTGGTACAGCAAGGTGAGATTCCCAAGGGATGTAGTGTCTGCTGCTTTGCTGTCTGGGGGAGTCATTTCAGCTACAGAAATCCTGAAGAACAGGAGGGTGGTGGGTGCTAGCTGTGGTGTTGGACATTATGGCAATTGGTGTCATATTCCAAAATACTTGGAAGTATTGAAGCATTAATGGAGCTACTATGGCAATGTGTAAGGTTTCAGGACTGTGTGCAATACCCAAGTATTCCATAGTTGCTGCATTTTAGTGGAGATTTTTCAGTTTTAGTATCGAAAAGGTACCCCTGGTGTGAAACCTGGTGAGTGGTGAGATCAGGGGAGTGACACTGCCCGAGAGGAGCTGCGGCAGGGTTGTGTCGCTGCTGTCCTGTGGATCAGGAGAGGGCTCCACTCCCCAGGTTCCCTTGCCAGCAGAGCTGCTTTGCAATTTCTGAAGGGAGCTGCCTCTGCGAGCGTAACTCCCTCTTCCCGAAGTGCAATTCCTGCGCTTGTCCACCTGGTGGTGTAATCCCACGACGCGGCACAAGGGTTGGAAGTTTGCAAGTGACGTTCTGGCTGCAAAAACTTGCAAGTGAAACATCCAATTTTCGTATTCGTGTTTTGTTCTCAATAGCTGAGTCAATTACCAAAATGCAATATTAATCTGAAACAGGGTAGATAATTTGAATTCTCTGTGGCTTGAATCCAAAGATATTTCTGCAGTAAATACTACCCAGCCCTATAAAGAGATTTACTAACTTAGCACTCAGGAGTTAAGGGCTTTTAAAGCCTGAGGGAAGTCTGCAACCCCCCAGTTTTCTGATTTCTGCTGTGTATCTCTTGATGACATTTGTCAGTCAAAAGAACTCAATTGCTGGTCAGGAGAGGTCCTGTGCTGGAGAGAGTGTACAGTCACTGACTTGTGCTACCAGCTAGAGTCTGATAAATAGTCAAGACAGAAAGGCTGTCTGGTCCCTGCTGCCCTCAGGGAAGGCAGGAGATTAACAAGTGAGTGGTGTTAATCCTCCTTGGAGATGTTTTTTTTTTTGCAAGTGATAGGTCAGCCAGGGGCTGATCCACAGCACTTGAATCCCTCTGTCTTCAGTGGTGCCTGTGGGGGTTGGAGACCTTGGGCTGTGTAGTTGGTGCCCGCTCTGCTGGAGGGAGTTTTTCTACAAAGGCAAGATGGGGGAGCTGTGCTCAGGTTAGGATGCACCTCTGGTAGCTTCAGCTGCTGTCCCAGAGCTGCCCAGTGTCCCCCTGCAGCCCTTGCCAGACCCAGTGTGGGGAGATGGCTCCTTGGGTTGCTCCTGGTGTTGGAGGAGATGGGGTGTGTGAGCCAGCTGTGTGAGTGAGGGTCAGTCTGATACAGATGTGTGCTGTGACAAGAAGAGCAAGATAAAAAGCCTTTGTGTTTGTCAGGCTTCACCTTTGTGTCTGCAGATCTCCAGACTGGTTTGAGTTCTGCATTTGAAATTTCTCAGCCCTAAGGCTTTTCTAAGGTGAGGAAGGGGGACTTAATCTCTCAACTTCCTTGGTGTCTTCCCCAGGGTGCTCCTGTTGTGAGAGGAGCCCCCTGGCAGGATGGAGTTTGAGGGAAGAGAAGCAAGGGTCAGGTTGAGAAAAGGATGTTGGCACGTTAACCAAGAAGCAGAGAGGAGGATTCGGGCTCCCTGTGGCTCCAGGCAGCTCCCCTGGGCCTGCAGGAGCAGCCTTATCCCACTGCCCTTCACACTGCCCTTCAATGGGACAGCTTCCCAAGTAAGGGCTTGCTGACTTCCTGCCCAAAATAGCGGCTGCGTGACAAAATGCAGCGCAGAGGAACGTAACCTTAATCCCGGCATCATTGTGTAGCAAGGGAGAGGAATTCTGTCACCTTCCACAGCAGCTCGGTGTCAGGTTTGTTGTTGCCTGCTCCCTGCACACATGGTGGTCTCATGGGACACTGCCTGGACGTTGTTTGATCACCTATTGTGTTTTCTAACCCTGTCACCCCTCTGTGACTTCCCTCACAACTAGAGGTTGCCCCCACCTAGTAGGGATAATAGTGAAAAATAGGAGTAAAGCTGCAAAGGGTAATCTTGGCTGACATATCTTCATGGTGGGTCTTCATCCTCTTTTTTGTCTTGTGAAAATTCAGTGTTGTTGGAGAAGTGAGACTGAAGATCCTTTTTGGGAGGATTACATAGAGCCCAGGAGGTGGAACTGGCATCTGTGGGCCACTTGAAACTATTCACTTTATGCAGAGCTCTGTCATCTTTGACATTTAAAGACTTCAAAACTCTGACCAAGTCCTTGGTGTCCTGCAAGGAGCCAATGAGCTTGAGTGTCTGCTGAGCTACTGCTGTCTGTCAGGTTATACATTTCATGCTTACTGCTGCCATACATCATACTGACTGCAGATGGTTTCTCTTTGCAGCTAAGAGGACTCGGTATCAAGTTACAGTTTGGCTTTTTTTTCCTTTGATTTAAAAAAACCAACAGGGAGCAGAGGGCATGTAACCAAATACTGAATCAGCTCATTTGGCAGAGTTGAGCTGTCACACTGAAAGCCAAGAGCCCAGGACTGGGGAGGAGAACTCAAAGTGCCACAGAAGCTCTGATGGTGCAGTGTTTGCAGGGACTGTTGATGTTTACAGTGAAAACTAAAAGTAGAGCTGGATACAAGTTGCTCTGTCCCCCTGTACGGCCTCTCAGAAGTGTGTTCAAGCAAAAAGCAGTGAACAGGAGTTGTGCTTTGCCCAAATTTCAGGTCTGCTGCAGGTGTTGCTACACAGCTGGGGTTTTGGCATTGTGTTTATCTTGTTCCTGAGCATGTAGTGTATTGCTGCTGCCCTGGTGGAGATGCAGAACTGTTGCTGAGGTGCAGAGGTTTTATTAGGAGGTTGTGTACAAAATATCCTGCAACCTTCCTGCAGTCATTTAGTTCACATAGCAAAGTTTTGTTGAGGGCTGAAGAGTGCTCTCAAATATGCTGGAAAAGCTGCAGACCAGGGCAGGAGTTAAACTTAATGACAGAAAAAGCAAGCAGAGGAAGTGGTCAGAGAACTGTGGCTGTGTGTGGTGGCATGAGCTGCTGTCACCTGCCAGCACAGCTCTGGTCCCAGCTGGGGAGTAAAGGGCACACAGGTCTGGGGATTGCTTCAGAGACTGGTAAATGGCTTTTTGCCCAGTTAAAAAAGTGGATGGATGTTCCAGTGGCTTTTTTTTATATTTTTCCAGGCAGTACTTGTGTATTTTGTCACATTCCTTAAAGGCTTCTGGCACCAGAGCTTCACTGCACTTGCAGGGAAGACTGCAAATTTGCCTGGAGTTACAGATACATTGGACTCCTCCAGGTGGCTTTCATTCATGGATAGCACATCTCCAGGCACATCCCCTCTGTGGAGACTTCAGCCAGGCTGAGCCTGTGCCTGTATTGTCAGCAGTGTGTGTTTGCCCTTCTTGTGACAAGTTTCAGCTGCTACAAGAGCTTGGTCCTCTCTGCAGCCACCACCTTCCCTGTATTTTTCTTGGAAAAAAATGGGCAGCTGTCAGGGTTGTGGCTCAGTGCTGCCCATGCTGCATGCCCATGTTGGTCTAAGGCAGGGGGAGCTGAGACACAGTGAGTCCATCCTTTTTTCTAGTGAGGGAAAGTGTCCAACCCTCCCTCAGGCCATCAAGCTGGCTTCGGGAAGAGGATTAAGCTGGTGAAGTACCTTGTTTTTTCTCTTTTTCACACTGTAGTGAGCCAAAGCCTGTCAGTAAGCAGTGGTGAATATCTTGGAGATGTTCTTATTGGGTGTTGGGATGGAGGAAGATAATGAGGCTGTGGGTGATGCCTGCTGAGATGTGGTAAGAGCATGTGAGTATGGGTTGTCCAGCAGCTGGATGGCCATGGCTGTGGGGAGAGCTGGTGTCACCCTGGCTGGTGGCCAAAGCCCAGGTGTCTGCAGCTCTGGAGGTTTCTAGGCCTGGGGTCCTGAGAAGCTGTGTCCTCAGAAGCAGGCCTTGGTGGGACTTGTCAAGTAACTTCTGTTGCTATGGTGAGAAAGTGGAAAGTGATGAGCAGTGCTTGCTTGGCTGTGGAATCATGGGAGACAGAAGATGGAAACATTTTTCTGCATTTCCTACAGCAGCACTGTACAGCTGAGCATCCATGCTTCTGCAGTTCTGCTGGATTGGCAGCAGCAATGGTGCTGAGGACTGGGGACATGTGGGGACACCCCTCTGAGCGGTTCTTTCAGATGTTTGCATTAGGGCTGTTCCCTGGGTTGTAAGGAAGAGCAGCTGCTCTAGCTGAGATGGCTTTACTTCCCTGGTTTCTCTGTTGTTACAAGTCCAAGAGGGTTGGGCAAGACATTGGGTGCTTGTCATCCAAAGGACACAGCTGTGTACTCCCAAACAACTGACGGCCCTTCCCAAGCCTGCTTTCACCTCCAGCCTGTTCTGTGTGAATTACAGCATTTCAGTACTGCTACACTCAGAGTTTGTCACATCAAGCTCTGCTGCTCAGGGTGTTACTCCCAAAAGAAGACCTCTGGTTTTTGGAGGGAAGGCACAAGGACAGTGCCACAGGGGCTGTGGTGTGGTGACACTGCCCGGGGCTGAGGGCAGCATTGCTAGGACTCCCAATGTTTATTTTGCTTGGGTAAATGTTTGATTTTGGCAACATGACTGCAATGTGTGAACTGTGCTGAGGCTGTAATTCCACAGGAGGAGACAGCTATGTGCAGGGAGAGCTGCTAATGCCACAGGAATGCCACGCTTCCTTGGGAGGAGAGAAGATGGTGCCTGGGGCCCTTGGCTCATCATCTCTGGCCCTGCTGTAGCCCCGTGCCTGGGGGCTGATGGCCAAAGCGGGGTCGTGCTGTGCCTGGGGCCTCTGCTGCCCTAAGGGAGAGGGTTTCTGAAGGAAAATCAGGTGTTGTTGCAGTGAGTCTCCCACCCAAGGCTGCTGGAGGACCATGAGGGTGCTGCAGGGCTGGGTGAGAAAGGAAGGAGGCACCCAGGCCAGTTCAGGAATGGCATTTATTCACGTTTCCAAAGAAAACAGGTCTTTCTGTGTGCACTGCAGGGTGGCCATCAGGATGGCAGGGAAGAGTGAGGGGTGTCCCTTCAGGACAGCTGGGAAAGGAGCAGGGCATCCATCACCCAGGAATTTTGGTGGGTGATGGCATAAGTGATTGCTAATTCTAATTTCATTGCTAAAGTGCTGCCAATGCTTCCACTGAGTCAGCAGGAACCAGTGCCAGCTGTTGAGCTCAGCACCAGCTCTGGCTGCCCTCACCATGGCAGGAGTGAGGAGATGGAAGGTGCCAGCTCCCCACCGAGCACCTGTGGACCCTTTGGCTGGGGTTTACCTCCAGGCTGGTGGCAAAATACCTCCTTAGAGATATTTTAATCTTCAGCTGTGGTGTCACCTCCCCAGATGTGGCTCACAGGAACTCAACACACTGCCAAAGAGTGGCCATCATTAGTTGTGAGTCCACAGCCAGGGTGAAGCTCTCACTAAACTTCAAAGGAATGACCATCTGAGGCACTTGGTATTCACACATTTTATTTTCCCCATGGCCACCCTTCTCAGCTCTCAGTCTTCATGCCAGTAGCCAGGGGACTTAGTCAAGGAGATGAGAAGCAGAGCTGGAGGGGTTTAGGAGATTCGAGCTGTTGATCTGGTCTCAGATTTATTCAACTCCCTTCATGAACTCCAGGAACTCTGCCAAGAGAAGGTATCAGAGACAAGGGTTGTGAGTTGGAATTGAAGTACCCTCGCAGCTGACAAGTGTGCTCTTGGTGGCTTCCACCAGCCCTGTCTCTTTTTCCACCTCTCTGTGTGAGAGGCTGAGGGGCAACAGCTACCACTGCTCTGGGGACTCCTCAAGATTTGCACTGGAAATGCCATTGGAGCCCAGCATCACCCTCAGCTGCCACCTGAGGAGGGACATGGCCACCTAGCCACCAGCTTAGCTTGGACATGGTCAGCAGCATCACATTCAGACAAATAGCCCTTCAGGTGCTTGTGTTCAGGGGCAGGAGGAGATGAGCAAATGTCTAGTAGCAAGTAGGTTGTTTTCCTTCAGTGCAGGCTGACTTTCACAGTGTGAGGAGAGCTCAGGGAACCCCAGGCTCCTGCTATGATTTCACAAGTACAAGAAACCCCCATCCCTCTGCAAACCCTGGCTGGGTTCAGGTGCATTGCCCAGCACTGCCTGCACCAGATCATTCCCATCCCAGAAGGCAACTGAGACTGCAGAAGCTTCCTGGGGGATGTTCCAAGAACTTCCAACGAAGCTGCACACCAGAAAGGCTCCTACCATCATAGTCAATCCTCCCATCATTGTTTTTATCTCCATCCTTCATCAGTTCTTCGATGTCATCCTCAGTGATGGTCTCTCCTGTTGCCTGCAGCATGATCTTTAGCTCCTCCAGGTCGATGTAGCCATCAGCATTTCTATGCAAGGACAGAAGAACTCAGGAGCAGAGCCACATGCCAGGGAGGGGGAGCCAGGGTGGCTGCATCACTCCCACCACCCCACAGTCACAGCTCTTACTTATCAAACATCCTGAAGAGATCTGAGAGCTCCTCTTCAGTTTTTCCTTTGCTGTCATCTTTCATACACCGGACCATCATAACGAGGAACTCATCAAAGTCTACAGTGCCACTGCCTACAGGCAGAACAGACACCATCAGTCAGTGCTGCAGTGGGGGGACAGGCAACACTGAGTGAGATGACTCTTCCCTAGTAACCAAGGGATAAAACTCAGGAGAGCAGCCCTGCTCCAAGAGGCACTTTCAGGACAATGGTGTGACTAAGGCCGTGGACTGACTTAATCACTGAACTTTTACCTTTTGCAATCATTTTCCCGAGACAGAAGGAACTGAAAGTCCTGCTTGAAGCACTGACCCATGGAAATTCCTGCTATGGAGATACCTGTCCATCTCAAGTAATAAGAAAAGCTTCAGAAGGCAGGTATTCATGCAGTGTATGTTTGTACAAGCAGTACAGTTGTTGCCCTTTTTTGATTATTTTAACTGCTTTTATGTTTTATGACTACATTCTGTGGTATTTCTGCCCAACCTGCACGCAATGGTTTTTGTCTATAACCAGTGTGTGTACACTGATTTAATTGAGACTGACTTTTTTAATAGTGTGTGTGTGTGTGTGTGCACTTGAGCAGTTACTTCCCTGCTGATAGAAATCTGTAATTGTGGCATTTCTGAATTGGCAGTTGCTACCTTCAGAATGTATTTCCTGTTTTTCAAATGGATCTGTGCGTTATCAGAGTACCCATAATCTGCCAAAGTCAGCTCAAGCAGCCTGGTCATTATAGGAATAATAATTTTTATAGTTCCTCTTTGCCTGGAATGTTCCTAAAGGAACCACACAGAAGCCTGGTGTGCTTAGTGTCCAACAAAATCCCAGCACTGCAGGTTGCTTCCCACAGGCTGTGGCTGTTCCCACGGCTTATCCTGCCCAGATGCTGTAGATGCTGAGCACCCTCAACCCACACTGTGCCCCACCACCACCTCCTGACTTGGGGATGGTTCTTGGGGCACTTGAAAATCCACAAATCTCTCACCATCCTCATCCACCTCGTCTATCATCTCCTGCAGCTCCTCAGGGGTTGGGTTCTGCCCCAGCATCCTCATCACCTTCCCCAGCTCCTTGGTGCTGATGCAGCCATCCTCTGCCCCCAGCACGAAGATGTCGAAGGCAGCCCTGAACTCTGGGGAGAGAGGGGAGAGGAGATGTGGGGTCTTGTCACACACTTTGACCCTGCAGGGTGGCAGCCCTGGGGCAGGGGGCTCATCCCAAGCCCCCCAGCACTGCCTGGGCACAGCATGGTGGGGATGTTGGTGCACAGGCATGGGTTCTTGAAATGCTGGTGGATCAAAATCCGTGGGGATTTTCTGGGGTGTAAGTGGTAAGGCAGAGTGGGCTGCCAGCAGGGGAGCTCATCTTCAGGCTGCAGTGTCAGGTTAAAGGTGCACCTACCATTTTTTTGCTCTTCTGTCAGCTGCTCAACCTGAAAGGAAAATACAGGGACCAAATAGATCATTGTTCTTCAGCATCACCAATGGCTAAAAGGCAATGTTACTTACTCAACAGCCTTTGCTGAGCTCCCCCAAGCCTCCCAACAGTCACCCTCATGTATGACCTGTGGGGATTTGACATCACAATTGTTTGTAGTCTAAGAAGTTCTTCCCTTTAAAAAAAGTATTACTAGCTCTGTTGAAGGAAGCATAATTTCTCTAGAGCAACAGCATGTGATACATGGTAGAAGGAGCCTTTGCACAAGCAGAAGAGACCAAGTGGGAAAAGTGTTTGTCAGCCATTTGATGGATAATTTCTTGTTGCTGACAGGCTCCACAGCAAGATGGCTGTGCCACTGAGGGCTGCTCCTGTATGGGTTGAGTCCAGGTCAGGGGTGGGATGTGCTGGAGAGGTCCCTGAGGAGGGAGAGGGCAACAAGACCATCCCTGGTAGTTGTTTTTCAGCCCTAGATTCAGGAAGCTCTGCACTAGCTGGAGCATTCAGAGCTGGTCTGCTTCCACATGAGTCAGTGTGTTTGTTACAAGGGTTTCTGTCCCTGAAGGGAGCTGCTGTTCCCTTCACACTGCTTTGGGTATCTCCCTGAAGAAACAGTGTGGGAGCCACGAGGCACTAGTCAAAATGGGCTGGCAGATTGTCCCCAAACCCTACCCTAATTCATTCCCTAGAATCAGCAGAAGCTAATTAGTTAGTGTGAATTAATTAAAATGATCAATGAGGAGAGCAAAGAGGAATCTTACCAGTTGTGTGTCCTGCCTCTCAATTGCTTTTCTCTCTCTGGCTTCACTCCTGCCTGCAGGTACTGCTCATGTACAGTTGCTGACCTCACCATGGTGTCTGACTGCCTCTTTGGTAGCATCCATGGAAACACTGAATTTTCCTTCTCGTGCTGTTCAACAGCCTCTCTGGAGTCAGCCAGGACCCCCTGCCAGGACAGCCTCTGGCCCGTGCAGAGCGTGCATAGTCCATCTGATATCTCCTCCCTACCAACCCCACCACATTTTGTCAGGATAGAACACACCCCTAACCCAGTGTTGTGTCACCTTGCCTTTGAGGGAGGGGTGATGCTTTTGCCCCAGAGAGCAGTGGTTTTGGAAAAGCCACCTGGAAATCCTTCCTGCTTGCAGCAAGAGGCAGGGAAAGGGCTTTCTGTTAGCGGGGCAGTCTGCAAGAAGCGGGCAGAGAGCCTTGTCCCACTCCCCATACACCAGGAGGTGAAGAATTTCAAGTCAGGAGGCATGAAGGATGGTGGTAGGATTGCCCGTGCAGTTGCCAGCCCTTTGTGGCTACTGTTTGGGCAAGTGAGGGCAACCACAACACTCCCTCAGCCAATGTCTGCAGGAACCATCCCACTGCTCACTCGGGTAACCTGAGCCTCTGGGTGCATTTGCTATATATATGCCCTGGTGAGAGAGGTGCTGGAGATAAAGATGAGCTCCCCAATTGTTCCCAGGCTTTGGTATTTATCTTTGCAGCTCTTTATCTGGACACTTGTCTCTGGCACTGCTCTTAGCCTAAAAATGCTCCCAAAATAGCTTTGTGTTTGCACACCCTTATCTAGGCATGAGTGAGCAAGATGAAAATCCATTGGGTTCTCTAGCTGCAAGTAGAGAATCTGGCATAAATATAATTAATACCATCAGGATGCAGCAAATAGAAAAAATACTGACTTTTGAAGCTCCCTATACTACTGGAGTGAAAGATCCGGAGCTGCGCTAATGGAAATGGAATGCAGCATGACTACAGAGTGACACTTTGATTACAGATATGTCCCATGAGCTGTTTATAGTGTCCTTTGGACACAGGAGGCTGTGGCTTTATTCCTTTTTTCCCTCCATGTCATTTCAGGGGCAGGTTTCTCCTGCTGCAGCCTGGGAAGGCCAGCACCAAGCTCACAGCACTGCAGCGGCCACAGTAACCCCAAATCTGCTGAGTGTTGCTTTTATCATCTCTCTGCATCCCGTGTTTCCACTTAAAGTCAAACAGAAGAAGCTGAAGTACTTGAACTTTTATTTTCCAGGTAAATGTTTTCTTACAGTTAGAGTCTTGGGGAACAGATGCAAGAAAAAGCTGTTTGGCTCAGCTGTGCCTAGCTTGGACTTGTTTTGCCTTGTAAAGGTGTTGGCAGTTAATGCCCAGGACTCCAGCCCCACATTTACCTTTGAACCAGCAGCAAAATCCATATGGGAGCCCACCAGGTCTTTTGCATGACCCATTTCCCTAGTCCAGTGTTCTGTGCTTGTGATCAGTTTTTGGTATTAAGGTAGGAACTTCGGAGTTGTTCTTCATTGCTGCAGTTCCTTTTTAGCAGCTGAATTCCTCAATGATCCAACTGCTAAAGCTCACAGGCCTTGGCTGGGGATGACCTTCCCCTGTGGGTTTTTGCCCATTTCTGGGACAGAGATCTGGAGAGAGGCTGGAGCTTGAGGGTGGAGAGCCCCAAAAACTGCCCCAGCTGTTAAAATAGAACTTGTCTGATATATTTTGGGGGGCTCTTGGTTAAAATCAAACCTGATAACTACATTTATTTTTCTTTAAATCACGAAGAGGCTCATACTTTAACTCTAGTTATGGAAGGGGCACAGTAGCACATTGCACAATCCAGAATCTATTTTCATATTTATTCCACCTGCATATCACTGTCTGTCTAGTTACAAAATAATGCAGTGTCTTCATTACAGACCAAATAGTTTGGGTTTACCCAGTGAGCACATTGTGCAGCTGTGTAAGTTAAAATAGCCATTAGGATGCTCAACATTCCCCAGGAGCATAGCTCACATTCTGAATTTCTGCAGAAAAGATATCAGGAGTGGCAAAGCAGAGGAGGATGTTTGGAAAGAGCTTACAAAAGCCCAGTTGTTTTTTTTTAAATCTCTCAGAAAAATACTCAGCCAAGGAAGGGGGAAATGTAGCAATGGTAGACTTATAAAACACCAGAAAGAAGAGGGTGAGATTTAATCCCCAGAAATAATCTTAATTTCATGAGAAATGCTGCTCTGCTTTGTCTTGGCTAAAACTGGCAGCCGCCTCTTATACTTTCAAGATTCTCTTGAGATTTATAACTTCATGTCTAGGCCATCTCCCTGCTTTACAGCTGGGAATGAGGGAACAAACTGTCAATAATTCAGGAGCACAGCTGGGAGTTCCATGCCTACAAGAGGAGTGTGGATCTTGCAGAGCCATCGGATGGCATCCTGTCCCGGATGATGGTGCTGACTAAAAGATGCCACCCTGTCATTATTTCTTATTTGCATTTCTCCACTGAACTACCTCTGTCACAGCTATAGGAAATCTACTATAAACTGCCTACAAACCCTCTAGTCACACCCCCCCAGACCCACAGCCCCAGAGGGAGGCACTTACCGCTGCCTTGTAAATGTCATCCATGGCTGGAGAGGGTGGGTGAGGGGCCCAGGGACTTCACGGTCACACTCTGCTGGTGCTGCCCTTGGATCCCTGCTGATATAGGGGGCTGCCCACCCCGGGGGATATGGCCAGCCCACCGGCAGCCCCACATGCCCATCCCTGTTCCATCCCCGTCCCCACAGGAATGCGGGCTGGGACGCTGCCGAGCCTGAGGCATGTCAGGGGCCAGCCCCTCTTCAGGGCAGCTGGAGGTTTCCTTGTGACTTGTATGTGGGAAGGAGTGAGCCCTTTAAACTGCCAGATTTTGTCTGGAACTTTGCTGACATGTTTTAGTATTTGGCTGTCCTGACTGGACACATGCCACCATGTCACCTACACCTCCTGTGTGTTCCCCCTCCCTCCCCCCCGGAAGCTGTGCCTAATTAAATTGGGTAACACAGGGAAGGCAAGCCTCCCAAAATACCCTGCCCAGCAGCAGATGGCCCCCGGGGGTAGTGGGAACAGACAGTGTCAGGGTCTCCCTGTCCCCTCTGCCACATGTCCCCAAACCCACGGGATTAGTGCTGCTGGGGGACCCAGGGCTGGAGCTGATGTCCTCAGAGGAGCTGATACCTCATGTGGGTGCTGACACCAGTGGGGATCTGTGGTCCTCATGCCATGGCACAGGGTCACATGGAGCTAGGGGAGCTCTGCCTCCTATTTGCTGCATTCAGGGGGCTGCAAAATGGGGAGCAGCTGTCAGCTGGGCTTGATTTCAGGGATCATTCCTGATCAATCCTGATCCTGGTTTGGGAAACCAGGATTCATTTCATCCAGCCAGAGAACTGACCTGGGCCCACTGCAAGCGGGGAATATCCACACTCCTATTTCCCGTGATTTACCCCACCACGGTGAAGAACAAAACACCCCAAAGACCTCCGGGTGATGAGCGGCCATTTCTCAGTGCAGGGCAAGTGTTTGAGTGCACAGCAACCAAAGAAGAACCTCACTTTGTGACTCAGGACTCCCTCTGGTGTCCAAATGGTGGCTGCATCAGGGTGATAAAGTCTCACCTCCAGCTGGCTCATATGGGCAGAACTGGAAATAGTGTAAATGCAGCTGGCAGGTCTCCTCATCTCTTCTAAAAACTCCTTCCTTTATTGGAAGTCACATTGCATGGAAAAAATCTGCTGTGCCAATGTAACACCTCTCCAGTGACAGGGGGCAGGGGGTGTTGGCACAAAGCAAGGGTGTGGATGAGGACAGAACTGGGTCCCCAGTGTCACATTTTCCCAGGGTTTGCAGTACCAAAAGATGAACTGCAGCCCTGCAGGCACCCCCTGGCCTGGGTTTCCCCAGGCTTCATCTGGGCTCTGCCTCTGCTCAGCATGAGGATGGCAGTTATATTGAAAGGAAAATAGTTGCATTTAAGGCATTAATTTTGGGAGTGTGTTATTCTTTAGAATGTGAAGATACTAATATTTTTGTTGCCTTGAACATAGAAAATGCAGAAAAAAGCTGCAAAGGGTAGTAGTTGTTCTGTTAAAGGGCACTGGAGCCTGTCCTTGGGGAACAGCAGAGGCTGGGGTGTGGGGCCTGCTGTCCATGGAATGGTTTAGGTCTTTACATTGGAAGGGACCTTAAAGATCATGTCATTCCAACTCCCATCAGCATGGGCAGGGACACCTGCCCACTAGACCAGGTTGCTCAAAGCTTCATCCAACGTGGCCTCCACTGATCCATCCCCTAAACTCTCCTGGGCACCCCTGTGGAGACCCCCAGTGACATTGCTGCCCCAAGATGAATCCCAGCCCCGGGGCTGCTTTTCCCCAAGGGGCTCTCTGTGGAGCTGGCAGGCACTCGCCCCCGGCACTGCCTGGCACAGAGAAATTGTGCCTGGCCCCACCTCTCCATCCTGGGAGGTGATGGCTCTGAATCATCTCCCCAGAAACAGCCCTTGGGATGCGTCAGGATCTGTCCAGGGTCAGCGCACACGGGAACGCTAACGTTGCCTTCAGAGAGTCAGCTGTGCTCCCAGAGGAGCTGGGATGCAATCCAGGTTGGGATGTGGAAGAAGGATCTCTGTCGGCTTGAGAGGGGAAATCTGGGCCTCGGCACACTGACATGGAAAAGCTGCACTGCTGTAAAAGCCTGCTGCAAAGAGAGACTTGAAAAAACCACAGTCACAGCTCCAGGGGAAGGATGAAATCCATCTGGTAGTGAGAGGCAATGTTCCTCCCTGCAGCAGGAGGTGCAGGGGCTTCATGCCAACCTCCTCTCCACTTGCTGCTCAGAGCCAGGGCTTCCAGCATCCCCTGGGTCTCTGAAAGATTTGATTATAAAAGAGTTGGGAACTGGGGCTTTGCAGTGAAACCCAGAGCCTGGGGTGTGCAAGGCACAGGGGGAGGTTGCTGGGGCAGGTATGGAGGTGTCCAGGAGAAAACCATCTACTCCTGCTGCTTCTCTTGCCATCCCATTCCAGACGCAGGGCAGAGGAGCACGGCCGGGAGGGCTGCCAACACCAGTGCCCTTCATCCCACTGTGCAGCCGGCTCAGCAGCGCTCCAGCTGTCTCTGGTTGGGTGCTGCGCCTTGCTTGGGGCTACAGCAGCATCCCGATGTGCTGCTGCCCTTGTCAGACAGTCCAAGGTACCAACGCAAACGGGAGGGTTTACTGCACTTTTTTCCCAAAAATCTTGGTTCAGGTTTTTCTTTCCTGGCAGCTGCAACTCCCTGCAAAAGAAGCAGAGGCATCCTTCAGGTCAAATGGAAGGAAATAAAAAGCAGAAGTCTTGAGTTGCAATTTTGTTTGAGGTCGGGGGTGTTTTGCAGAGCTCCCTGGGCAGTCTGCCAGGCCTCCAAGCTGCAGCAGAATGCTCCTGCATCCCCTCGCCCTGTACCCCTCAAAGCTGTTCAAGCACTGTGGCCTCTTCCCCAAGAAACACATCACAGGTTAAATGGTCACCTGGAGCCATATTTCCCCAATTAAACCAAGTTTCCTTCACGAAAAGCATGCTGACATTCCATGGAGGAAAGAAAAATCCGGGATTTTACTGCTATCTAGATCTTCCTTGGATGGATTTAGCTGAACGAGCTGCCATGTGCCCCCTTCCCCAGCTGCATTGCTCCTGTTGACACATGCATCTTCTCCGAGGAGCCAGGACAGGGCTGTGACACCATGAGCTACCTCAGCACCCACAGGAAGGAACTGCTTTAGGAAGAGGAGAAGGGCACCTATCAAAACTGACATGTGAGCACTGCAAATTATTATTTAATTAAGGAGATGTCACATTCAGAGGAAACTTAATTAACATTGCTCTACAAAACCAGTTATTATCTCATCAAGACACCGAGCTTGGCAGCGGCTCTTGTGACACTGGGACACCCCTAGAAAATCCCACTTGGGCTGCCTTTACCACACGTGTTTTCTCCATCCACGCATCACCCCATGGATAAGTCCTGCCCAAAGGAAGGCAATGTACAGTGAAAATAAAATAAAAACGGGTTTACCCAGCTCTATTTGCAGGGCTGTGGTGGCGTATCTGCTGCCTCAGTCCTGGATGCATCTGCCAGACTCTAGTGCTGCCCTTGTAGCATTACAACCTCTGTGCTGCAGCTTCTTTCTGCCCAGAAAGTGCTTTAAATCCAGGTGATTTTAAAAGCCACGCGTGCACCCAGGGCATCCTGCTCTCCTGCTGTGACAGTACACTGGAGGAAGATCAGCCCTCTGCAGCCAGCAACCGGCTTTGCATCCTGCAGTTTGATCTCAACCCCCCCCCACTGCTTTAGCCACCTGCGTTGGACCTTCCTGCATGGCCAGATCTGCACCGTGTATTGTGCACTCCAATCTGCAGCTGCCTTCAGCCAGCTGGCACAGGTCTGACCCTCCTGGAGCTGCCTGCATTGCAGTGCACTGCACACCCTGAAGCTGTAGGGCACGGTGTTGCCCAACATTGTGGTGTCCATCACACCATTGCGCACACACTGCATCGCATGGCACAGTGCTGCTGGGCAGGGCACTGTGTGGCATTGCACAGCCCTTTGGAGCACTGCACTGCACGGTACAGCATGGGACTGCCCCGTGTTGCATTGCACAGCACTGCACAGCACTGTACAGCCCTGTGCTGCGTTCCACACCCCCCTGTATTGCAGTGTGTCACCGTGTTGCAGTGCATCTCTGTTACATTGCACATCTGTGTTGCAGTGCACATCTCCATGATGCAGTGGAGATCTCTCTGATGCAGTGCACACCTCTCTGATGCAGTGCACATCCCCGTGATGCAGTGCACATCTCCGTGATGCAGTGCACATCTCTCTGATGCAGTGCAGATCTCTCTGATGCAGTGCACGTCTCCGTGATGCAGTGTCCATCCCCCTGGTGCAGTGCACATCCCCCCGATGCAGTGCACATCCCCGTGATGCAGTGCACATCCCCGTGATGCAGTGCACATCCCCGTGATGCAGTGTCCATCCCTCTGGTGCAGTGCACATCCCCCTGATGCAGTGCACATCCCCCCGATGCAGTGCACATCCCCCTGATGCAGTGCACATCCCCGTGATGCAGTGTCCATCCCTCTGGTGCAGTGCACATCCCCCCGATGCAGTGCACATCCCCCTGATGCAGTGCGCATCCCCGTGATGCAGTGCACATCCCCGTGATGCAGTGCACATCCCCCCGATGCAGTGCACATCTCTGTTCCGCAGCCCCGCAGTTCACGGCCCCTGGGGGAGGCTCCACGCAGGCGCCACTCTCCACCCCAAGCCCCGCCCCTCCCGGCACCAGGCCCCGCCCC
>JAAWXA010000016.1:6127180-6161166 GCA_038090715.1 Florisuga fusca | reverse complement strand
CGGCGGGGAGGAGCGGGGAGGCCGTGAGGGACGTGCCGGGCGGCGGGCGCGCGGGGTGAGGAGAGGGCTCGTCTCGCGCCGCCTCAGGCGAGTTGGGGCCCGGGGGGAGCGGGCGGGGGCCGAGCTGGGACTGCGCTCCCTCCTGCTTCCCCCGCCGGCATCTCCCGGCCCTGAGGAACCCGGTCGGTTCTCGGACTGGGTTTGTACTCGGGGCTAGAGCCAGAATTTGGCAGAAGTTTCCGAGTGGTTTGTTACTCCGTGGAGGGACGCGCGTTTTGGGAGTTGGTCCCCGAAGGTGGGCGGGAGCGGGGCTGCGGGTCGAAAATGGGGCCCTGGGGTCCTCAGAGCTTTTGCCCTTTGGCGGAGCTGAGGGTTTAGTGAAGGCTGAGTTTGTGAATGTCGTGTTCTTACCCGTATCTATCGTTATATCTGTATGTGTGTGAATGCATCCATATGATTATGAAGAAATTGTTGTCCAGTAAACGTACCTTTAAAAGCTGGACTATATATAGTAGGTAATCTTCCCTTCAGGTGAAAACACCACAGAAATTCCTCTTGAAGAGCTAATCTTATTTTCAGGGGAAATTGGATGATTTGAAATTGACAGTTTTGCTCTTCTACTAAAAAAGAGGAAAGATTGTCAGCAGTGCTTTAGTTTGCGGAAGGAATTAAATTTTTGATGTAAACATATTTTTTTTTTTTTAGCTGGTTGGATTGTACCAAGAGTTAATTGGTCTGTTTTTTCAGGAAGAAGCTCATTATAAAACAAACCTCAGCATAATTGCAGACAAAAAACATCTTGAGTGCACCACCCTTTTGTTATATAACTAAAAAATGTTTTCTGCTTCTGATTTCAGGGTGATTTGAATGGTGTTTTTTATTTGTAGAATGTGCATAATAAGATAGTGTTTCTTCCTGCTCTGGTGGGAACCTAAAAGGCAAAAGGGAGCAATGGTCTAGAAAGGCAGTATTTGTAAAGTTGCATAACAGTTGCCCGTAATGCTTCAGGTAATTGCCTCTGAAAAGGAACCTTGAGAAAGCAGAGCAACAGGAGTGTGATTTCTGAGGTCTTAATCAATCGGGCAGAGGATTTACAGTGCTGTAGTACATGAAGTGCCTAAGTCCTTTCTGATTGGTGACCCTTGAAACTTCATTGTGTGGGAATTACAGCCAGGTGACTATGGTCAAAGTTATCATCAGCATTTGGGGAAGGAGTTGATTAGAAGCTTAAAATACGTTCTTGGAAATGGCTTCGTCTCTTTCTGTCATGTTAGTTACATAACATGTTTGCAGAAAGGATGCTGCTACTGCAGAGATGTTAGCACTGTGCCTTAGGATGTCGTTCATCCCCCAGGGGAGTTTGTTTTCACAGCCCCCCCTCAGAGCTGAGGGGCATGGTGAGACTTGTGGCATGGTGGCTGGAAACTTCCATTTCAGGTGTGAAACAAGACTCAGCAATGTCAGTGTTGGGGGCTTGGAACTAGGTGATCTTTAAGGTCCCTTGCAACCTAAACTATTCTATCAATTCTAACTAGTATTTTGCAATAGCAGTGACTGAGGAATTCAAGTGAATTTAGTTGAAAAAACATCAAAATGCTATTTACCCACTTAGTCCACTGGCGGTTATGGACCAAGCAGGTGAAACATTAACTATTTTGCTGCTTCAGCCTTCCAACTAGTTTTGTGGTACAGCCCAGCAATACCATTCATGTATTAGGCTGAGCTGTAGTGCAGAAGTGCAGTTTTTCTGCAGGTAATGTTCAGCAGCAGATCAGCTGATAGTTGGACTTAACATTTTAAGCTGCTGCAGCTAAGCCCAAGGAAGCTTACTTTTTCAAGGCCAGATTTCCCGTTTAATGATTGAGTCTGGAAATGCCATGCAATTTTAATGCAATTTTTCTTGGGATATTTGTAAGTGGGTATTTAAAAGGCAAGATTTACCAGTATTTGGTCCTGCTTTGATGCTCTTCCTGCATTTTAAAGGAGCTGTGGCATTAAGCTTACTTGTGTGCAAACCTCCTAAAACTGCAGGACTCCAAGCCTGCAACCTGTTTGTGTGCAAAAGACTGAAATTATTAGAAATAGATCTTTTTATAAAATTTCTTCTTTCATTTAATTATTCACAAGGCCAAATGTTTTACAAAAAATAACATTTGTGTTTAGTGTTCAAAATTAGATTAGCAGCACTTGCTGTGATAGACCTGTTCTGGAGCAGAAGTGAAGTCAGGTGGTGTAACAGTCCAGGCAAATCTGGTAAAGGTGAGGAGGGAAGTAGAGAAGTAGTGAGCTGCATCTTTATCCATTAATATCCAGTAATCAAAGTGGTAGTGGTCTTATCTATAGAATCACAGAATGGTTTGGGTTGGAAGGCACCTTAAAGATCATCTAGTCTCAGCCCACCTGCACGGGCAGGGACATGTCCCATTAGACCAGCTTGCTCCAAGCTCCATCCAGCCTGGCTTTGAACCAGGGATGGGGGAGCCACAGCCTCTCTGGGCAACTGTCTCTCACCACCCTGAAAGTGAAGAATTTCTTCTTTATATCTAATGTAAATAATCTATCCTCTTTCAGTTTGAAACTCTTCCTCCTGTTGCTACATGCTCTTGTAAAACCAGGTGCTTTCCTGTAGACCCCTTCCAGCTTTACAAGGATTTACATCCTTGGTTTTGAAAGAATTGTTTTTCTCTTGGCACCTGCACTTCCCATTATGCTCTGCGTTTCAAAGCTCAATCTCAGTAGGAAACTTATTTTAGTGACATCCATTTGACAGCTGTGAGATTAAATCTTGTAGAACATATCAGGGAGACCCACAGTTCTGTGTAATTTTGAAGGTGCTTCTGTAAATGTGATTCTTATTGGTGGAAGGCAAGGTATGGATAAATCCAGCTGGAAAAAACATTGCACTTGTTAATGTTTTGGGGTTTTTTTCTGTGGGAATAGAAAATTATGAGCACTTGTACTAAGTATTTCTCCTGCATGTGCCTGTCCAGATAAATGCTGACTGAAGACTGGCTGATTGCTACAAGGCCTCAAGGCTGCCAGTTCTTTATTTATTTCCTGCTGTTAATTTGCTTGGCCTAAAATTGTCTTCCTGCTTTTCCTGTCTTCTGCAGTTGTTTTTAATATGCTAGCTTTGATATTTAAGGAAAATGCTGTGGCTTCCTTGAATGGGTGTAAGCTGACTGCTTGAGGAGGAGATGTGTTTCTGTCACTGCTGTGGAATTTGGGACTTAATGGCTGCAGTCACACCTGTGTCCCAGGCTCACTATCTGTCATCTGTTAAGTGGGTTGCTTGTCTTCTTGACAGTACAGACCTGTGTGAAGTTGGATGAGGGCTACTGTGAAAATGTTGGTTTTCCATGGAAAGTGGGACCGGCAGATTTTTGTAATGTGTACAGGAAGCAACCAAAAGGCAGTCTGGAATCACTGCTGCTCATTTAACAGCTGTTTTTAAAAATTATACATGTTAAAAAAATTCAGACAGATGTAGGTGTGCTGTTTGGTGGTGTGACTACTTAACTGGAAGGAGTTTGACTGGTTAGAAGGTAAAAATATACAGCACTGCAGATGGGTTTAACACTTCACAAAGTAGAACTTAAAGTGACTGAGATATAGAAAGATGTACAAAATTTATTACACAGAGCTTTGTAGAGATACGGGGGGGGAAAGACTTGTGAAAGTAAACACTTTTGCATTTTAGCTCAACAGAAATGCAGTTTATGGCATAAATATGGGGGGAGATTTCACGTGGTAATTTTGTTTGGGAGACAGTGCAATGTAGAGAATTTCAGCATCTATTCACATATGCCTTCCTGCAGTTGGCTTGACAGGTAGGCAGTCCTTGAAGAATCTTAAGCTGTCAACCTTGTCATATTAGTGCACTCAATATTACTTGAAGTTGAGCTTACATATGTGGCTTTTTTTGACACTTAGGGAGGTTTTTTGCTTTAAAATGATCGATTTCTGTGTTGAGACAAGCCTTTGGAATACATGAGCATACTGCATTTGTGTTTATTCTTCAAGGTAATGGCAGCTTTTGGATTGATGTGAAACCAGTTGCTGTCATCCTGTGTGCTGATGCTGTTTGAGGGATGCTTACTGTCAGCTCTGTTATATGTGGGGAATGCTATGGGGTTTTTAAGTCTTAATTTGAGGGATTGTATCAAAGGGTGTAAGCACTCACTTCAACAGGTAATCTCCTGACCAGACTATCCATTTGGCTCAGTGCTTTGTTTCTAGAAGTGGTCAGTGACTGCCATTTCAGCAAAAATCTTTATTACAGATTTACTCTGAGTGTATTATATAGAGAGAAGAGGGACACTCCCTCCTTATGAGCTGTCAGTTGGGTCCTCTGAAGTGCACTGTGTTTACACTGTCTAGTCTGAGGTTTTATGCCTTGTCTATTCAATCTGTATTGCCTTCAGCTATACTGCTTGATCTGCCTTAATTTACCACAGCTAGTTTTGAAAATGAATAGTCTTTTTATTATGGATTCTAAATGTAGTACTTCTTTAGTTCTGACTTTAATTTTCTGGTTTCTGAGTCTGCCCTTGCTTTCCTCCTTTTCCAGCTTTGCTCAGGTTATTCCTGTTCTGGTGTGTCACTGGTACAATGAATAATCCTGATCTGCAGTTTCCCAACACAACATGGTGGGAAGGCAGACATAGGCCTTAACTGAGACTGTAACTCTGTGTAGGCATTCATCTGTTTTCAGTGCTCATCAGAACACTGACGTGTCACTTGCTGTATGCTCTAGTCAGACATCTTGGCTCAGTTCTGTGTAGGACTTGGTTTCTGTTCAGCAAGCCATTGTCAAATGCTTACAAAAATGTAGTTGGTATAAGATATAGTAGAACCTCTAAAATGAATTGTTTAATGTTTGGTAATATGCTGGTCTGTACTAAGTGAAAACCAGCCTTTTACAAAAATTGAAACTCGTGATGCTTTTAGCTTCCTCAAGTGGGTTTGGCAACTAGATGTGCATCATTCTTGTAGCAGCTATGAGTCAGATCTTTGTGATCTGCGGTAGTAAGCGAATTCTCAACTGTATTAAATCCTTTCAAGATTTGATTATGAATTGGTGTTTTCCCCAACGAGTACAGCTGGATTGGGTAACACAGTTTGTTTAATTTGTTGTTTTCAAGTAGCTGTAGAACTGGTTTTGCTGAGCCTTGTTTGTTTTCTACTTTGTGTTTTATGTTGTGTACCTTTACCGTTTTTTTGAGATGGCTTGCTCCTGGCATAGCCAAAGGTTATTGTGAGCTTCCTGCAGAACCAGTATTGTTCAATCTGGAAAGTCACCTGTCAAAAAAATCTTTAATTGTATGATACATGCACAATTAAAATTTCGTTTTGTGTAAAGAAACATTTAGTTGCGTTCAGTAATTGTAGAGATTCTTGGGCACAGTAACTCTCAGGAAGCTGTATTCTGTGCTTTATTTACCCTAAAAGGAATAAAGTAAGCATCAAGCAACAGATTTGTCCAGGTTTCTGAAGGCCTAAGTTCCAGTTTGCTGCTTAATGGTGAAGTGACAGCAGGATGTTGCCAAGTTCCTCTGACTGTTGCGGGACTGCTTAGAAGGAAGAAGGGGTGGTGTCTCTGGGGTTTGTAGATAGCTATGAATGCCAACTGAATTTAGCTAGGAGAAATCTTTAGAAAAAGAAGTGTCTTAGAGATCCTGATTATTGGAACCTTTGGGTTGCAAAACCAAAAGCCATTGCTATACATGAAGAGGCATTTGCATGGTTTTTTTCTGTGTGAGGCAGCCTTGTGAATGAGATTAGGTATCCTACATCAGCAAAGTCACCCTGGGGTTTGGATTCACTTTTAGTTAACTCTGGTACTTTCAGAATGCAGAATCACCATATAGTGCTGCATTAACCAGCACATCTCACAGTCAGCTTCTCTTTAGGACAAATGCTTTGCTTTTCCCTTACTTTTTATTTCTTCCTTTCAGGTGTACATTATTCAGGTCAGTGTTGGCAATCATCAGTGGACAGTCAAACATCGTTACAGTGATTTCCATGACCTGCATGAAAAGGTAAGGGGATTAAAACTGTGGCCTGGGTCTCTTGCAAAACACTGTTCAGTTTGTGTAGTTCTGTTGTATGGGACATAAATTTTTTCTTTGATAAAGAGCTAGGTATCTGCCAGGTATTACCTGAACTGCAGACTAAATCCTTTTTGTATTACTGTTACATTCCCCTCCTGAACTGGGGGAGAGGTTGTCCTGGACAACTTTACCCTTGTGCAGAAATTTGTATCCCAGAGTGGACTTCAGGCTTAGTCATAAAAACTTTTTGCCAAGAGAGATGTTTATCGTTAGGTGATCTGGTAACCAAAAGCTGGATTGGAGCAAACACTCTTCTAGGGGGAATGAATAATAAAATTGTCCATAATAGCAGTTAAAAACCAGTGCTGACTAAAAGTGAAAATGAGGGAAAGCCCACAATACTCAAGAGGAGGCTGCTTTCTCAGAAACATACTGGTTATTTTGTTGTTTTATCACCTTAGCCCCATTCTGTCCTGTGGTGCTGTAATTCTCTCAGAAAACACCATTCTGGAACTTATCATTTTATGATAAAATATTCTTTCTGAAAATACCTAATACTTCAAAGTATATAGGTACATTTACTGAAGTAGTTTTTGGGGAGGGTCTTACCTAGGATCAGGCAACATGCTCTTAGTGTGTTCCATTGCATCTTTTGTGCAAGTTCAGATGGTGAGTCATGTAATAACTGTAGTCTGTCTTTCAGCTTGTTTCAGAAAAGAAAATAGATAAAAATCTGTTACCTCCTAAGAAGATGATTGGAAAAAATTCCAAAAGCCTGGTGGAGAAAAGACAAAAGGAATTAGAGGTCTATCTGCAAACCTTACTAGTCAAGTTCCCTGTTACTGCTCCAAAAGTTTTGTCACACTTCCTACACTTCCATTTATATGTAAGTGTCTTTCTCCAGGTCTCTGACTTGGAGAGAATTGTATGGAACCTTTACAAGATAGCTGAAACTGCTCTTTTTCATGAACAAAGCGTATTTTTAAGGTTTTTGACACCACTTTTTATTGCAGTAGATACTGTGCTGGCAGGTAATGTGGGTAGTGTCTCTAAGAGGAGAAAATAAATGCTGGCAGGGTAGTTGGAGGGTGTAAATAAATCTGAATCTGAAATGATTGTTAGGCTGAAGTCAATAGTGCTCTCCCAAGGAACATTGTGTAAGTGATCCACACACACCCCTACTTAGTGGTAATGGTTAGAGCTGTGGTTCACACTGAAGCAGTTTCCAGTACCCCAAATGAAGAAAAATGATGCTGCTTTGTGAGAAGCACACTGATGGAGTGTCCTCTAGGGAAATAGCTCCAGCCTGCACACTAGACATTACAGTAAAGGATGCTTGAAGTAATAAGCAAGGGCTTGCTTCCATGTTCAGATTTCAATTTGTTTGTTCATCTCTTGTGTGTAATTAGACCTTTTTTGCAGTGTGACATCACATCCATGTAAGGGGGAGAATGAACTCAACAAAAAAAAAATGCACTGGAGAGTTCAATGGAAAGGAGGAGCAGTAATTGCTCTGGAGTGGGATGTGCTGTGATGGCCCTTCATTGTTTCATAAAAGACTTCAGAAACGAGTCACAAGTGGTCCCTTAGGTATTTTAATTAAGCTTTAGCAACAAAGAAAAAGCTGGTTTAGTTACATTAGTGAGCATAATTATCTTGTTGAGACTTTAGAGTATGACTTAAATGAACAGAAGTTTTTACTTCATGATGTTGCTACTGCCCTGCACATTTGAGGGAGAAGCACTAGTTTGTCACAATCAAACCCTCTAAAATGGATTAAACGTTTTAAATGTACTAAAAACAAGCATGATAACATAGGGACAATTCTGTTCAGATGGAGCAAACATCTGATCACCAGCAAGTTACTTAATTTTTCTGCTCTCTGGATACTCTGTCTTTTAAATGATCTCTGCTTCATTAATCTTTTAGTGCTGTAACTGGAACAAAGGTTTTTATGCTGGCAGAAATTCTTCCTAATACTTCTCTTGTTTTTCAGTTAAACTATTTTATTTCCTCTTGCTGTGAGATTCATCCTTTTTTGCTTTTTGAAAGAACTAGCATTATTTGGATATGAATGCTTCCCTGTTTCTATACTGTGTGTATTAAGAGCAAAGTTGTTGCTTAGTCTGGCTTGAGATATAAACTGAATTGGTTTTGCTTGGAACTTTAGAAGACTTTTAAATATTTACAAAAAAAGTTACTTATTCATCAGAAATGCTAAATATTTAACATAGCGATTCTACTGGAAAATTACCTTACTGCAAGAACTTTGATCTTTTAAAATGTCTTTGTTACAAACAGCTCGTGTCCATGCTCGAGCCCTCATATTGCCTCATTAGTTTGTATAGGAAGGCTGTGATATTTTTTTGTCTACTCTCATTTGCAGTATTTCTAGTAGGGATTATTTAATTTTATTTCCCAGTTTAGTAGAATCAAACAGAGTAGAAACACCTACTGTAAATATATTTAAACTACTTGGAAGCTTTTATGTGCAGTGGGGAAAAGCCAGTTGCATGTGACAGCAGTGTAGAACATCACTGTTACTTTGACATTGAATTAAATGTCTTCAGTGATATGGGAATGCTTACTTTGTTGCACTGTCTTGTACTTTGTCATCTTAGAAGATTTGGTTTTTAACTTGCAGATAGAAGCTTTTATAAGAAAAGAACTGAGTATACACAAAATGGTGTTCAGAGACACCTGCGAACAGTGGACCTCTGTGGATTTGATGCATATAAGCAGTTACAGCTAAGACAAAGGTCTTTTGTAGATCTGACACAGGAATAAAACTGCTTTATTTGCCTGCTAATCACTGAACAGTCCAAGTCATATTCTTGTTTCAATTAGAGATGTAGAAAAAAATTCTGCTCTGTGTCCCAGATGATGAAAGGGATACAGAGTATAGTTTTCCATTAAGTCTGTGCATGGCAGATAAGTGTAATTGGCATACTGAAATAAGAGTCAGAATTGTTGAATTTTGTTTGGAATACAACTTCTAGCTTGTTGTTCTCAAAACTGTAGTGTGGAGGCATTGTTCATCCTCAGTGAGTGGGTTTTCAGTATAACTAAGAATGTGCTGTTCTAAAATATTTGCCTCATCAAAGAGCTCAGCTGTCTGCTGCAGATGTTGTGTGGATTTGTTCCCTTGTTGTGAATCATGAGGGTTTTGTCAGCAAAGTAAACTCATCAAATATTTATTTTGTGGTGATCCACAATATCTGTTTATTCTTTGCCATTACCTGGAAATGAGATGCCTGTGACTAGGGGAAGCTTCAGTATCACAAATAATTCTATTCTGTTGTTTTTGTGTGCCTTTGAGGAAGAACTGTTGGAAATGCTCAGAACTAGTTCTAGACTTCCACAGAGCATTTGGTTTTTGTGGAAAGAGTTAAGCCCAGATAGGAAATACTTGTAGTGATCTTTGTGCATCTTCAGATTTAGAAATAACAAATCCCTGTATTGAGACTTCTCAGCTTCTTTTCCTCCTGGAGCTCTCAGTGCCTAGAATGGAGTTAAAGCACATGGAGTTTCTGGGTGGAGAAGATGGAGAATGGAGAAAAGGGTTTTTTGGATTACTCTGAAGCAAGCATAATAGGACTTAAGTCTATCAGACTAATTACTTTTGATGTTTTTCTTATTCCCTGTAAGTCTGTTAATATGAAGTTTTTCTGTAAATTAGTGATATTCTGAGAAAAATTGAATGCTTGATGCAGTAGGTTGGTCTTAATGTTAAACTTTGAAGAAGACTAGAATCCTGGAATTTTCAGGGTTGGAAGGGACCTTTAAGATCATTTAATTCCAACGCCCTGTCATGGGCAGGGACATCTCCCACTAGATCAGGTTGCTCAGAACCCCATCCAGCCTGGCCTTTAAAACTTCCAGGGATGGGACTTCTACCACCTCTCTGGGCAACCCGTTCTGGTGTCTGACCACACTTATGGTGAAGAACTTCTAATATCTAATCTAAATCTGCCCTCCTAGTTCAAATCCAGGTAACTATTTCAGTTACATGTTTACTGTCCTTGTAACAGTTTCTTCATAACTGAGCCCCTTTCAGGTTGGGCTAGTGGTGGCTAGTAATAGTTGCTCTAGCTGCTGTTGCTTTTAGTAATATGTGCAGGATGTGATTATTGAAATGTAGTTCAGTATCTTCAATCTTGGAAATGAAAATAATATCAGGTTATTTTTTATAAAGCCTTTTCAAGTTGCACAGAAATCCATTAAGACACAATCACAGTTAATTTCTGTTTAAGAAAATGCCCTGTACCTCAGCAAGTAAGGGAGTTCAGCAAAGGTACATGTTGAAAACCTTGAACTGCAATTATGTAAATAGCACTCAATTATGGTAGTTTATCCTTTGCAGGAGATCAACGGGATCACTGCTGCATTGGCTGAAGAGCTCTTCCACAAAGGTAAAGAAATTGAAAGAATTTAACTGGGAATGGGCTTTTCTCTGCATGCATTCACATACCTGTGATACTGAATCTCCAGACAGAGATTTGAATGTTCCATATCAAGACTAAGAGACTCTTAGTTTCCCTTCCTCACCTTTTTCTTACTGCTTGCACTTCGATTCAAGCTGCATGTTGGGAGGAGTTGTAACAGTAGTGCAGCTATGTTTGAAAACAAAATAAAGAAATTGGTGAATTTTGGTTTTGAAAAGGGCCTATTAATCTGTGTCCTTAAGGGACAAGATGTGTTACTGGTGATCAGAAGCTTTTTAAAGCTTTCTTCCTTGGTATGTTTTAGTGTAACCTGTAAGGAAGCTCGATTTGTGTCACTGAGTCCTGATACAGTCCATCTTAAATGCAAGAGGCCGCTTTACATATCAAAATACTGTTCTTCCAGAACTCAGTAAACATGAGACTGGGTCAGTGAGTTACAGAATGGCCTTTTCTGAGGCTGACAGATGAAAATTACATACACTTACTGTAACTGCAGCATCGCTAGGTGGTTCATTAGCAGCAGGAGGCATGGGAAATGATTAACCCATGCTTGGTTTGTTTTGAAGGACATGCTAGATGCTACTGTGTCTTTTCGGTGGCTGAGGTGATAGGTGAAGCATGTTTCAGCATGCCATTTCAGATTGCTCTGGCACAAAAGTAACTTCAGGTGAAGCTGTTTCAGAGGTCCACTCAGCATTTTGGAACAATTTAAGGAAGCTCCTGAAGAAATCTTTCTTGACTTTTTAGTGCCTCCAATGATACCGGAATCATTGCTATCTGACTGCTGTATATTAATGTAGCCTTCCAGTAGCTTAAAGTGGCAAAACAGGACATTGTTTTAGTGCAGAGGTAATCAGGTGTTGCCAGTTAGGAGGAGGAAGGCATGATCTCCTGTTAAGCCCACCTGTGCCCAGTTAGGGCTGGTCCCCCAATTCTGCTCATGTGCAGTTGGGGCCAACCCTAACTGGGCACAGGTGGGCTTAACAGGAGCTCCTGCCTTCCTTCTTGTGATTGGCAACACCTAATTGTCTTTACCTGATTGTCTCTGCATTTTGGTACCTCAGTTGTGAGCTCAGAGCTCACAAATGACAAACATATCTAATATTAGATCTTCCAAGTACCATTTCTTTTGTTATCATTGTAGCATTGTGTTTGATCCTCTTGTTTTTCAGGAGAGCAGCTGTTAATGGCTGGAGAAGTCTTCACCATCAGACCTCTGCAATTATATGCTGTCACTCAACAGTTGCTGCAGGGGAAGCCTACGTGTGCTAATGGAGATGCCAAAACAGATCTTGGTCATATTCTAGACTTCACTTGTAGACTCAAGTATTTAAAGGTGAGCTTTGCTTGTTATGGATAGTGGACAGGGTGTTTTTCTCAGACTGACTTGATTCTTAGCACACTTCTGGAGTCTAGTTTGAATGCATGAGAACTTTATTGATAGTAAACACCTGCAAGCACTTAGAAGTCAATGTTAAACAGGTGTTTTTCTGCCAAACTTCAGTACAAATTGTTCTCTAACAAAGATGTTGATTGACCTATGTAGTGCTGTCTGTATGAATGCAGCCACAGAATCTTAGTGGGTGCTAGCAGGAATGGGGAGATAGATGAATACTAACCTCTTCAGTGCAAGAACTGCATTGTTTGCAGTTTCATAGATAAAACAGCCTTGAATTTATAGCTAAAATACCAGAATATCAAAATAGATGTAAGATGGCCTCAGAACAGATCATTTTTGTCTGGAGACAATACGTTTTATTCCTAACTAGTAATTGAATTGGAAAGAATTTTCCTGAATAATTTTTTTAACACTGCTTGCTACAGCTCAAAGCCACTTTTTAGCCCCTTTATTACATTAGGATCTTCCTTTTGACTGATGTGTTCAAAGGGGAAACAAAGTAGTAGATCAGGCAAAGCTTCACTGGATGACTTAGGAAGTTGCAGAAATAAAACCACAGCTGTTTTTCCTGTGGATCTTCAGTTGTTTGTGCCATCCTTTTGAACAGAAGATTCATGGCTGGAGAAGAGCATATTGTTTACAAAAATATACAAAAATACCCATCTTCAGAATTTGTCCCTTTCTGAGTGCTTTTGAGAGGGTACCTTGAGAACTTATACATTAAGATCAGAGATTTCTCCCAAAATTATATTCACGTTAAGCATAAAGGAAGCCACCTGTCATAGATGCTGCTGATGTGCTCTAAGGCCCAAATCCAGTGACCACACAGGAGTATTAAATGCATTTTTATTAATGTGTGCAAATGTCTAATGTTATCTTCAACCAATCTTATCACTACCATGAACTTCATCCCTTGTAGAGGAGGTCTTGGGGCATCCAGATATCTTAGGGAAGTTGATTTTAGTGAATTGAAGCTCTGGCTTGGTCAGCTGAGAAGGAAACCTTGGTTAGCCTTGCCTACAGTATTTTTGGTATTTTGCATGCCCCATGTGATACAAAATGCAGGCACAAGGTGGCAGTTCAGGTTTGGTGCACTTAGCTGGATCAGTCAGCACTTTTTTCCACAAAACTTAATGTGCAAGGGTCATTAATCATTCCATACTTGAAAAATAGTTTAGAACTTTGGCTGCCTTTCCAAGCTATTGTATTTGTGCAGTTGCCTGTGTAAGGCTGTCTGAAATGTGGACAACCTGGATTGTGTGCACTAACTCTCAATCAACTGAATGTTCATTCCTAGGTCACTGGAACAGGGGGACCTTTTGGAACCAGTAATATTCAGGAGCATCTCTTGCCTTTTGATCTGTCAATATTCAAATCACTTCATCAGATAGAGGTATGGCTTCAATACTGCTCAGGGAGGCTCTGTGAATTGCCATATCTAAAATCTGGCAATTTTATGCTTTGATCTGGTGCTGGAATTGGGGAGTGCAATGTTAAGAAGGACTTCTGTTTGTGAAACTGTTTTTTGTCAGTTCTTGGAAACAAGGATACCAAATTTAAATGTTAAGAATAGATTGCACTCTGTCTTCAAAAAGGATGCGATTTCCAGCATATACATGAAAGCTAAAAGAGGAGGGCTTTCTGTTTCCTTGAAGATCTAACAAATGGGTTATAATGGGGTCTCTTGGTGAAAAGTACTTTTCACTTGAAAGCACCAAATATTTATTAAAATGTCACGACATTAAATTTGCATGTGAAAGCATACTTTTTTGTGTAGTGCCTCTTGCTTGCTAATTTGCAGATTTTTTCATTAATCTGCTTTCAGCGTGAATGACAGGGTTTCTAGCAGAAGTTGTTCAATGAGTATTTTGTAAATATTTTCCTGACCACTTCAGATCTTCCAAGAGACAGAATACCTGACTGTGTCATGTGGTCTGTGTCTACTTTTGGTGGTGCAGGTGTTAAGGGAGTACTGTAACTCCTTTGAAATTGGTAGAGAATATGCTGTTGAAGCTTTTGAGTTGCCTCTTCCATGTCTCAGTTTGTTCTAGCATGTCTGGCTAACTTTTTTTAATAGATCAGTCATTGTGGGGGGAAGCTTATCAAAGGGCTGACTTCATCAAAACATGCTCTGGCTACAATGAGCGTTCGATTTTCAGCAACATCAATGAAGGTAAGAATGAGTTCCTAATTTCAGTGAGTTCAAAACACATTAAAAAAAATATGCACATTGTGGAAATACCCATTTGAGTCAATGTATTCTTCTGTACTTCTTGTTGCAAGTCCTGCTTTTAGAATTGTGAAACTGAAAGGGTTTGCTAACCTCTGAGAATCTCAGCTGTAATGTGGAAGAAGTGTCCACAGGTGTCCCTTGACTGACATTTCTCATGCTTTTCTTGTATCCTGGAATTGAGTGCATGTTTCTTATTCTTTTCTCTGGGTTTTGATTTGGCAAGGGATATCCAGTAGCAGAATTTTCACAGTCCCTCTATTGTTCCTCCACATTCCCCAGTTTGACTCAGCTGCTCATGTTGAAACTCCTTCTCTGTAGATCTAAAATAATTCTCGCCCAGTCAGCTCACATTTTAGGACCTACAACTTCAATCTTAGGTGATTACAAAGCTTAGAAATCTTCCTTACTTGCATAAGGTTGTTTGGATTGTTTTCAAAACCATTAGCTTTTAGTGAAGATGAAAGCAAATTATGTCGTGCTTGTCTTTTAACAGGAAATCCTAGTGCCTGAGGCCTCTGAGTTTGATCAGTGGGAGCCAGAGGGTGAAACTTCAAGTTGTCCAGTGACAGCTGTTATCCCAACTTGGAGAACTTTAACAACTTTGGATATGAGTCACAATAGCATCTCTCAAATTGATGATTCAGTGGTAAGAAATACTTCTGTTCTTATCTGTGAAAAAAAGTATGCCTTCTTTTCTGTGGCACACAGTGGTGGATTTTGCATATGCTTTATATTCTCTTTTTGAAATGCTTCAAGTAACATTTACTTCATATTGATTAGCTGCCCAAGTTAATGCTCGAGATTTTTTTCTTTAACTAGTTTGATATTGTCATTGCTAAAGAAGAGAAGTTTGTCATTCTGTGCTCTGTAAGCAGCACTTCCATAAATACTGACTTATGGAAACATGCTTTTACTGTTTGCTTTGGCTTTAGGCCACAAAAATATTTTTTAAAAAAACAAAAACCTCTTGGGCTCAACTTTGGAAAGTTATTAAGGCTGAAGTTTCCTGTGTATTTAAAAACTGGGTTAAGAAATGGTGTATGGTCTGGATAAAAAAGTTGTATTTTGCTAGTAACTTAAGAATAGGTTTTGCAAATCAGTTGAACAGAAAATAGCACTCTTGTTAAGAATGGGCCTAATGTGAGCATAGCTACTCTTGTGAAGTGGGAAACAGGTCTGTAGCTTGACTCTAGAGCTCATGGACTTGGAGCATAGTTTTCTTGGTCAGGGTTTTTTCTGAGGTGTAGACAGGATTCTCCAGGTCAGACTCCAGACCTTAAATACAAGGCAGGTAATTGGTGAGATTACAACCAAAATAAAGCAGATGCAAATATATTGACATAAAAAATCAGATGAAATTCAAGGTTTGAGTCTCAAAAATAAGACATTTTGGGTCAAAGTGTGTTTTTTCAGAAGTTTGTATTACCTTGTAATGCTTGGCTAGTATAATCAAAATGTGGAAACAAACCACTTATCTTTCTGGGTTTTGATACTGTTGTCTTTATCCAGGCTTCTGTGTCACACAGATGTGCTTGTTTGTTTGATCCATAGTTAATAGAGCTAAACTGGGAGCAGCTTATTTGTCTTCACTGAGAAACCAGGCTTCAAACTGAAACTTAACCATGTTACTCAGAGTAACTTGGTTTTATTAAGAACAAGATTATACTCTTGTTGCACTAAGTCCTAGGGAATGCTCTTTTAATACCAAAGGATGATACAAGAGTATATATTGGATGATATCTTTCCTTGTTGGTTTGCTGATAGTGAAGGTGGTATGGCCTGATTTATAAGCTGAAATGCATTTAACATATACTTTTTTCTCTTTTAGAAATTAATTCCAAAGATTGAATTCCTGGATTTGAGTCACAATGGGGTGTCTCTGGTAGAAAATTTGCAGGTAAGTGATACTTTAGAAAGTGACTTTTTTCCCCCCAGACTGTGCAGGACCTTAGAACACGGATTTTCTTGCTTTAGAATTTTGTTGCTCATCATCTTCATGGAGAATATTTTAAGCCCAAATAATTTATCCTGCAGAACATCAAGTATTCTTTTAATGGTGCATTTCTTTCTTGGAGTTTTTTAAGAAGAGACTGGATGTGGCACTCAGTGCCATGGTTTGGTAACCACAGAAGAAGTGGATCAAGGGTTTGACTTGTTCTCAGAGGTCCTTTCCAACCTGGCTGATTCTATGATTCTTAGTTACTCTAGATATTTTCTTTGCCAATATTGGCATACAACATTTTCTTAACAAAAATCATTCTGCCAGTTATATCTGTGGGTTGTTAAAAATGCAGTTGAGGAAGTAGCCTTTGTACAAGCTTGAACCTGTTTCATGAACAATTTTGTTTCATCTTTTTCATGCAAGTCAGTGTCCACCATGAAAACACTTGCACAAGAAAACGAGCATTTGTTAAATGCATTTGATAGTGTTTAATTGTAATTTGTTGCATGATGTGGATTTTTCTGTACTTTTATAGCATCTTTATAACCTCGTTCACCTGGACTTATCCTATAACAAACTCGCATCACTAGAAGGTGTTCACACAAAACTGGGAAACATCAAAACTCTGAATTTAGCAGGAAATCAGCTGGAAAGGCTCTGTGGTCTTAACAAACTGTACTCTTTAGTCAACTTGGATCTGAGCAACAACAAAATAGAACAGGTAACTTGATTTTCCATGTCAAATTGTGCTTTAGATTACAAGCAGCTTCTTCTAGTGGATGAAACTACAAATAAACATAAGTGTCTGTAGTTATTTTTCCTGGCTATCATATGTAATTTCAGCAAGAATTGCTCAGTCTGTATGCTCATTTTCATTTAGCCAATCTGTATTCATTCTTCTATTTAAAAACTTCCAGATTGATGAAGTGAAAAATATAGGAAACCTCCCATGCCTAGAAAAGGTGATCTTATCCAGCAATCCATTGAGCATCATCCCTGATTACCGGACCAAAGTACTTGCTCAGTTTGGGGACAGGGCCTCAGAGGTAAGCCACAGTGCACTTCTTTTGAAGCTGGCATATGGAAAAGTCTCTTTTTTTTAAAGCCTGGCAAGGAAAGTAGTGCAAATGTTCCAAAAATCCAATGAGTTTTTAGTGTGCATAAGAAAAGGTCTTTAGAGAATGAAACTGTATTAACATTGTTCAGCTGTGCCATGGATCTAACTGAAAGTTCTTCTGCCTTCACTGGGTACAGTATGTTGATACTGAAAGACAGTTATTCTTGGAGGGTGTTAAGCTTGCCAAGCATGTCTTCAGTTTGGATTAAATTATCATGTTAGAGCAAGGCCTGGTGTTACTTGTTATGTAATGGCTTCAAAGATTCATGTAGCTTTTGCATTAAGCTAAGATAATTTTTGAGCATGCCATTGATAAAAATAAATTGTAGAGCTACCTTGGTTTCAGTATTTTTACATATTTTTAGGTCTGTTTGGATAACACTGTTACCACAGAAAAGGAACTAGACACTGTGGAAGTGCTAAAAGCTATTCAAAAAGCAAAGGAAGTGAAATATAAACTGAGCAGCTCTGATAAAAAGGTGAGTTTGGTGCTGTAAGAGGAGTAGAATGTGCTGCACACTAGATGTTTAGAAAAAAACTTTCAGAAATTAGATCTAGGCAGATTTCATTGAAGTTTTTATGCTTCCTTCGTTGACTGAATGTGGTATGAATTTTAATGTTGCCAATCTTTTTCTCATTTGATTTTCAGTGTCATTTCAGTAATAATGTCACCTTCCTTCTTGTGTTGTCTTGGGAGATGGGAAGTGGGGAGGAAAAGATAAAATGACTTAGTGGTGTATACAATGAATATTCAGTAGACCTTCTCATGTTTTGTATCTTACACAAACCACACAGTGTGGTTTTACTGCTTGTGTTGAGGAATACTGAAATTACTTACCCAGACTTTGTTCTTGTGGGTATTTAGCAGTGGGAAAGAATCCCAAATCCTCCATGCCTTTTCTTGTGTGTCAGTCTGCTGTGTAGTTGGTTTGTCTTGTTTTGGTAATAAATTTGTTATCTGAACCTGTTCTGTCCCTACGCTGTAGAAATCCTGTTTTCATTCTCTTGTGGTTTGTGAAACTCACTGCTAGTTTTGTCAATGTGATTAGTCAGTGATCAGATTGACTTCTCTAAAAGAATTCTTAGTGGAGTTTCACTTATAGTGAAAATAGAAACTCGGACAGGGTCCCTGTCACCCCCGAAAAGAAGCTGGCACTGTCTTTCTTTTACTGACATTAAGAAAGCATTTGAAGACTTACTTTAGTTGGAGATCTAATGTCCTGTGCATTGAGGTCTTTAATCACTGCATACTTTCTTTATTAGATCAGTGAGGACTCCAGGCTCTCTGCTGCCAGCTCCAAATCAAACTGTTCTTCTCTTACTGTTCGCCCTTCCTCTCCCTCTCTGCCTCGTCCTGTCAGCTCCAGCCAAGGTAATCATGTATGTATCGTGCTGCTGGGCTGAGCCTCTTGGTTCTGCTTTTCTAAGCTGCATTGATATACATGAATATTATGTGCATCAATACAGGGCTTATCAAGAGCAAGCAGAAAGACCTGGTAGTCTTGGCTTAGAAAGTGGCAGTTGTATGAATGTGAATCAGCAAAAACGACCTGTTCACTGTAGTGAAGTTTGGGTACAGGACTGACTTAACTGCATCATCCTGCAGAAATCACCAGCAGAAGACTGTTTCCTAGTTTAGATTTGTGCTTCAATGGAAAACTGTGACGTGTATGGGCATGTTTTAAAATTGCTTCTTTACCTGGTTTTGGTTTGCAAAATGAGGGTTCAAGAAGTTGTATGTTCTATTATTGCTCTTTTGTAACAGCTCCATTTCTGTCAAACAATAAGGAAGATAGAAAATGGAGGTGAGTGAAAGACAGTTGTGGGGTTAGTGTTCTGGCTGAGCCTGGGGTTTCAGCACATCTGGTGTGCTCTACAGCACCTTGTAAACCTTATCTGAAAATTATTTTTACTCTCTTTCAAATAAGCATGTCTGCTGCATCAGCAGCTTAGAAGAATGGCTTATCTTTCATTTTGCAGGAGACTGTAAGACTGGCCTATGAGAATATTCATTAGTGACTGAGAAGAAAAGAGACTTTTTTTTTTTTTTTCCTGATTGAAAACTTAAAGTGCTCTAGGATGTTAATAGGGGGAGAAGACTTCAATAAATTGGTGGAGAGGGGAGACAAACATGCCCTAAAAGCTTGAACTTTGAGGAGTCTATTGCTGTGCTTTCTGCAAAATCAGTAGAGGTTTTTTAGTTCACTCTGTAAAAATAAAATTGTTCTAACAGCATTTTATTAAAGGACAGAGAACTTGCATAAATAGCAACTAAATCTGTAACTATTTTATTTACCTTTGCAGCCTTTCTAGATCACCTTTCATCTGCAAATAAAGTAATCAGTTTTTACAAAATAAAGTCAAAACTTGCTTCAAATTACTAACCATTTAAGTTACAGGATTGCCTCAGTTTGTCTGTGTAGCAACCTGCAGTTTTATACAGGATTGGTGTTAAATACATGCTAGCAATCACTGACTGCTTAGAAGTTACTCCTTAATAGTCTTTGTACAGTAAATGTTTAGGAAAAAGAGTCTTGGAAGAAAAAGTGGATCTTTTCTTCTGAAGTACTTGGAACTTTTATAGAAAGACTAGTGAAAGAGTCAAGGTTGATTCACTGCAGTCTTTTTCCATAAGGTTCCTTTAGTAGGATCTTGAGGGGAAGGCTTTTATAAATAGTGGGAAAATGAAGGCTGGGGCAGGCTACTTCTCAGTTTTAACAGTAGAAACTTTTCTACTTGCCTAGCTATCAAGGGTTGTTTTCAAAATACCAATTAAAAAAAAATTACTAAGTAAAAAAATACTGTTTAAAAAAAATGAAAAAGGAAATACACTAGGCAATTAGCTTCAGCTAGACCTTAAATCATTAATAATTTATTATTTTCCTGATATGCTAGTTTATGAATTGTTTTCTCTGCAGTTTTTCTAGACACCATCTGTTTCCGTAACATATTCTTCAAATTAAATGTCACTGGCAAATGGCTTATGGAAAAAGATTAAATATTTAAATAGGAAACAGAAAACCAAAAATAATGCTGTCATGTTCTGGTTTTCCTGACAGTTTGAGTTTCCTTCTTGCTAACACAGTATTTTGTTCAAGTAATAAATACCTCATTTCCTCTGGCTGTGAGATGTTTTGGCATAACGTGCTAAACTTTACCACCAATCCAGAAAAATATATGCAGGCACTTTTATGCTCAAGTCAGGAACATATCCACACTGTAATTCTCCTTATTAGCACATTTATATATTTGAGCTGGCTGGCTGGCTCAATGGTAATACCAAGTGTTGATTTGCTCTTTTGTGCCAGTGTGATGCTGTGAATATCAAACAGCCAAAAAGTTAAATGTCCCTGAGGATGATGTCTTATATGCATTCACGATAAGTTTTTACTGATGATTCAGCTTTGAGTCCTTCAGGAAGGTTCCCAGTAAGCTGAAATAATTGTTGAATTGCATTTGAGGTACCAGATCTTCTGGGTCTGATTGAAGGTTTTATAGATATTATATTGGTTCACTTGAAGCAAGCAGAAGTCTGAGAGAATGCTACAAAATTTACAAAAATGTTGGAAAAGTAAGGATTAGTATTAAGAAAACTGACTAGTTGTGTTAAAACTGAATCAGGTGAAGAATTCTTACATTAGATTTTGATTCCCAAATCAATTTGAAAATTGATTCCTAGCTTGAAAAATGAGCTTTAGCTGTCTTTAATGCAACTTCAGTGCAATTGAAGATAAGATATGTCTGTAGTTAGACTAAAATTGCCTGCCTCTGTTTTGGCTGAGCTGTTAGGTGAATATATCCTTTTAGCTTTAATGATTTGTGATCAGATCTGAACTACACAACTTCAGGTCAACTTTTTTGACAGATACTATTAGACATTCATTTTGCTTTTAACTTGTGATTTTAAGAGCTGTTTGTATTTATTCCAGAAATAATTTGTAAAGAAACAGTCCTAGCCAGCAGTTTTTTGCAATCCAGTGGTTCGACTCCTAAAGACCATACAGTTCCCCAGAGATGCTTTGAAATACCAGACTCCAGATGTAAAAATCAGGTAATTGCCATCCTCCTGTTTATGGTATTTTGAAGTGTTTTGCAAGCTTATTTCTGATATTAAATTTCTTTTGTTATAGTAATCAATTGCAAAGCTATTTTTATGGTAAAGTAGTAGCCTCAGATGTGAATCGATGTTGCTCTGCCTTGTAAATGAAATGCATAAAACAACTTTACCAGCAGCACAGAGAATTGTTCTCACTGTTGTTGTGACTTTGAGATGTTTACCCAATATTAGCATCACATCATTTAATATCCACTTATACTGAGTGTAAGACTTGAATCTTATTACAGTATTTGGTTTTGGGAGGTGATTTGCTTGCTAGTACAGTGGAAGAAATGTCTCCCTGTCAATAGGTAATGGCCTTAACTTGTCTCCTTCAAACTCCTGCTGTTTTATAACTTTTGTATTGATCTCATTTGTTGTGTTTGAAACACTCTTGATACGCATGGCATCAAGGAATGAGGCAGCAAGACTTTGGAGAATCTGTTCCTTTGTACTAGTGGAATTGGCCTTTGTCATGTTCCTTTAGCTTTTTGCCTCACTTTACACTGCAGTAAAAATCTGTAGTGTACTGAAAAGTCTGTGGATCATAGGTTGGATCTGTTCTCATCAGTAGCAGAATTTGTTCTTTTCCCACTTTAACTACAGCCTAAAGTAAACCTCAAGTATTTCAGGATCCTTGAAGGATAGCTATACAGCTGTCCATGACTACAACAGTTGTCAGTTGGGTAGCTTTAAAAACCAGGAGCCAGCATTACCTTTGCTTTTCATGTGTGCTGAACCCTGCCAGCTGCTCTCAGTAGCTGACAGCTTCCTGATGATTTCTTCTCCTTAGGAACCTGCCTCTCTATTGGATTCATGTGAAGAATATGGAAGTGGTCATCACTTGTGGTATGCTGGATATATAAGTTCTGGTTTAAATCCTCAGTAGCTTTTGGATAGTAACAGTGGATGCTCTGTTTCTAAACTTTGCCTTTAAGGCAAAACAGCTTCTTTCATTGCATGCTGCCTCTGTTTATTTTTTTGTCCAAAATCAATTTCATGGTGTAAAGTTTTTAACCTTTGAACTCTGGAATACAGTTGGTAGTTTCAAAACCAACAATTGGTGTACAGTGAATTGCTATAACTTACAAGGATATGCCTATTGGTATTGCAAAATGGAAGATAAGTTAAGCATTTTATTTCTCATTATCTGTAAAATTACACTCTTACCAGCCTTTAAAATCAATGGCTGTGTGCAGTATTGAAGATATTTTACAAAATTACACTGACTTAACTGTAGTAACAAGAGTAAACCTCAAGGTTCTGAGAAGCAGCACCGTGAACTGTAGGTAGCTATGACTGTTCTTAAACTCAAGCTTGTGTTTACTGTGTCTTATTGTCTTTTTTGAAGTTTGGACCATTCAGAGGAAGAACACTGTTTGGTGCCTGACCCCTATAACACCGTCATCTTGCCTTTTAACTGTATGTCTTACACTGCCACAAACCAAGATTTTATCCAGCACCTTTCTGCCTTGATAGTGCAGACTGTGCAGCGATCACCTTCCTCCTCTATGGAGAAAGGAAGCCCTCCAGGTGATCCCAGAACTACAGACAAAGAAGATGGATATTTTGAAATGGGACTTCATGAAGGTGATCAGACTTTCGAGTTCAGCAGTACTTCAGATCACTGGTCATCTGACAGCATAGCAGTGGAGAGTGTTGACATAGTCAAAATTCTCTGGAGTTTTTCTATTCACATTCATAAAGGACTCAGGCAGTTTGCTTCCTGTTTGGTTTTGACTGATGACATGCTAGCTGTGTTTGAGATTCCTCATCAGAAATTGAGAGAAAATTGTCAGCACATCCCTTCTGCCTTGAAATTAATAATGTGTTTTCCATATACTGACCTGACAGAATTTGGCTTTCTTCTGCCAGAAATCTGTTTAACACTGAAGCTGAAAAACAGAGACCACTGCTTGTTTATTGTTTCTGACTCCCAGAACCTTCAAGACTTTTATTCCTGTTTACATACATGTTTCTCTCAACACTACACATCAGTGTTACCAAACTGTTCATTGTATTGTGACAAAGCAAACCTCCAAGCGTTTCTCTGTCAGCTTATAGAATTGAATTGCATTTCAACAGAAGATGTTGAAATAAAAGGTTGTTTCCTGACATATCTTGTTTCTGGGAATAAAAGCAATATTGGGAAAATCTTGGATCAACCAGAGTCAGCTGGCAAAGAATCATCAAAAAATGTTTTGTGTTCTGCACTTTATTCTTGTGTGTATAAACCTTCTGACCAGGGTTCCTGTGTGATCCATCCATGTTGGATATTTCTGACACCTCAGCATTTGTATATAGTAAAGGTGGATTTCAGCTCCCTGCCAGGTAAATGGGGAGGCCCAGAAGAGTTGGGAAGTGTGTTTAAGCTGAATAGGATTCCATTAGCATCGCTGGTGTTGCATCCGACTCATGGTTCCATCCAGCAGAAGGGTTCATTTTTGGATGGGCATGTGCTGGAGTTGCTCATCGGATACAAACTTGTTACAGCAGTGTTTGTTCTACCTCATGAGAAATTCCACTTCCTCAGAATCTACAGTCTTCTAAGGACACTGCTGCAGGATGTTAAGACTATTATTATTTTCAAATCTTCAAGCAAATCAGATGCTGTAAGAAATCACACTGTGGAGGTGAACAGACATGGTCAGTCAGCAAGGTAACAATTCCCTTATGTGGTCAGTTGTAGCGTGGCCTAGACAATGTGTTTGGGGTTGTCATGGTAATTGCTTTTGGCCTGTAGTGTTTGTGAAGTATCTTTTCCTTCTGTTAGTCTGTACTACATGTGAATGGTTATCCTGGACTGCACCTTTGTTTTATCATTGCAATATTAAATGCATTTTCCTATGGAAGGAAACTTTGTATTTCATATATTTGCAGGCTGAAGTCATGGCAAATTGACAGCTATGCTCAAGAGAAATCATTTAAAGTAAACTATTAAGAATAGAAGTTACCTGTTCCTAATTTCTGAATGAAATATTAAGTATTGGTTCTTGTAGGGGAAGAGCTCTCTTTCTTTCAATTTTTATGATGTTTTTTTGGATCTCTTCTAGCTTTTGCAAGCCTCATCTGACTCTGTCATCTTTATATCCATCTGAATTTCTTATGCAGAAGATAGCAGAAGATAACCAGATTCCTGTTCACCTTCATGTTTCTGTGTCTCTGCAGTACGTGGCTGGGCTGAAAGGAAATGACCTAGTTGAGTTTTTCCATGGCAGCATTGCTGAGGTATTGTGCCTAGCCCAGGAGTATAACAGGATACCTTGTGACCTTTCAGTACTAGACAGTATTAAAGGAATTTTCCTGATGAAACAAAACCAGGAGTTAAACTCTGAAACCTGGAAGCATTCTGGTCTGTTTGTGTTACTCTGTTTTGGGTTTGCTTCTACAATGACTGAGATCCTGACAGGCATACATTAGTGTATGTCTCGAAGATAGCTTTACTCAAGGAATATTATTGTTCCCTTTCCTTTTGTCAATATAAAGAAAAAATATTACTGTGGTGGAATTATTTTGTGATACTCTAAATATGTCCTGATACCTCACAGCACATGTATGGCTTTAGGTGCTCTTGAAGCACAAGCAGATAAACCTAAAACATGACAAACAGATTTTTAGTCTTTGTGGAGAACCTTAAAAGTACAAGTCTTAAATTCATGATGTGGCTTTTTGACTGATAAAACTGAGTAAAAATGTCAATTGAAAAGCTTATTGAGGAAGTGACTTTTTTTTTTATTTTTACCTCACTTCCAAATCTTTTAAGTAAGCACGAGTGCTTCTCTTTTACACCGGGAGAAGCTGATAAAGACAGTAGGTGACTCATCTGAGGATCTGCAGTAAGCTCATCAAGCTACAATCTGGGAAGGTGCCTAGCTGGAACAGCAGCTGAAGTGACAAGCTGTGCTGCTGTCATCTCAAGGATCTTTGAATCCAAGCTTGTTGAGGGTTGGATTGCACTGCTTTTCGGCTGATTAAAATTTTGTCTGCAGTGTCTGTTCTAAAAAAGTCATTCTTGTGTATTAGGTATTCATGTCATAGGTGTTTAAAATAGCTAGAACACAACTGGAAAACATTTTTGTTACAAATGCATTTTCAGTAGACTGCTATTGTGTTCGCATTAAAGCTGCTGCCTTTGCAGTAAACTTCTGCTCTTTGACTGTAGGATTCAGATAGTTCAGATTTTGAAATTATTTTTCTAGTAGTCTAAAGTTGCATCTAAGATGATGAAGGGAAGCATTGAAGTATGCAAGTGATTTATGAAATAAATTTTGTCATAGGTGGAGAATGAAGAGTTGAGACATCTCATGTGGTCTTCAGTTCTATTTTACAAGACTCCCAGTGTGGAAGTGATGTCATGTGTGCTTCTCTCAACAAAAGCTATTTACTTTCTGTTGGATGATTCTTTCATTCGTGCTGATGAACACCAGTCAGGTCAGCTATTTTGATGTTTATTAAGGCTACCAACTTAATACCTGTCTGTATGTTTGTCTTCAGTTTAAGTACCAGTTTTGGTCGGTACTCTGACTTGGATCCCCTAGTTGAAGGAGAGTTTGCTATATGCAGAGTACACCCGTGAGGCTTTTATGTTCAAAACTCAGGGTGTTGAGTCATGACTGCTTCTCAAACAGGCCATTCCATGGGCTGTTGTGGCCATGCTTGTCTCAGATGCCATTTCATAGTCCTTAGCATCACTTGATAAAGACACTTCCATAGCCAAAATGGTAAGTAAAGGCTAATGAAGCTCATGGTGTGCATTTGATTCATTTGAGTGGTTTTTTTTAATGCATCTGCTGATGTAAATCTGACATGTGACAGCTACTTCAAGTTACTGTTAATGAGGATCTTTAATTGCATCTGCTTTAGAAATTATTAGCCACTGTTACACCTTCCTAATTTCTTCAAGTGTGGTACAGATGTAAGATATGAATAGAAAAAGCATGCTTATGGAAAGAATAATAATTGAATAATTTTTTTCTTTTGACTTTTTATCATCTATCCTTTTTCAACAGATTTTTGGAATAAAGAAAACTCAGACTGTGAAAATAGTGCTTTCCACCTCTCTTGCTGCTTTGTGCTAAAACTCAATGACCTGCAGTCAGTAAATGTTGGTCTGTTTGACCAATACTTCCGAATTACTGGTGAGGACATCTTGTGCTTCCATTTTTCCCAGATCTGTTGTTCTGTTTACTCTTGTCTTGGATGGATTACTGGATTATTTTATTAGTGAGATGGAAGAGTGTATTATTTTGTTGCTTCTTTTTCTTAGAAGAAACTTAGCTAATGTAACACCATTAGTGCTGTACCAGTAGGCTGATAATAGTGTTTTGTGGCATCTTGTAGTTGAGGTAATTGGGAAACCTTAATATCAATTAATTGGTCACACAAGTACTTTTAAAAAAATCTCCTGTGTTAATGACACATCAAAATATAAATCTGATATTCTGAGGCTTTGGCTTGCAATAAAGAGTAAGAATAAGGTACTGCCCATGTTGCAAATTACTTAGTTGATAGTTGAGTTTTTGGATGGAAAATGAGGCCCTAAAGTTTATCAGAAGTAATGATGGCAACTTAAAATGTAATGGGAGAAACATGGGTAAAGTTTCTGCCTCAGAGTCACCACTGTAAGTGTTCCATACAATCCTGTGTTCTAAGAAGTCTTCCCATTGTTTTGGGACCTTGATGAGTGGAAAATAAAATCCAAAATCTCCTGTGTAGAAACTCTGCTTATAACAAAGAAAACCAAGGGCTGTTTTTTCTGTAAGATAAATTGTAATAAGGAGTGTAATAATGTTGAACCTGTGCATCAGTAGTCAAATAGTAAACTCGTAAGCATATGTCATGTTTTAAATCAAGAGAAGCTATATCCTTCCCTTTTTTTTAAGGATTAAGGATTTGTTGTTCTTTTTCAAGGATTTGGAAGCTTTCTGAAGGGTATATGTGTTCAGGAGAAATAATGCTTGCATCTTTTTTGCTAACAGTTGCATGGTGGTTGAAGAAATTTTTACAGGTTACAGGTTACAGATGTGTGAATGGTTTATGTTCTGCCTTCTTGCCAGGGCACTCTGCAGATCATATAGTCACCTGCCTGACAAGAGACAGTTACAACACTCACACCTTCATACAGCAGCTTATGGCAGTTTTATCATTACTTGCACGTACACCTTCACCTGAACCAGCAGATAAAGACTTCTACTCTGAATTTGGGAGTAAAACCACAGGTAAATGGTCTTTTCTGAGTGTCATGAGTTACTTAGACATTCTTAATGTATCATATCAAGTGCACTGATTAAAAACTGTTTTGATGGAAATTTATGCAACGATTGTTTCCTATTTGATACTTTAACCAAACTCCCTGATTTTCTCTTTGTGTGCCTTACCTGAACATGGTAATTAAAATAAATATTTGGTAATATTGTATAATACTAAATGGAAGTATTATAATGTGTTTCTTGCAGGAAAAATGGAGAATTATGAACTGATTCATTCTAGCAGAGTAAAATTTATTTATCCAAATGAAGAGGAAATTGGGGACCTTGCTTTTCTAGTGGCAGAGAAGATGGATGCTTTGACTAATCTTCAGTCCCTCAACATCCTTCTGTATGTGTTGGCCTTCCAAGTAAATCATGCTGAAGGATCTGTCCAAAACAATAGTTCACTTCGACCTAAAACACTTATATTAACCAGCTCTGACTTGTTCCTCTTCAATGAAGATTATATCAGTTACCCACTACCTGAATTTGCTAAGGAACCACCCAAGAGAGATAAGTATCAGCTTATAGATGGACGACGAATCCGGGATTTAGATAGAGTACTTATGGGTTATCAGACTTACCCACAGGCCCTTACATTTGTGTTTGATGATGTTCAGAATCAGGATCTGATGCAGAATTTAACACTGGATCACTTTGGAGAACCTGACAGTGCCCCAAAGGGAAACGCTAAACAAGAAGGCAGTAGGAGCAGAGAGATACAGTGGTACATCTTTATCCCAAGTGCAGAAAGCAGGGAGAAGTTAATTTCATTGCTTGCAAGACAGTGGGAGATCCTGTGTGGTAGAGAGCTGCCTTTGGAACTCACTGGGTAATTATTGCACAGCCAAGGAATTTCAGTGTCTCCTACAAGGTAAAGCACAGTGATTAAATAGCACCTATGAAGTTCTGGTTTTTTCTATAAGGAGCTGACCTGGACTCCCTTGCTCCCTAGTGCAGTGAACATTTAATAGTGCATAGAAATATTTCAGTGTTAACTGGGGACTGAACTGCTTATAAAGTCTATTTTTTATGCAGTAGTATATAGTGAGAAAAATCATGAGACATTCTGGGAAACTGTATGGAAAAATTAAGGAGTCAACACTAGATACTCTGTCTAGGGCTGTTAAGGTTTCTGCTACTTTTCTGTATATATCAGTCTTGCTGTTCTATACAAATTCTAATATGTAAATAAGGGTAAATGCTTGTGTATGTTCAAGTGCAATGTTCTTTGTACAAGAAGTATTTTGGTATGCTGCTAATGCTTATTATTTAATGATCTTACAGTTTTAGATAGGTTTTTCTCTGAGGCCAAATGTAATTATTTGCTGCCAATTATGAACTTAGCAGTAAAATTTGAGCCACAAGCAGCTGACAGATTTTCATATAAAATTAGTTTTCATGTGCATTCTTTATCATTATTTGAGGACAAAGAATTGCTGCTTAAGGAGCTCAGTGTTGTCTTGGAAGTCAAAATACCCAACAGGGATATATGAGCATTTTGTCAGCAAATAATGAATTTGTATCTCCGAACACAAAGTCTTTCTTTTGCCTATTTTGTCAATACAAATAAAGTGTAATTTGACAGTTTTCTTTTGGCATTGTCTTTATTCAAGTTTGTCTTGTGTTTGCAGGATACCATATGGCAGTTCAGCAGCATATATGTTCCTAGAGTGTATTGTAAAATATGAAATGCAGCAAGATGAAAGAAGAAAATAGTTTGTTCTGCTATACCAAGTGTGTACTGGTCCAGAAATACAACTGAGCCATGGAAACTGAGGATCTACACCTTCTGAGTGCAATTTAGGAAGGATTTCTTTCAAGTACTTTTGCTTCTCCATAAGATGCTAGGGATTTGCTTTCCAAGCTGTGATTTTTAACTTGAAAATTACTAAGTCCAGCAAGTTTCAGCCTCCCTCATAACAATAAAATATCCCTCCCTGCTCACTATTATGAATGCAAATACTGAGGCTTAGACTGTTCAGTGTCCACTGGAATTAAGAAGGGAATGACAGTTCTGATATTTTGGAAAGTTTTAAGTCTCAGGTTGACAGGGTGCCGAGACATCTCAAACAATAATATTCAAAGGGATGGACCAGGTGATCCTTGAAGTACCTTCCAGCCTGACATACCACGGTTCTATGATATGTACATGCCAGCTGATATTGCCCAAAGCTGATGCTTCTGAAAAAACACAAAAATGTAGTTTGGCAGAGAGCTCTGGATGTCCACCAGTCAAACTCAAGACAGGGCAAACTGCAAGCACATTGCTCAGGGCACAGTCCAGATGAGTTCTGAGTTTTCTTCAGAAATGGCAAGTTCCACAGGGAATTTGGTAGTTCTGTGGATTATTTTTGCATGCTCAGGGAGAGCTTGGATGTTCTCTTTGGACTCGAGTCCTCGAATGTTTCTTCAGTCCAGGACGACAGGCACAGGCAGCCAAAGACAAATTGTGTTGCAGGACGCAGTGAAGTTCCCTAGGCAGCCAAAGAGGTGAGGAACATTACTTGTTTGCAGCTTGTGATTTAGCAGAGGAAACCTATCCCCCCTGAACCTTAGACTTGAACTGAGCAATTAAGACAGGTACTGTAGAGACTTAGGGGAAGCTAAGTTTTATGTACAGTAGAGGTCTGCTGTTACCTGAAATCTCAAGGATACTGATAATCATTTCAGCTTAATTGTCATTGGGTAGAAAAAAATAAGATAAAAATCCTAGGAATAAAATAATTAAGAAGTGAGGACTTCCTTAGTTCTTTCTAACTCTGTCAATCATTTATTTGTAATTCTTGTGGGTAAACTTAAGCCTGTGGCAACTGATAGTCTGATCTTCAAGCATTAGAGAACTTACCAGCTCAACAGGTCATTTACAATATGGTTTGTGTGCAGAGGGAATCTGTAGGGGGTCCTTTGGAACCACCTAGGGTGTGAGCTAGGGGGAATTAGATACTTTTGCCTCATACTGAGGGTGACACTTCTCGTAAATTTCTGGAGGGTGACACTTCTCGTAAATTTCTGGATAAGTCAACCCTACTTCCATCTGATTTGTGTGGCCTGTCCTGAGGGATGCTTTGTGCTTGAGATAGAGCCGAGTTCTGTTTCTAAGCATCCTTTGTAAAGCCCAGCTGTTCCAATGTATTTTAATACACTAGCATGTATCAGAATCAAGTGTTAGAATAAACCAGGATAATCCCCTGCTTGTCACATAGTTTGAGCAGTTAAGATCTCTCTTCAGATTTTATTGCAGCAAGAATACAGCAGTGATGAAATTTGAATTCCTTTAATTCCACAGCTTTTTAAAACATTGAATCTCTCCCTTTTTTATAAGATTATGAAGAAACAGGTACAATACCTCCTTGGTCTTACGTTTTAAGATATACAAAATGTTCAGTAGTTTATTAGGATACTTCATAGGAGAATCAAGAAATACTGCAGTATGCATTTCACCCATGATGCTATTAGAAGTGTTTATTTTCAGGGCATTTCTTCAATAAATAAACTTTTATAGCCTGCAGGTGTAAAGCACGGGCTATGCAAAGCCAAGTGTCTTCCTGACACTTTGTGTCATTCATATTTACCTGGAACAAAGCAACTAACCAAAGCCAAGCCAACACGTTCCCCTTTTCTGCCACCTGCTAGCTGATCCCCTGCCCCTTTCTGTGTGTTAAAACTTGCTGAAGCTACCATGCTTTCTCAGTGCAAATCTCTGTTCATTTAAGTGCAAAGTTAAACTGAAAAATCTTATTCACTATTATTCCTCAGCACCAGTCAGTTGTCTTTATTGTCTAATTCTAATGTAATCTTTTGTTTTGAAATATAGGGATTTATTTAAATTCATTTTCCTTGAAAATGCCCAATACTTCATCTTCAACTTTTTAAACTGGCTGATTGTTTCATTTCATAAAGATTTCTCAGACCTTTCCACAATTAGTTTCTACACAAAGTTTTGCAAAATGAAGTAGCTTTGTAAGCAGTTGTGGTCACACGAAACTGTCCTGATCTCTTCCTCTTGTTTTTACAAGAGCACTACAGAGTCCTGTTTGTGTATTACTCTTCAGTCATCCTTTATACTAAAATCTTTTACAGCTTCTAATCTTTGTATAACAGTAAGACAGTAAGTAGCTGAAGTTATGGCCAGGTGCATGTGTGGGCAGATGGGGAGACCTTTTTCATGAAATTCTCTCCAGAACCCTCTTAGACTTCCATAATCTGGCTTTGCAGCTGCCATAGGTGTGTGCCACCCTAGGAAGACCCTGGCTATTAACTTCAGTGTCATCTGCTGAGGATCTGGCCAAAGGTTTTAAAACTTCCCTTATATTACAATTGGAAAATGGTAAATGAATCTCATTAGGAAGGAAAGTAAATGAGGTGCTGACCTGAGCAAAAGTATTTTCTCTGCAAGAAGAAATGACAGCATGACCTGTATCCTGTCCTGTGTCCATTCCCAGGCTGCTTTTACAGGGCTCTGTCATCTGCCTGGCTGTAGATGCACTGCACAGTGATGTATTTACATCAGCCCCTTTGACTTGTCTTCCTCTTCTTGTCAGTTTAGATAAGGAGTTTCTTTTAAAAAAATAATTGAAGTAACACAAAGTGCCACCGCTTCTTTCTTGAATGTGTCTGATGGAAATGTTTACTGTGGTAAAAATCTTCAAACAATCCTGTGGTATAAATCTTCAAACATACCAAATTCAAACATACTTTAGTGGAGAAGCAGCAGCATGAGGAAAAGGTCTGATGCAGTGGCTCAGAACAGACTGCAGTTTCCTGCCATCTGTGATAATGAAAGGAATTCAGTAACTCAGAAAGCTAAAAATTGATGTGGAAAAAGGAGGATATCAAATCCGTTAGGCCAAGGAGATGCTGAAGGAAAACTGGCCAACACTGGAAAAAAACCCACTTGTAGATGCATGAATAGTCAGAGCCAGAGTTGGTAAGCTGGATACCAAGCCCTCCTGCTTCAGACCTTGAGGTCTTGTAGAGAATGATGAGTACTCCCAGCATCATTAAAGATGTTGAAAGCACCGAGTGGGATTCCAACTGTTACCTCTGTCATGCTGTTCCCTAGCAGGCCCTTCAGTGCAATCCCCAGCAAAGTGTTTGCTGCAGATTTAGGCAAACACATGAAAGGTCCTTTCAATCCCTTATGAATAACAGTACCTGAATGGTAAGCATCACCACCACAGGAAAAGACACTGCCTCTTTAGTCATGCTGATGGGAGCAGGTGCTGAGTTTCAACAACTCAGCCTGTCTGTTCAAATAGTTTTCATAGAATCGTAGAATCCTAGGGGTTGGAAGGGACCTTGAAAGATCATCTAGTCCAACCCCCCCTGCCAGAGCAGGGCCACCTAGAGCACATCACACAGGAACATGTCCAGGTGGGTTTTGAATGTCTCCAGTGAAGGAGACTCCACAACCCCCCTGGGCAGCCTGTTCCAGGGCTCTGTCACCCTTACAGTAAAAAAATTTTTTCGAATATTCAACTTGAACCTCCTATGCTCCAATTTGTACCCATTACCCCTTGTCCTATCACTGGTCACCACTGGGAAAAGCCTAACTCCATCTCCCTGACACTCACCCCTTACATATTTGAAAACATTGATGAGGTCACCCCTCAGTCTCCTTTTCTCCAAACTAAAGAGACCCAGCTCCCTCAGCCTTTCCTCATAAGGGAGATGTTCCACTCCCTTAATCATCTTAGTAGCTCTGCGCTGGACTCTTTCAAGCAGTTCCCTGTCCTTCTTGAACTGAGGGGCCCAGAACTGGACACAATNACATCTCCTGTCCTCCTAACCTGGTCCTCCCTCTAATCCTATCTGTGCAACTCCTAAAGGAATTCAGTAACTCAGAAAGCTAAAAATTGATGTGGAAAAAGGAGGATATCAAATCCGTTAGGCCAAGGAGATGCTGAAGGAAAACTGGCCAACACTGGAAAAAAACCCACTTGTAGATGCATGAATAGTCAGAGCCAGAGTTGGTAAGCTGGATACCAAGCCCTCCTGCTTCAGACCTTGAGGTCTTGTAGAGAATGATGAGTACTCCCAGCATCATTAAAGATGTTGAAAGCACCGAGTGGGATTCCAACTGTTACCTCTGTCATGCTGTTCCCTAGCAGGCCCTTCAGTGCAATCCCCAGCAAAGCCTTTGCTGCAGCTTTAAAGCTGCAAACACATTAAAGGCAAACACATGAAAGGTCCTTTCAATCCCTTATGAATAACAATACCTGAATGGTAAGCATCATCACCACAGGAAAAGACACTGCCTCTTTAGTCATGCTGATGGGAGCAGGTGCTGAGTTTCAACAATTCAGCCTGTCTGTTCAGTTTTACACAGTTTTGATTCATATTGAATATCTGTGGGGAATTTAGTTCCTGACTTTCCCAGCACAATCCCAGAGCACTGCTTAATAGATGGGAAAAAGTACAAAAGTAAAACAAGATAGGAATAGGTTGAGT
>JAAWXA010000016.1:6069731-6127175 GCA_038090715.1 Florisuga fusca | reverse complement strand
CCTCAGCCTTTCCTCATAAGGGAGATGTTCCACTCCCTTAATCATCTTAGTAGCTCTGCGCTGGACTCTTTCAAGCAGTTCCCTGTCCTTCTTGAACTGAGGGGCCCAGAACTGGACACAATACTCCAGGTGCGGCCTCACCAATGCAGAATAGAGGGGGAGGAGAACCTCTCTTGACCTACTAACCACACCCTTTCTAATGCACCCCAGGATGCCATTGGCCTTCTTGGCCACAAGGGCACATTGCTGGCTCATGGTCATCTTCTTGTCTACCAGGACCCCCAGGTCTCTTTCACCTACACTGCTCTCCAGCAGGTCAGCCCCCAACCTATACTGGGACATTGTGTTGTTCTTCCCCAAATGTAAAACCCTACACTTCGCCTTGTTGAATTTCATCAAGTTTCTCCCTGCCCAACTCTCCAGCCTGTCTAAGTCTCTCTGAATGGCAGCACAGCCTTCTGGTGTGTCAGCCACTCCTCCCAGCTTAGTGTCATCAGCAAACTTGCTGAGGGTACATTCTATACCCTCATCCAAGTCGTTGATGAAGATATTGAACAATACAGGTCCCAGTACTGACCCCTGAGGGACTCCACTAGTCACACATCTCCAACCAGATTCTGCCCCATTGACTACAACAGTTTTAATTCATATTGAGTATCTGTGGGGAATTTAGTTCCTGACTTTCCCAGCACAATCCCAGGGCACTGCTTAATAGATGGGAAAAAGTACAAAAGTAAAACAAGATGGGAATAGGTTGCTGGCTTTCACTACAGGAGTGTGTGTAAAGGAACTGTGTGGCAATAGCGATTAGTAGGCCAAGAGTTACAGTATTTCTGCACTGACATTTGTACCTCTGCCCTTCAAGGTTTTGAACTAACAGGATACAGCCATGATAATTTTGGAAATCCTGAATCACACAACAGCATTGTGCTCAGGCAGCTCTACCTGTCTGCTTGGAATTGCACCATTGTATGTGTTTGAGCGAGAAACAGTCTCCTACTTGCTGTGTGACCTTTTGATTTACTTTTTTTTTGCTTTTGCTTTTATCAGCAAGTTTTAAAATTCCTGTTCCTTCCAACTTGTCAAGAGAGAAAAAACAAAAAAGTAGGATTGTGACTGAACCTCTGCACCAACAGCCTCAGAGGTGTGCTGTAGGTGTGAGTATGGTTCAGCTGTCCTTCTTCCTACACACAAACACTTCTGGCCTGTGGCCTGTGCAATCCTTTGCTGGTGCCTCTTCAGACTCACATCTTTCTAACACATGATTTGAAGTGAAGCGACTGTGTTCCTTCCACACTTTTCCAGGAGAGGGGAATAAAAGTGATGCTCACTGTGGATATAATTGAATGGTCAGCTTCCACAGAAACAGTGTTTTTGTGGACTGGATGGTAAACCATTTATTTTGGCTCTGTAATTTCTGTAAGGATTGCTTAAACAAAAGATTTCAATGGCAGGAAGTTGCCCAAGGCAGCCAGGGCTGCACACACTTCACAGAGGAGGGCTGGTGACCCAGCGTTTTAAAATGCAGAGTGTGACACAGGCAAGGAGGCTGGCAACGTTCATAGCTGTATCCTTTGCCTTTACCCAGGTGATGTTTTTTCCCATGGAATAGGTTGAGTAATTCTTCCCAGCACTTTCTCAACTCTGAATGTTGATGTGTTGGCAGAAAAAAAAATGCCTTGTCTCAAATAAATTACTTTAGAGGTCCTAAGCCATATATAAAGCAAGAAAACTTGAGTGGGGAAAAAAGCCTGAGTGCTGATGCTTGCTGGCAATTTGCTGATGATTTGGGAGACTCAGACCACAAGGTGTTTTGTAGGAGTTGCCTGTGTCAGGGCTAGAATTGGAAGATGATGCTTCTGAGATACACACATATGACTTCAGGTGCTAAACCGCCCTTCTTATGCCGCGTGATCCTTCACTAATGGGTCAACCTCCATGCTTTCCAAAACAAATAAAAGCCCACATGCTAAACCTCACAAACACACTAGCAGTTGAAAAATTCTACTGTATATTTTACAACTGGATTTGTGCAATCCTGTTTCAATCAAACACTGACATCATTGTTTTCCTATAAATTTTCCCTGAGGTGTAGGTGTTTGGGGCTTTTTTTTCAGTTTCCCTGTCTCACAAGATTGAAATGCTTTGGTTGGACAGAATAGTGAAATCAAATAATTGATTAGTTGATCCCCTGCATTTTGCTTATAGGGCATAAGGTTTTGTTTGTGTCATCCATGAGAAAATCCCTAGGAATAGTCCATCTATCAAAAAATAACAGGAACAGTGTAAGAGGAGCAGTAATTTGGTACTGTGTGCATGGCATTGTTAATGGCTCTTGGCCGTCCATTGATGTGGAGGTGGTTGATGCTTCACCTTGTTATTAATTCCCAGAACCATGTAGATCTGAAGTTGATGCAGATTTTGTTGTTCCAGATTCAGAAGCAGTGATCAACAAGTTGTTTCTGTTCTCTTGGAGCAGATCGTACAGTGGCTGTAACATTCTGTGTGCCGCTTGGTCAGGAAAGCATCATCTGGTGATGGATGACCTGATCTTTCAGTTTATGATATGCTGCTCTGCAATAGCACTACTCAGTGCTTTAATTTTTATCCTCTATGTTGCAGTTGCATTGCTTGCCTTTAAATGAAGTATAGTCAGATAAGGAAACTGAAACTTTTGATCTTGCTGTGAATCTGTTCTATTTAATTCATACAGAATTGCCCAGCTCTTTCGCTGCCCTTCCTAGTTTCCTTGCAGTAGGTCAGAAATAGTGATGATTAGCAGCAGTGCAAAGCCTGGAAATCAGTCTTTGTATGTCCTCCCTCTGTACAATTTTCAGTTTTGATCCATTTAAGGAACAGTCTGAAGATTCATTAAAAGATGCTCATGCCTTTTCAAGTGCCTCAGGTTAAGCTATTTTCACCTTGAAAGCAATCTGCCAATGCCCAGTACTGGCAACTGCATCCTTGTGTCAAACCACCAGCTCTTGGAAAACCCATCAGCATCCTCTAGGCTGCCTGTTCTAGCTGTGTTATGCCTAGCAGGTGGCATGGAGCAGAAAAGCAATCTGAGTCTTCTCTTTACATAGCCAGTCTGATACAGTGACCCTATGTACAGACAGGATTGTACAGCTTCCATAGTAATGTCCTCTTCTACAAGAATGTCCCCACTGTCCATTTACCATTTGGCCATCTCACCAGAGCTGGACTGAGCTGTGCTGTCTCTGCCTCATTTCACAGATCTGTGGAGTACCAAATGGTTTCCAGAGCTATGTGGACCTTCTGACCTTGACTGAGTGGCCAACTCTTGGGCAGTGATGGTCCCTGTTACAGGCCAAGTGGGCTGAGTTGTCAGCTTGAGTTGTGGGCTGGTACTTCTCACATGGGTCACAGTAGATGGTCGTGTGCCTTATCTGCTTCCTGTTAGTGCAGGATATAACACTGCTTGCTGTTCATCATGCTGCTGTCTCTGTAGGATGGAGGAAGAGGTAAAGCACAATTAACAGCACTAGTAAGTATGGCAGTTCTTACATACTTTCTGGATTAACATGTGGGGCAAAAAAATTAATGCTTTCAGATATTTATATAAAGACAAGTAGCTTCCTATCCTGATTTCATTTAGGAGCCTTCATGTACTATTAATGGCTCAAAAATTGAAACAAACCTCAGTTGTTTAGTAGGATTTGTTACTAGGAGAAGCAGTCTTTATACTGCTCAATTGAGGGGGTTCTCTTGGCAACGTGGGGAGACAAATCAATTATCATTGATCACTGTTTATAATCAATTCTTGGTCGTTTGTAATGTTCAAAAGAAGAAATTCAATTGCAGACACTACACCTCAGGCTGGCATGTATTTTTTTAATCCCGTTTCGTTACTCTCCTGAGTGCTGTGGAAATGCTCCTTGGATTCATCCACCTGTTAGTAGTATTTGGAAACTGCTGCAATAACACCTGAAAAATGTGATGCTTTTCTTGCTGGGAAACTCAAATATTTTTAAATAAATATCAAAGGCTTCTCAGAGTGCTTGCTTGATAGGATGTGTTTACATTATTGCTCTGAAGTGCAGCATGTCACAGTGCTTTGTTCATGCACACTCTGGGATAGGCAGTGGTCTGGTCTACCTTCTGTTTGAGGTGGATGTACTAACATCAGTGGTAAAAGGAAATTAACTTACACTTTGTGAATTCATGGGATTTAAATGTGTCCATTGGATTTGCCTTCAGTTAAGCATACAGTTAACCTCTTTTCATTCCAATTAGTTGAAAACTAAGGATTTCCTTCCTTCTGTTTTGAACTGATATGTAAGAGGAAATCCGTAGCTGTTCCTGTTTTCAGTAAACCTTTTACTAAGGAGTTCTGCTTGTGCATTTAAAAAAAGAATAGAAAGAAAGAAAAAGGTGGTATTGATTGAGACAATGCTAGAAGTAACAGATCCACTTCTGAAGGCTTTGCAGCCAAAGAGCACAGTGCAAAAATGTTCTCTCCCTGTTTACTTTTAACCTCTGGTTTGTCTTGGAGCTGATTCTTAGTAGGCGGACTTATCTTACAGAAATTGCAGCCTCTATCACCACCCTTTTGTGGAAAGGGTCCTGCCTGTAAAAGCATGAAAATGCATCCTCCTGGATTGCTGTTTTTCTTCCTAGCAGCATGCCTCACTCCCACAACTGACTGCCAGAGTCAGAAGGTAAGTCTGTGAGTCTTTGTTTAAATGTTTGAACTCCTTTTTTCATTGATACTCAGCTGCAGAATAACCTTCATAACTGAACTAAAAATAAGGTTCAAGTGAGCTGCCTGAGGTTTTGACCAGATTAAGTTTGTATTTGTGTTCAGCACTGAGTTGAGAAGTAGCAATATGAAAGGAATACACTCGGCATCTTATGTTTTTGCTATTTTTGGTTCATATAATAGGAGCTTAGCATCCAGCAGGACAGGTCCATAAGTTTCCCAGGAGGATTTTATTAAAAATTTTTCAAAGATCTCATCAAATTGTGACTTTGCAGCAGAGTAAATATCTTTGTTTCAAGTACATTTCCTAGCAGCTTCCCAGTGAGGAGTGTGAAATACTTTCAATGTTGGTTTGGTTTTGTTGCAATTTGTTGATTTTATTTTGATTCCTTTATCTCTGTTCTTGTGTTTAGCAGCAGCATCTAGAAAACTGTCTTTGTAGATCTGTTCTTTAGACTCTGTGGTGAGGCATCCCATTTTCTGTAGGCTAGAATTCACACTGATTTGTACTATATGTTATTGGAGGAATGAACTTGCCTGCAAACTCAGAAGCTGTGTGGGTTATTTGGAAATCTTATTTCCTGAAAATATGATCTATAGAAGGCTTTTGTTGTCTTGAATGACAAAGAGGGGCCTTGTGGAGAGTGGACAGCCCTGTGCTAAGAAAGATACATTTGAGCCTGAAGTACTTCAGAAAAAAACAGACTACTGAAAAGATGCTTCGGTATTAGAACTTTGGGTGGGATCTCTTGTACAGAGAAGTTTGTAAAAAGGCCAGAACTAACTAATAAGTATACAAATAAGGTAAGAACATCATGAATCTTTGAGCTTATATGTTAATTAGGGTGACTTGTGCAGAAACACTGTTTGAAGAAGTGTCTGTTCTGGTGGTTTTTGTGTCTGGAACCCTGGGCTCCAGGCAGATGGGTTCCAGTACAGTAGTGAACTCAGAGGCATGGGCTCACATTTTCAGCTGGTGGAAAATTTTGGTCTCTTGACTTGGAGACACTGGTGCTGATATCTGTAATCCCTGAGGTGTGTGGCTTGGTGTGAAACTGTTAAAATATCAGGTAATGAGTACCGAATCATGGAGAAGTGAAATGTTTTGAATCACTTTTGGAGCAGTTTTCTTAATCCAGGAAAAATACCCTCTTAGAGTTCTTCCCCCAAAAGATTCCCTCTTTTTGGAGAAAAGAAGAAATATTTGAAAGGTTGTTATGAGATACAGGGGAAAAAGGGTCTAATGAAGTCTTCTCCAATAGTTTAGGATGATTGGGTCTGATTGGGTCTGATTGCAATATAAGTGCTGTGATTCCACAAGAAGCCTCCTTTGGCTTACAGGAGCCTTGCAGGGGCCATCAAGAGAGAAAAGAAATCTTGTGCTAACTTTTTTACAATTATTTTACTTCAGTGCTCTGATTTGATGTCTCAGACATGACAGCAAATCTATCAGCCTGATTTGTTTTTCCTATACCTCTTGGTATGGGCTGGGGAAGATGAAGTAAATGTGAGAAACACTCAAGTTTTTCTTCTGGGAGGATGCCAGTCCCAGACTGTGCTGGAGGAGGAATGGAGACAGGTGGGCAAGGCAGGGAGTGCTCTTTCCATCTCTGTGCCTCCCGTGCCCTACAGCTGAGATGGTTGAAAACACCCAGGGCAGCAGTAGATCTTGTGTTACATTCTCTCCGAGCCTGATTGTTCATCCTTGTGCTGAGAAGGGTCTTCCTTGGAGAAATGCAAAGGGTTTATGTGTCCAGGAGCTACTGGTCTGTCCAGATACTGAGCCTGTCTTGGAAATGTGCATGACTATAATGACTCAAGCATGTGTCTACGGCTCTGTTATGTAAAGGGCAAATGCACTGGAAACTTGGTGATTCATTAGATAATGACTATTTCCAGAACTGGCTCCCAGGACTGTTGGAGCCAAACACTGATGTCTAAATGTGTTTTTCTTTAATCTTTGTGGGTTTACCGTACAGGATTTGTGTTATGGCTTGGGAGGAAAAGGTAAAAGGTGAAAATGAGGGAAATGAAACTAGCCCTTAAAAAACCTCCCCAGCTTGTGCTCTTGACGTGGAATAAGAGAAACTTGAGCACTTGAGAACTGAGGGACTGTATCAGAGTGAGAGAAGCAAAGAAAACACTGCAGCACCCAGAAGCTCAAATGTCTCAGCTGAGCACAGAGGGCAGTGGCTGCTCTTGTGCATGGATGTTTGGTTCAGGGACAGAGCGCAGTCCAGCCCTGGAAAAACAGAGCTCGGTGTGGCACCCTGCCTCTTAACTTCTTTCAGCTACAGCTAGATGTCTTCTGTTTTAAAAGCCTCCTTTAGTTTTGGATTTGTTTGAGAGCACCAGTTGTCCTTTTGTGTTGCTTTGTAGCTGAAGTGTGTTACAGTCCAGGCTCATAACATCATCCCATCAGAACAGAGGCCCTTTGCTCCCTTTCCCTGGTGTAGCCACTGTGCACCTCACTGACTCTTGGTCCACCAGGCATCGTTGCTGAATCACAGGGGCAGTTATTCCCCCAAACTCTTTCCTCTCCAGAATCTTCAAACAGATGATCAGAGATGAGCCCAAGGTAGCAGTGCATCATTGCTTTCCACGAGGCTCTGCCCCAGCAGCCACCTCTGACTGAAACTCCTGTCTTTTTCTTTATAGAATCATAGAATATGCTGAGCTGGAAGGGACCCATCAGGGTCATCGAGTCAAACTCCTGTTCCTGTGTAGGGCACCCCAAGAATCACACCATGTGCCTCAGAGCATTCATCCTCTCCAAAATCTGAGCTGCACTGGTGTCCCTTGATTCCCTCTTTGGCTTTCCTAAGAAACAAAACTGCCCAGAAAATGTCTATTTCATCAGTTCTGTCACTCAAATAAGAAGGGAAATATTTTTTTAAATTATTTTCCACACAGCTGTTTTCTTCCTCTTTCCTTCTGCTTGGTGCTGCTGACAAAAGCATATTTCCATGTAAAAAGGGGAAGATGATCTTACTGGAAAGCTGCCTAAAGCTCATGAGGTGTCCCATGAAGGAGGTTTTCCACAATAATTGTCTAGTCTTGGAGTCCTGCAAGTAATTAAATACGCCAGCAGGAAGGAGTGACAGCCCTTCTCCTCCCCCAGAGTCCATCTCCACTTGGAAATGGAGCCATATTGATGAAGGAAAGAAGAAAAATGGTATAACATGTGAATAATGGTGTTTTTCCCCAGCACCATGACAGAGAACACAATTAATGGCCTGTGTCAGCTAACTCCTGATGCCTAGAAGAAAAAAGGAATAGGAGGTGGGGGAGTTTTAATGTAGTGTTTAATGCTCTACTGTTTGTGTGGTCTTTTTTATACAGATAGGTTGGCTTAGACACCTGATAAAGGTTTGTGTCTTAATTCTGACAAAGATAACTCATGCAAAGGCATCCCCCTCTGTGTTTCTTCCTTGGATGTCTTCCCATTCCTCTAAGTAAGGCATTACCTCAGTAAAGCTGGGATTTTATGGACTAGGAAGGCAGAGATGTGCTGATCTGTCGGCACTGGGTCCCTGAGTTCAACTGGCTCCTTTCAAAAGCCCAGCTTTAATCCAGAATCCTGAATGGTACTTGAACCAGTTGGTTGGGTGGTCTTCTTTCCTACCTTGTTAATGGCACTGCTGAACTTTTGAGGGAGGTAGCACCTCATTAATCCATCCATATTTGCTCTCTTCTCTGTTTTGCTCTATGACTGTACTGTGTGCCAGTGGGGTGCAAAAGTAAGGAGCAGCAAAGCTCATATCTGACCTTCTGGATAAAATTACTGAGCTGGTGGTCACAGGACACAGACAGGTGGAACTGGTGGATCTCAGATTGGCTTTGAGCTGTTTATAATGCAAGGAAGTTCTTCACATAGCAGGTTCCTTGGGGATTCTGTTACCAAAGGCAGTGGAGGTTACTGTGCAGTAAGGAAAGCCCCACACAGCTAGAACTAGTGTCTAGGTGAGGGGGCACCAGGCACACAGGAATTGCTTTCTTCATTGGCATGGAAGGAGGCAGAAGATGGACCCATGAAGATGAGAAAAAGCTCAACTCCAATCAGAGGGAGTGTGGGTGTGTCAGGAAACTGTTCCAGGGAAATGTCCCTGCAGAATTGTGACTTAAGGGTTATCTCTCAGGAGGTTTTCCTGACAGGGTCTGCTGGCTGTCATCTGGGAGGGCCTTCCTGAGCTCTTGATAACTGATGGGAAGCCATGAGTTTCCTCCCTTGCTTGGAGCAAATGTATGCGTTGAGGCTTAAGCTCAGAGGAAGCAAAGCTAAGATTTTCTGATGGGAATCCAGGACAGAGAGTTCTGGGCACAGAAGAACTGTTGCATTAACAGCATTGTTGAGGATTGGCTTAAAAAATCCTAGATCAAGCCCACCTCCCAAAATTTAATCTAATGTTGTTATTTTCAGAAAATACAGTGCATATAGAGGCACAGTGGAGGTGAGCCATGTGGTTTTTTTTTTCTTGTCTGCAAACTTTTGGGGCAAACACAGCTCATGCCTCCTAGCTTTAGTCTGCCATTGTCAGTGGCAAACATCTCATTTTACAATCAGCAATGATGTTTCCATGCAGAGCCTTGGCTCCAGCAGTTCAGGAATACAAGGAAACCCTTGTGGGGTACAATCTTAAGTTTTAATGACGAGGTGGCGTAGGATGATTTGCTCTGAGGTGGTATGTCTTTAATCTGTTCTGAATCTGCTTCATTTGTAAAAGCAGAGTTGGTGGGTACAGAAAAGCCATGGGAGGAAGCCTGAACCCCTGGAGTTGCATGACACTCCACCCAGAGGCTGGGTGGAAGGACTCGTGGTGAATTTATCACCAGCTATATGAATTATCCGAGCCTCCTGTCTTCTTGCCAGTGTTTACAGGGTCCTTCGTACCCAAAGGCAAAAGCATCAAGGGCTTTCCAGGTGTTCAGAGAGGTGCAGATCATCTTTTTAATCCATGCTCCCTGCCCCCTGTACCCTCTCAAAGACAGTACCCATGAAGAATATTTGCTTGAGCAGCTCCTGGGCTCTGAGGAATAGACTGGACTAATGCATTCAGTTCTTCCTCTCATGAAACAGCAGTGGAACCACCAGTGAACTGGATTGTATCAATGACATGGAAAACAGAAACACTGTTTTGCATTTTAATTCATTGTCTTCTGGCAAGAGTTATTAATTTAGGGCTTGTCCTCACATACCACTACCACATGTTTGCAAAAGATCATCTCAAATTAACAGTGTACAATTATGATTACTTTAGAAATGGTTAGAATTTTTGCTGTGAGGCATAGAGGAAAGATAAGATAGCTGTGATCTGCCCTACTGCCTTGTAGCTGAGATCCAAGCTGAGCAGCATGCAGCAGCACATGCCAGATGAGTGTGTGGTGCACCTCTCAGCTGCTGCACTGGTCATTGCCCTCCCCTGTGATATCTAAGGAATGGTGCAGTGTTGATAAATATCTTTGGTTGGCAAGATGAATGGCTAAGGTAACAATTTATTTTTGGACTTACTTCTGTTCTGTTTATTTTTCTTTTGTAAGTTAAAATCCATGCGATGCAATGTCAAGACGATGTTTACGTTGAATACAGAGTGTGCTGCTTGTGCTGCAGCACCAAGAATACTGTGTCCCAGAGGCTGGTTAAAGATCACCCAGGGATTAGGAGTGAGAGGCTGCAGGTAAGGCCTGTTTCCTAACCATACTAATGTTGTGGTGCCAAGGAGTAATGTCTCCTTCAAGAAAGCACATGTATTTTTTTCTGAGATCTAAAGATCCAAGGACTGTTTTTTTTTCAGATGCATAAAAATGGTTTTATGGCCCCTATTATTGTTGCCTTTGTCTCCTTGCAAATCCCATGGGTGTTTTGCTGGGCATAGGTTTCTATATACACTGAACAAATGACATGATAATTACCTCTGACTTGCCCTAAACAGCATGAGTTTGCTAATCCTTCTGTAGCAATTTAGAAGGGGTCTGTTTAGCAGAGAAATCTATTTCAGACCCAGAATTCCATAGTGCATTATTAACAAAATAATATAAGGATAGTTCCCTAGTATATCCTCCCAGCTTCCACCAATAATCCTCTGAACTTTTTACCTTCCTACTGTGCTTTACAACAATTGCTGGTTCATGTGTTCCCTGATCATACTCTGTTGAGCTTGGCTTTAATAGGAAAAGGGTGAAAGAAAGCTGAATTTACCAGGACGTTTTTTTAAAACAAAACACTATAGATTATTGTTTGCATATCTGTTCAGCAGTGAATGTTAACAGTTAATACAAAGCTCCATTGTCGACTGTTTTCTGTGGTTCACTCTTCTGTCGAAATACTTCAGAAATAGCTGTAGCAGTTTTGCAGTTTATAGCAGTTTTTGCATAGACACACGTTGGAGTCAGATTGAAGCCAAAGCTGCAGTGCTACTGAGACAATTTCCAAGTTCCTTTTGGGAAGGATGTGTGCCAAAAATAAAACAAAGTGCAAGAATACTGTGAGTGTATGCAGCTTTTCTGAGTGTTATCTGCTCTTGTCGTGGTTGTCCAAGACTGCACAGAGAATCTGTGAATAACACAGCTATTAAATCCAAATTTCCAGCATTCTATTCTGGAATCTTTAGTGCAAGGCAGAAAGGGACAAGTCCTGCAAGTAGACTGTTCTTTCAAGACAACTTTAGCTGTGAAGTTGATGTTGAGTCATCCTGGAGTTCCCAGCTTTGTTTCTATGCTGTCTAACCCTCTGCCAACCAAGATTTCTGTCCCGTTGCCCTCAGACTGCCTAAGGTCCTTTCTCATATCCTTGTATATTTCTTGTAACCAATCTTTGATGCTCAAATAGATGGGGCATCCTTAGGCAAGACCTAATCTGAGTGAAAACCCTCATGTGCATGTGTGTATGGTCCTTCCTTCCACTGAGAGTTCAGTGCACTGCAGTGGGATTGTTTAGAAACCCTCCAACAGGCACATGGTATGTTTGTGTTGTAATCATGAATCTTGGATTGTTCTTTTTGAGATACACTGTCAAGTTAGGAGAAAATACCCTTTCCCAGCCAGGGTGCCAACACACGTGTAAGAAGGAAATTGAGGAGAAAAAGTGCTGTCCAGGATTCTGGGGTACAGAGTGCTATGGTAAGTTCTTTTGTCTTTTTATGACACTCTTCAGCTGCCAGATAAATCAAAACAGTTTTAATAGGAGGCAATAAATATGCATTGAGGTGATTAATTTTCATTATTCCTCAAATGCCCACAAGGTCTCCGTTATCTGTTGGGGAGGTTCAGAATATAATGGGGAGAAAATGTCTGTTTCAGACTAGTTGAATCCTCTTACATTTAACACATAACATGATCTCCTTTGGTGGAACTTCCTTTTGTCTCTTCTATAAAAATAAGCTTTTGGAAAGGGATGTTTTTGTTCCTCTTTAAGAAAGTTTCCAAAGGAAGAGGAAGATACTTCTTTCTGATGTCCCTGTAGTCTGCAGTGTGTGTGCCACGTGTGCTCCTGTATAGTCTGGAGTTTATCAGCCATTCAGCCACAGAAGATACTTAGCAATTCCAACCCAAGGTGAAAATAACCACCACAAAGCTCTCACTCAGGTTTATGCCAAGTGATGAGAATTTGTTCTGTCTCAAAAAATCCAAAAGCAAGATCTACTAAGCTGAGCAATTCTCATATGATTGATTGATGAAATATGGAAAGATACACTCCAGTCATGCAGAAAATAGGAAAGCATTTTAGACCTTGAGCCTGTTCTCAGACCAGAGTGGATTAAATAAGCAATTGACCTCATCAGGGGAATCATGTATCTAAAACTTTAAAAAGTAGTCCCCAGAGTATTGAAGGACCTGAATGTCTGAGCAGGTTCCCAGCTCTTCATGACATTGCAAAAAGCTGAAAATGCTCAATTTCTTTGCAAAGTAGGCTCCCATCTGTCCTGAGCTTCAGAACTGCCCTCAGATATTTGATACTGCCTCTTGCTGATGCCCAAAGCAGTGCCTTTGATGAAATTTAGTTAGTTATGGCCCATTGGGACTTTTCCTTAGACTTTTTATTAAAGGCTTTTCTTAGCTAGCAAGCAGATCACTCCTTTGTGCCAACTCTGGCCAAATTCACCAGCTTTGGGCCAGCATTAGGTGTATTGGATTAGCAGACAGGGACTTTGCTAGTGAAGAGGCCATTGCTTTTGCACAGCTGGAATGCCTGAGGGAAGAGGAAATGGATAGGGGGGTGCAGTGCTGGTTGTTTGATCTAAACTACTCTGGCCTGTCTTTTGCCTGCTAGAGTGTCCTGGTGGTTCTCAAACTCCCTGCAATGGCCATGGGACATGCTTGGATGGTATACAGCAAAATGGGACCTGCATCTGCCAGGTCAGTTCACACTTTTTTCTGTGGATGATATGCTTTTGTCAGGGGGGATTGTATAATGTCTGTGCAGCTGCCTTGGATGAAGGCTGGCCTTCTGCCTGGAAGATCATTAGCAACTTCTTTCATTCCAGTATCAGTGTCTGTGGTTTTCCAGGAAGATTGGTGTGGTTGGCAGTAGCACTAAGACACTGTTGGTGAAGGTATGGAAGGTGTGAAGGGCCTCCAGGGAGAAGCAAAATAAAGAAATGTGTGGATTTAACCCTCTGATCAGCTGAAATGATGTGTCTGCAAGAAGCCCTGAGGTACTTGGCTCTTAATGAGCTGCAACTTTGCCAGACTTGGAGGATATACTTCCCAAATGAATTGGTTCTGCACCTTGGCAGACAGATCCTTCCTCTCTCAGGAAAAGCAACAGAGACCAAAAAGAAAGTTGAGGGCAGATGGTCGTCCAGTGCATTGGAACAGTCTAGAGCAATGTTTTTAAAATTTGTAGCTTAATGGATCAGTGTCAGACTTGAAACTTTCTCTAGTGAACTATGTGCTTTTACAGTATCCTTAAGTAATAGCATTGTGAAGGGCTATGCCAAAATCTTACCTCTTGGGCCCTTCTTTGAGAAAGTTGCTTTTGGACTTAATTCAAAGACGTATCAATTAAAATATATGCTAAAGTTCCCCAAGCCCTGTAAAATCAGTGTTAAAAGTCCCATTGGCATTAGTGAATTTCAAATTCCTTTTTCAAAGTGATAATTGGAATCCATCTGGTGCATTCTTGCCTTTTTGTGATCAGGACATGGTTTCTTCAATGCCAAGCAGAGTTTTGATGGTGTTTTGCATGTGCTCTGTGTGTTGGCTTACTCTGTGGTCTTCTCTGCTGTGGAGAAGCAGCACTGAGCAGATCAGTTTGCTTCACTGTATTGCTTCAGCTGTCAAAGAAAATCAGATATGAGGGGAGACTTTGAACTATAACAATGTGTAGAGCAATACAGTGATACAGAAAAATAACATCTGGGACATTCTGGGACTCTTCTAGGAGCAATACAGTGGTTTTGCCTGCCAGGATTGTCGAGATGAAAATCGTTTTGGCCCGGACTGTCAGTCAGGTAATACCTGTGAGCAACAAAAGAGGAGGAGGAGGTTGAGTGAGGAGAGGTGCCAGAAAGGAGGAAGGGATGCCAGCTGGCAGTTTTTAATAGCAGGTGTCTTGGCATTTTGTCTTTGTGCCTCTCTCTGCCATCCCATTAGGCACATGATTCTCAGCCTTTCACACAAACCAGTCCATTTTCCCACTATAAATCTCTCTCTCCTTACCAGAGCTATCCCAGTTTCTCCTTGCTTTTTATTCAGGCTGTTAGCCACATCCCTGCAGTGATGCACACTCACTTCCCAGCTGTTTTCCAGACTTGTGTAACTGCCCCACTTGTCTCCCACCTTCTTCTCTGTTGACCTCCTTACAAAATTAACACGCACAGTGCTGCTTCTGATGTATGGCCTTTTTGGAAGTGATTTATCATCAGTGCAGCCTGGCTGATAAAGGAGTTCTGTTTCCCTGGTATTCACATAGGTGAGATTGGTGTGATCGTGGTGGTTTTGCACACATACCACCACCAATGCTGGTATCACAGACATGGTTGGCTCTCATAACACTGTCTCCTTCCACACTAGCAGCAGAAGTCCTAAAGGAATGGCAGGTTAAAACGTGCCTAAGAAGTTTGTCTGGATCATGCATTCAAGTTGGCTTTCACAGGGCACTACTTGGTCTTCTTGAGTCCAGGATGTGCCCTTTTTGCCCTTTGGAAGCTCTGTCTGGCCTTATTTTTAGAAGGAGCTGCACATGCTGTGGATTCTTGATGGAAAATAGAGGTCCAAGCTCAGGACAGTTGATCAGCATGTGCCTGTGCACTGCCCTGTGCCTGCAGGGCAGGTTTATCTGGACTTTTCCTTGCAGAGTGTGACTGTGTGCACGGGGAATGCAACAGTGGCATCACAGGGAATGGAAGCTGCACGTGCTATGGAGGCTACACTGGCCCCAGATGTGACCAAGGTAAAGACACTGGTGGCTGCAGAGGGGCTTTAAGAGCTAAACTGTGGGCTTGGATGCATGTGTCCCATGAAAAGCTAGGGGGCAATGAATAGTTTAGGAATATGTAGAGAGAAGGTGATCTGAGTGCTGTGGAGACCTAGACAGAGGAAAAAGCTGGGGTCTGCTTCACGCTCTGTGGCAGAGCCCAAGATGTACCATCTTCTTGTGCTTCTTTCTCTGAAAACCAGATAGATCCTTTCTTCTCTCCAAGTCTTGCAGAACCTGACTACCTAGGCTGCCAGTGATTTAGAGCTGTCTGCCCTGTTTATATACCCTGGCTTTTATCCCCAGCTTGGGCCTCATGGAAACCACATTTGCCTTCATTCCCAGATATTTTTAGGGTAAGATGTATCTTCCATCAGTGCCCTGCATGCTCAAGGGGAAATTGTCTTTGCTGTGTGATTCCAGAGCTTCCCCTTTGCAAAGGCGTGACGTGCGAGGCCAACAGCGAGTGTGTGGTCAGGAATGGGGCAGCAATGTGTGACTGCAAGCTGGGCTACAGAAAAAATGGCAGCACTTGCCAAGGTGAGAAACTTCTCCATGACCCTAAATGGTCCACTGTTTGGAAAAATCTTATTGCACTGGTGTCCCCCAGTGAATTTGATCACTGTGAATACGGTGCTTGATTCACTGTAGATGCTTAAGAGCCTGTTTTTTAGGAATCCCTTTAAGATTAAGGTTTTGGCTCTCCTCTCACTTGGAACTGAAAGCAAGTAGTTAAAGGTGCAGGTTCCATCCAGAAGTCATAAGTATGTACTAAATAACTGTGACAGTGGGGTACTGGTGAGTCTGTACCAGTTAGCTGGAGGGTTTCTTCACTGATTTCAAGGTAAAGTGTGTTACTTGGTTTTGTTAAAAGGAAGTCAGTAAGATGTGTGGGATTACCTAGCTCTGTTTTCACTGGTTTTTTGCAATTTTTGCTGACCAAAATGCAATTTCATACATCCCCAGATATGATGGAGTTTCAAAAGTAAATCTAAGCATCCTCTTTCACTCACATTTCTGTAACTGGAGTAACATGAAGAATGTGTCATCCAAACTCCTCAGTTTAAAAAACTAAAAATATCTACTGCCTGAACTTAATCTATTTCCCTGGGAAATTTTTGAAGTTTTAGTAGTATAAATTTCTTACACTTCTTTCTCTCCAGGTCTTTGGAATTCTGCTGTGCTGCACCAAGTGCTGTTTTGAAAACAGAAATTTAGTTACTTTCTCCTCTCATCTCTTTAAATGTAGCTCAGGATCCTTGTGCTGCTTCTCCATGCTCTCCTCTTGCTGTATGTAAAGTTACTGGACCACAAAAGTATCAGTGTACCTGCAAAGAAGGATTTCAAGGAGATGGGAAGATTTGCCAGCCCATAAACCCTTGTGTTGACAGCAATGGAGGCTGCCCAGAGAACTCTACAGTATGTGTTTACAGACGTCCAGGAGAGGTAAGGACAGTAACAGCCCATCAGCAACTTGCAAGGGTCTGAAAAATGACCAGATAAAAAGTTCTTCAAATGAACTCACCATTCTGTCAGCCACACCTGCTTTCCTCACCTTAAATTTTGCAAAGGAAAACCAGACAGCTCTTTTGTATCGTAACTTACTATGTGAAAAATGATGGATGCAGCTCCTGTTACCACTGTGTTGCCTTCCCTTAGGCATCTTGTAGTTGCAAGCCTGGGATGAGTAGAAGAACACCTTCATCTGAGTGTACTGTATTTCCCAACAACTGCCAGCATTATTTTTGTGACGTGTCTGCCACATGTGAAATTAATTCCCATGGGAATCCTAGGTAAGCCAGTTTAAAGATTGCCATTAAAGAAGCATATTCTGTATCTGGGATGGAAACCGAGTTTGGATGAGCGGAATTTTGAAGAAACTGAGAACTAACTGAAGAGAATGGGCCAGAGTCACCTTTTGAGGGAGAGCCTGTTTGCAACAAGAAAGTAGAGCCTTACATCAGTTGTAAATTTTGGTATGTGGTCACAAGATGCTTTGAATCTCAGGCAGCAGTTGTGATGTGAACTGGAGATATCATTTGCCAAGTTGTTGGTAGTTGTAGGGTACTATCAGTTAACAAAAATGTGTGTGATTCCTGTTTGCTCACATTTGCCCACATTTAATTCTGAGGGCTAAGTCTTTGGCTCCCCTCTCACCCAGGCCTGTAAACAATAAATGAATTGGAGTTGCAAATTGACAGGAAAGGGGGAAGCTGAGGGAAGAAACACCAGACTTCATCTAGTCCTCTGGAGCAAAGGACCTAGAAGTTAATACATCTTAGATGGTAAATATTTATAGATTAGGATCATGTTTTGCTTAATTGCCCCCCAAACATCAGAGAAAGCTTCATGGAGGATTTTGTGTGTTACCAAGGAAAGGTGGAGCTTCTCTGAGAGACAGAAGAGGGAAGGAGCAGCTCATTGTGTGCTCCAGACCAGAACTGAAATGCAGTGGCTTCCCTTTCTGAAGATCTCTTAGTGCAGTGCAGGACACAGCGTTCAGCACAGTCCCTGCCTTAGTGGATCTCTTCCCCAGCTGCTGACACTCTGCCCTCTGAGGCTGGAGTAATGTCAAATTCCTCCCGTGTCGTATGTCTTTGCATCCCTGAAACAGAGAGCAAAGCCTCTACTTGGATAAAACCCAAAAGGGAAAAAACATGGTTATCAGCCAGAGATCTTGAGTAGTCTCTGAGTAATGACTATAAACTCGTGTGAATCAGGCCGGAGATTTTCACATGCAGATAAGCTTTTCTGGAAAAGTCATTAGCTTGAGGTCCCTCATTAAATCCAAGATGAACCACAACTACCTCATATGCTTGAGCTGAGACCTCTCAATGAAACTGTGGGGTCACACAGGAGCTGTTTGCTTTGTGGTTATGTATTACCTCATATTTTAAGATGCTGCAATGACTGGTACTGACTGAATATCTAATTAGGAAGGTGTTATTTATAAATATATTGTACCTGAACAGGTACAACTGGTACCAGAGCCTGTTGCATACAGGCTCTCCTGAACAGGTACAACAGGTACAGGATTGAGGAAACAATCCTTATGTTGGTTGTATCTGAGAGCACATCTTCATTCTTTTTGGGTAGGTCCAACTTTGCCTGCACTTCAGCAGCATGCATCTTTTTTCCTGTCACTTAGTTTAGGCAGAGGTTACTAAGCTCTGACCCACATGGTGTAGCTGGTATTTGTCTTTCAGGTGTAGATACTGACAGGTTGTTCAAGTCACATTTGCTGGATGTGTTGCAAAATGTTTTGTAATGTTTTTTTATGTTTCATTCTTGTCTCTTAGCTGTGTTTGTAAAGAAGGGGAGATTGGAGATGGGAGGAGTTGCTACAAAGATCTCTTGAGTGAGATAACTGACCGTAATTCACGAGGAAGTTTTGCTAGAAAATTAAATATCGCCAGGAAAATGTTTGGTAAATGACTTTTGAATTTGTTTGGGGAATGGAGCAAACATGGGGACAAGAGTGTGTCAGAAAAGACTAAAAGCCTTTTTACATAATAAATCTGTTTCACCGTGGGCTGCAAAATTGAACAGATCACATCTCTGAACTCTTATTACCAGTTTTGGATTGTGAATTGAGAAGACTGTTGTAGGGAGCACTGCACATGAGTATTAGCTACTTGGCAGTCCTGGTGAACAACACACCATATCTGCAGAAGAAAGAAAACGTGCCTCAGAGGTGTGATATAAACCCACTTGTATCAAACCACCTGTGTGCCTCCACCTGCAGTACCTGTGTGTGAAGGCTCAGCAATCTTTCAGCTGTTACTGAGTTTTCTGGCAGTGATGCTCAATGCTGATGTACCATGGATCCTCTACTTAGCAGAACATCTACTAAGCCCTTAAAAAACTTCTTGCCAGCACGCATGTGAGTGGCTACTGAACAGATGAAAAGGCTTTATTCTGTGTACCATGGTACTTCCTGAGAGAGGAATTGCTTTGCAAAGCATAGAAGACTGGTCTAGAACTCAAGTACTGCAATCATGGGGAATGATATGTGCAAAGGTTAATTTCTGCCTCACTGTAGTCTAAGGGAAGCATGTCAAAGAATACTTAAGTTAGATACCTTCTCCATCTTGACAGCTGCACAGTTTTCTCTGTATCCACTAACTTGACAGAAGCCCAGAGATAGGGCTCACAGCTCAGCTTGGCTTTTGTAAGTACCCTTCCCTGCTGTGTATCAGTGTTGCCAACACTCTTTTCTTGAATGTTTTCCGTGATGATTTGTACTATGGGCAACCTCAGGAAGATCTCTGAACTCCTGTGCAGTGGGACATAGTACTTAATGACCTAGACTGATGTGGACGTTGGGTCACTGATGATTGGGTGAAGACTGACAACTGTGGTTTCATAGCAGCTTCTCAAGAAGCATTTAGTCTCAATAAATCCTGATTACACTCTAAAGTTTATTGTTTCAAGGGGACACTTGGCCCAAGAATATGGTAGTAAGCATGTGGGAACAAAATTATTACAAATATTCTTCACATTTCAGCAATGATTCTAAGTGGACCAAAGCCACCAGTAACCCTTCAGAAATCTTGTGGGCAAGTGCTTAAAACTAATAGCAAGCAAGCTGGGCTGTGAAGGCAATACCTAACTCCTGTTTCCTTGTAAACAAGCACTAGCAGTTGGATCAGGCCAAAAATGTGTAGACTTAATCGTGCTGTTAATAAGAGGAATGATTATTGTTGGAGTTAAACCATATGCCAAGTAACTACTTCACATTGCCACTCTTTTTACAGCTTCTGGTTGTTCAGTGTTGCTGACTAAGTATGGACCATTCACAGTTTTTGTACCATCCCTTCTCCCGGTTCATAACAAAATGGAATTTAATGTAAGTTTTCTTGGGTTTAGCAAATTTTTGCTCTCCTGGGATTCTTTCCTGCCCGAGTTCTGCAGCCTTTAAAAGTTAATTGACACATGAGAGAGGAAATTTGGAAGGCAGTATTTATAGGGCAATTTCTTCAGAAGACTCTTCAGTGTTGGGTTAAGTTTTAGTCCCATAGAGGATGTTAAATCCCTCACATTATTTTATTTTTAAAACCTCTATCTCTCTCTTCTGGTTTGACAGCTCGTGTGTTTTTCATGTCTGATTTTCCTGGCCATTCTTTGTTTAAAGCTTAAACCTCCTATGTGTGACTATTCTCAAACCTTTAGGTGGCTTTTCACTACTTGAAGGTGTGGCTTTCAAAAGGGGCTGACATTTGCACTGATGAATTGAATTTTGGGCCCATGGCCCTAGATGTGGGTAGGGTGTCACCTGCTTGAGAAGAGCTCATTTGATTAATGGGGACAGACAGCATGGATGGCAGAGCTAAAGACAACTGCCATGGGAGCCAGGATAAAAGTTTGAGAATTCTAGGCTTCAGCAAGTAGCTCTTGCAGGTTGTATTATTTTATTTATAATGTGTGTGTTTATTTATTTATAAATTCTTATAAGATAGAATTTATCTGCTTTATGTGGTTTTCATTCCCCAAAGGATACCACTGCTGAGCGTTTGTGCAGAATGCACATTGTTCCTGGTTTGCATTTGATTGAAGACATGGTGAAAGCCAAGACTATGTGGACATTGTCAGGACATCAGCTAACATTCAGTAGCCAGGTAAAGGATCTCCTGAACTGAAGTCCAGGACTGCTGCTTTCATGCAAGGTAGACTGGAGCTCAAGCATATCTTCCTTGATGTGCTTTCTTAACCAGAAAACCTTCTCTAATCTGTCTTCCTGCAATCAGAACAAGCTCCTTTGTGGAGTGCAAAGTGGGGTGATTTAAGACTAGACACCCCCAAGCAATCTCTTCTATTTTGCAGACAACCAGTTAGCCAGAATCTGGCTTGTGAATGGTCTTTCCTGGTATATGTGTTCTGGAGAAGAGACCTTTTCCCTACACCAACAGTTGCTACCATATCCAGGTGGCTGACATGGGAGAGGCAGCAAAGTGTCTCTTCAGACTGAATGTTTGTGTGCTTGGACATCACCACATTTTCACTTCCAGTTTCCTTTTTCCCTTCTTTCTATTTTATTTTTCTTAGTTGACCTAGCAAAGAGTATTTCATCACTATGTTCTGATATGGAGGGCTTTTTTTTCCCTTTTCCAATTGACTTATTTCCCAGCATCCACTGTTCTCTCTGTCCTGCACTTCTCCTGCATGCATGCTCACAGCTGGAGAGACCTGTGTTTCCTCTCTGAGGATCCAGCCTTTTCCTTGAGGTGTGGGTTGTAACAAATGCACCCTGCATGCATCAAAAGGACAAAGCACTATTTTAAGCCAGGGATTCATAAATGAGCATGTTCACGCTCCTTTTAAAATTCTTTCCTGTTTGTTTACTCAGGAGTCTTTTGATCTGGGAAGTCTGCCCTCCCCTTCCTTTGTTTCAGCCAGAATCCTCAGTGATGTGAAGTTCAGGGCAGGGAGGAGCAGTTCAAGTAATGCACGTGGTGAAATAAAAGCATGAGGAAGTTGTGCTGGCCTCAACTTGGATTCTGGCTGCAGCAACAATAACCTGATGCTTAATTAGAAGGTTGCCCTTGGATTGCCTCCATATGCCCAGCTTCAGTTCATGGTTGTATGCAGTATGGAAGGACCAGATATGTGCCTTATAATTCAGTGAGCCTGGCTGGTTTTGCTTGTTATGGAGATTTCTTGTTGGCATTACAAGCCAATAGAAGTTAAAATCAAAGCTGTAGTGTCAGGGTTGCCTCCAAATTCTGTACTCCAGTGCCCAGGAGGCACTGTGCTGTGCCTCTCTCCTTGCCCAGCAGCAGCTACCTGATGGTCATTGCACCCTTTCGTGACCCAGAGCTGGGATCAAGCATTGTTCATGCTCAGCCAAACTGTAAATCTAGAGCTGACTGGCCTAGATGGGGTCTTTCTGTAATAAGACTTAAAAATACCCCCCAAATCAAAATATTACCCAAACTCAAGTAGAGATATTTGGTTTATGCACAGGCCACCCCTTAAAATGTACTTTTTTCAGAGTAACTCTTGTTGCTAACCCATAGGCAGAGAACACTGAAGGGAACAATGATTTATAGATCTATCACAAGTAAAATAACCTTTTATCTTTATGCAGGCATACATCAAATCATTTCGGTATCAAGACCTGCCAGGGGAGCTGTACAATGTTTTGCAGTCAAACCTACCAGCAGCCAATGGCATCATGCATATTGTTAACACCCTAAGGACTAAAACCAGCACTGACAACCTCAGAAACCCACAGGTACACAGACAGTGGTACTTCTTATTTTTTATGGGACAGCAGAATAAACACTTTAAAAGAGTATTCTTTCTTCATTAAATTCCAAATTTAATGGAATGCTCTAGGAAAGGAGCATCTGAGATCCAGAGGGGAATCTGGACCTCTGTGTTTGTGTGCTCAGGTACCTGCAGGGAAGGGTTTGCAGCTGCTCTGGAATGGCAGCACAGTGAGAGAACTCCCTGCAGAGGATATCTTTTTCTGACTCCTCCAGACATTTCCCTCCCTTGTGCTATGGACTTTGCAATGGAGGCCAGTGATCACCTCAGCCATTTTTGGCATCAAATTCCTTTGTACCTTTGGAAGTGATGTTCTGTGTCTCTGCATGTTCTGTGGGAAGCACTCTCTGCCCCCCAAAAACATTCAGATTCATGCAGATGAATAAAGATCAGAATATTCCCTTCAAAAATTTTGTCTCCTACTTGAAGGGACATTTCTCCTGTTGCCTTTGTCTTCATGGGCAACGTGGCAAAAAGGAAGGCATCTGTTTCCTCTGTGTTTGCAGGAATGTGCATTTGTAATGTATTTTCTCAGCACTGGGGCTCATTTGCAGGTGGCAGAATGAACTCATGTCCTCAAAGCACAGGGAGACTTGACATGACAAAGCAGCTTCACTACCTGCCAGCCCAGAACTTATATACTGTGTCTCTAGTTTTAATGATAGTGAGCAATTGTCTCTCTATTTAATAATTTAATCTGCAGATGGTAGGAAGGAAAACAGGAGAGTGCTTAAGAGCAGCCCTGGAAAATCTGGTTTATTGTGTGGGGGAAGGAGTTTGTACCCAAGTTACAGCAGGCTCAGTTCTTGCAAGGTCAACTGGACAATACAGAGGGTTTGAAGACTTTGAGAGTTATGGTCTCTCAAAGAGACCAAAGAGAGTATTTGTATTCACATGCAAACCACAAACATGAACTGGACAGTGCTATTCCAGTATATGCTCAGACCTCACTTCAGCCCCAGCCATTTTTTCTCTTTTTGTATATTTCTGCAGAAAACCATTGGTGAGATCCTTGCTTCAATGGAGATCTTCAGTAGATTTGAAACTATACTGGAGGTAAGCATGCTTAATCACACTTCCAGTGTGATTATAAATCAGATTCTATTTTCTTTCCCTTCAGGCAAAAAAATAGAGTTTTGGTCTCTGTAGATGTACTTGTATGTTTGAAGCATTTAGGGAGCATCAGCCCAGTGCTCCTTTGGTTCCATTAGCTGCATTCACACCAGTGGCTTCATTCTCTGAGCTATGTTTCTGTGGCATTTATACCTCCATTATACTACATACCTACCCTTGCTGTCTGTTTGCCTCATATATGTTTGCTTTTCAATAACTCTTCCTCTAGTGAGTTAGAGTTTCCTTTTCCTTCCTGATAGACTCCCCTCACTAACTCATTCCACATCCACAATGAAATCTTTTCTTGTTTTTTCAGAACTGTGGCCTGCCTGCCATACTTGATGGACCAGGCCCCTTTACAGTGTTTGTACCCAGCAATGAAGGTGTGGATAAGCTGAGAGATGGAAGGCTCATTTATCTTTTCACTGAGGTGAGAACTCATAGTACTTTAAGATGTCCTGAGCTGCCTGTGTTGCATTAGCTTGTGCTGGAATGGTTTGTGCTATGTATCTGACCACTGCTGAAAGTTTTACTTCTTGGAGATGACTCAACCATGTCTCTGCTTCTATAAGGCTTTGGGAGACAAGTGAATGCTGATGGAACCTGCAGTAAAAAATATGCTTAGCCAGATTTTTCAAATCTCATGTTTGATGTTCTTTCCTCATCCTGGCTTTGGGTAGGGGAAAATGAAGGAAGTTACTTTCCAAGTGAATTCTCTGCTATAGTACATTGGCACTGTCAGTCGCTGGTAAAAGAAAATGTAGTTGCCTCCTCTTACTCCTGAGCATTGAAAGGGTATCTAATTTTTATGTTCTCTTCATTCCTTAGGGCATAAATAAGCTTCAGGAGCTTGTGAAACATCATATCTACACTTCAGGAGCGGTAAGGCAGGCAGCTCTAATTCCACCTTACTTGGGGTGTTTCAGGCCAGCATGTTGTTTGCCAACTCTGTTGTTTGGCATAGATCTCAGTTCATGACTTCAGCTTCTGGCTACTCCTTGGACCTCCCCTGGAGGAGAAGGGATGTGATTTGAGATCTGATGAGAAAAAATGTTTACCATGAAAGTGGTTGCCTGGAGGAATAGCTTATGCTGTTACATCACAAAACTGAGTTTCCTGGGAGTGATGGTGCCCTTGAGTTGGCTTTTGCAGTAAAAGTATTGTCCATCAGAGTTTGCTCCAGAAAAATGCTCTCTTTTTATCCCTTTAGTTTGTTATATTATTAGGAATGTACCTTAATTATGACCTCTACAGCCTACAGTTACCCTAAAACACTGATAGCAACACAAAAGTTACAGCCAAGCAATGATTTGATCCCAACTCCTTGCTCTATTTCCTCTCTCCTGGAGCACCACCAGTGGTTAGAGGTGGAGAACTGATACAAGGGAGTCTGTGGTCTGACCCACTACAGCTGATTCTTGTACCAGCATTGCTCTGTACTATAATAGCAGAGTAAATTAAAACAGTGCAGTGCATCAACAAGATGCCCTTATACAATAAACAAGAGAAATGTTTAAAGTTAGACTCCAAACCTGTGGAGAAAGTGAGAACTCAAGTACAGTGTCATTCATTAAAATTTATAAATATTATTTCCATTCTTTACTGAGAAGCAAACATCAGTCCTTGTAATTTTTGTAATTCCAGCAGAGAAAAAGAGCAGCACTTTAACTAAACAAAGGTAGTTTTGCTTGCAATTTATGAATAACAATATAGTAACAAGCTGTGCTATTGTTTAATAACCTGTTTGGCACAAAAGTAACACTTACCTGGATTCTCAGAACTTCTTACTTCTCAAATTATTAAGTTTTTCAGTATGGTAGCAGCAGCTTACATTTTTTCTGCCTTTAGGAATAAGTTTATTAAGTGGAAATATTTTCTCTATTATGGCTCTGGATGAGCTTTCATTGCTTATTGAATATGTTCTGGAAAGTCCTCTTACTAGTCTGACCCTAATTGCAGCTGTATTAGTATGAGACACTGTTAGGGGACTTGATTTCAGCTGTGTTGGACTGGTACTTGCACAAGGAATGAAAACCAAGGCTGCTGCTGCTGTGTTTGTGGTATTGCAAACAGCTCATACAGTCATGGATTTCCTTCTGTCCCATTGTTTGGTTTTTTGTGTATTTAATGGAATGCAAGTGTTAAAATTAAATTCCCCTTAGAAGATTTTTTTAACTGGTGGGAATCATGTAAGGATTCTGCAAGCTGTGCTGTAATGACCCTGTTTTTTCATGGTACTCTCCCCATGTGTTTTTATTTCAGGTGACTGTAGAGAAGCTGATAATGATGCCACACATAGTTACAATGGCTAACCAGATAGTTACCATCAACATCAGTGCAGATGTAAGTATGCATGAAAACCCCTTGGGGCAAACCCTCTGGTGCTAGGATAGTCTCCATATCTGAACAATGTGATTTCAGCCCATCTCTGCTTCCTCCTCTGCTTGAAAAAACTAGAATTAAATGAGGTCATTGAATTAGTTTGCTTCTTACCTAACCTGTGACTCCAGTAGAGGCTTGACCATTTGTGTGGTTGCACTTGGTGTTGGGTACTATCTGCCTCCTGCATTGCCTTTATGTAACTGGTATACTCTCATGGGCTAAAATGCAGATAAAATATTTGTTTTTCTGCATCAGGGAAGAATTGTGATGGATGAATCAGGGATCCCTTTAAACATGCGAGACATTGTGGCATCGAACGGCATCATTCATACCTTGGATGGCATCTTCATCCCTCCTTCAATAATTCCCATTTTGCCTCACAGATGCAATGAAGAGCAACACAAAATTGTGACAGTAAGTCAGCTTCTCCCATTCTCACACTCTCTGTAGACCCCAGGCTCGGCTGGAGGGACAAAAGCAGGCTGTGTAAATTGTAGCTAGGACATGTTTTTGCTCTGAGGGGTCTCCTAATGTGAACTTAGGCAGTATCAATACCATCTGTGTTCCTTCTGCTAGCACTTGGCACTGAGGCACTGATTTTCCTGCCCATCAGCTAAACGTTCCTTGTAGGTGGTTGTTCTTTCTTTGCACCTGTCCTGCTTTTGATTCAGAAGCACATTTGTCATTTCGTAAGGCCTTACATGATCTTTTTCACACCATAGCTGCTAACACAGCTGACAGTGCTTTGTCCCCATTGCTGTCAGCATTGGTGTCCTGTAGGTTGGGCAGGAAGCTGTCATTCAGTAGCAGGAGCTAAAAATGCTGCACCATGTTCTCACCTGAACAATTTTGTAAACCTTATTTTAGGTGCTTTCTCTCTGATTTCATAATTTGTATGTTATTGAAGAGCGAAGACAAGGCTCTGAATAGGCAGGAGGTGCCTGATTTGGAGAGACTCAGTTAATCCTAAGTGGCCAGAGGGTCTGCATAACTTGCTGATTTAATGAGGTCTACTGCCTGGGTGGCCAAAGTGTTTTCCAGCATAGCTGCTTGTCTCATGGCTGATAGACTCACAGAGTGGAGACAGAGCCCATCTGGCAGTCAGGTGCAAGCATCTGCATGAGGCAAAGAAGTCACTTCATTTAAGTGATAGAGCTGCCTCATTTCAGAGTATGGAAACTCTCTCCTAGGAATGTTTCTGATACATGTGTTGTGATGTTTTGGATATGTACTGGGGGCAGTAGCTCTGTAGTGTTCTTGGCATGGGAAATGGGTTCCTTTGAGAAGACTCAGTTTTCCCCTCTTGTTATTCTGACAGGGCTCTTGTGTGGATTGTGAGGCCCTCAACAGCAGCATTTGCCCACCTGGCAGCAGAGAAATGGTAAATATTTGTAGTTATTATAGTAATTTGTTCTGCATGATGACATACAGACACATATCCATGCTCTGTGATCCCAGACTGTCACCCAACCAACTGCTCTGTGCTGTTTCTTGTTCTGGAGTCTATTTGCTGAATCAGTGGAGAGAGCCATGAGACAGATAAATGAAACTCTAGACTTGCAGCTTCAAGCACTTCTGCTGAGCCTCAGACAAAGCTTTCCTGCTCACACAGTGAATCTGCCAGCTCCTGCAGACTGCTAGAACCAGGCCTGATTCCACTAGTACCATCCAGTACTACCACTGCCCATATCATGGCCAAAGAATCACAACAAGCTTTCTGCACTGCAGAGGGTGAGGAACAATTTGTTCTTGGCCTGTGCTCCCTGTTGATTCAGAGATGAGCAGAACAAACTGACAGGGGAGTAAGGAGGAGGAGGCTGGGTGCTGCTGTTTGAGTTATCCCACGCTGAGCTTAGCAGAACAGCAAGTTCCAGGAAATCCTCATGTGAAGGCCAGGCCCAAGATGTTGTTTGTGAAAGCCAGAGAGGTGTTCACTACTGTTAACTGTTGGGTGACTTCTGAGAGGTCTCACTTTCAGGAGAACTTGCTGATGTGGTCCCAGCTTGAATGTCTGAAGTAGAGCTCTGCAAAATTGCTCATCACTCATTTTCCTCTCTGAGGCAGGTGAAGCCAGGATCACCTGGGGCCCAATTATGCCTGTGTCTAACTTCATGACAGGTCACTGAGCACTATTACAAATTTATTTGCAGCCCTTTCCCCTCTCCCCACCTCTGTCTCACTTCCCTGTCTCTTCTTCCTTCCCTCCATCATACTCTCATTCTCTCCCTTACTCTCCTGCTGCCCCACTCTCTCTCCCTCCTACCTTTCCTCCCTCTCCTTTCCCATGCCTTCCCTGTTTCTTACCCTCTGTTTCTCCAATTTACTCTTTTCTCCTCTGTGTCTCCTCTCCCTCCCTTCCTTCCCCTCTCTACTCTCTCCCCCTACTCCCACTCTCTTCCTTATCATAGACACCAATATTAGAACATAAGGACAGCATCTTGGCTCAGACTTGGGGACTTCTGGGAGCAAGAGGAAGCCACCACATGCCTTCTTTCATGATAGACATGCCTCAACAGTGTCATATTCACCTTGACTCCTCTGTGAACTTCCTCAGCTGAGATAGGCTTAGTTGCTCTCTACAGCAAAAAAGAGCAGAGGGGAAGGTTACAGTGCTGATGACTTACTTTGTTTGTGCAGGAACCAACACTCTTCCCAAAAGAATGTGTTTATGTACATGATCCACAAGGCCTGAGTGTCCTGAAGAAGGGGTGTGCCAGGTACTGCAATCAAACCATCATGGTGAGTGTTCTAGAAGAAGACTTACAGTCCCATTGAAAGGAGCTCAGCTTCACTCTTCCTCATTCAGGGACCTCTCACTCCTTGAGCTGAGAGAAGGCTGGATGGGAACAAAAGGAAAGCTGCCCCATGCAAAGGGCTGTCCCCAGCACCATCACATGAACTGGCTACCTGCTTTTTCTTTGTCAAACAGGGAAAACACAGGGTACCAACCCGCTACAAGTGTTAGAAAGCAGCTCAGTTAAACCTGAGTACAATAAATAAATAAAGCAACTAGCCAAGCAGGAGGAAGGCAGGAGACAAGTGGTGCAGTGTTAGCTGTGACATGTTTTCTCTCAGAGTGCCCTGGTCTTAGCATTTCTCCCAGAGGAAGCTGAGCACAGGGAAAGTGTTGTCAGCTGTGAAGTGATTGCATCCTCTTTATGAAACATTGTCAGATGGTTTGGGAAACTTGCTCCTAGTGAGTTTATGGACCTCACATTCATCTGCTGCTCCTCAGCTCCCACAGTGCCAACTGTATGGAATAGCTTGTGGGTGTGTTATTAAATACTGCTGATTGTTTCTCTCGTTCTCCTGTTGGTCAGTTGTGAAAAGGCCTGTGAACCAGGACTGCTACATCCCTCCAAAGGGACTTGGTCCTCAGAAAGGATAAAGCAGGAGTGAGTGAGCCAGCACAATTAACAAAGCTCCTAAAAAACATTGACCCCATTTGTGGAAGTCAGAGAGAGAGGAAAAAAATTGTGATTTATTCTGAGAATAGACTGTGAACAGGAAGAAGGGGTGTTGCTGAAAAATAATTTAAGTGCAATAGCTCCTAAAAACACAAATGCCAAATGATACAGTCCATGGTGTAGAGGACCAGGGTTTCAGAATTATGAGGGCAGGATGACTTCAGGCAGTTCTCCTTAAGTCAGGTCATACCAGTTTTGCTTTTGTTTCAGAAACCTGGATGCTGCAAAGGATTCTTTGGTCCAGACTGCATGCCATGCCCAGGGGGATTTTCCAGTCCATGTTATGGCCGGGGAAATGTAAGCATGAAATATCCTGCTGTGTTGCAATGAGCAGCTGAGACACTGTGGTTAGACAGTATAGTTGTAGGTAAATGCAGTCCAGAGGTTGTGCTCAAGGGCTAAGCCCACAGCAGTAGCAGCAGAAGATCCAGTGGAAGTGGCACATACTCAGTGGGTTTTCTATCTTTACCTCTAATGTGACTCATGTTGGGGACAGTCTGGCTGTTGTGGGGGTTTGTATTACTACCACTACTCTGCAAAGTCCTGTTTTGAATGCAAGTATCAAAGTTCCTTTCATAGATATCACCACCATGGCTTTGCCTTGGTTCCTTGAGTTTCAACTACTTTGGTTTCCTTTTTGTTGTCCTTCCAGTGCAGTGATGGCATACAAGGGAATGGCAACTGTCAGTGCTTTGAAGGTTTCAAAGGAATAGCCTGCCACATCTGTTCAGACCTTAATAAGCATGGGGAGAACTGTGATGAAGGTTGGTAATGCTGATAGAGAGACTAGAGGAAAATGTAGAGCAAGGATATAGTGCTCTATAGCACTATATGTAGAGCAAGGATAGGTTCACATATCCTGGATTCCCTTCTGGCAAGACTAGCCTCATGAAAGAAGTGACAACTGTCATAGTGAGTGTCCCTTCAAACAGCAGTGGAGAAGACATGGGTGATGTGGTGATGGCATCTTGGGAACATCAGTGAAATTTACATGTTGGACTTTGATTTAGATCTCTCCTGATAAGAGAGAAAAGACAGTTGTCAAGAACCTTGAGCTTGATAGCCCAAATTTGAGCTTGTCCTTACAGCTTATAAAAAAGACAAACCCAGGAGGTCACAGGATCAGTTCCCTGGCCATGTTTTGAGTTATCATGGATGTCTCTCAGCAGGCATCCCTCTGTCAAGAGTAAATGGGATAATCACATTATCCCCTTCAGAAGAGGTTGTAAAGGAAAGTTGGGAATCTACAATGCCATCACTGTGGTGGATTCTGGACTTTTTCTAGTTACTTATCTTACTCCATGTACTTGACAGATTGTGGCTGTGTCCATGGTGTCTGTGACAACAGGCCTGGCAGTGGTGGTGTGTGTCAGTCCTGGTCCTGTAAGGAAGGCTACACTGGGAAATTCTGTGACAAGACATCCAGGAACTGTGGCCCAAGCGGGCTGTCCCAGTACTGCCACCAGAATGCTGTCTGCAGCCTCAATGACACAGCAAGGTCAGTGTTTCTGGTGTGTACATTCAGGTGGGCACATTGTCACTGTGCAGGCACACAGCAGCTGTGAGACTGTCAGCCCTGTGACTGTGTGTATAGCTCTGCACACTTGAGCACAGGATTGTTTGTGTAGCAGCCAACCTGCCAGGAATCAGGTTGTTGCTTGCTTGAGGCAGTCAAACTGCCCTTTTGCTCTCTGCTGGCTTTCAGAATGGCTGCTCTATTTGTGTCCCTTTTGTGCTTACACTTTTAAGGTGCATCTGTGTGGATGGATATGAAGGTGATGGGTTTTCCTGCCAGCCCATTGACCTGTGCAGTCAGCCAGAACGAGGAGGCTGTTCACAGAATGTAAGTGGGGTCAGACAACTGAAGCATGGAGAAGCAGTTCCTATTGATCTGAGCAGGGATCCAGGACTCCTGGGACTGTTACACATTTTGTGTGCTAATATTCCCTATCTGTAAGGTGTGGGGGAGAAACAAGTACTTGACAAGATTGTCATACACCTGTCAATCATCTGGGTTGGTGACAAAATGTGACACCCCAGGGACAGCTTAGCTTGTTTGCACCAGATATTTTGGCAGCTACGGAGATTAGCTGTACCATTATTTTTTTGTTTGTATTGATTTTCCTCTCAAGCTCTTCTGATGTGTGTTAGTTTCTCTGTTGCTGTGTTCAGACTGTAGCTTCACTGTGAGCTCCAACTGTTATTTCTAGTAACAATCAACACTCCATTATCCTTTCAACACTCACATTATTATCCTTTTAGGAACTGTGGTGCTTTATGATTGAAATGACTGGCAGGTGATCAGACCTCATCACAGTTTAGACCTCTTAGTGAAAGGGTTCTGTGTAGACTGGTGTATAGATTGGATAGTGCAGAATGAAATAGGATGGCACTGGATACAAAGTGGGTCTTTCAGAGAGAGATCTGCCCTCCACATTGATTCATCCCATGTGTTTAAGAAGGAGACTGTGCTACTTCTCTTCATGGAATATTTCTTCCATAATGGAAGATCTTTACAGAATGGTAGGGAATGCTCTGGGAGTTTTGAGCCACCCTAGACACAAGTGTCAGCCTCTCTGAAAACACTAAGCCCTTCCAGAATCACTTTGTTTTGAAGCTGCCTTGCACTTTTCTGGAGAAGACACCCCCCCACCCGGTGCTGGAATTAGGATTGGTCATTCAGAAACTCTTCACAATCTAATGAAGGAGATTTGTTGCTGCATCTGCACCTCACTCCCTCCTTTCTTCTGCTGAGTGTATTTCTTTTTCTCTTCTTTCTCCTGCAGGCCCTGTGCACCAGCACGGGCCCCGGCACTGCCACCTGCCAGTGCAACACGGGCTGGACCGGGGACGGGAAGGTCTGTGTGGCCATAGACAACTGCATGCTGGAGAGCAGAGGGAACTGTCACCTCAATGCTGACTGCCTCTATATTGGCCCTGGCCAGGTATGATCTGTGCTAAGCAGACTGGGCTGGCCAGCAGCAAAGTCTGCCTGTTTGCTGCCAGAAACACCAGTGCAGCTCAAAGCACGCAGAGTGCTTGCGTGAGGTGAGGTGCACTGACGTGTTTGAGGCTGCTGCTCTACTCTGAAATTTGATGCAGCAAAGAGAAGAGACTGAACTCCATCATATGACATGGTGTAAGGCATCAGTTGCTGTGTCCCCCATGTTTCCAGATCACAGCATTGTCTCTGGACATGGCTGAAATACACAGAAAAGCACATGCAGTTGCTCAGAGTCCAAGGAAGCAGCAAGGCCACCAGTCAGACATTTTCAGTTAGGAGGAAGGCACCCAGCAGTCACTTCTCAGGGTGCTGCTTCTCAAAGTGCTTCTCCCCACTGAACCATGGGACCACTGGACAACGTGCTGAAAAAGATCACAAATCTTTAGCCAGGTTTATTGGGATGAGATGTGCAAGTGTTTTCCTAGCTATCTTGAAAGCAGGAAGCTTGGAAATTAACTCACTTTCTCTTTTTGCCATTCACAAAGTCCACGTCATTCCCTGAAAAGCTGGAAATAATGATGGAAACCATTGATTTCAAGTGACCCTCCCACAGCCAAGCAGTGCAAGGGGTGAATGCACTTGAGTATTCAGGCAACATGTGTTCTGTGATAGAGGACAGTGCCTTGCTAAGGAAGTATCTCCACATTTTCAAGTCTTGAGGGACCAGGAAGAAAACCTGGGAAAATAAGTTAAGAATAGCTTTTGTTGCCTTAGTCCTTTTTTTGGGTAGAAAATGAGGATGCTCTGACCTGTCTATAAAATTGTAATGTCTCTTTCTTACAGAGCCAGTGTGTTTGCAAGAGGGGTTATGCTGGTGATGGCCACAACTGTGATGCAATCAACCCCTGCCTCATGGACAATGGTGGCTGCCATGATTTGGTGAGTAGCTGAAGTGCTGTCCCAAGGCTGGCATGGCAGTGGAGGTTCCTCTGCTCCATGACAGAGGTTTTACCAGCCACAGTACTGGGAGAACTGCAATGATTTAGTTTTCACCATCTTATTGGCATGCCACTGTAGTGTTATTAAAGGTTTGGTCTCTGATTTACCAATGTGGATCCTCTGATTTTTGTGAGTTCACACAACCAAAGCCATCATCTGGGCTTTTCTGTATGAGGTGTAAATTCAGTGCCATCATAAAGGCAACAGGAGAAAGGTGCTTCTGTGTGCTTCTCTAGCCCAGGCCATTCAGTTCCTAGATAGCTGTAACATTGCCTAACCTGTACTTGGTCTCTAATTTCTTCTTTCCTTGTGTCTGCAGGCTATGTGTGTACCCCTTGGAGGAGGAGAGAGATCCTGTGCTTGCCCTCAAGGCTACATGGGGGATGGAATGACATGCTATGGAGACATTCTAAAAGTGAGTAAAAAGCAAGTGTCTGGGGTCATCTTCAGACTGGAGAGAAATGGCTCTGCTCTTGCTTTCCTTTTCTCTGTTACCTGAGTTGACTCCTTCTCCCATCACCAGCCTGACACAACAGCACAGCACATGTGTCTGCCTAAGGCCATAGGGACAGAACTGGTGCCAAGGCCAGTGTGTTCATGAAACCATTGCTTCACTCGTGTCTGTCCTCTGCTCTAAGTCATCTTTTTTGTTGTTGTTTGGAGCTTTTTCAGATCAGAGCTGCTAGGGACACATTCTGACATTAACAATACCAAAGGGCATTGTGGATTCAGTCTGTGTCTCTAGTAAACATAAGCAATGGAAAATGAGTTTAAAAGAGTTTGTTTATTTGGAAATATTTTCTTTAATGGCTGGAATGTGGTTTTAGGAGTTCCCATCCCTTCTCATGATACACAGTGCCTGTAATGGTTGTAAGGTGGGAGAGGAGTGTCTATGTCATTGCCAGATGTGACATTGCAGAAGGCTCCTTTCCTCCACTCTAGGGTCCCTAGCCTGCAGCCCCAGTGCTCAGCAGGAGTAACTCTTCTGTTGTTTCTATTTTGAAGGAGCTGGCCAGGAATTCCCACTTTGCAGGCTTCTACGACTGGCTGAAGGTAAGAACAGCCATGGGTTGTTCACACAGGTAAGTTTGGTAGAAGTGAAGGCTCTGTGAACGCTGCTGCCAGAAAAAGAGCAACTCCATTGATCTGTTTATTAGAGGAAAACAAAACAATAGCAAAGGAGAAATGGTTACAGAGCAGGCATGTAGAAAAGCTCTGGAGTTTGTGATAGAGTGAGAGTCATGAGTGTGTTTTGGGAGCCTTATTTCTAGTACAGGAGGAAGCTGGAGCTATGTTAACACTTTATGTTCGTGGTTGTATCATCTGTAACCCCTGGCCATCACAGAGTAGCACAGAAGGGAAAGAAAAAGGGGAAGAATATCTGTGGAAGGATACTATGATGACATCTAGCTGAGCTCTAGTTTACCTGTCCTGCTGCAGACATTGCTTTTGCCAGGAATAATCTTGCTCGCTCCCCCAAAACTGATGTTGAGGAAGAATACATGGATATGATTGACTGGGTTTGAAGATTGACTGAAATACGAAAGTAGGGCTTAAAGCAGGCAGCTTTCCCTTGGCAAACAGGTGTCTGGTGCTTTGGCTAAGCCACCTGTACCATTCATTGGTTGCCAACAGCACCTGTCTGCCATGTGCCAGAGAGCCTGCTGTGCTCCTGAGCATACTCTGTCCTCTGCACATCCCTTTCACATGACTGCAAAAGCAGGGTGGCTCTTGGTTATATTTCGTGGTAGAGTTGTGGCACTGTCATGTCTTATTTGTTCCTTTTTGTGCTTTGGACAACAGAAATCTCTCTTCAGCATCCCAGCAGGAATGAATGTCACTGTCCTGGTGCCATCAGAGGCAGCTATTAAAAACCTGAGTGAGACTGAGAAGGATTTCTGGTTGACCCCCTACGTGCTGCCATTTTTAGTCAGGTATGAGGAGACTCCTGCCCTTAGTTTATATTCCCAAACAACAGTAACAAAGCCCTGAGATGGATTTTTGCTTGCATGAGGCAAATACATTTTCATCTTGAGATAAATATAGAAGCAAGATTAAATACCTAGCAGGCAAAAAAAAAAAAAAAATTAAGCATTTAAAACAAAACAGAGCACAGGCAATGGGAAGTGGGTTTATTTTTCATGTATTTGCAGAGATGTTTTCCCTCCTATGTTGGATGCAGATGGCATCAGGACAAGTAATTCTCTCCATCATTCTCTTTGCATGCTTAACTGCTTCATATGTGAGAGATGATTATTGTTGAGTGGAATGGTCTTATCTCTGTTACTACAATCAGCACCCTAATCTTTTCTTTACCTGCTTTTGTTCCCTTCAGGGCACACTTTCTTGAAGGCATCTTCAGTGGTGAAGAGCTCAAAAAATATGACAGGCCAGAATTACCTACCCTCAACCCACGGACCAGATGGCAGATAAACACCAGGAGTGGTGTAAGGGCTTCTTAGAAACCATACATGTACCAATACCAAATTAAACTGCTCAAGAACTGCTGTATCCAGCAGGAAGCCTGCATGTGGCATCTTTTTAAAACTGTACCCAGATCAGTCATGTGCAAATGAAACAAGCAATGTATTTGTTTCAAACTTTCTTGGCAATTTCTAATCTGTGTACCTCTCCCTCTGGTATTTTTGCAGGTATTAACCATCCAGAATGCAAGCTTAGTTGTCAGTGACATCCCTGCCAGCAATGGCATTATTCATGTCCTCAGTAAGGTACGCCGGTGCGTGTGATGCTGGGATATGCTGCAGTTGTAGCAGCAGGTTTGTGTTGCAGCATCTGTGGTGGGGCCAAGGAGGAATTACATGTCTGGCCAGTTAGGAAGGGATATAATGGTAGAAATATATTTGGTTATCACAAGGTCCTGACAGATGTTTCCTGTGCAGCAGTGTGTAATGTTTAAAATATTTGTCTCCAGGACAAGCAGGAGGGGAGTTGCTCTTCTGTTGGCTGACAGAAGAGTTAAGGCTATTGCAGAATTGTATAAAATGAGGCCTTCTTAAATTGCCTTTTTTACAAGCAGGACAGAAGCCTGGTGTGATTTCCCCCAGAGTCCCTTGCCCAACCTTGACTATGAACTCTCTTCTTTTGCAGGTTTTGTTGCCACCTTTGGGAGACATTCCACCAAGTCCTCCAGGTCTGCAGAAACAGCTTGAGTCAGTTGCCTCATTCAGCACATTCAAGGAGTTGCTACAGGTAAGCAGTTGGGGTGAGCACTGTTGAGGTTGTCAGAACTGAGCAAATGCCCACTTCACCCTGTAGTGCTGAGAAAAGTTTCCTAACATTCATGAGGGATCTTCTAGGAAAGCTCTGAGTTTTATGTAGTATATAACTATGTATACTCCAAAGAGTTACATACTTAGAGTTAGATCTCTGTATTATCAGCCTGTTATCAGCACCTGTCTACTGCGGGTGCTCTCTTGCTTCTAACAAAGCAGAGGAGCCTAGAGGAGAAGGAAGCCTTGTTCACAATTGAGAAGCTGCACTTAGGTCAGCCCAGGAGGAGGAGCAAGAAATTAGACATGTGGGTCTGAGCAGAAGTTGCTTGTCCCACTCTAAGGCATTTCCTCTAGGGCTCCTGCCTTTGTAGTTGATTTCATGTTTGGTTTGGTTTTTAGTCACTACAAGTGTACTTGCTAATGTTACTGTTTGGGTGTTTTTTAGCAATACCAGCTCATTGGAAAAATCGAGTCCTCTGAAAAATATACAGTTTTTGTTCCTGGGAATAATTCCATTGAGGAGTACTGCCATGCTGCCAATGTGACACAGTTGGTAAGTTCACTGCTTGCTTACAGTTTGAATGTATTGCAGTCAGTGCAGGGACACATACACTGTCAGAACATAAACTTGAGTTCAGTGAGTTTGAACATGGAGTGGAGAAACATACATGATGCTAAAAGCTGGGAGAGATGTGGCAGAGAAATGAGAGGATTTGCTGAGGTGTTACAATCGTATCTGAAAAGAATATTTGGATTCCAAATGCTAATTTCTGTATAGATTTGAATGTGGATAAATGGCACAACACATTCACCTTTCTGACCAGCTGTGGCATATCCACAGCAATTTTAAACCTCTTGAAAGGTTAAAAAAACATGTGACTTCATCCAATAAGAATCATCAGGTGTGATCAGTCATCTGTGATAGGGAGTTACTGGGCTCTGTGGCCTTAACCAGCTGTTACAGGTTGCTTAAGAACTCGTCTCATGCCATTCCTCTGACTGAATCATACTCTAAGAACTCAAGAGTCCTAACATTCGGATTTCTTGTGGATTTAGGACAATGAGACAGTGCAATACCATGTTGTCCTGGGAGAGAAACTCTTGCCTGAAGACTTGAGAAGTGGAATCCATAAGAACAGCATGTTAGGGCTCTCCTACTGGCTAATGTTTTACCAAAACACCACTCAGGTAAGGAGTGAAGACTGTTCTGCCATTTGGGGATCTGGCTAGACCTATCACTTTCTAAAGCTGGTGGCTGGGTACACCCTTACAGTTTGCCTGTTCTGGATGTTTGACAGTTGTCAAGCATTCCATGTGAAGGGAATTAAAGGTTATCATCTCAGCTGTTTCTTTCCCCTTTGCAGAAGTTTGTCAATAATATTCCTTTGGATGGAAAATTTCTTGAGACAAAGAATGGCATGTTGATTGGGGTTTCAGAGGTCCTCCAGATACAGAAGAATCGTTGCACTGCCAATACCACCACGATACAAAAGGTAATGATGATTACTAAGGAGCTGACCACCATTTCACAGGGTTTCTCCACCTGCTAAACAAAGCTTATGAATAGCAGACAACCTACCTTGTCTCTTCCACATGGATGAGACAACAGTTTGTGGCCTCATGTGAAATGGGGCATCATGGAGACTTGGCAGCTCCTAGCTTCAAACTCTACTTCTAATGCAGCAGATCTGCAGCTCTTGTGCAGATCACATCCAGTTCAGTTGCTGGAACTCTCTCACAGTGCTAGCCATGGGGCAGGCTGGTGCAGAGATTCCCCAGATACTCAGCTGAGGAAGGAGAAGCCAAATTCTTGCTTGGCATCTGGGAAATGCTGTGGTCTGTCTGGGAGTCGTGGCCAAAGTACAGCACACGTGTGTCTTGTGGCCATCTGAAGATTGCAGGGTCAGACTGAGGTATGCCTGCCTGCCTGCCTTGTTACAGATCAGAAAAAAAATATTTGCTACCTTGTGTGAAGGAACCCCTGGCCTACAGAAAGCCCTACCCCAGCTCAGAGACTCAGTAAAGTTGTAGCACAGGATCTCTCCTGGTTTGTTTTATGATACAGTCTCTGGGGAGAAATAAGACCTTGTATATGTCAATGGAGTGCAGGAATAAGACCTTTTGTGTAGTCAGCCAGGACCTTAGAGTCATGCATCATGATTTTTCTTCTTTTGGTGTTTTGAGCCATGGAGATAAATACGTCTTTGTCTTTGTCCCAGCCAGCAGCCTGTACAGCACCATTTGTAATTCAAGATTAGTGTCTTGGTGTGACGTGGGTAGAGGGCACACATGTGACTTGTCCTGTTCTCTGTGCCCTAGTCAAGATGCGGCAAGTGTGAGAAGGGGATCAAGTGTCCTCCTGGATCAGTTCTTGTGGTGAGTTTTTGATTCATGTAGTATCTCGGAGTCTGTCAGCACATCCTGCTTTTATGTCCTTTTCTTGCTCTATAGATGTCATCTCAATACCTAAAAAAATGTGCCTTGGAGTCCTCTGTGGCTTGTGCATTAGCAATGTTTGTAAGAGAAAGCAGAAGTTTATGCAGCAAAAAAACACCATGAACCATGTGGCTCCTTATGGAGCTGGCACCAGACCTTGTCTGAATTTCAGGAGCCTTCTAGAGTATGCAGTGTGGGGAGTTTCCCCTCTTGGAGGGTTGAAAAAGAGATGTCTTTTTTGATTTTTTTTACTCTTTTGACATTATCAGCAAGGAAAAGCAGTTCAGGGGTGCCAGTGATGATTTCCCAGCCTGTATCATTGATTTGTTCACACAGATGGGCTGGTTGTGCCTGCAGCTTGTTCATGAGTGAGTGACAGACATTTCCAGAGAGGAAGCCAAGTAAACATTTCACCTGTGTATGGACTGCCTAGCAGCCACATCTGTCTCCTGTGGCTTCATTACTTTATGCCAAAAAATGTTCAGTTACTTTTTCTCAGTACTCGTACACACATGTATACCATGGATTTGCCAAAATGACTCTGTGGTGACCTTCCATCTCAAGATGCCTCACTAGTCTCAGCTCTGGGTAGTCAGATTTTTTAGGGCTGTTTCTGTAGGATAAAAAGTGCTGTTCCTCTGCTGGGCGAGAACACTGTCATATGTGCCCAAAATGTACATTGTTTGTCTAAATATTGTAATGTCTTCTGTCTGCATCTGTGTTAATTATATCTGCAGGAATTGCCAGGAAGCAAAAATCTTGCTCGTTGTGAATTACGCTCTGGGGATGCAGGAATACTTGGTTGCCATTTCACCTGTGCAAAAGTTTCTCTGGTAAGAAAAACATTTGCCTCAGATTTATTTTGATAAAAGCAAGTATCAGAAATACAGTCATGAAAATACAGCCTGTGCTGAAGCCCTGGCTGCACTTGTGCCATTGCATAGCTGAGAATGAGCTTGTCAGGAGTCACTCTCCATCCTGGAGACAGAGGGCACTGGAATAGAAAATAACAAACCCACGGAAATGTCTGCACAGTGATGGATTGTGATCTGCTGCTTTGGGTTTTGTCCTGCAGAGGAAGAGAAGGAGTTGAATGTTTGTAGTCTGGTTTCCTAAGGAAATGAGGCATGAATGATGGTATTCCAGTTGTGCATGTGCCTTTTCAAATAACTGATGACTAACTGGAGCAGAACCAAAGGGAGGAGGAGAAGGTCTCACAGCTATTATGGCTCTACCAGTTACATGAAAACATGTGACTCGGAGAAAACTGTTGAAGAGCAAACGGTAGAAGACAGATTTGTGTGAATTTGAGCTCTCATAGGTGTCACAGCGTCTCCCTGAAAAGTTTAATGGGAATGGGAGATTGAGAAGGGAGAAGAAGGGAGTTGGACATACAGTACTCACATGCAGAGCTTCTCTCAGCACTTGCACCTTACTGGGCACTTCATCTCTTCATTAGATGATGTTTCTCTGAATGTGTACTATCCAACTTGGTACCACCCTGGTTTCCTTCCTCAGTAAGCAGATGCAGAAAGTGAGAGCAGCTAAATCAGGCTTCTGAACCAGATTCATCTGCTGGCAGAGCCTCAGAGTATCTGGCTGGTGGGATACACTATGGACTCAGGCCAGGGATGGGCTGACTGGGCACAGGACTGGACATCTGTGTTACTCACCAAATGGCCAGTGTTGCTCAAGGGCAGTGTAGGCCTTTACATGAAGATCTGGGCAGCAGAGCCCTCCATTTCAGAGGGTTCACTCCATCCTTCCTGGCCTCTCTATGCATTGTCAGAAGTGATGGCTATCACATAGTTAAAGGAACAGAGTAGCTTCCACAATGCAGCTGTACCACTCTGTGCTGCACAGAATAACTCACCTACATGTTCTTGTTGGTTCTCCAGAGGTCCATCTGCTGCCCCGGCTATTACGGACACATGTGTGAGATGTGCCCAGGGAAGCCAGGCCAGTGGTGCTCTGGGAATGGGGAATGCCAGGATGGCCTCCAGGGCAGTGGAGAGTGCCGATGCCTGGAGGGTTTCCACGGCACTGCCTGTGAAATGTGTGAAGTGGGCCGGTACGGAGCTGACTGCAGATCAGGTGACACTGGTGGCTATTGCAGCTTGCCTTTACCATCCTGCTTGCAAGGGGAGAAAAGTGGCCATGTCTCAGCTCTCAGGAGGGGTGGTGGGTTGGAAGAAATGTCCCAGGACCCCTGAGACAGACAGACAGCTGGTAGGCCACCAGGAGAGGGAGGGTGGGAGTCAGTGCTTGTGGTCAGCTGGAGGAGTGGCCCCATTTTTCATCCTCAAAGGCATGACTGACTGCTACACTGCTCCTCATGCTGCCACACAAACTACAGAAAGAAGATGTGGGTGGTCTGTCCCTGGGCTTTCTGGGCTGGTAGCAAGAGAACAGGAGCTGATACTCCTGTGACATTTTCTTCAGGTCAGTTTGATGTGTTGGAGCAGACAGTGAAATGGCAACAGGACTCTGTGAGACCTGGTTGGTTTGACAGTGATAGGAGTTTCTGTTTCCCCTACAGAATGTGCCTGTGACAATGGCATTTGTAACGATGGACTGCAAGGGGACGGGAGCTGTGACTGCTTCCCGGGGTGGAAGGGCCCGACCTGCCAAGAAAGTACGTGAGTGTGAGGGGCCTATGGTGCAATGCTGCCTTTTTGCTGAGAAGTCTGCATCATCCTGTGCAGTTTCCAGAGCAATCCCGTGTTAGCTGAGCATGGTGACTGCTGTCACATGTACTTTAAATCCCCCCAAAAGCTTCTCAGGCTGTGCTAGCTCATTCCTGTGTAGAAGCTGCGTTTGTGGTGTCACTTGCCAAATAACATGTGAGCCCTCAAGATATTTGGGTGAAATATAGAGAAAGGCATACCCCATTCCTCCATCTCCTCTGGGATTTGAGGCACCTCAAGAGCAGCCCACTGGGAGAGAGAGATGGAAGCTCCCAGAGAGATTGGGTTAACCATGGACTCCTGTTACTTGCCTAAGAAGGTGGCAGAGCTTAATCTGAAACCTTCACAGGACCTGAGTGTTATGTTGCTTTTTATTTTGCTCACAAATTCATTGATTTAGGAGAGCTCAGGCCATGGTCTACAGTTCTCATTAAATCTGTCATGGTGAGTTGAAGAATTAAATTGAAGATAGTTGTTCCTGGGATTTGTGATTATGATTACTGTTGGGGTGGGAAGGAAACTGAGCTCCTAAGTACTTTGGGATTTTAAAGGTTTGTATGCAAAGATTGATTTGGTAGTGAAGCCAAATGTTTTAGGGGCATTTAGAAATGGAAATTAATGGAAATTAATTTTTCATATCACTCCACTGTGAAGTGCCAAAACATAAATCCTATGAGGTTTTCCTGATGGAGAGTGTCAGGAGAGTTAGCATAACTTCTGGTGTGTCCCATCATCAGTCAGGGCACCATAAATGTGGCAGTGAGGCTGTTTGCAGGGTCCTTTACTCTAGATGGCAGAAAGGGCCCCGACAAGTGCTAAATTGAAATGCCAAGTCATATTTGTGGTTTCTTTTGCAGGAATCAAGATTGACTTATGCAATAACACTTGCCACCAAATGGCCAAGTAAGTACAGACAAGGGCTGGGTCATTCTGAGAAAGGCATGTATGTTTGTATGTGTGTTACACAGAGATGTTTCTGTGTTTAAGGGGTCACAGAGGCCTGGGAGAAGGTGCCTATTCAGTAAAGGTGCATAAAGTTCAGTTCTATTCCAGACACTCTTATGGGTGCTAAGCCACCTCCAGCTTCCCCAGGGATTTTGTCTAAGCGTAAATTCTTTCCAGTTTCCTTTTGCATGTGTGGTTGGGAGGAAGCAGACACTCCAAGGCTGGCCTTATTCATGGAGCAAACTAAACAGCCATTTATAAGTCCTTTCTGCCTTGCCTGCCCCCAGCAAAGAATTAAATAGTCTGATGAGCTGTGATGAGTCCTTCTTGCTGCCTTCTCTATCCATTATCTAGTCTCCTGTTTTGCGGTACTGGGAGTCAGCCATCTCTGCTGTACTGTGCAGAAACACGTGGGCATGGTGAAGGTGTGAATGTGGGCATGGTGCAGGTGTGGCATACAAGGTGTGAATGTGCCTGGATGCCAGCTCCCTGGCCAGCATGACCTGGGGACTAGGTGTGTTGTAAAGAAATACACAAAACGTCAGGCCTGTTCCTCCTGTGGTCATTGTGGTCTCTGATTTCCACATGCCAGGCCCGAATAGTGTTTTCCACTGGCTGAGCACATCAGTAATTGTTTATCCCTTTCTGCTTTCAGCTGCCTCAATAGCTCCACAGATTCCCTACCTATGTGCTTCTGCTCTGCTGGATACACAGGGAATGGGACCCACTGCACAGGTAGGTCCAGCAAGTGTGGGCAAGATTCAAGACCTGTTGAAGCTGCACAAAGACAAGGGGTTTATCTGTGAAATAAACAGCATAATGTTGTCAGGGAAAAGATCAGTCAAATCCTTTTCCTCTCAGACATCCACCATGAACTCTGCCATGCTTTGGGAGAGAGATTTATTCCCATCCTGGAGCTTTACATAGGATGCTCTTCATGTTGCAAGAGTGAGTGAGAGAGGGATAAAAAGGCAAGCAAGTGTAACTTGGCAGTTTTTATATCTTATGGAGAGAGATGTACATGAATGAGTTGTATTAGTTCTGGTATCCCATCAGTGGTGGCAAAGATATAACAATTTTGGCCATAAATCCCTAGAATATGAATGCTTCAGTTCCCTAGGGTTTTGTGCTCATTCTGTTTGCTGGTTATGCCAAAATTGAGTAGAAGCAGTGCAACAGCTGTGCCAAAATGAGGCAGGATCTCAGGCTACTGCTCTAGAGCTACATAAGAACCTGGTCTATGCCAAAAGCCAACAGTCAAGGAAAGAATACCCAGAGTAATAAAATTGTAACAGTCAAAATACCAGCAGACACCACAGTTTCTTTTCAGTATTGCCCTTGTTTGAAAATTGTGGGGGGAGCAAAAAGCCCCACATTTATGTTGTGCAGGAAAATACTTCTTCTGTCTGTTAGTCCTCAGTCAGCAAATGGTGTGACAGGGAGACTTCTTAGTCCAGTTTGAGAGTTACTGAAGCTCAGTGGCTTTTGGATTGGCCTCTCTCAGATGAGGCTCTGTGCTGTTAAAGGACCTAGAGTTTCATCCAGAAACAAAGGGATTTTAATACAATGTTGTGATTTTTGTTGAGATGGACGATCATTCTGGCACAGTTCATCTTTCCTAGATGCTCTGAGTTGATTCTGCCTCTCTCATTTGTGGTCACAGAAATCAATCCATGTGATACTGATCATGGTGGCTGCTCTGTGCATGCTGTGTGTACTAAAGTGTCCCCAGGAGAGAGAACCTGTGTTTGTAAGGAAGGCTATGCTGGAGATGGGACACTCTGCATGGGTGAGTTCTCAGTGTGTGTTTTGGTGATAGCAGTGAGGCCACAGGGAATTTCAGACTGAAAGCATTAAAATTTCAGGTTGAAGTGTTAAATGACTCAGTTCTCCTTTCACTTTGTTCATGCAGTGATTATTTCAAAGCAAGTAGTTGCTGGCTGATGTTGATTCACCTGTCTTTCTGTTTTTAGTCAACACCTATGCACACATATATGCAACTCTATACGTGTAGGTGTGTGCCCAGCACTCTCCCAAGTCATGATTAGTGAAATGAACATCACTGTCCCAGCACAGTGCCACCCAAAACTGGGCAGAGAGCCAGTGCTGCCTTTGCCACATGTCTCACTGGATGGATCAGTGTTTTGGCCTCAAACCAAAGAACCCTAAGAGGTTTCCTGCCCTGCTGCATGTTGTGGGGAGGTTCAGAAACAGCAGGTGAAGGCAGTCTCCCACACTGTGGTTTGAGATGAGGATGAAGTTGGAGAGCCCAGTCCTCTCATATCCTTTAAAGCACACCCAGGCAGGCCTGGGATTTTCTGTGGGTGGATTTATCACAGCCACATGTAACAGGAGTAGAACTTGCAACTTGCAGTTCTTCCCTGTTCCTTTGGTATCAAAAGTCACTTTTCCACCAAGAAGTTTCCCAAGCTGGGAAGGTCCTTCCTGTTGCTTTCCCAGTATCTCTTTGGGTCACTAATTCCCAGCTGCCTCGAGCAGCCCTCAGCAACAATGTGGTCTCTTTGTTTTGCTGCAGAAATTGATCTCTGTCTCGAAAGCAATGGGGGCTGCCACACCAATGCAGAGTGCATGAAAACAGGCCCAAAGAAGGTAAGGATGGGTGTCAGGGCAACATTATTAGGGAGGCTGTCATGCTTTCCATCCAGCTCAGCCATTGTGTGTTTTTCTTTATTTGGCCCAAGTTTCAGATGTAGCATCTGCTCTCCCTCCAGGTTGCTTGCAACTGTCTTCCTGGTTACAGTGGGGATGGTGTGAGCCAGTGCAACCCCATCAACTTGTGTGAACAGGTATGTCTGCATTCTGCTGGCATCAGAGGTGAAAGCCACCACCTTAAAGCATCCCTTTCTCCCAACACTTAACAGCAAGAGCAGGGTTAGCCTGCTTGTTTCAAGCTCCTTATCTTGCCTTTTTGCTCACCAAGGGGATTTCCTGGTGTGTGTGGTTTCTGTTGCCTCTCACAATGATCTGCAAGTATCTTGACCACTTGTCACTCCCTGTTGTAGCAGCAGCAGCAGTGTGGAAACAGTGACACAGGGTTGGAGGCATGTGGGCTTGTTTCTCTACAACTACTTTGACTGGAACACATGAGCATAATCTGTGCTCATGTCATTGCTGCAGTGACAAAATCTCTCTCTTTATCATGGAATGATTTTGGCATCCCTGTGGGTTCTAAGGGTGCAAAAGTTTGTTTCACAGTAGGATTTGGTGCTGAAAAGCCTTTGAGGATATGGTCGAGGTTTATTCTGAGGCACTAGACAGATGGGAGGAATGGCTTCCTTTCCACTGGGCTGGATGTAGCAGCTCCCACGTACAAGTGGCCATTCAAATAGTTGATGGTGCCCCTCTGTGCAAGCCTTTTGCTTTTCTTGCCAGAACAATGGAGGCTGTAGTCCTTTTGGGATCTGCAAGTACACGGGCCCTGGCACTCGGAACTGCTCCTGCTCTTGGAACAGTGTTGGAGATGGCTTCACCTGCCGTGGCAAAGTGCATCAGGTGACAATCATATGCAGCATCTTTTGCATTCAGGCCTCCTGCCCTGCAGCAAACTGCTTGACTGCTCCCTCCCCTTCAAGTGTAAGCTGCAGAGGAGCAATTGGTAGTATTCTATCAGCTCTGTGTGGTGTAGGAGTGGAGGCAGGTGTTTTGAGACAAATTACCCATAAATTGCAGGTGCATTTGGTGTGCCAGCTGTGGGAGGGAATCACAGTATAACAACTTTGCTTGCTCCAGTGTGAGTCATGATGTGAACACTGCTCTGCTCTGTCAGACACGTTGGCCATGCCTTCAGGGTTTGCTTAGTGTCACAAGCAAATGGGAGCAATTTTATTTCCCCAAGGGAGCCACCTCCTCCCAGTCTGTGGGAGGTGTCCCCCACAGCTATGCCAGGACTTGGGATCCAGTCTGGAGGGCACAGTCATCTCTGACTCTATTGCCAATACAGTGGCTGTCCTTGGGCAAACTGATGACCTTTTTCTGGTACTGGCCAATAAAAGCTGTCAGTGGGAGAGTAACCTGGAGTGGGAGGAGCAGGTCAGTGTGCTGGCTGGTGAGGAGCAGTGGAAGGGTCTCAGCTAACACCAGCTGTTTCTTTTTGTTTAAGGAGCTCGGAAGGATTGAAGATGCATCTGTGTTCTTTAAGATGATACTGGTTAGTGACAAACAGCTTTGTCCTTGTCTCTGTGTGGTAAATCTCACTTCAGAGTTGTCTGCAAAGGGTCTTACTAACTGGAACCATGTTTTCTGTTTCCCTTCCCACAAATGCTCTTCTACCACAGTCAGAAAATATCAAGGAGATCACTGGAGCAGGGCCTTTCACTGTCTTTGTCCCACGAACAGATTTCATAGGAAACACCACAATGGTGAGTGTCCTCCCACTCAAGCACTGTCAGATGTTTGGCAATCTCCAGTTGTGGCAAAGTCCCCAGTTGAGGCTGTTCTGGCCAGTGGATTGAAGCAAAACCCACTGCAGAGGGTTAAAGATATCCTCCATTTTCCATCAGTGGAAATGTAAAGGTTTGGAGGTGGAGTGACTGCAGTCCACATCTCTACAGTCTGGGCAGGGCTGGACATAAATTCTGCTGTAAGGACACCCTTATTGGAGCCCCTGCCTCTCATGATCCTCAGAGGCACTGTGCCAAATCAGTAATGTGTGGTGACTTTCATTAGCCACGGCTGTTAGGGGTGGGTGACAGCAAGGCTTCATGGCATCTGTGATGAAGACCTTTTATTCCTGCTCTGTGCCTCAGGCCCTGCCTCTCTGCCTCCACTGGTACCTTCATTCTGGTCCCAGTGAGTGGGGTGTCTGGGGCAAGTGAAGACATAATGGGAGAAGAGATCCATGTTCCTGACACTGTGAACCAGACGAGTTCTTGACCTTTATGGTGCTGGTATAATGGAAGATCCTAATACCTAATAAAAGTCCTGTCATACAGCTTCACACCACCAGTCTTGACCTTCTTCCCACGGGACCCCTCATCCACCTAGTAAAGGAACAATTTCCAGCAACCACATATCCCAGGTGTGGCCTCAAGGCCAATGTGGTCACTTGTCCTCTGCCAAAGAACCTGACTGCTGGTTTTGTCAAGCTGGATGAAATTTCCTAAAGCTCTCAAATGGTTTTGTGCATTCATTGCATTTTTGGGGTGACTGGCTCCATGCCAGGATGGGTCAGAGTGGGCTTGGACAATTCAGGCCTCCCTCACAGTGCCCCCTGTGTGATCTCACTCTTGTTTCCTCTCCAGTTTGAAGAGTGGAGGAGCAGAGGTCTCCTCCGGGACCTGCTTCGTTACCACATGGTGGGTTGCCAGAAATTGCTGTCCAGTGACCTGGAAGCCCAGGAGTCCCTTACATCTTTATCTGGCCACAAAATAAAGATCACAGTGAATGAGGTAGTTCTCTGCCCTTATTTCCCTCCCTGTCCCACTTGTTAGGATGTGAGTTTTGCTGCTGTTGTTGTGGCAAGTGACTTGCCTAGGGCCTGCAGGTGGCTTTTAGGACAGTGCTGTGGGCAGGAAAGCCTCACTGCTTCCCTTCTCTCTCAGAATAGCATCTATCTCAATGAAGAAGCCAAAGTGGTTGTGAGTGACATCATCGGTGTGAATGGGGTCATTCATTTCATCAACAATATCCTTATTCCCAGTGACCTGGTGGACCACAACATTTCCTCCCAGATCTCACAGGTAAGACTGAAGCAGTGACTGCCCTGATAGTGGCCATGGTGGGGACAGGGCTAGGACCTGTCTCCCAACAGCTCTGATCTGCTGTCCCTGCTGAGCCCTTCACCCACACCCTCAGCCCAGAGCTGCAGTAGGGCATGTCTGAGGGCATGGACTGGGCTCAAGATGGTGACAGCATTTGTGGCATAGCAATATTTGGGACTGGAGCTGTGATGCACCACTAGGGAACAACAGTACTGGATGTAGGCCTGGGGGGGATCACATCCCAGGCCAACCATCACACTCTTTCCAGAGCAGAGCAGGCTGGGGTGTGAGATTGTCAGTGTACTACTGAACAAGCACTAGGAGCTTATGGCTCCTACATTTTACAGTAATAATAATAATGCATTTTCTGTACAGCACAGCAGAGTGCTGATGTTCATTCCAGCTCCTGCCATAGCAGCATCCACCCATGATGAATCTCAAAAGCAGTGTCTAATGATGACAGATACAAATGTGTCAAGTAGTTGCTAACTGTCTGGTTTCTCCCCAGCGTTGCTCCTCCAGGTCCTGGAGGGGGACCTCTTAGCCACAGTTGTTTGCTTTCTTCCATCTGCAGCAAAACATCACGGATGTGGCAGAGGCCTTTGGGTACACAATTTATAGCAAGCTGCTGCAGGTGAGCAACCAGACTCGTGCTGCTCTGTGGGGAGGTGGTGTGGACATGGGCACATTCAGTTTTGGCTTGTGGCTTTTTCTTTGCATCCTCTTTTATCTCTGACAGGATGCAGAACTGCTTCCACTGATCAGTGACCCCAGGCATAGACCTTTCACCATGCTGTGGCCCACAGATGCTGCATTTAACACCCTCCCAGAGAACAGGCAGAAGTGGCTGTACCGCAGGGAGCATCGGGATGTGCTGGCCTCCTACCTCAAAGCACACATGATCAGGGACACAAAGGTAAATGTGACAACAAACAGTCTCCTGCCTCACCAGGTGCCACCACCTGCCTATGGTTACACCAAAGCGACCTTGCCCAATGTTTTGCTGCAGTAGAACATGCAGCATATTAGGTGTCTTGAGAAGACCCAAAGTTGTTTGAGCATTTGAAGCAACTGTTGCTTCACCATGAGCCATCTGGTGCAGCGTGGCAGAGCTGAAACCTTCTGTCATCAGCTTCCTGGGGAGGCCACATCACCCCCAGAGTGTCAATACAAGGTTCACAAACAGGATCGTGTCTGTAGGGGTGATGAACAAGGGAAGAGTCCAGCTGGGCAGAACCAGGGTCTGCTTATGCACACTGTCCTCTCAGTGTTCAGGAATCTGGGACTAAGTCAGCATGTTTACTCTGTTCCACCCACACCAGCTTCACATGCTGCTATGTCACATGCCCTCTCAGTGTGACTTCTGACCCCTGTCATCACAAAGCAGCATCCCATCGGAAGTATGAGCTGCTAATTTTGCCTGTCTTTCCCTTCACATTCTGCTTTTTCCCCCTTAGATTGTTGCTGGTAACATGCCCCAGGTTGAATCCATAAGGACCATGTATGGCTCCACCATCTCATTCAGCTGCAGCAAAACCCATGTGGTGAGTGATGGTGATGCTGGGCTCTGCTCTCCACTGAAGAGGTGTCCCTGGGCAGAGCCATGGGGCAGCTGGTGCTCTGTGTTGGTCACCAGCTGGAGGTGGATGCAGAGTTGGGGTGCTCACAGGCTGAGACACCCCATTCCCCTGCCTGCAGCTGAGCATGGAGAGAGGCTCCCAGACTCTGTGGCCAGCTGGCAGGAAAGTGTGAAGCCATGTGGCACCTTCACTTAATCTTCATGGTGACCAGGACACAAAGCCACAACCACAGGGTGTCATGCCCTTTGCAGAGCATGTATTGCATGAACAAAGGCCACTTCTTAGGAGATGTGGTCATGAAAAGTGGCAATCAGGACAAGTGGTCAAGGACACAGGAGGTGATAGAGAAGTCATGACAGCCAAAAGGGGCAACGTTTGGGTGGTACAGCCAGGATCACAAGTTGCTTTCTTTCTCTTTTAGGGGGAACTTCTGGTGGGGAACAATGATGCCACCATCATCCAGAGGCACATGGAATTTAATGGGGGCATTGCTCATGGCATTGATAGGCTGTTGGAGCCACCAGATCTGGGATCTCGGTGTGATGAGTTCAAGTTTGGTGAGCTGCAGGTGAGCACTTGTGATGAGGCCAGTGAGCATCTATGCCATCTGTTGATCCCAATGCCTGGGAAGAGGGATGTTGGGAGGGCTTGATGCTGTTCCTCAGAGAGGCAGAAGGACACATTCAGTTGTGAAGTTTCTTTCTCCCCTTCACAGGGATCTACGGAGAGCTGTGGACTCTGTGGCTTTGAGCCACCCTGCCCTGCTGGCTCCACTCAACGGGTAAAGCTCACAGCTGTGTCACCAAGGAGGCCTGTTACAGGGCTGATGACAACACCTACATCCCCCTCATGTTTTAGCAGCAGAAAGACACACCTGCATGTGACAAGTCCCTTGGTTCAGTCACATTGTCCATGGTTTGCCCCAAGTCGCTTGGTCCCCGAGGGCAGGAGCTGGGCTGAGCAACACAGGAGCTCTGGTGGTCTTTGCTTGGTCAACCCTCACTTGGGTGACTGTGGCTGCAGGGGTCCCTGCAGCAGCACTGAGGACTTCTTGGGGTGCCTTATAGCAGAAGAGCTTGGCCTGGCCACTGGAATAGAACAGGGCTCAGATGGTGGGCAGCACTGGGGGGCAGTGATTGAACCCCACTCTCACTGCATAGCCTGTTGTTCTCTGCCAGGCTTCTGGCATGTCCCTCAGGTACACCTGTGGCTCCTCTGTCCCCTGCCCTATTGTATGTTAGGAAGCCTCTGTTACTTGTTTTAAAATGGAACCAGTGACACAAGAAAAGTCAAGGTGGGATGTCAGTGACCAATGTGGCACACTCTTGTGTTTTGCCTGTTTCCTTGCAGGGGGGAACCAGGCGCTGCTACTATTACGGAAATCAGCTGCTGAGATACCCCTTCCAGTTTCACCGCAACTCCCTGTTGAGGCCATCCTGGCCACACTCCCCGTGGGACCCCTTCAGAAGACACTTCTCTTCCAGGGGGCCTCTGAAACGAGGCTGCAAGAGGAGCTGTGTTTCCACCCAGTGGGTCCCTCAGTGCTGTGCCAACCACTATGGCCGTGACTGCCGGGGTAAGGAGCTGTGTGACACTTCCCCACCCTGGCCCTGTCTTTTGTGGGGAGGTGGCAGTGTTCATCACAGATATCTGGTGTCCATGAATGTGCTTCCCTGAAGAAGGGTGGGCAAAACCCCAGGCAGGGAGCCCCAGTCTGCAGAGGGTGCAGGAAAGGATCCCCTGGGAGTGTGTCGATGGTATAACTGCTTGTCCAACTGCTTGTCCCCATGGAGAACCCGGGGGACAAGGCTACATGGGGGTGGCTATCAGTCATGTTGCTCACCCCTAGATGTTTCCAGTGTCCAACATATTCCCCAGCTCATGCCATCTGCACTTCATCTCTGGGCAGCTTACGTCTCCTTGGATGAGTTTGCTGCCAGGTTAGCATGGGGACAAACTCATCATGTTGCAGCAGAGGGGCTTCCCAAGCTGAAAGCTGTCTCCAAATTTGTCCCTCTTGCCCCTGTCCCTAAGTTTTATTGTCAGGGGATGTCCCCAGCACTCAATCCCCAGGCTGATAAGCAGATTCTGTGACCCGAGCACCCTGTAAGCAGCAGCTCTCACAGCACCTGGCGTGCAGGCTCTGCACAGGGTGTCTCAGCCCCAGCACAGGGTCACTTTGTCACTGCAGCATCACTAAGGTGCCCCATTTGCAGCGTGCCCGGGAGGGCTGGAGGCGCCGTGCAGTAACCGTGGTACCTGTGATGACAAAATGGGTGGCTCAGGGAGATGCAACTGCAGCGAGGCGTTCATCGGGACCAGCTGTGAGCTGTGTGCCCCTGGCAGATACGGGCCTGAGTGCCGAGGTAAGGGGGATGCTGTGGGGTGGCAGCAATGCAGGGGGCTTGTGCAGAGGTGGCTGCAGCACATGGTGCTACCTGGAGAGGAGCTAGGTGTTGGGCTGACCCCTCTGCAGCCTACAGCATGGGGATCATCAGTCTCCACAGCGCTCAGGTCAGACCTCTGGGGCTGGGGACATCCCTCCCTGGGATCTTGGCTGGACAAACATTATTCCAGCTGGAGTCTGAGAAGGCTGGGTGGCATCTGCCAGGAGCTGTGGCTACTGCAGCCACACTGATGATGGCTTCAGCAACATGTCAAAGACCCTTTCAGTTCACCAGCACAGCTGAGAGCCTCATTCTGGCAGAAATTACTGAGATTTATTTTAACAAAACCGTAAGTTGTGATGAACTCTGTACAGGAAGAGCATCTCCTAGGACATGCTTAGCAGGGACCTGTGCCCCTGTGAGGCCAAGGCAAAGGAGACCCCCAATCCTCTCATCCCAAGCTGGGCCATTTGGGGTGTCCAGGAAGGTTTTGACAGCTGTACATTTTCAGGGACTCAGAGTGAAAACCGCATCTCTAGAAATGCTCTGGGGAGGGGAACAATGGGACTTGGTGGGTGCAGAGAGGCTTCCCCACCTCTGTCAAGGGTGTGTGTTGCAGAGGAGGGTTCAGGGCTGGCAGTGACAAGAGGGGATGCATGTGTGCTGCTGTGTCTGTCTTCCTGCACTGCCCACACCACGAGGTTTCTTCCAGGTGACTGTTTGTATCCATTCCTCACAGAGTGTAACTGTACCGAGAACGGCGTGTGCAATGCAGGTCTGCATGGTGATGGCTTCTGCTTCTGCTCTGAGGGCTGGACTGGAGACCGCTGTGAAATCAGACTAGGTGAGGCATGCCAAGCCCCACCACCCACTGTTCCCTGAGATCTGGTGCTGTGTGGCCACCCAGAGACTGTGTTGTTCAAGCAGCCCAGAAATCTCTTTCTGGATATATTTTGCTCTTGTTGGAGCTCTCAGCTGTAGGGTTCATCCTGAGGTATGGCCTGGGCTGTTGAATTTCACAAGGGTTGGGGTGGTGGGGAGGAGGAGGAGGAAAGCTTCACTTGATCATGAACAAGTTCCTGAGCTCAGAGGTGCTCCAAGAAGAGCTTGAAGGTGAGGTGCAGGCCCGAGGTGTATCAGATGGAGTCATGGTGCTTTGCATTTGGGCAAGGCATTTGTGGAAAAGCACAGGGAGAGGGAGGGGAGCATGAGGCAGGTGGCCTGGGGCTGGTGATGGCAGCCATGCCTGTGTTGCAGCCCTTGAATCCTTCTGACCCATGTGTTCTGGTTTCTAGTCCTGACACCCACCTGCTCCCCACCCTGCCACCCCCAGGCTGTCTGCCGCTCCGGCAACCTCTGCGAGTGTGACCTGCACTATGAAGGAGATGGGAGAACGTGCTCAGGTGGGTGGGGGCCATGAGGGTCTGGGGTGAGGGGTGGTGAGTGAAAGGGAAACACAACAACATAAGAAGACAACAGGTGGCCATCTCTTGATGGTAATCCTGGTGTGACAACTGGTCACAGACAGGCAGGTCTCCAGGATACTTGGCGCAAGGTGTTTTGGTTAACCTGACACTTTTGTCCCTGCAGTGATTGACATGTGCAGCCAGGACAACGGGGGGTGTGCCAGGCATGCACAGTGCACCCAGGCTGGTGTGAATGTCTCCTGTGCCTGTGCTCCTGGGTATGGAGGTGATGGCTACGTCTGTGAACCCATAGACAGGTGTGCAGATGGCAGGAACGGGGACTGCAGCCAGCATGCCAACTGCATCAGCACTGGGCCAGTGAGTACATCCCCCAGGTCTGGGAATGTCTGCATCCCCTCAGCTATCCCTGGGGAGATCTATATCCTCTCACCCTGAGATCCCCACTGGTGGGACGGGGACATGCCTTTGGGTCTGCTGCCAGACTGTCGTGATGGTCATGCTGAGGCCATTTTTCCCCATTCCTCTGTCCAAGGGGCACAAGCTGTGGCAATTGTGGCAATTCTGGACTGTTTTGAGGGCTGCAGGACGGGTCCCATTAGGGATGGTGCTGGCCATTTTCACAGTGGAACCAGAACTACCCAATGCAGGCCCTATGGCAGGATGTGGAAAGATGATGTAGTGGCAAGAATCACAAGCCGTGTGCCCCTGAAGCTCAGCTGTCTTTCAGCCAGCATGTGATGAGGACTCAGTGAGGTCCCTGTCCAGTTTGATGCTGGGGTAGACAAAGGCTGTGTGGCTTTTTGTAGCTCTGTCATAGTCCTGCTGGGCTATGGAGGCATTCTGCAGGCTCACCTCCACTTCTGTAGGGACACGAGGTTCCCCCCAGCTGGCATCTGCACGTTTGTACTCACCCCGATGCCTTTGTGCTGCAGAACGAGCGGCGCTGTGAGTGCAAGCGGGGCTACGTGGGTGATGGAATCCAGTGCCTGGAAGAGGTGGTGCCCCCCACTGACCGGTGCCTGGAAAACAACGGGCGGTGCCATCGGGAGGCCGTCTGCACCGACCTGCACTTCCATGGTGAGTGTGCTCAACCCTGCAGTGCCAGACATGATGCCCATGGAGAAATCCCACTCCCTCAGCCTTCACCTTCTTGCTGGAGCTCCCCTTGGGAGAGCTGGAGGGTGGCATGGCCGAGCAACTGGGGACTTTGTGCTGATTCTCCCTTGGTGTTTTGCAGATAAGACTATGGGTGTGTTTCATCTGCAGTCACCCCGAAAAAAATATGACTTCACTTATGAGCAGGCTCAGAAGGCCTGTGCTGCAGAAGGTGCTTCCCTGGCCACTTTTCAGCAGCTCTCAGCAGCACAGCAGGTCAGGGCAGGGATGCAGAGGTTGGGCAGGGGCTACATCTGTCACCTGGTGGGGTGGGGACATGCAGTGCTTCTCTCTGGGCCCATGACATGTGGGGGTGGGTCACCTCTCATCCCCTTGGCCAGACTCTGCTGAGTGCATGCTCCATCACCATCCACGAAACCAGGGAGGGCTGGTGGGTCTCACCAGTCCCATTGGGATGGGATCTCGGGCAGCACCCAACCCTGTAGGTGTTGGAAGAAGACCACACAATGTGAGAGCCAAAAACCTGAGCCAGAGATACTATTTTTAATCTAATAGTTTGATTTCCTCTGCTAGATGGGATTCCACCTGTGCTTGGTGGGTTGGCTGGACAATGGCACAGCTGGATACCCCACAGCCTACCCCAACCCCAGCTGTGGGGCTAACCGGGTGGGCATCGTCGACTACGGCTCCCGAAGCAACCTGAGTGAGACCTGGGATGCATTCTGCTTCCGGGAGAAGGGTGAGTGCCACAAGCACATTTCCTGGGGATGGTCCTGTTGGGTACAAGAGGTGTGTTGGGGCAGCAGGCAGAGAACTGCCCCCGGAGCCTGAGGCACGGGCAGGTGGGTACATCTCCCTCCCCATGCCCGTGTTTGGAGGAAACATGCTAAGAGGGTGTCCAGAAGTCAAGGGAGAAGTGGTCAGTGTAGCCACTCGTGGCAAGTCTGGCCACATCTTGGTGTTTCCTTTGCAGATTTGACTTGCACCTGCCGTGATGGGTTCGTGGGAGATGGGTATTGGTGCAGTGGCAAACTCCCTGATGTGCTCGCAGACCACGCTCGCTTCTCCACCTTCTATTCCGTAAGCCATGTTCTCCTGGTTGTTCCAGCAGCCAGGAGCAGGGAGGGATCAGCCACAACAGGGGAGCAGTGGTGGCTTGTTCTGCGTGCTGGGGGGAGAGTGCAAACACAGAGGCATCTTCTTTTCAGGGCTTGGGGATGTTTCGTGGGCTGGGGAATGTCACAGCATTGAGCTGCCAGCAGTGTGCTGATGAGGATCTCTCATCTTTTCCAGATGTTGCTCGATTTTGCCAATGACACAGAAGAAGGGCTGGAATTTTTCATCTACTTGTCTGATGACTCTGCTCCCAAAACGCTCTTTGTCCCTCTGAATTCTGGCTTCGCAGACAATGAGGTAAGCGAGCAGGGATGAGTGGCCACTCGAGGGCGCATGAAACAAAACTATCAGAGACCCAGAGGAGAGCGGGAATCCGACACCGCTGGCGTGATTGTGATGTGAAACAGTCTGGGTAAGGAGTTTAGGTCAGAGGGGACTTCTGGAGGTCTGAAGTCCAACCCTTCCCTTAGAAGACCCATTTGGGTCAGGTTGCTCAGACTCTTTTCCACTTTCACTGTCCCTAAGGCTGCCAGTTCCCCCTCTTCTCTGTGTAGCAGCTCTGTGCCATATTGCCCATGAACTGAGCTGTCCTGTGGGCAGTGGCAGTGCCTGGGCTGTCAGGTGGGGGCTGCACATAGAGGGGTGAGAGCCAGCTCAGCCCTTTCTCATCCCTTCTCCCTGTTGTTTCTTTTCAGACATTGACACAAGAAGAGCTGAAACTCCACGTGTCATCCAGCAATATCCTGCTGTTCAGCTACAACCTCACAATGGGCACCATCATCCCATCCCAGTCAGGATATGACCTCCATGTGTCAGACCTGGCAGTGGGCAACAGCACAGAGAACTCGGTATGTTTAACCTCTGGAGAGGTCAAAAACAACCCCATGAAGTTTTCACCACAGCTCTTCAGGCAGAGCAGCTTTCTGGTGGGGTAACATCATCTCTGTCCCGTGCTGTAGGATGCCAAGGGGATCAATGACACGATGATAGTGGAGTGGGACATCGTAGCTTTCAACGGCATCATTCACGCCCTCGCAGAGCCGCTGAGGATCCCACCACCCGTTGTGCATCTTGGTCAGGTGAGTGCCCGAGGGCAAGGATGGGGAGGGAAAGTGCACAAACTGCTGGAGCCACCCCAGGGACCAGCCTCGTCCCCCCTGCTCCCCTGGCACGGTCCGGTTACCCGGGCTGCCCACGATCGTGTGGGTTGGGGCTGTGCCGGGGCAAGCCGCTATCGGCCGCTGTTTTTCGGGGCAGGTAAACGGCGTGGGACCCGCGGCGGGCTCCGTGGCCACAGGGGCTCTGTCTGCCCTGTGCTTCGCGCTGGTGCTGGCGGCCGGCGCAGGCGTCGCTTATTACTGCGTGAAGAGGCGGCGACGGGAGGAGCAGTTCGGGTATTTTCAGGTGAGTGCAGCCCGGGCCGGGGAACGGGGTTGTGGGGGGTGGGGTTAGCGGGCAGGTCTCTAACCCACCCGCTAACCCCACC
>JAAWXA010000016.1:5951413-6069566 GCA_038090715.1 Florisuga fusca | reverse complement strand
CACACACACACACACACACACACACACACACACACACACACACACACACACACACACACACACACACACACACACACACACACACACACACACACACACACACACACACACACACACACACACACACACACACACACACACACACACACACACACACACACACACACACACACACACACACACACACACACACACACACACACACACACACACACACACACACACACACACACACACACACACACACACACACACACACACACACACACACACACACACACACACACACACACACACACACACACACACACACACACACACACACACACACACACACACACACACACACATGGCCACACACACACACACACACACACACACACATTGTGTCCAGGACACAATGTGTGTGTGTGTGTGTGTGTGTGTTTGTCCCGGACACAATGTGTGTGTGTGTGTGTGTCTAGGACACAATGTGTGTGTGTGTGTGTGTCTGTCTGTCTGTCCCGGACACAATGTGTGTGTGTGTGTGTGTGTGTGTCTGTCCCGGACACAATGTGTGTGTGTGTGTGTGTGTGTGTGTGTGTGTGTGTGTGTCTCGGACACAATGTGTGTGTGTGTGTCTGTCTGTCTGTCCTGGACACAATATATGTGTGTGTGTGTGTGTCTAGGACACAATGTGTGTGTGTGTGTGTGTGTCTGTCTGTCCCAGACACAATGTGTGTGTGTGTGTGTGTCCTGGACACAATGTGTGTGTGTGTGTCCCGGACACGATGTGTGTGTGTGTGTGTGTGTGTGTGTGTTTGTCCCAGACACAATGTGTGTGTGTGTGTTTGTCCCGGACACAATGTGTGTGTGTGTGTGTGTGTGTGTCTTGGACACAATATATGTGTGTGTCTGTCTGTCTGTCTGTCTGTTTGTCCCGGACACAATGTGTGTGTGTGTGTGTGTGTGTGTCTAGGACACAATGTATGTGTGTGTGTCTGTCTGTCTGTCCCGGACACAGTGTGTGTGCTGTCTCNTCACCACCCCACACCCTCTGCTCCGTCCAGGTGTCTGACTGCACTGCGGCTGGAAGGGGCTCAGCGTGCCCCGCCTTGTGCACCTCGGGACCGACCTCTTGGTCACCCACCCCAGCGCCACCTCCGGCTTTTGGTCCTGCAGCCTCAGGGCAGGCAGAGCCCAGAGAGGAGCAGGGAGTGGGCTGGCAGCTGCTCATGCCCCAGGTGTTCACACACCCTCACACCACAGAGACACAAATGTCACGGGCAGAGCTTGTGAGTGTGGAACAGGCCAGGGGAGGGGACACAATGTGTGTGTGTCATGGACACTGTGTGTGTGGGGGACACTGTGTGTGGGAAGACAATGTGTGTGTCTGAGGTACAGTGTGTGTGTGTGTGTGTGTGTAGGACAATGTGTGGGGGGGGACACTGGGGGTGTGGGTGTAGGACACCGTGTGTGTGTGTGTGTGTGTGTGTGTGTGTCTGTGTGATGGACGCATTGTGTGTGTCTAGGACACAATGTGTGTCTGTCTGTCCTGGACACAATGTGTGTGTGTGTGTGTGTGTCTGTCTGTCTGTCTGTCTGTCTGTCCTGGACACAATATATGTGTGTGTGTGTGTGTGTGTGTCTAGGACACAATGTGTGTGTGTGTGTGTGTGTGTGTGTGTGTGTGTGTGTCTAGGACACAATGTGTGTGTGTGTCCTGGACACAATGTGTGTGTGTGTGTGTTTGTCTCGGACACAATGTGTGTGTGTGTGTGTGTGTCTGTCTGTCTGTCCTGGACACAATGTGTGTGTGTGTGTGTGTGTGTTCTCGGACACAATGTGTGTGTGTCTCGGACACAATGTGTGTGTGTGTGTCTGTCTGTCTGTCCTGGACACAATGTGTGTGTGTGTGTGTGTGTGTGTGTGTGTGTCCTGGACACAATGTGTGTGTGTGTCTGTCTGTCTGTCCTGGACACAATATATGTGTGTGTGTGTGTGTGTGTGTGTGTCTGTCGGTCCTGGACACAATGTGTGTGTGTGTCCCGGACACAATGTGTGTGTGTGTGTGTGTCTGTCTGTCCTGGACACAATGTGTGTGTGTGTGTGTGTGTGTGTGTGTCCCGGACACAATGTGTGTGTGTGTGTGTGTGTGTGTGTCTGTCTGTCTGTCCTGGACACATGTGTGTGTGTGTGTCTGTCTGTCTGTCCTGGACACAATGTGTGTGTGTGTCTCGGACACAATGTGTGTGTGTGTGTGTGTGTGTCTGTCTGTCTGTCCTGGACACAATGTGTGTGTGTGTGTGTGTGTGTGTGTTTGTCCCGGACACAATGTGTGTGTGTGTGTTTGTGTGTGTGTGTGTGTGTCCTGGACAAAATGTGTGTGTGTGTCTGTCTGTCTGTCTGTCTGTCCCGGACACAATGTGTGTGTGTGTGTGTGTGTGTGTTTGTCCCGGACACAATGTGTGTGTGTGTGTGTCTGTCTGTCTGTCTGTCCCGGACACAATGTGTGTGTGTGTGTGTCTGTCTGTCTGTCCCGGACACAATGTGTGTGTGTGTGTGTGTGTGTGTGTGTGTGTCTGTCTGTCCTGGACACAATGTGTGTGTGTGTGTGTGTGTGTGTGTGTCCCAGACACAATGTGTGTGTGTGTGTGTCTGTCTGTCTGTCTGTCCTGGACACAATGTGTGTGTGTGTGTGTGTGTGTGTGTGTGTCTGTCCCGGACACAATGTGTGTTTGTGTGTGTCTAGGACACAATGTGTGTGTGTGTCTGTCTGTCTGTCTGTCCTGGACACAATGTGTGTGTGTGTGTGTGTGTGTGTGTGTGTCTGTCTGTCCTGGACACAATGTGTGTGTGTGTGTGTGTGTGTTTGTCCCGGACACGATGTGTGTCTGTCTGTCATGGACACGTGTGTGTGTGTGTGTGTGTGTGTTGGTGTTTAAATCACAACTGCTGCCTCAAGGCACGTGCTGATCAGAGGGGTCTGGCAGGGAACAGGATGGGGCTGAGTGCTGGCAGCACCCCTGCTGGGCGGGTGACATGGCTGATGCTCTCACCTGTGACACATTCTCTGCTGCGCTTCGCTGGTTGCCCTGCAACTTCACTCCCATGGGGACAGCCCAGGCTGCTGGGGTAGCTACACCCCTGACACCCCTCACCCCCCCACCCTTGGTGTTTGTGTTGAGCTCACCAAGCACCTGAGACTCAGGACTCCATTTCTGAGCCCTTTTCCTGGGCACAGAACAGGGAGTGGCAGCATCTCACCCCCAGCACTGGTTCTCCATCTCCCCTTGTCCTGCAGAGGCCTCTCTATGGCCCAGCACAAGCACCCACCCTCTGTCCAGGCTGTGAGACACCTCAGGGAAAGGGATGGAGCCAGTGAAAGGGAAAAATAAACACACACACTACACACACAGACACTGAAGTGTCAGACGCCCTTTAGTGTTGGGCTGAGGTGCTGCTGTCTGAGCAGTGCCCTCAGCACCGCGCCCTTCACCGGATGTGCACCATCTCCTCCAGGAAGGGGGTTTTCATGCAGCCTGTGCAGAGCTGATCCATCCAGAGTGGAGCCTCGTGCTGCAGAGGGGTGCGCCTGGGGTAGAAGGTGAAGTTGACGTCGTAGTTGAGCAGGCAGCTGATGGAAGCCATGTAGATGTCAGAGAACCGCACGAGCCGCCGGGTGAAGTAGGTGGGGTTGTGGAAGGTGCGGAAGATGCTCCCAAATTGGGCGTTGAACAGGTTCTTGGTCAGTGACCTGAGGGGAAAGAGATGGTGCTCTGTAGAGAAAAGGCCATGCTCGCAGATTCCTCCCCTTCCATCTTCCAGAAGGTGTTTTGGGATCACCCCCTGGCTGGGATGCAGACCCTGATGAACAGTCACCGCACTCTTACTCTTGCTTGTTACCTGTTAGGGGCAGACAGCCCACCAACCCCCCCAGTACAGGGTGACAGACACCACCTCCCCTTTCCCATCCTGCTTTCAAACCCATCCAACCTCCCAGGCTGCAGAGCTGCACTGCTGCATCCCTGACAGACATGAGGCTCCAGGGAGAACTACAAAGCAACAGCTGCAACAACCCAAAACATGGTACAAAACACAGTGCAGGCCTGGGAGCCCTCAAGAGACCTCATGTGCAAAGGGCCACGATGTTCACCTGATTTCCTGACGTTCCTTCATCCACTCCAGCAGTACTTGCTTTGACTCCGCATCCTGATACATCTGCAAAAACAGCAAGACAGCTCCACATTTCATCAGCCCTGTAGGCCTCACCTCAGTTCCCCCTCATTCTGCACTATAACTCACAAACCCACAAGTTCACTGCACCAGGAGCAGGAAAAGACATTTTTGAAAACACAGGCAAGACCCTATGTCCCTCCATTCCCACACTAAGCCCAAGCCAGACAGAAGGCAGCAGATTGCCCGTCCTTGTAGAGGCAACCAGGTAACACAACCAGGTGTTGCCAGTGAGGAGGAGGAAGGCATGAGCTCCTGTTAAGCCCACCTGTGCCCAGTTAGGGCTGGTCCCAGCTGCACATGAGCAGAACTGGGGGACCAATACCTGATTGTGTTCACCTGGTTGCCTCTACACGTCCTGCTCAGTCAGAGCTGGTTACCTGCATTCTCTCCAGCAGCCCTGTCAGGGCCTGCTGCCAGGTCAGGGAGTGCATGTACTGCTCTGTGTTTATGATCCGAATCTCTGTCTCCAGTTCAGGAACGATGGCTCCAGTCCTCCAGCCGTGACGCAGCATGAGGTCCTGGAGGTCGAGGTGAAAAAAACAACCAAGCATTCAACACAAAGACTGAAAGCCAAACACAACCCTGTTTTCTAGAAGAGGGTTCTGTTCCCATTAGAGATTCTCAGGGGACAGGCATCCATGGCCCACACCAGGTCATGCTAACAGGCATCTCCTGGCCACCAGCTGTGGAGAAATGCTGGATTCACACAACCTGATCTCAGGTTCACAGACCTGCAGATGTTCTTTACCCACAGAAAGTGCATCAGGAGCCCTTTCTCCACTGCCTGATTCTGCACAGCAGAGTGAGGTTTATGTGACCTACAGGTGCCTGGAAAGCCCCAGCCTGCAGAGCACAAGCACAGCACAGTGGACACCTGAGCACTTAGAGCAGGGCCCTGCCACAGACTCCAACAGTGCTGCAGTGGCAGCAGTCATGCAGGCCTGCTCCCTCCTCACTGGAGAGCAGAGACCTGAGAGACCTTTCCACTTACTGCAAGGTCGCTGTACAGATGGTCACCAAAGTAGAGCACTTTGGAGCCACGCCAGCCTGTCAGCCTCAGAAAATCAAAGAGGTTCCCCTGTAAATCAAAAGAGCAAAGAGAAAAATGTGGTTACAGACCAGACACCTTCATCCTTACTGCACGGTGCCAACCATTGTCAATGCAATTGCATGGGCCACCTTACTGCATGCAGATGATTGTGAGTCTTGGGAGATGTCAACCTGCTTGCTCCCTACCATCCAAAGCCAGAGGTTTCTGTCCTTGCCAACCTTATCTCACTTGCTTCCCATGTGACAACTCCCCTGTACATCCCTGAGCTTTTAGAGGCCAACGGTGAAAGTCACCTAAATGAGAAAAACCCACAGATAGAGCCACAGATAGAAACAGCTCCACGTGTTCTGGGTGCAGAATTTGTTAGACTCAGGTGATAATAACTGTACCTTATAGGGTGCATGGGAGGTAAGGTGAGCACCAACAAGCAAGGTTTTAGGAGTCAGGAGCATTTGAGGTTGTTCTCCCATCACTGACCACTATCCCAACCCACAAGATTAACAACACCCACATGTTCTCAGGAATTGACTCTCCAAGCCAAAAGGCCAAGCAGCTTGGGTAGCTAAGTAAAATAAACCAACCCCCAAAGCAGCAACTAAAGCACAGCACAGAGCAGCTTTCAAGGCTTCCCAAACATCCATCCACAAACAGAGACTTCAGGGACTCCCTTTCCATTTCCAGACAAGTTTTCCACATGAGTCACAACAGAAACAAAACCCACAAGGAAAAAAAAAGGCCCCATCAACACCAGCAGACCACAGTGTGCCAGCAGGAGCAATCAGTGCAAACCTGGGAACCACTCAGCAGCAATCTCTCCAGCCAGTCTCCAGTGCCAGGACAGAGCCAGCATAACAGCACCAGCCCAGGCACAAGTTTCTCAAGCCCAAGGCAGCTCCCATCACAGCCACTGGCAGCACACTCTGTGCACTGCAAAGGGTGCCCAGAACCAGGGTGCTGAGCATCTCATTGCTGCAGCATCACTGGAGCTGTGCAGACTTCCCTGAACAGCACAGATGCATGGGGCCCGGCAGGCATCTGCTTGTCTTGGAGATGACACTGCTGCTGCTCACTTGAAGGTTGCTCAAGAAGCCACTGGCAGAGCAGGGAAATGCCCACAGCCTTGGGAGGAGGATGGTTGTTTTGCTGTGCTCCCATTACCTCAAATAACCAGGAAATCCATGCATGGGCCTCCACTGAGCCACAGACCTGTTAGGTGACCTCCAGGATCCTCCCGAGATGGGACAGTAAGGGCAGGACAGGAGTACACGTATGCCACAAACAAGAAACACCCATTCTGTCAGAAAGGAGGGACTAGAGGGTCATCACTTGAACTTCCCAGTCTCCTGTGCAAAACACCAGTCCCTGAGTTCCTATTTGTATGAGATACCCACAGCACAACCACATTACAGCTGTGCTTCAGAGGAGAGGAACAAGTCTGCTCAGGGGCCTCTGGCAATGTCACCAGCACAGCAAGGTCCATGGCCACTAATGCTTGCCTGAAAGAAGCGTATGGTGGCACCCCAAGAAACCCAAAATGCTGGGGACAGGGTGGACTACATCTGAGATACATTCTCTGTCACATCCCAAGAACCACAGAAAAACAACTTTGATGCAGCTGAATGAACACTGCCATGGGGGAGAACTGGAGAGGATCCCAAAGTCTCACCTATCCCTCATTCCTCCCTCATCTTTTCCCCTCCCTGATTCATCATCCATTTGGGTGAGCAACCTGTGACCACAAGATGTGGGTGGTCAAGAGCAGAATTTAGTTCAGCAATAAACCCCATAGCTGAGGTGCACCTTTTCTTCTGAGGGAGCTGCTAACTCACTGTGAAAGTTTGCCCATGAGAGAGACTTTGTATGCACTCTGCTTGCATGTTCCCTGCTCCTGGCTCTTGGCAGAGGACAGGATGCTAGCAGAGTCCTTTGACAGACCCACTGGATAGGCCAGAGGCTTCCCAACAGCATCACTCAAGGACATGACCTACTTTTCTGCCACAGGTCAGGTCCCAGTTACTTGACTGTGCTCTCACCAAGAGTTTTTTCCCATGGGAATGGACAGCTCACACAACCAAGAACAAACTGTCCTAAAGCCAGAGGCAACTTGTACTCTGGGGACAGAGCAGCTGCAGGGAGAACACCCCAAGGCAGCAAGTTCACCAGAGTAACATCCCATCCTTTGGGCAGGCTTGTCCTTCAGGAACAGGAGGGAGAAAGGAGCCAGGCTTTGTACCCCATTTGATCACCCTGGTTTCTCTGCTCCCTCCTCCACAAGTCCACCTTTTCCAACTTTATGATGATTTTGAGGTGTGGAAGATCTTTGCATACACATCAGATTGCAGAGAGCTCTGCCTTCTTATCCTGAATTAGCATGCTCTTTGGAGCCCCTCCAGGACAAGGGTTTTGGAACCAGGACATCAGAAAAGCCAAGGGAAAACTGTACTATTGGCCATGGTGGCCCATGTCAGAACAGAGCTCCTAGGGTCAAGGTTTCACTGTACACTGGGGCAGGAGGGGTCCACTGACTCCTGCTGTATTGCAGAGGATGCTTCCCTGCTACCCCTTCTCACACTAACAGGGAAAAACCTTGAGAGTGGCAACTCAGCACAGGTCCTCCTGGGCAGAAAGGCAAGCACCCAGCACCCTTAACTGGCCCTGCTCTGCCTTTTCCCTCCTTGTCCCTGTTCCTGCATCTCTAATGCCAAGCCCAGCTGAGTTGGGTGGGATACATCACACCCCTCACACAGCTTTCTGCAGCACGATCCACACACAGAGTTGTATGGGAAACTGTTTCAGGGCTGCAGGTAAGAAGCCTTCCTACCCAGAATCTCTGTTACACCTTAGAGCTGCCTCCTGCAGCTCTAAGAAGCTGTGACTGCCCCTTCTAGACCTGGCATGAGAGCATCCATCCCTCACCATTCTCAGAGGTTGGTCTACTGCATGGTGAGAGGCAGCACATGCCTTGGCAGGGGTTCCCAACACAGAAAGACACCTCATTCCACTGCTTAGATTCCAGCAGAACCTGGAAGACTTTTTGGAAGCACACAAATCACAAGGTTATTGCTCCTCAGCCTGCCAAGAGACACTCTGGAAGCATCTGGGGGGACAGTGTCCTACCTGGCCAGCAAGAGGTCTCTGCATGTGGACAGAGGAAAACTCCCAACCCTCCGGCCGGTGCAGCACGGGGCTCTGGAGTCTCTCTTCTTACAAATGGCTTCTAACACAGCTGCTCTTCTCAAGGAATTCCATTTTTTTACTTTTTGAACATCAAACATACACAAGTGACCTAGAGAAGAACCCATCATTTCCCCCCCACTCTGACTAAGCCATTTTCCTCTTTTTCAGTGACTTTCAAAACTGCAGGTTTCTTCCAAGTCCCCACCATTTCAGACTTTCACCTCATACTCTTCATGCACCCAGGTCCCTTTACCTCTTTGTAGATCTTTCCCTTCTCCAGCTGGTTTATTTTGTCCCACTGCAGTGAGCCTTTGTCATCCAGTTTTCTAAAAGGTCTGGAATAAAGGGGGCAGATGTCAGCTTGTCTTGATTTTTGGTGATTGTTACCCAGCAACAGCATTTGAATTAGAAAACTTGTTTACCTATGTAACAACTCCTAATAAAAGCTGTACATGAGAAGTGACCTTCTGCACTATTTTCTCAGGGTAAGATAAAGTGTGTAAGAGAAGTACCTTTTCAAAATATTTCCACTGACTGTAACCATCTCATGGCAACATCCCTAAAAAACTCATTTTGCTTTTCAGATACAGAGAGGGGAAAAAAATACTACTACTACAGACTCCCTCTCTAATGCTATGGCCAAGAGGGATTTGCTATGAAGCACTTCCCAGTCTGCCTGGACCCCAGCCCAGCAGAGCATGGAATGTCTTAACAGGATAAGGCAGCCTCAAGAGTGGATGGAAAGCAGTCTCCATGCTCATCTCAGCAACTGACCAGAGCTGGCTCCTGTTACTCCTGAGGGCTTACATCCTTACCTTCCACTTGGACAGAAGAAACAAGTTACTTGACTTGCTCATGCTTGATGGGAGCACTGTTCTCCTAGGAGGCCCAAACTGTGAACTCTGGGACCAAAAGCCTTGGTATGAAACAACAGCAACTCCTCTACTAGCTAACCCCTTGGCAGTTCCTAACTGACCACAAAACACAGCTGCCATGTACTAAGGCTTCCAGAGCTGCCAATTACAAAACAGCATCTTTCCAGTAACTTAAGGAAAAAAAAACCCAACAACCAAAACAAAACAAAACAAAAAAAAAAACCACGAGCAAAAACCCCATCAAAACTAACAAAAACCATAGATGTTTGCTGAAAAGGAAAGATTATGGCATATTCTCAAGACCTAGAGCCAAGAAATGGCCACCCTTTACACACACCATTCCACTCCTTTCTTTCTAAATATTTAAGTACATAAATATTCCTAAAAATCTAAGTTAAGACAAAACTGGTGAGGCTTAAAATGGCCAATATTAGAAATAATACTCTTGCTTGCCACTTCTGCTTGCCACTATCCATTTTTTCCACTTTTTTTTGCCAGATTGGTCACTTTTTAGCTCCCCAGGAAGTATCTGAGAGGGCACTGGAAGGCTGATGCCTACTGGACCAAGATTATGCTTACGAAACCACTACTTTTCTGGAAGGTAGAGAGATGCATTCACTCCAAGCAGGGGGTTCAAAAGCCTCAGTCCCCCATGCAGCAGTGCAGTGCTGCCCAGGACACGTACTTCCGCCGATCAGTGAAGAAGTTGGGTTTGTCAGCCTGCACAATGACCATGTCAAATAAGTCCCGCCAGTTCTTGCCAACCATGTGCTTCATCCCTTTGTCCCTAAGGGCAAAGGAACAGAAAAGTTAACAGATCCAGTACTCTTTTTCAGTCAGCATTGCATCTTCACAACAGCCCGTCCTAAATTTATTCTCATTTTCCGTGACCGAAAGCACAGAGGACTCTGAATCCCCCAAGGCATGGAGGATTGATGTAGCAGCACTTTGACTATTTCAAGCTGTCCCACCCTTTCTTCTGCTACCATGGCAAGCCCAGAGAAGTATGTGATGCAGCAGAAGCTGCTAGAGGTAATGCAAAGTGGCAGCTCTGTAATGCTGAGCCACAGCCTCATATCCTCTTCAAAAAGTGAGTCAGTAGTGTAGAGGGAGCTGTGGGTGCAACGTTCACCACAACTGGTGCCCAGAGAACACTCTCATGACTACTGCCACAAAAACCTCTAGCACACAACTTTCAGATGCTCACAGGAGAGGCTGCCCTGCACAGCTCTTGCTATTGATGTGCAATAACTACTCACACAAAGCTAAAGGGACTGTTTGTAATGAGGAAGAGTTTCTTCTTGTGGTTCACCAGTCGGTTTAGCACAGCATAGATTTCATCCCCATGCAGAATGTACCGTTCTAAATTGGAATAAAATGGACAGCAATCAAAAATTTTGGCATAACTCATAACCACATTATTTAAAAAAAAAACCCAACCCAGCCCCTATGCCACTGGAGATGCAAAAGGCCTGATCCACCTCAGGGAGGTAGGGAGGGAACTACCATAGTGACAAAACGGCCTTCTTCATCCTCATCAATCCCATCTAGAGGAAAAAGAAAGACTGAGGAACTGAAAGTCTGGCATAAAAGAAGGTTCATCATAAACTATGACAAAGGACAGGAACAGCCACTCCAGGCCATGCTACTACCAGGAGCTCTCTTTGCCCTGCATGACTAGGAAACCTTCCCAGATGGTGGCTTTGCATATTCACATCATGCCAAGGCCAGTATCCCTCACTTGCAAGCTGAAGGAAAAAAGAAACACAAGGATTAAGGCCATTTACTACATTAAAATAGATCCTCCACCTGACCCTAAATACCACTAGGTTCTTAATACCACTCTACCCCTCAGCTGCCTTTAGGCATGGCACAATCAAGTATTTCATCAATTTCTCCATCCTCCTGACACCTGTGACTGCAACCAGGGCCTACACAGACATCTTACACACATCACCCCATGGCCAGTGACACATCAAAATGGATTTGGCACCAGAGCTGTTCTTAACTCACCCAGATCTTTTTCAATCCATTTGTACATCACTCCTTTCACGTGTACATCTCTAATAGCATCCTAAAGAAAACAGCAGGGAAAAAAATTTCAGTTTTACAGATGGCATTCCTGTTTCCCAGCAGTCAAACCTACTGCCACCACTGATGGCCAGGACAGTAATGACACATCCCTTCTTGCTGAATGAACAAAACCTACATTAATACTAAGCAGAGGACCCTGTGCAGAGAAACTCACCAATATGCAAAAAAACCCACAAACCAACAAAAAACACAAAACAAAACACAGTGGCTAGCTCATCTGATGCAGGACAAAAACTATCATCAAAGTACATTTTCCTTCCTACCCCTGGAAACCAGCCTGTGTTAACACACTTTTATCAAGGCAATCAAGACTCCAAGACTGCAATCCCAGAACTGTTTACTCCCCCAAAACCATACTGGCCCAGACACTAGCTGGTTTTTCTTCTTCCCTGTGCCTGTGCAAGCCCTGGCAAACGTGACCCAAAGGATGAGAGCATGGCTGAAGCAAACAGCAGCAGAGCTGAGCATCTGTCATTCCAAAATGCTCCTCACAAGCCAAAGGGCTACAGCTCCCAGCCTCAGGTGCCAGTGGGCACAGGCAGAGCAAAAACTTCCACTAGGAGTGTGATTTTTTTTTAAAAAACCAAAACAGAGCTGCACAGTTTTCAGGAGGGAGGCAAGTTAAAACAGATACTGTCAAAGGCTTCCAGATTTCTTCAACTTTCCAGGCTAGAGGCCAAGATGCTACACATTTCTGGACACACCCAATTGAGATTTTTCCCATCTCAATCCAATGAGATATGCCAGACACACAGAACCATTTCCAGAGCAGCAACACATTTTACATTGTTTGCACATGCAAATTCTTGTTTTAATGATATTGTTTTCATCCTGACAATTAAGACAGGTAAACAGATACTGCATTTCCCCAGGACCCTTACATCCTGTTATACTGTGTGTGCTCTCTTAGGGAGTTGCCCTTTCAGGATTTCCACTCACCACTGATGCAGCTACAGTGACACTTGCCCCCAAAGCCACCTGGTCCCATGACACTGCTGGTGGGATCTGCTCATCACCCCAAAAACTATTTCTGTCAAAGCTGGGAGAGAACCAGAATTTACAGCTTGAATAAAGGACAGTGAAGGAGGAGGCATCTCCTCTTACAGTTTTAGGAGTCTCTTTCCACCATGTGGATTTGAATGGTAAAAAGGCAGAGGTCAGATCTCATTCATCAAGAGACTGCCTTGTTGGACAGAAACCAGACAAAATGTTAAGACCTTTAACCAAAAAACAACTTTCTCTTGATCAGCACTCCTAGTAAAAGCAAGCAAAACTTTGGTTTTGTGGCAAAACTACTTCTGCAGAGCAAAAAGTGATTCCAGTGTTCTCCTTGTCTACAGCCGTGACCTCAAAAAACCAAAATCAGCAAAAGAAGGGAGGGGGGGAAAGAACTATCAGGCTCCTGCAGGTAAAATCTTGGGGCTCAAAAACTCCTCCAAAGAGAAGCAGGATAAACTGTATGTTCTCACTCTCAAATGCTCTTACTCACAAATCCGAAGTGACCAAACTGGTGTGAGAGAATTATTTGGTTTACACATCAGCTTCAACCTTCCCGTTTAGTCAGTGCAGGGTCTCTAACACTCAGCCTGCTCCCAGACACAGTGTGTGCTGCATTCAGGATTGCCACTAAACATCACAGAAGGGTGTCAGGTTTAGACATGTCTCAGCCCACCGTGTTGTAATAACAGTGGGGGCTCTGCCAGTGCCCTCAGACTCCTGCCCCTGTAGGCACAGCAGGATCTCTCTGCTGATGGCCACAAACCATTTCTTGTTTACCCCCACTACAGAGAAAAGCAAGGACTTTTCTGGTGAGAGCACAGGATGGTCCCTATTTTTTCACTCCAGATTTCAGGCACAGGCACAGCTATTCTGTTGTAGCTCTCTGCCTACCTCAGTCACTCAAGAATAACCAACCACATCCCTCAGCAGAGGAAGTGATGACAAATGCCAGACTAGCACTAGGGAGTTTGGGGTTTTAAGCATAGTGTTTTCCCTGTGTTGAGTCCTTACTAGGCTATTTTAACCTCCAAAGAAGGCTGAGAAGATATTCTTGACAAAGGGCTCAGGATTCAGCTGTATTGCCTCTACCCATTTTCAGAGTGAGAACAGCTACACAACTAACACCCTAGAAACACATGAAGGCCTTGCAGAACCTGGCTGGTGTGCTCTTATCAAGCACTAACAGAAGGCCAGAGTGCAAACTGTAATCCTTGGCTGCAGCAAAGCTGACAGGGTGGATCTTTATCACAAAAGCAACAGCACAGATGTGTCATTTCCCTCACCAGAAGATTGAACAGTGTATGTACAGGCTGCTACCAGTGAATGAGCATAAAATTCCCACAAGGTACAAATAAAAAAAATCCTCTCCATGCAATGAAGGCACAAAAAAAGGTTTGGCAGTCAGGGAACATGCATCACTTGGCAACAAATGTCACCCAGGGCAGAAACCTCAAGGACTTACATCTTGCCTACAGCATTAACTAGGAAGTCAGGCAGTATCCCTCAACAATGCTGATAATCCCAGGCAGCCCTTTCAAATGCCAAGAATGAAGCTGGAGTGCACAGTTAACACCTTGGAGTAACTGTCTCTTGAAAGCTACAGTCACCCTCTGGAAACATCCCAAAAGCATCAGACTACTTGGTTCTGGCAAAAGGAAAGGGTGGATTCTCAGAGTAGGCAAGGGCAGGTGTTTCACAGTCATCACTGTATAAGGCCAACTGTTTGGGACACAGTCAGACCAAGCCTCTGGGAAAAACGAGATATTAACAGGAAAACATAGAGCTTAAAAGTCTGCAGAACCAGAAAACATTTACACATGCTTCGTGACACATTTCCCATGGAAGGCCCTTCAGCCTAACCAGCCTAGGTTAGGATAATGCAAGAGATAATGTTTAACAACACCACCTCTGCAGTACAGACAGAAATCTAACATGCTCTGAAAACACAGCTCTGAATATGTCCTGGTAATGCTTTTATCTAAAGGGGCAACACACTGTCATCTTAGGCCACTAACAACCCTGTGGGGTTGGGTACTGCAGAACTCAGTGGTGCAAAGAAGCCAGAGAGCTCTCAGTGCTGATGTGGGATGAACTGTGTGGGAGGTGACGTTTCACTTACAGATATATCCTTGTAAAGATGCACCTGGTCAAACTCAATGCCATGAGTTATGAAGTAATCAATGACTGAAGAGAGCAGTGTCATTTCAGGAAGAGAAAAAATATCCATAAACTGCTTAAGTGATGGCCCCTGGAAAGCAAAAAATTAAGAAGACACATTAAAAAAAAAAAATTAAAAAAACCAAAACAGTAAAGCCAACAAGCAAACTCACATTACCCAGTACTATCTGGAAGACATTCCAGGCTAACCAAAAGGAATACACTGGTGTGGAAACTCCTAGCCATTCAGCAAGTGGCCCTCTCTTCTTAACCAAAACACAACCTAATGAACTAACACTTGTCAAGAGAGAGGCTTCTTCTTCACAGAAATTATTACAAGAATGCTGCATCCACCCATTCACTGTGGGGTGAAGGTGGAAGAAGCAGGGAGTCAGTCCTAGCCACAGGCTGACATCAGGCACATGGGCATTAAAGCTGTTCTGACTACATTCCAGTGAGGTTTAACACAGCAATCCATAAATCACTCCAACAAGCAGTTTGTCAGTCCCTACCTGCCCTTGAGTCACTAAGGAAAACCAGAATGGGCACAAATAAGAAGAAAAGGAACTTCATCCCACTCAGTAAAGTGGAAATGGACAACTAAATCCTGACCAAAGAATAACTCCCCTTGTATTAGGCAAGGTTGCAGCTCTCCCACACATCTGCTATTTTTATTGCCTATCAATTACAAACCTATGAGCAGGTCAACAGCTCCAGAGAGGTCATCCAGTAGAATAAAGCTTTTTTTTATTCAGTATGTACCACCTGAGCAGAGGACTATGGGGAATCTCACTGGTAAGCTGAAGCTGGTATCCATTTTTCATCAGTGAACTAACAGCTGGATCAGTCAAGGGAACAGTTAAAGGTCTTCTACATAAAAAGCAATTTGTGAAGTACACAGCCCTCCCAGATAATGCTGTCACCAGAGGTGCCCTGGCAATCCAGTTGCAACTCTCTAGGATAACAGATCCACACCAGAAGGCATGAATTATAGCTGTGTGAAGGACACACCTGAAAGCAACATCCAAAAGATCATAGAAGGTAAAGCTGGTGCAGCTGAAAGGGCACATCCTGACTCATGACAAACCATGTGCCACAGTCAAGTCAGGATGTCACAACAGAAGCATTTCCCATTTAATCTGGTCTGGTAAGGGTAGAAGATCAGAAGCTATGCCTGTGTGCTGAGGGTTACACAATATCCATCCATCCATCCAGCACAGAGCAACTTGACCTACAGTAGAAGAGGACTCAAAGGACAGCCTCAAGTTTGGGCCACATACCCACTGAGTCCTTTCAACAGACTATTGTCCATTTTGATGTGTGGTTGCAAAGGGGATGTTTCTCTCACTAGCAACTGAAAACACCACACACCTTTTTGTCCTGTCCAGGGATGATTCTGGGACAGTATCAAGAGGGACACAGGGAGCTCCTACTGAAATCCTAGGTATGGGATTCAGCAGAGCACAGCAAGCAATGACCTGTCCCACCTTTCAAGACCTTAAGCATAGAGGAGACAGTTAAATGTTCAGTGTTAACAGTAAAAACCTACCTTGTAGTTAGTCAACTCGGATTTTGCTTTTGTGCCTTGTGTTACCATCCCACAAGGCAAGTCCAGCCTCCCCTCTCCCTTTAGTAGCCATGACTTCCTCACAGCAGATATACTGACATAAGTCAGGCTGAAAACTGGACCACAGGTTTAAAAAGAACACTATGTACATTTGTTCCACAACACCCACGAGATCTCCACCTTCATTACTGGACTGCACTGGTCCTTCCAGTCAAAGCCACATGAGCTGCACTGTCCAACCCTGGCCAAGATCTGTGCCCACCTGCTGCAGGTGTTGGGATGCTGGTAGCTCTCCACATATTCCTGCCAGCAGAGAATCAATAAATCCCCTAAGGGAAAATATTTATGTGCTTCAGCTAGATCAGTCCCACTTGTTGCCTGGAATCACTGACCTGGCAGACCTTCCTGTTACCTTCACACAGGCAGCAACAGCAGCTTGGCAGACTACCTTGACTCATACATTTTCCCATTAAGTTAGAGGCACAGGCTGAGCAGATAATGCTGAATGCAAAAGTCATTAGTTGTCTATGCTTTCCTTCCCTTTGGGTTCTTCTGTTACTTTGTGGGGTTTGCTACATCATTAAGAGGTGAGATTGACCTTTTGCAAAGAATAAACTGCTATCCCTGCTTCTGTGGCCAAATGTTACAACGAATTTTTCAGTACTGAACAACAGAAGACAACACCTTGTGCTACAAAGTAGCACAGAAAGGCCACAAATCGAAGCACATTTTATGCTTACAACTATTTAAAAAGAAAGGTGAATTAATCTCACGTTTTCCAGGAGCAAGGAGAGCTGCACAGCAGAAGGCTGATCAAGTGCAGTTTACAGACAGATACTGAGTTCTAAACAGAAACATCCTATTGCAAAGCTGAAAACAACACTGAGCTACAAACAGTGCATGTATTTATGCAGAGAGCAACGACTCAGATTAATTGTTCCCAAGAGAGACACTGAGAAATCAAAACGTGACCTTGCTGGAGACTTCACAGAGCAGACTCAAAGGGGTATTACCAGAGGAAGCTGATCCTTCTCCTTCCAGCTTCCCCTAAGGCAACTGAACTAACAAAGGGCAAGAAACAAAGCAGTTCTGGAGGGAAAGGGATGTGAATGGCCCCACTTGCCTACTGCACCACATCAGGCACTTAAGGAAAAAAAATTTCTTCTAACTTCCTCTGGTTCAGTCAACCAAATGATTTCCACAGCTCCCACGGACAGAATTTCAGTCCTATACTGTGAGTCAGCTTTTCTGCCTAAGAAAACCCATTAACATTCATGGATGCCAACCCTATAACTAATAGCCACTTAGGTAAGGCTGAAACAGTGTGGAAGGGGAGATCTCCTTCATCAAGGAAAAAAATTCTACCCAAAAGCAAAGAGCAAAGGGCACTGCTACACAGACATACCCCCTCCCACACAACTCACTGCAAACACCATCACTGCAGGCTGTCTGGGTAGTGTGGGAGCTAGATTTGGCCAAAGAAAAAGCCAGGAACATCTCCACATCAGCCTCCAGGCCAATAGCCCCGGTGTTTATCAAAGTTTTCACATGTTAATAACCTCTGGGGCAAATTCCCACTAGAACAAAACCACACACAGCTCACTAGGGACTGAGCCTTTTGGAGTCCAAGGGAGGCTGGAGTCATTTACATGCTGATGCATTCTCTGTTTTCCTAGCTGTTAAAAGAGCTGCTGCATGACAGTAATAAAGGCTTTGCAATAAATACCTTGCCATAGAAGTCACTCATCTGGTACAGGGGGATGTGCTGTGTGCCACCATAGAGTTCAATTAATTCTTCATCAGGCACTGGTTTGAGGCCTCTAGACATGAAATAAGAGAAATAGTTTGTCAATAATCACCAGTCTCCATAGTGTTACTAACTGCAGAGAAAGAGAAGACAGTACCATCAAGCTCCTTTCTGAAACACACATTTTTCTTGCACAAAAGAGATAACCACAGGGTCTGGTTTCTTAAGATTCACATAAAATCCTTCCCAAGACATTTTTCAGATACCTTGCTTGCTTCTCTGAGTTAATTGAGGGGCTTTATCCACATTCCAGCAGAGTTCAGAGAGAGGCCTCCCTCTCTCTGTATGCTGTCAGTCTACTGACAGGACTGCCCCACCAAATCACTCCATGACCTGACTTTGGCAGCACTGAGGAATGGTAGTTTTGGAGGTAGTTTTGCTTCCACGAGGTGTAACACCATTAAATGCAAAGGTGTAGGAAAAGCACTTTCTGAAAATGGTTTCCTGCTTACTCCGTTTTCCTGAGCAAAACAAGATCTTTGCTAAAACCATTCAACAGAGATTGCTGTTTTTCCCCAAAACCCCATCAACACAAGTATGGCTGTGAGATATAGGATTCCTGAACATCAGGTTATCTGACAGCTGCAGGTTTTGCCTCTTTCGTAATTTCTGATGGCTGTTTATTTAAGCAATCAGAAACTTTCTCCTATCTTATTCAATCGTGGTACAGACCTGAGAGGTCTTAACTTGCCTCAGCTGTGCTCAAAAGGAAAGAACATTTAAGGAAAAGGACACTTCAAGAAGGATAGTTACAAGTGGATAGTAGGAAAAAAAGTTTAAATGCATTTTAGCTACAAATGTCCTTATGAAACTGAAGTGAAATATGGGGCAGTAACATCCCCTCCCCAAGCTAGCACTCAAAGAAGCTGATTCTCTCTGATTATGAAACTCCCTTCTTAATATTCTTAGAGTGTTTACTGAAGTTTAACAGCAAAATGGTGGAATTCAAGAAAAAAAAACCCAAACAAAAGAACCATTGGCTTCCATGCTCAGGAAATACAACACAGTTTTACAGAAGCTTTGCTACCAATATCTATGAATTACTGTTTTGTACACATCACCCCCACTCTATTTTGGGGCAAGATTTTCTGCCAGTCTCCAGTCTCACAACTTTTTCGAGCAAAGTATTCTCTGCACAGTTTCAGCCACTTATTCCAAAGCACATCCAGCTCTCCTTGAAGAACTGAAGAGAAGGAAAAATAGAGGACAACCAAGGCCTTAAGCTGAGCCTGGATTCTGATGCATCATTATTTTTTTAGGCATGTCAGCTCTGCTTTACTATTTTACTCACACATCCAGACCACTCTCCTCTTAGCTTTGTGAAAGGCAACTGCTGAGATACACTCCAGCTGGGAGAAGACAGGCCTGCATGTGGATAACACACAGCAGAGATTGCTTCCTAGTTGCACTCTGTGCTCATAGATGGTAACACAGGTGTGCTATAGCTGCAACTCAGACACCACGCAGAGTACGTGACCAGATGTGTTATTAACCATTACAAAAACCTCCAGGTCTTCCCACCCACACTTGGCTTGAGATGCTTGAGAAAAAAACCTCCCTGCAATTATATGCCAGGTAAGCATTTGAAGCAAGTGCAAACAGGATAAGCCAGATGTGACTGTGCTCTGCTCAAAAAATACATCTCTGTCTGCTGTGAACATACCCTCAGATTTAGTGACCCACCTTTGAACATACAGGCATTTAGAGAATGACACTCAGAATTCACAAACCTATATGCTGTCCCCAGCTGGACATAGTGGAAAGCATCGATCTTCATCAGAAGACTCTGTGACAAGGGATATTTACTGTTAGAATTGGGCAGGTGTACAAAGAAACTTTAAGTTTCAAGTTCAATGCAAATGATATTTAGAAAATAAAGTTCAATATAAACATCCCACATCTGTGTACTTGAAGCTGCACTTACTCTCCAGGTACTATTACAGACACTTATTCATACTGTGCCTTTTTATTGGTCTCTCTGATAAAAGAGCATCATTTTATGAGCCAAATACTGATGTCTGTTACACTCCAAAGTTTGTGGGCACGGATACAGCTGAAAAGTGGAGAGAACAATGTTTCTGTGACTCAAAACAGTGTCTTCTTATCTCCCTTCCAAAAGCACACACATTCCAAAGCAGCTTTCTGTGCACAAGAGATCTGTTTCTCATCACATTTATCTCAAGCAGAACCAGATGGGTACGTTTTGCTTTAGAGTGCAGCTGCACCCAGTGATTTTATTGTCACAAGAACTCCTCCCTCCACCGCTTTTTTCCCTCCCCAGTAGACGTTTAAGCAAAGATATTGACAAGCACACCAGGCTGGTAACATTAGGGCTTTCTTTGCATTTTTTGTATCAGACTCTCTCTTGCTTTCCCCCCGCCCCCTCTCTCCCACCACTGCTGGAGAACAGCACAGACACTCCAGCCTGTACTGCCTGCACTTTCCTGAGTTTGCTTAAAGCTCAAGGTAAGAAAAGCTGCTACAGTGAAGCAACTTTCGGGCTGCTGCATCCAACATTGCAGCACTGGGCATCAGGGAATCGGTTCAAAGCACTGAAAAGGGTTACAACTAGTGCTTTTCCTTTGCTTGCCTGTGCCTCTAAGAAACATGCATCTCAAGTAGCTTGGATCTTTTTCCAGGCAGTCCTATTCTTCAGGGTAGGGGGTGGGGAAAGTTTCCTAAAGCATTCTCCTGACAAGTCACTGCTATTATTAGAGTAAGACTTTTATTAGAGTAACACTTTTAGATGCAGGATTGAGGTTTGTTGTTTAAATTTCCTGAAAGACAGCAATGATCACACAAACAAGCTGAGTTTTCTATTAATTAGCTTGTGGAATTAACTGACTTCTAAATTCACAAGACTGTTCACCCGAAGTCGTTGATAGAATGTCCCATTCTTAAGAGGACAGACAAACACAAAGACATCTTTCCCTTGGCAAGTTTATAAGCAAGCAGAACCCACACAATGAAAAGCACAGCAAGCCAGACTATGTATTTCACTGATAGCTTGGTGATTGAAGTTAATGTAAGCAATGACAGAAAGTATTTCCACTAAAAACATAACACAATATGAGACAAAGCCCAGGAGACTGCACTTTGTACAGCCTACCTTTTGTACATCATAGTGAAGTCCTCGTATGGCAAATCCTGGAATGTAGTCATACCTCCCAAGCCCTTCTGGGTACTGGGAAGACAGGCAGTGACATGGTTAGAAGAAAAAGTGTTGGGTTACCAAGGAAATTACTTCACCTGTTGAGCTGGGTAGTCCTGCTAGTCCTCTCCACCCCCACATAAACTGACCAAGGAACAGGTGCCCTTCATTTAGCCCCTTCAACAAAGAAAGTGGGTAAGAGAGAAAGGATCAGGATCCCCAAAACTAGTTTCTCTCACATAAGGGACACTGGTGAAAACAGCAGATTCACTCCAGCAGCAAGGATATTTTTAGTAAGCTCTGGTCAATACATGAATTTGGCAAAGCAGTGCCCCTCTGAAAAGAAACACAGATGAGAATAAAATGCACACACTGGTCACCTAATGCAAACAGGGTGTCCATTACTGGACATGTTATAGAGTGTCATTCACATTGACTTGCACATGTCTGGTCCTGTATGACTTCAAGAGAGACAAACACATGTTTATCCACCATGTGCACCTTGAATTCTGTAGGGATGATTTCCATAGTTAGGTAAAACAAGCCAGACCTTTCTAGACTAAGGTTCTTGCTCAATGTTTATATGGAGCTCTATACATTCTTGCTCTCCAAAAAAGAAGACCATGGTAAATTGTCTCAGACGAAATTAATTCCATATACAGGCAAAATTTTCTTCAATTAAAGATTGTGAAACATGGAATTTATCCCAATAAAAGAAGTAACTGACACATGCACGAAGAAGCATTTTGGATGCATCTGGGGCATTGCAAAAACAGCAGTAAGCTTAATTGAGTGGAAATTCTTAGCCCATCATTACCTTGAATTGCTCTATTAGGATATCTCTGGCAGTGTTGAAAATCATTGAGTGTAGCAAATTAGAATATTGTGCTAATGTGTAATCATAGTCAAAGCCATAGATCTCAACATCTCTCAGGCTGATCTCGTTGTTAGCATAGATAGCGGCCGGGTTGAGGAGATTGCAGACTCCTGGTGGAAGGAGATCTAAGAGAAGGAGAAAGTGGAGATGTTAGAGAAACTGAGAGCATCACTGAAATTTCAACTTTCTGTTCTGGACCTCAGAGCAGCTGGAAGTACCCCACAGCAGCAGCAAAGGGGCACAGGGCTGCAGCCAAAAGCTACTGCTGTTAACCCACTCGAACAATGCTCCCCGTGAAAGCAGACACTGAAACCTCTGGCTGCATCTGGTGATGATGCAAACCACTTTCACAGCAAGTCTGACCTTTTGAGTCAGGAGGTTGCAAAACAATGTCCTCAGTTCTCTGGCCTACATGAAGCAAAACAGACTGGAGATTTTTGAATGTCAAATTTCTAGCTCACGTCAGCGGCATGTTCAGCAAGCTCACTGCCATGAAAGCTGGCTGTAATATATCATCAAAAAACGTGCACCCCTCACTTAAAACTTGAGCAGGACAAACAGGCTAATGCTCCCCTTTGAGAAATCTAGATTAGTAGATTACTTCAAACTACGTATGTTGAGGTTTCCCTTATGGCATCTTTTGTTTCTCACTGACACAGACAGACTTCACAGAGCAATCCTGCACTAGGGCTTTTTTATTATTATTATTAATCAGCAGGATAAAATGAGGTTTTGTATAAACATCAACAAAATGTAAAACAGCCAAACACACTAAGCTCTGCTCTTAAAGCACGTAACGCAGATAGCAGCAAGTTATCTGCTTTCCTCTGATAAACAGCTGCAGAAACAGCTCAGTCCTTGCATGTGGTTTACCACTTCCAAACTGTTCAAGGTACTTGTGAATATCCCCAGACCACAAGGAAAATGGGGGTTAAGTGACCTAGCAGCTCTTCTACCTGTGGATCCATTTTTAGAGCTAGTCTAGAGAGCAGAGATCTTTAGTGGTGCTGCAATGAGAGGGACAGGAACAGACCCCCCCAGGCCTCCTGCTCCACCAGAGAGGTCTGTGGTACGATGAGAAGGAGCAATAAAAATAGTTCTCTGTAATAGGTGGCTGAGTTACATCCACACTGGGGGACAGAGATGGGAGGGAGACATTTCCTTGCCCCTGAAAGACAGGCAATTTCTCTTTGATAGGAGTGCAGGCATTTCTCAGCTCCTCCACAGCATCAGTGGGTAGGATTTCTTTCTCCCTTCCTACCTTTTGGCTTTTAATGAGAACCCCCGTGCCTGTTCTTTACAGCTTCCTTGCTATAAAACCAAGTTTCATCTGAATCTAAAACAACAAAAAAAAATATTATTAGAAAGAGACACCAGACATTCTCAATAAAGACTTTGTCTGGAAGAAGAAGAATTTAGGTAAAATTTTGGACTTTCTTGAAGTCCAAATCATGTTTGTGTTCACTAATCTAAAAAGGTGACCAAATAAATAGAAGATTTGGATATATCATAACACTTATTTTTCAGGAGAGGCACATTACAAAAAATAGCAGCCCTCTCTCCTAGCTCACTTTCCTTTGGCCTTCAGATACAATTCACCAGATCAACTACAAGGGAATTACTAGAAAAGAAAGCAATACTTTAAGGCAAGCTGACTTACTGGCTACACAGCTAGAACAAGAGCCCTCTTTCAGTGACTCTGCTGGTGGCAAAGTTCCTGGAAGAGGCTGAAGGGAGCGGATGCAATCAGAGTACTTTCCACTGGGATTTTAAGAGATGGGAAGTTTAAATAGGATTCAGATGATTGCAACTTTCATCCTCTTAAGATAAATGCTCTCTGCACTATATAAAAAAAAAAAAAAGAGCTCCACTTCCTGTCCTCACCTCCTGACAACTTGTGGGAAGATCTTTTTCTAAGTACCCACTGGGATTTGCAGTGTGTTATGTTTTTTCCTCACAAGGAAAATGGCACAATACCAATCACATCACAGTGCAAATATGCAGTGCTTTCCCAATGAAAGCACGTTTAGGATAAATGCCCCCACTGGCTGCTACCTTATCCCTACAGAGAGGTCAAACCCTTCCAAAATTCACTATTTGCTAACAGATTTATAACAAAACACTTTGGTGGCCTGAGAATAGCGCAAAATACCACTGCCCAAAGTTTCTCCTTCCACAGAGGACAAGACCCATTTAGACTCAACAACACATGCAACTTCTGCAAAAGTAGTCAGGAAAAGCTAAGGGACAGTGTGGTTTTGTGCAAGGGCAGTCTGAGATTGGCCAGGCACACCAGTGAGTGTTATCTGTGATCAGAATGCAAGCAGTAACTGTGCCACAGTACGATTTATGAAGTATATCTAGACCCACCAGATGAAGCCATTCTCTTCCTTGCCAGCCTCAAACATACAGACCCACTCTGCTGCACCCTGACAGCCTCCAGCCCAGCTCATTTCACCCCACTCAGGCATTTTGTCACTGACTTCCACAACATCTTCTCTCTTTCCTTGTAACAGCCAAAGATGCACACACCTTACATTTCCACACATTTGCTGGAGCACCCCACATCTTGCTGTGTTCCCCATCACACATCACTGTCACTAAACCAACCTCACAGCAGCTCCCTGACAGCTTTCCATGCTGTCATCCTCCACCTCAAAGTGGCAGTGGTTTCAAAGTCACTTATGTCCTATAGAGAAGGGAAAAGCTCTGGGTTTCAGTCCAGAGACTCATGCTGCACGTTTGGCTCAGTGTAAATGCAATTTGCAGCATTGGCTTGCTTTTTTTTTTTAAGGAGAATCACCTGGGTGGGTACAAATTTTGACTGTTTAATTCAGTCCTGGGCTCTGTTGACATTCAGCAGACTTTTTGCTCAGTTTGCATGGCAATCCTGGGGTCATACAAACAAAGGACTATCCAGAAGTCCTGGAAGATGCCATTTTTCAAGAACAATAGCTTTTCTTTTCCTCTGCCAAGACACTGAGACAGATTGCTGGACAGATATGATACATTAGAGAAAAAAAACAACAAAAGAACCCCAACAACAAAAAACCCCCAAACCTTCAAAATTAAAACCAGTTATGGTTATTTAGAAAGACTTATAATATCAACTTCCCTTTCCATCTGGGTCCTAACTGGAAAGGGAAACCATACCACAGCCCATTACTGTCTATTCAGCACTTCACCCCGGAAGAATGATCTAAGGGAAAAATGGCACGTGTACATCTGAGTGGGGTAAAAACAGCTCTTGCAGTACATACAACCTCCTGGAATCTGCATACTTGCACAATTTGCTCCAGTTTGGAAATCAGACGTTTTTAAGGGAAGTGTCTGCGTATCTAGGGTTAGTGATGAAACTCAGCAACAAAGACAGACCACAAGAAAGCATGTTTGATCCACGCATATTTTACAACTGGAAGTAGATGCCAAGTAAACACACATCATGTTAATTTTACAACTATGAGACTGAACAGCTGCTTAAATCAGAATATGGCAGCACAAGTGCCTCTTCCCAGGCAATAATCCCCATTGTTAGAAAGCAATAAAACTCAATCCCAACATGACAGCAGAGATGGAAACAAAAGGAGGTAATTAACTGTGAGCAACAGTTAGAGATGCCAAGAAACCATATGGCCCTTTATGGTGTGAAAAACTCTCTCACCCCCATCTCTCACACCTTGGTACTCCCAGAGGTCCAACACAGCAGACATCTGCACTCATTACTTTTTAAGACTAGTGAGGAAAAGAATGATAGTGACAAGCAGATGGCCACCACCCTCCACATTCTTCATGAGTCAGAAAGTTCCCCTTGCTCACACTGAGTTGCTTTCTTTACACAAACTAGCAGTTTCCCTCCCTTCCAAGTACCTCTTTATCCTTTGGAAGTGTTGCTTTGTACCATTTCCTGCAAAGCACTCCAACCAGCTGAAGATGCCTCTACCAAGAGGGTAGAGAGTGGGAAATAGTAATTAAGCAATATTAAATGACAGAGGAATCATGTTAAATGAGTGATGAAAATGAGTCTGGAGCATTGTTTTGAATTTATGCCATTATGCCTAAATATTTTGGGATTTCTTGACAGTGAAATTTACACAAACCAAAAGCCAAGAAAACATTTTTTATACACACAAAGGCACCAGATAAATTCTGCTAAAATAATTCTTTACAAGAAAAAAAACATTTAAATGTAGGACTGGAAGTTAACTCAGCTAGTTGCACTTGCAGTTCTGGCCACTAGTTGTCATTCCCAATCCCAACTGCATCCACAGGTGCCACAAGCCATGAAATGTGAACACTCCCATAGCAGCTTGCAGGGCATTCATTGCCACAGCTCTGGACTTGTTTCCTGGCTTGGCAGAGAGTGAGGCACTCCAGTCTTTGTAACTGCTTGATATCAGTGACACAAGAGGAACCAAAATACACTGAGGATTGCAAAGAACCCCCTCAGCACCACAACAAATCACCAATGCAGCCACCACACAGGGGTGTCATCTTCACTCCAACATTTCCAAAAGTGATAGACACGTTGCTGGCTGTGGCTTGCAGTACTAAGATGCAAAGGTATCACTGGACCCACATCAACTGGAAAGAGTGAGGACTACCTCTGAGCTCCACCCTAAGTATTATCAGCATTGTAACCAAGTTCTTGCTACAGACTACAGTCCTACAGACTTTTCTCTATTCTCTGTAGCACCCACATTTAACCACACTCAACTTCTTTCCCCTCCATGAGAAGTTTAATAGTTATTTAAGGGAAAAGCTGATTTGTTGTTGCTACAAAATTTACAAGTTTGAAAAATCTAGCAAAAATCAGACACTTGCTTATAGCCTGATCCTCACTGGTGTGCCAGTTCCATTGACTTTCAGGACTGGATGTGTCCTAGAATGCAAAACTTCAGACATTGCTTACTGAGAGAGCACATCAGCCTTCCTCAACACTTCAGATGCCATCACATCAGAAAACAGCAAGTTTTGCTCAGCACCACCCCTCTGACAAATGTGATTATATTTTTCCTTCTGGCAGAGAAGAAAAAAACAACCAGACCAACACATTAAGTAGAAGTAGTAGCCTCGTATTTTAGCAGGTAATGAAAGTTAAGAGTCACAGCTGCAAAGGGGGGAATAATGAAGAAAACGGCTTCTCCTGAGCTAACACTAAGGGGAGATTTTACCTCAGCTGCACCTTGTTGTGTCCTTTGTACACCACACTCAAGCCTGGCAGAACAAAGATGTATTTCTATGAAGCTGAGAACTTCTGGTGCCTGGGCTCTGGCCACCAAACCTGTCACAGCATTGAGTTTTACTGCACAGAAGCTCTCATTGTGCACATCCTGCCCTGTCCAGCTTGGTCAGCATTTATCACTGGAATCCCCTCTGTGCAAAACGACAACATTGCTCCATAAATCAGGCCCTAAACAAGAGCTAGTTTGAAAACACATAACAAATTCTCCTGGCAGAGAGCTGTCTCCAAACCCAATAGCAATAACTGACAATATATGACAAAGGACTTGATAAAGGTGGAGTTTCAGAGGAGGATGACACAACAGGAGTTTTCTCAAACTCACTGATGATGGGTACTGAGATGTGATGTTTTCAAATCCATAACCCAATCATAAACACTCTCCTTTACATCAAAGTTAAAAATCAAGAACAAAGGAACAGGCTGTTGACACATTTGTACAGCTTGGTTCAGTTGTCAAATCAACAGCAAGAACCAACTTGGACCATCTCTGCTTATGTAACTTCTTGACAATACTTGCACTGGTGAACTATTCCTTAAAGAAACGAGAGAATTCTTATTTAACACATCTAATAGTTATTTGAAGGTCTGTACAAAGTCTGCTCAGTAACACGAGCTACTTCACCCAACTTCATTTTGCATTTCATCCTGCTCATTAGTCTCCTGCCTCAAGTGATAACTGCATCTCTTGCATCCCTATGGAGTTCAATTATGTGAATACAAACTTCACAGTCTGTCACATAGCAAAGTGAGCATTTTCCCAAGAGACCCTGACACAGCCTATTAACCTATCTGCATTTATAATTTCAATACTATTACGTAAAAGAAAAAAAAATTGAGGACATTAAGGTCCAAAACCCATTAAAATTCTTGTGGAGTTTCTTTTAACCAGTGAGGCTAAAATCACAACTCAGTCTTAAAGCAGGGACTTAATAAAAAGCTACTCTCCTCTGTCAGCACCCTACCCTGCCTTCAGCAGCTCAAGCAAAGGAGCTCATCCTGCAAAAGCTGGAATGCAGCAGGCTGAGCACCCAAGGACCAGCAGCTAATTCCTTTACACTTGTGCATCAACGAAAGACTTCAGATTTTACACCAAATCTGGTACACTGGAACGTGGGTCAGGAAAGAATGACAAAACTTGTCGATCTCAGAACAATGAGACAGTTCTTCCCGATGCCTAGGGCTGCTGCTGTCCTCCAAATCCTTAGCTAAACAAAAGCTAACAGCTATGAAACAGCAGACACGGTGTCACCCTTCCTGGCTCTCAACGGTGCTTATCTTCAGCATTTCAAGAATCAAGAAATCAGCAGGAAGAAGTTTCCTGCCTTTATGCTATGAAAGCTATTTCTTCACATTTTTAGGTGTACTTTATACCGTGGAGACCAGCTGCTGCCAAAAAGACTGCAGTCCTGTTTTAGGCATGGTCAGATTTGGTGAGTGGCATGAGTTTTCTCCTCCCTCAGCAGGATCCCAAGATCCCTGACCGAGCCAGGTAACTCCTTGGTCAGAGGAACAAAACCATGCCTGCACGCAGGAGTGCAAGGTGCTTCACATCTGTGACACAAACTGAGCTCCGGATCAGCAGACACCCCAGCAGCTCTAGCATCAGCCTTCCCCATGCTCACCCATGTGCCAGCGCCGTGTTACAAGCTGGAACCCAGAGTCCCCACCACTCCATTCAACATCACTATTCGTCTTATTCTAACCTCGTTTCCATATGCCAACCAATGGCACATAACAGTAAAACGCCACAAGCCCATCTTTTAGACCATTTGCCAAGACGACATCCACGCTGGGGAGGCCAGTTTGCAAAGAACCCCATGTACCCCAAATTCCGAAACGCTGAGAGCAGCGGAGGGATGTTCACAGAAGGAAGAAACCCAGGATGGGGAGAAGAAGACCAGGGCCAAGTCTCAATGGAAATGGAACCGCCCCAGAGGGCCCCGGGGGCTGGGGACGTGCAGATGGCATTGCCAAGGAGAATGCTCCTCACCCCGGCAGCTGCGGCGATGGGCACAGCCCCAGTCCTGCAGCGCGGGGAAAGACACAGAGATGAAAAGAAAAAAAAGAAAAAAAAAAAGCGGAAAAATAAATAATTCAGGAGAAAGCTCAAGCGCGGCAGGACGTGGCAGCCCCGGGGCGGCCCTTACCGTAGACCAGCTTCTTCATCTCGTGGTACCTGGCCCACAAGTAGTTCTTGGTGTCGGCTCCCTCGGGGGGCAGGGGCTGGCTGCCCGCGCCGGGGCCGGGCTCTCCGCCGCGCCGGGCTCTGCCGGGGGCCGCTGGGTGGTGNGGGGGGAGGGGTGCGGGGCTGCCCCTCGCGGAAACCCCGCCCCCATCCCCTCCCCGCCCAATCAGGGGAGCAGCGCCGCCGCGGGCGGGGTCACGTGGGTACCCACACCTTCTTCCGATCGGCGGCAGCTGCGGCGCCGGGGCTCGTCGCTGATTGGCTGCGCGGCCCCCGAGGGGCGGGGCTGAGGGGTGTTGGGGAGGGGAACCGCTCCTCGTCCCGACACCGTCGGAACCGGGGCACCGCGGCCCCGGCAGCTCTCTACCCGCAGCGGTTTCGGTGTCGTTTTACGTCCCGCTCCTCCTCTCAGGCGCCTCCTGCCCCGTTTCCTGCTCTGTAGGTGAGGTGCTGAGGGCGCCGGTGCCGCCCCGGCCATGCTGGTGAGCGGGAGGGTGAAGCGGCTCTTGCAGAGGGTGCCGGGGAAGCGGCGCTTCGGCGTCTACAGGTTCCTGCCCTTCTTCTTCCTCCTCGGGGGAGCCATGGAGTGGTTCATGATTAACGTCCGCATTGGCAAGGAGACCTTCTGTAAGTAAAGGCCGGGCCGCGGGGGCAGCGGGATGGGCCCATCTGTGCCCCCCGGAACCGCAGCGCCCGCTGGTGCCGAGCGGGGTGTTGGCGGCTCCCCCAGCCAGGGGCCGGTGCTGGGGCCTCACCTGGAGGAGGTTACAGACAATCTGCCGTGGGATGCGGCACTCCAGGGTCTGCCTCCCTAGAAGACTCTGGGCCGAAAAAAAAAAAAAACCAAACGCGAAAACCCCTGGGTTTAGTAGAACACTTAATTTTTGTGGTTTTTTTCACATTGAAAAAAACCCCTCATTAGACGTGGTCCTGAACCGTTACTTTTTTTAATTGAGGATTTAAATTAGTAATGAGAATTTAACTAACGATACTCGGTTTCTAGACGTTAAAGCTTCAGTTCTAGTGTGGCATACTCCCCTTTAAGAAACCTTGTTAGAAAGTTTTGTGTATTTCAGAAAAAGGACGAGCTCTACCCTACGAGTGTTCTCGTTTTCATGGGAAATCTACTTGTGTCTCCCGCAGAATAAAACAGCTTGATACAATTTCCAGAGCTAACACACTCGCTGGAAACAAAATTGCTTCTTTGTGGCTTTTCCTTTCAGTATTTCTGAGGATCACTTGTACAGTAATAAAGTCAGGTTAGAATCTAAAGCACAATATCCCTATAGCAGCTGCTATATTTCTGCTCAAGCCTTATTTTCCTACAAAGTAAATATAAAATTTTTATGCCTAAATGTTAGTATGCTGTAATAATTGTGCAGTTTAGCCTTATTGCTGCTCCATAATCCCTGCAAAATGACAATGTATGTGACTGATAGCCTCTCCTCTCTTGTCAGTGAGAGGTTTGATTTAATTGTGATATAATGGCTATTTAGGGGTGATCTGCGTGAGGGAAGGGAGAACAACTGGGAAAACTGAACAGGGGTATTTTCTTGTGTTTGTTTGTTTGGTTTTTTAAACAAAACTAAATAACCAAGAAGCAAACACTAAAAGTGAAAGTACTGAAACCTGCTAAAATTACTGAAGAACTAGTCTGGGTGGGAGGGAGAACTTAAAAAGGGGTAATAAGGATTTGTACTGGCTTGACTTTCAAGTTGCCTGCCAGTGTCTGCAGGAGAAAATTTGATTGAAAAGTGTAAAAAGAAAATACAGGCTTTGTATATTTAATACCATCTTGCACACTGAAAACACATTAATAAATTTTTTTTTTTTTTTTCCTGGCAGATGATGTTTACCGCAGGAAACAATCTGAACGACAGTATGAGGCAAGGATGGAAAAAAATGACTTTTAGCTGCACCATTTCAAGGGGAAGGTCCAGAATGCTTCATCTTCATTAGTACCCAAGAAGCATTACTGCCCTAAATCTTCCCTGGGGAAGATTTTGTCTGCAAGATGAACTGTAATCCACAACTTTGTGTAACACACTCTCAGATGGTTTTGGCAGTTTTATTCTTCCTCTGTCCACTTTGTATCTTTTCACAATTGTATTTTGCTTAAGTGCAAAATACTAAAGTTCACTATGCTTAGGCTTCTGCCAGTTATTTAATGTTTAATATTTTAAATAAACTGAATAAACAGAGTCTGCCTACTGCTTTTCTTTGCTTAAGGAGATGTGGGTTTTATGACTAGACCAACGGGAAAGCAATGTTACACAGTAGCACAAAGGAAATAGAAATTTTTAGTTTGTTTCCTTTGTACAGATAGAAACTCTTCTGGCATCTCATTTGTTTTCTTTCCAATGTGGCACAATTTCAACTAGATAAAAAGAGGACAGACTGACTGCTCAGTGTTTACTCAGCCCACGCAGTTTGGAAAGTCATCCGTGCACTCAGGCTCCACTGCCCACAAGTTCCCCCCTGGTGCTGCTCTGAACAATGAACTCAGCCCAGTCTTTTGGGGAGTTTTGCAGTTTTTCTGCTGCATTTACCTGGTAACAGGCCCAAGTCCAGACACACGTGCAAGGGCAGTGCTAGCAAATCTGAATTCTGCTTGCAGGACTTGTGTCTCCCCCATGGAAGGAAAACAGAGCTCAGTGCTCTGTCCTGCACGGATTTACTCCCTAGTTTGGTGACACTGGGTCTCAAGTGTGTGGGGACATGTCAGTGGCAATGCATTAGGGTGCTTGGTGCAGTACTATGGGCAAGGATTGTATATTAATGCAATTGTTTCATGTCTGATCAGATGTGGGTATGCTGAGGGCTTCGCAAAGAAGCCTAAAACCAAACCTGAGGGTGTTCATATACTTACATCTGTTCCCATGCTGACTCCCAAGAGACTTTTTCCATAGAAGCAAACGTTCACCAACAAAAGGGACTGTGACTTTTTTGAGGATGTTATGGTGCAAGTTTGTGACCTGCAAGCAGAGGGTCACTGCTGCACTTCATGATGTGTCTTTCAAAGACTTCCTCTGGAGGACTAGTGCTATTTTTGTTTTCAGGAGATACTGTTTGTTGATTGTTTTCCTGCTGTTGACCACCCAAAAATGCTGCCTGCTAAAAGACCTGAGTGAAGCCAGGGAAGTAGCACAAGAGTAGAAAAAAGTCATGTTTTGGAGAATTCTTTCCTGCAGCAAAACTTTGTGCCTTCAGCAGAGGTAAGCTTTCCCTTTGAACTTCATAGATGCAAAACTGTACCTGCCCTCTGGTTCTAGCCAGCCCCACTTGCTCCCAAGAAGATGCAAAAACCTGCAACAGGCACTGGTGGGATGACTGGTCCTGAGGAATTTCTTTAAGCTGGTGCTTGGCAGAAAGAATGAGGATTAATTTATAGTCCTCCTAAAAATCACTCAGTGGGAACTGAATCAGACACTCCTTGTAGAGACAGCTGCACAGACTTCATGAAGGATTGTCCATTTTTCCCCATTTTTATCCAAGATTTTTGTCATGCTTAGTGTAAACCCTAGCTGAGCCCCACTGTTAACTGGTGCTGGTGTGTAATTCAGTGGATTGTCCTCCATTCCTTTTCGTATCTCTCCTGCTGCCTCCTTCACAGATGATAATCTGTGTGGCCAGACTTCTGCTCTGGATTCCTGATCCCTCTTGGTGCAGGAAGGACCAACCTTAGAAAAACACATGGCCTGGGAATCTATGCAGGATCACTAGATCCTACTGCACTGCAGCAGCTGTTCTGTTTCCTTGTGTGACAGTCGAATTAGACTTGCTAGAAAATGCAATAAGCAGAAGGAGTATGATGTTTATTTTGTTAATCAGGATTTTTCACAAATATCAACAAATCAGATCCCATTTCCTTCTTGATGTTCGAAGTACCCAGCCATTTTGAAACACTGCTCCAATTTAGTGCATTTGCAGTCAAGCAAGAGGCAGCTACATCCATCTGTGGATGATCTTCAGTATCAGACTGAGCAAACAAGATGTGAAGGATAATTTGAATCGGCCTCCTCTGTGCAACTGCACTATCAAATTTTAGATAATAGCCAGTTCTGTAAAGCTGGCCAGGCAGTGTTTATCCCCCTGGCAATGAATGCTTGTTAATTAAATGTAGCTAACTGTTCTGGTTCTCTTTGTAAATTGAGTATCAGAGGCACCCTGCAACTTGAGAGGCTGATAGCTCTTAATTTTTCTTGCTGTTGGTGGTATTAAAGAAAATTTCTATCCTTGCTTCTAATTTCATTGTGTAAAAAAGGCTTTTTCCATATTACTGTTCCAATTTCCTTTATTACACAGCTACATAAAAGACAGTCCTGAACCAGGTTAGCTTCCAGTATGAAAAATTAAGGCTTGCTGTTTATTTTCAAAACAGTTAATGTGGGGGCACCTGGAAATGACTGAATCTTATCATCTCCACTCAGCATGTTCCTAATGCATCACATATTTTTCAAGTTTACTGTTCATGATTCTTATGGCTCAACTTCCAACCATATTTTACGGTATCACTCCTCTGATCACCTGCCAGGCACATCTTTCAACATACAGAACAATAGAAAAAAGGATTATTTACTCACACACGTGCATGCACATACCAAGGACTTCATAAAATCTGTATCAGCAACAGCCAGAATGACTTGAAATAAAATCCTAGCCAAAGTCTTGATGGGACACTCAAACCTGGTTAATCCAAAACACTTTGCAAACTATTTTTATTCAAATTAAAAAGACTCAGGTAAACAAAGTGATGGTACATACATGTTATAAACCTGGTTAGCAGCTCAACCCTCAGGAATACAAGACCTAATGAAAAGCCAAGCATGGATTAACCAGGTCTGAAAACATACGCTGAAAAAAAAGTCACCAACATCAACATTTTGAATTTTTACACAAACAGTAAATTTTCTTGTGGAAGGACTGAGGAAGAGAACAAATAATAATTAGTCATCTCCAACTGGTTTATGAAAATATTGGTCCTAGATTAATATATTTTTCACTCTCACAGAAGCAAACCATTTCCCATATATACTTTTATTTTAATATGAAACTTTTGTTTATGCCACTACAATGAAAGGCAGTGGAAAACAGATGAGGGGTTCAAATACCCACAAAGAGGGAGAAAGACAGACAGACATTTTTTTTTTAGGCTTTTAGTTTTTAAACCAGGGTCAGAAACTGTTTCTTTTGCTGGTTTTGAATTCTAGACTGTAGCCAGTATATCCTAAATTTTACTGCAATCAACTGAAATGCCCCCAATATATGGAGACATGATGATGAAATAAATAAAGCTTAAAATAATTGGGTAGGGCCAGCCCAGTGGCTTCGTGGTAGTGCTCTGCACTGCCTTGTGGGAGGACCCAGGTTTCATCTGTGCTTCCAATTTCTTGCTCCTGGGCCAGGGAAGAGCAGTGAAAGTTGGGCTTCAGCTGCTCGGGCAGGAGAGAGCCAGTGCTGCAAGTCTGCTCATCACTGACCTTCAGATAAATTAAACTTCTGAGTTATACAGGCTCCAAAGGGAGTCCCATCCAGTCCTCGAAAGAAAATAAATAAAATAACTTAACTAAAATCCATCCCAGGTTTCTTTGGTGTACTTTTTGTAAATGAGATGAGAAGTAGGAGAATCTGGTGGTGCATTAGTACAATCCGTGATAGTTCCAAATACCCAGAAACTTTGCTGCCTGATTCACCTCAACATCTCGTCTTTGTGGCTAAAAACTGCCAAGCCTATGGTAATTTCAAGGCATTTTAAGATGATACCGTATATATGGGGGTGGTCTAAGACTATTCAGTTTGTCCCTTATTGGATAATTTTGGTCATTTACCAAGGCCAGTAAAGAATTTCTGTACCACAGGTGTGCTTCTTCCAGAGTTCAAAGTTGTAATTTCCCTATATTTTGCTTAGCTCCATTTTCTTCACATCCATTGCACCTAAACTGTCCTTAAGTGCCTATTTGTAATTACATGATTTTTTTGTGCAATGACTGAAGGAGAGGGAAAGGAATTAGCTGGTAAAATTAAATAACAATTCATACTTGCACATATCACTTCTCTCATCAGTACTAATTACATCAGCAAAACAGAATCCAAGATATCCAGAATTTGAAGAGACTCATTTAACCTTCTGCCAAATGTATTTGAATAAAAATGTTCTGTACTGTTAGATTTTTTAAACTATTTGCATATGATGAACATCTCTAGCAGTAAAAGTGTATCAGCAAATCAGTTCTTTTGGACTGAGTTGCAGTGACCATGTTCCTACCAGTACTTTTTTTCACATCGTTTTTTTCCCAGTTACTTAATGCAATCCAAAAGTATCAATTTGTTTTCTTAAATTAAGTACGTGAAAGGATTTACCTTTAAACAAAAATCTTTGCCGTCCAAAAGGTTGGTTAGTTATGAGAACAGGTAAGTCTTTAGCAGAAGACAGTCACAGTCTTGAAATTTGGCAAGAAGAGTCTATACCTACTTGACTTAGCTAAAAAAACAACTTAAAAAAAAAAAGGAAAAAGAAAAAAGAAAAAAGAAAAAACAAATCCTCTGAAGACTGCAACACAAGTACTCCAGGTATGCTGAACTTACACATACCATACAGTAGTATTTCACTATTTTACCTCAAATTTAATTTCAGTGTCAAATTTCTCAAATTTTGCATTGCAAAACTTTCATTAAGACGAATCAATACACTTAAAGAAAGTGTACAAAAATGTCATACAATGCCCAGTGATTGTGTGAACTGAAAAACAACACATTACTTCACTAACTAAAAACCTTCAGCTTTCCTTCTCCTCTAACTTACCTTCAAGACCTGAGGTGGTTTGAGGTTCTGCACACCCTTCCCACATGCAGGCAGAATTGCTAGGGAGGAAGCTTCTTCCCCTTCCCACTGCTTGGTGTTAAGGACATCACAGAACACCCAAAGCACGTCATGGTAGATGAAGCATTTCATCTTCTGTGGGCATCCAGCACATGTATTCTGTTACTGACTTAGGATCACAATGGCCTTGGCTGCACAATTAAATAACTGGACTGGACTGGACAACATTAGTGGTCAAGACAACCTTGTCCTGTCCACACTCGCACTTCCACCATCGCTGTGGCCCACTCAGCTGCCTCAATAATGACTTGAAATGTCATTTTTCCCTAACATCAATGCACATCTTACCTTTTACATCCTCTCTGTTCACATCCAGGTGAAATTTCTGCTGGAAGTGGCTAACACAAACAAGCACGTGTACACACATTCTTCTAAGGTGTAAACTATGACTAATTTCACATTCCATTGTACCAATCTGTAAATACTTTGTTTTCTTTTTTCTTATTTTATATAAAAACAATGGCATCAGGTTCTCAGCAATAAAGTATAAGAAAGATGAATCCTTGACTACACTTAACCAATTATGAAATTGCCTTTCAAACAAAGGAAACATATGCAAAAATCCGTGTATTTGATAAAGTCAACTTAATATAACAAAAAGTGAAATATGCTTATTAAAAGTGTCCTTATATAAAAATGGTCTTGCAATGTACAGTAAAATGCAATACAAATTATTGTTGGTTATCTCTCCCCACCCAGTAACTAAAACAGCTATTGTTCCACAAAACTCCTCATATGCCAGTATCAAAGAAAGAAGCAATTATGTGACTAAACATTCTCTATGTTGTATGCCTGACGGATGTTGAGGGTGTCTCGTAGCATCAAGTCTCGCAGGCGCCACAGTGCGTCAGCCATCGTGGTGTGAGCCCCTTTGCTTTTCAGCCAGTGTGAGGGGAGTCGGCTCTCTTGTTCCTTTGATAAGTGGACATCTCGTCTTCGTGCTGGAAGATCAAGGAAAAGTTTAATTATCTACTGGTTTTGATGTTCAGGGCATTTTTTATTAGAAAAAGGTGAATGTAGTTCTACAGTGTAACTTCTACCCTTGGCATTTAAGCCCATACAACTGATCCTTAGATTTAGACAGCTTTGATGGAATTAGTTCACTGCTAACATAGATATTCCCAAATCTGTTGATTTTTTTTTTAACAATTACTTGCACGTGTACATGTTCTTAAGTAAGCAGCAGATTTATTTAGCATTTTCCATAAAAGCAAAAATTATGAATGGTTACAAAGAAGTGTGTTCTCTTTGGAAACATCCCACTCTGTATCCAAAGCCTTACCTGCAAGGGTCTGGTCCCACTTGCTAATACTATTTGATTCAGCACTAAGCCCCTCAATATATTTCAGATATGCTTCAGAATGAAGAAGCCTCTGTGTCTTTGGTGGAGGGGAGACGAACATGGGAGTTGTGGGTTGCTGCATAACTGGCTGATTTGCTGGACTCTGGCCAGGATATGGAGGGGGTGCCTGCTGTCCTGGTGGGCCAAGGATTCCTATCTGCAATGACAAAGCAATGGAGAGATCACATTTCAGGGAACTGCAGAGAAGCTGCTTCACATCTGTGCATCAGGCCATCCTCCTACAATGGAGCTTCAAAACAGTTCAGGAGTGAAGGCATGAGAAAATTTCCCTGGGAGACACCCACTGCAGGCAGGACTGTCTGTTGGGGTCTCCAAGATGCACAGAGGAAATGCAAACAAACCATATTCATATTTAACAGACAACTTTGCTCATATTTCTATTAATGTAAACTTATTATCACAATTTCTCCTTTCACCTTAATTATTCCTTTTGCCTCCTTTTTGTTCTCTATTTTCTCTTAATTTGATCATAAACCATATGGTATGTGAAGGGCAGGGTTTACTTCCAAAACATCTAATCCAAATGGACCCTGATCCTTGGATGACTGAGATTCTCCCACGGACTTAATCACTGTCAGGCAAAACTTGCAGGCACACAGGAAAAAATCCCAGTCACACAGAATTCCCACCACTGGGATTAAGAAGCAGTACTAAGAATTCCTACCACAGATATCCTGTGCTCTGGAATAACTCAATGTCATGACACTTCACTACTTTCTTACTTAGCTTCTGGTTTTCTTGACACCCCCTAGCCAAAATCACATTTCTCTATAATGATGCAAAATTTTAGTCAATAAAATTGGAAATGTGCTGAACATTTCATCTGTATTAATCACTGAGAAGGACCATTTGGTCATGATGGTTACCCAGGCTCACAAATTCTGAGCTGCCAACGAATATCTGCTTTATTAATTTCTGAAATATGGAAGTGATCACTCAACAAGGGCTGGGAAAGTTGATAGCCTCCTCTGTGCACCACTAAAACATGCAAAACCTAAATTATCAGCAGTGTAACAGTGTGCTGAAAATGACTTAGTTTAGTTTAGTAGAAGGAAAATAGAACAAACTGTCTTGCTTACACTGCAGAAGTCATCCCACTGGGCAGAACTTTATTAATCTAATAACAATTAAATGAAGAAGTAGACATAAACCCTGAGTGTAAGATACTGACTGGTACATACATCAGCATGCATTTGGTTTATGTTCTCCCTGGGAAAGGATACATGCACCTCTACATATCTTAACTAACATGTTGTTAAAATGCTAATTCAAAGCCTTACAGCCTCATAAATAATGCAAAAATTACCTGTTGTCCAAAAGGACTTGCTCCGGGTGCTGGAGTGCCTACCATGGGGGACACATTTTGGCCTATAACACCTATATTCCAAAATATAAAACAGCATGTCTTATTTCAGAGTAGTGAAAAATACCTATTTCATCTTCTATAGTAAAAAAAGCATACTTTGATATCATTGCTCACAGTTATTTTTAAGTGATTTATGACATTCAAATATCCCCCTCTCCCCAGTTAAAAAGACACTTTAGAAGTTTCTGAATGAAGGAAAAAAAAAAAAAAGCCAACGTGACATGTACTAGAACTGATATGTGGCTTGTCGAATTAGTTTTATAAAGAAATGCAAAGTGAGTAATTTCTGGTTTTCAGGTTTTTATCATGTTGCTTAGTGACTTCCTGACTGTATTTTTTCATTTATGATATATACCTTTGTCTTGACATGATCTTCGAGAATCCTTTAGGAAAGGAAATGCTGATTTGCTTTAGCAACACTGAGTATTTCCTTGTATTCAGTTTCATAAAGTACATTAATAGCAGGAGCAAATAGAAGCCATTGCACAAATTCTGTTAGACCTTGCTACTATAAAATGCAACTTGCAGGTTAAACTTAAGTAGTCTTATATACGAGACTGATGAATATTTGAAATAAATTTTAAGAAAATAAAACCTGTTAGCTTTTCTCAAACACATTAAGAGGCTTTTACCTATTGCATGGAGTGCAGCAGGCAACACCCGTGCCAATCTTACATACAAAAATTTACAAAACTAAATGAGAATCATGCAGTGCCTATATTTGAAATACAGACGCTTTGGCAGGAAAAAATGCAAGTTATGCACGCTGATGCTTTTCTTTCTGTTTATGCCAGTTCTTGTACTGTCCCATTGGAAAAGCTACAAACTACCTATGCTCTTCCTGAGGGTTTAATTTGCATTCAAGATTTCTGTATCAGTGACTGAAAGATGTGCCACTGCACTTTACACACTAAAGCATCTTTTGAATGCATTTGCCATTTGATGACAGCTCCCATTTAAAATGCCTCTGTATTAACACCAAGTCAGGAGCTGGAAAAAACATCAGTAATACAAATTGGGAAATATGGCATGGGGGTTTTTTTTGTATAAAGCAAAGAGATCTGGAGGAGGGCATCCTTCCAGCATCCGAGTGTAGCTTCACCTTTAGCCCACCCAGACCAATTTAGCACCACTTCATGCATTGTCCTCCATTCCCTGGCATTCTTTTTATCCCCAATCCATATCCTCTCAGTTTGAAACACCATACACACAGCCCACTTCTCCAGTGGGAAAACCCCTTCAAAGAAATGCACTATCCTGGATTCACCTCCCAAACATTTATATGTTGCTGATGTGTGCTGAAGCTCCCAGCCCCGCTGAGTTGGGGGCAGGTTTACAGACAAACAGCTGTTACTCTACTCCCTTTGTGTGGCATTGTGGTGAATCTTACACACCAGTGAAGCTGCAACCTGCATGCCTAATTCTGGAGGATTTTTTTTATTAAAAAAAAAAGAAAACCCCCCAAAACCAACAAAGCAAACTATTTACATACAGATGAAGTCTTAACAGAGCTTCTGATAAACACAGCTGCAAGTGCAAATGAGACCACTTTTGTTCACAGCTTGTTCAACTGCTGAACATACAGGATGTACATCTTTTAAAGAGGTACAGGAGTTACCAGAGATAAAAACTGAAAGAATCATCAAAAACCAGGATGAGTGGGCAGATGAACATTTTTCCTCATAACAGGAGTGTGTTGATGGCTTTAACACTAGAAAAATGTTTCAGTTGTTCAGCCCCACTTTTCACCAAAAGCGTGGCAAAAAAATAGCAAATGTGTAATAGGTATGTTCTCAATAATCAATGTAAAATTCAGTCACAATAATTTATGGAGTTCACCTTATCCCAAAATGTTTCCAGTTACTGAACTATCAACAAGGTTTAATGTGAGCACTGTTTTATAGTAACACATCAGTGTCCCAGTGGCCAAAGCGTCTTATATGACCAGGGTCATTTAAGTGCATCATGACTACTGACAAACATTAACATACTGAAAAAGAGCTTGGTGAGGAAGGAGACCAATATATTTCAATTACAAGCCCCCTTTAAATAAGAAAAGGAGTGGAAGTATGCTGCTGAAATGACATAAGCATAGGAATAGGCTGGATTTCAGCTTTCCAAACCTCTGATAAACTCCAGCACAGTTGTCAGGTGTTTTTGGCTGGAAGAAAAGTGCTGCTGGAGCAGGGTCTTGTTTCTCCAGCAACCTTTCCCTGCTGGTTTACCCGACATGCTGTTCTGCCCACATTTTGCATACACCTCATATACTCAGCAGTGCATTGGGGGTGATGCAGCTGACCAAACCTGCAACGTTCTGAAACAAAAGCGACGACCAAACCAAGGTGCAGACAACTTCTGTAACAACCAGTTAAATGATAAGTACATGAAAATGAAATAAGGAGTGAATGAGGATGACATTCTTACCGGGTGGTGGGATGCCTGGGATGCCTGGCATACCTGGCGGAAGTTGGTGGGGTGGGGGCACCCCTGGGTGAAGTGGCTGCATGCTGCCCATGCTAACAATGCCATCAACTGGGCCCTGCAAAGGTGGCAGCACCGGTGGATAGCCACTTATCATGCCTTGAAGGACACAACAAATTTCAAACATGCATCAATAACATGCAATATGATCTACACAGTAAGACATGCACTATCCAGAAAAAAGAAAAAAAAAGAAAAAAAAGAAAGCACCTTTAGTACAGCAAGACGATACTACAATTAGTATCTTGCAAAAATGAACAAAAATTTAAAACAAAAAGTTATAAATATGAAACACTATACTTTTGATGAATTAGTATTTAGTGTATTTGTATGTTTCTCATGGGGCAATAAATGCTGAATATTCATATCTGTTAACACAAGGAGTAAATTCAGCCACAATTACACGTTACTAACGCAAGCAATTTTAATTCAGCTTAAAGCTCTGCCATCTGCATACAGATTACAGATACAACACTAACTACACAAGCTCCAGGTACAGCCCTGCCATGTGGGCTAGCTTGGAGACCATGCTCAACTGGAACAAAACCAAAAACCTATACATTTTGCTGTGTTGCATACACAAAATTAACAGACAAAAGCCCTACAACATTTGCATACTTAAAACTAAAGGCAGTGACAGGGGTGGTTTTCAGTAAACCGCCCCCTAAGGAAGCAACTTGAATTTTCAACTTGACAGCACTGGATCTGCTGAGCTGCAGTGACCTACACTTGTGGCACTATGCTGAAGTAAAGGGACTTATAAGGAGCCCCTGAAGTCCCTTACAGAATTTCACTAACAACATTTTCAAGGTCTCTTTATAGGAAAATCAATGATCCGACGAACACAGTATTGTGTTGCTGCTCATAACTTCAGTTTCTGCATGGGAGGGAAGACAATTTAGAGATTATTCTGGTGATGGCTCAGGTCTGCTGCTATCCATGAGGTGAACCTACACAAAAAAACATTCTATGTTTATTTATCCTGGAACATAACTTATTCATCCTGTGCCTGTCTTCTAGTCTTTTTAATTTCAATGGATGTGTTGTCAGGTAACCAAGGAAAGGTGTTGGAAAGACAATGAAAAGATGACAGTGGACAGAAAAGCAGGTTTAGAGAGATAAGGTAAGTTTAGAAATGTGAAATTCCTGGGGTTTCTGTTCTCTGTTCCAAGAAACTACTTCCTCAGTCTTTGCCACACTCCCAGGAACTCCTAAAAGAAACTTTTGGAACAGGGGTTTCTGCAGTAAGACTGGACAAAAAGTTATACAAGCTCTGACTGAAAACAAAGGTGTCATGAGCTCAGGATCAAGTAGCTCCAAAATACAAACTAAATTTATCACTTCCCGAGAAGAGTTACAAAGGTGAGAAACCTGGAATTCCAAAAGGTTTACACAGAGCAAACAATGAGCAAATAAAGAACTGATCTCCCTCAAACTTTCATTTTCCACAGGACACCTAGATTGACACTTACTTAAATAGGTCTTAGGTACCTACTTCAAATATCTGGAAGCTCATCTGTACCTCTGTATTAATAGTGAAATCCATATTTCATTGGGAAAAATGAAAGAAGAAAAACAACACAAACATCCCTAGAATAAAGGGCTTTTCACTGTAGCTACTGCCTGATAACTTGGTGCATCCCAGGCTGCAATCACATCCTCAAGGCATTTACACTTCTGAAGCTTGAAAACAAACAAAACAAAATGAGACAAAAACCTCCAATGAAACAAACCCGTATTTATCAATAATGAAAGATCATTTCTACATTTCCAAATAAAATACTCACTCCAAACTTGCCGGATTAAAGTCGTCATCAAATCTCCATGAGAAATCAGTTCTTGTAGCTCATCACAAGGTTACAGAAGCAGCCACTTTCATATCCCATGTGTGAGTTACTGCTTTGATTTTAAACTAATAAACCTGGGTAAGCTATTTCTAGCTCCCACAGCTGTGACTTGTGAGGTCTTCCAAATTACCTCTTTTCCCATTTTTTACTACAACATCAGATTAAATAAACTTCCGTAATGCCTAAATTTATGAGAAAGTTGAGTGCTGTGCACTAAGAGAAATTAATCTCTTGGAAATGAAGGTATCCAGATTAAGAAATATGACCCATGGGCCATAAAGAAGTTCTATGAAATTCTGCAATGGAGATGTTCTCCAAACTAGAGAAAAGCAATCAAATGATGGAGGGGGATGTGAAAGAGGTCTCAACAGAGTAAGATCCCTCTAAGTAAGACTTGTGAAAACTAAAAGATGAAAGACTGTGTTTTTAAAATGAGACACAAAAATAAGAAAAGTTAAAAAAGATTCACTTGATCAACTACCTCAAGGAAAAATTTCACACTGCCAAAGTGAAGAGACCTGAATGTCTAACAGCTTGAACAAGATGATGGTCTTGCTTTTGAGGAGGCTGCTGCAGGAAGTAAGCCAGCACGTGTAGTTTGCAGAATGCACATTCCCAAAAGTTTTAAGAAAGTGTTAGCAGTTATTACTGCCCATCAACACCTACCTCCAAAAAATTGGCAAAGTGACTCAATGCCAAAAAACCAAGAACCAAACCAAGAAAATACAACCACGAGAAGATGATGTTTCTACATATTGGAGACTGAAGTAGGTTATTCACAAAAAAGATCAGCACTGGAAAACTCCTTTTTTCCTTAATATATGCACAGATATGTGTAAACATACACATAAACACACACCAACGGCAAACAGTTCAGAGAAAAATTATCAGGAATAAAATGAAAAAAACCAACAAAATTGTGATGAAAAATGCTCCAGGCTGCCAGCTCAACATATGGCCACAGCCTGGGAGGCAGGAAAGAAAAAGAGAAATGATAAAAGAAAAAATGGAATAACTGGAATGCCTTATGGGAAAGTTGTCCCCAAACCTCAAAATAAAAAACATTCAGCTATGCATTTTTACCTACTCAGCACTACTTTGACCTTGACTGAAGCAATCTAATTAGTTAATTAGAAATGGGGAAGGAAAACTCCCTATCAGGTGATACCTAATTCATTTTCTCACCAACGTATGGCTGATTCCCATACAAGGATCTCCAGTGGACTACACTGTCTTCAGAGCTGACACTGCGAATGCTTACTCTGAGCACACTCCCTCTCAACTCAAGTCAGATTACAACTGGTAACAACCACAACACCAAGCAACAGGGACCTCCTAGAAGAGCTCTCCAAGCTGAGTTCTATCCTAACAGTCACCAGCATTTTGTATTTGTTTCTGCAGTGGCACTAGATCTTAGTCTGCTCTACTTATCAGTGTGTAATCCACAATTCTCTAAAGCTTTTGCTTGGATTTAAGATCTGGTTTGGATTCTGTTTGCCTCTTCCTGACAATAAAATAAATAAATAAATAAATCGCCTCCTACTTTTTGCACTTCCACTGACACTGAGTATTCAGCTCACTCCATTCCTGCCACAGCAGGGCTAAACATGACCTCTGCAAAGCAGACTCTGTGCACAAACAGAACAAGACTACTGCACAAGGAGTGTGCATTTTTCTGCATTTTCAATGGGCTACTCACTACTGGAGCAAGTAATGTGGGACTAGCAGGCTACTGCTGTGGCTACGTATACTCATCACGAGGAAAGACTGAAGAGGCTGAGCTTTTCCTTCCCTAAGAACAAAGTGACCCAAGAGAGTGTTCAGAGTTATGAAGGGGGTTGATATAGTGGATGAGGAAAAAATGGTCATAGCTCCTACTTTTTACCTGCAACGGGTGTCAACTGCTGATTGAGCATTCCCATTGGTGTTGGTGGCGGCACCACCCCCATAAGAGCCCCGACAGGAGTGCCTGCCCGGGGGGAGGAATTCTGCTGCTGTGCTGCTCGCTCTCTCTCCTGCTGCTCAGCAACTTTAGCTGCCCGCTCTGTAAAAGTATTTTAGATTTTCAGTTCTGTTTTGTAACCCAGAATTTCAAAATATTATCTGTTCATTAAAAAGGACTAGTAAAACACTGGCATAGTTTAGTCAAATATAAAGTAGAACAGATGAATTGTTTTATACAGCATATGATTTGATTTCATGTGGCTGCAGCTAAGACTTTTAGAGTACCTTTCATGAAAAATATTCCACAGAGTTTTATCTTTTTCTTTAAAAAGTAAAATAAAATAATAAAATAAAAAATTTAAAAAGTAAAAGAACAAATTTGATAATAACACCAGTGTTACCAACATGAAGCAGCAGTCCAGCACTAGGCTCAGTCTGCACCAGGAAAACATGGCAAAATGTTCCCTCTTTTGACACCACTGGCTCAGCTAGACCAGTTACAGCCAAGGCTGGCAGCTCTCATGTTGCTCTACTACCAGCTGCTGTGGGGAATTTTTAAGCACCACGTCTTTCAGACGTGCCCTGAAGTAAGATAAAAATAGCAGAGAGCAGTGCCAGCCAGTGGCCCATCTATTCTTGGGTTCCCCATGTATTTACTACTGATGCAGCTGAAAAGTGGTGGCAAAGTGGGGAAGCATTTGCAAAGTTTCCCTTGTGTAGATAGGTCCTTAGTGTTTGGAACATAACAAGCAGCAGTTTGATGAATGAAAAATATTTTTCTCTGCCTCCTTCTGTTGTTTTCCCCATTTTGATCCCCTTTGAGGTATTACTTATCTTTTTTCTTTTTCCTTTTTTTTTTTTCTGAAGATGTCTAACTCACATTGTGCTGCTCACTGGAGGTCATGTGTGTCCTTTGTACGATGAATCTGGTCATTATCTCAATCAAGTTTCTCACTGTGACTGCAAGAACAAAAGATCTACTGCAGGAGAATCTGACCAGAGGACAATTTGATATTAAGGGAGGGGCAAAGGGTCACGGGAAGAAGAAAGAAAAAAACCAAAAACAACAACTCAAGCAAACAAAGGAGATAAACTGAATGCACACTCAAGGTGCTCTGGGGGCATGCAAGTGTCTGATCTGTTTACTCTGAACATTGTTTCTGATTGACGCAATGAGGAACAACAAAGAATAAATGAATGCAGCATACATCTCCAGCAAATCTTAGTAACACTCAAATGCATGGCTAGAAGGTCTCTTGCAGCTGGTGAAAGATGAAAACTGCCATCAAAACAGCAACCAAGGTCCTCTGTCAAACAAAGACTAAGAAGATGTTCATCAAGGAGATGAAGTTATGCATCCTGCCAACATAACTCGTTTCCTCCAGTCTATGAATTCAAATGTCTAGCATGCATTTCTCTCCTGTAGAACCTGTTCATGCAGCTTCTAGCACTACTTTCATCCAATGAAAGACCAGTTTCATTTCCAAAGGCATTTCCCTCCTTTTCACTTCTGTCATTTCAGGAAGCAATGACGACGCACAGAAAATCCTAAGTTTACTACAGACATCTGTGATTGAGCACAAAATAGATCAGACATTTAAAGGTAGGATCCTGAAATCGAAAAATGAGATAATCCTCTTCAGAGCAGAGCAAGCATTTGGGGAAAAGATGAAGCAGTTGTTCTGACTCTCACCTACTTTTGGTCAGATAAAAGAAAATGGTCAGACAAAAGCAAATGTTTTGGAGACTGATGAATGAGAAATTATTGTTAAATGTTGATTTTTATCAGCCTTTCGGGTGCTGAGCTTTGAAGAAGGACCTGATGTAGGACAGTACTTGAGCTTCTACCTAGATCTATCCATGCCATGACTACCACAGAATTAAGAGATGAAACATTGCTGCCAAGGGGAAATGTAGAAGGCATCTAAAAGTTCAGCCTTGAGCATCCTCCTTATTACTCAACACTAAACCCAAATCATTTAGGCCAGACCTTGAGATCATTCAAATAACATTTCCAACACATCTCAAGAGACAGGAAAGAGACTTTCTGCTTTGAACAGAGCTTTTCTTTAAAACAGGCCTTTACCTCAGTCCTTTGCATTATTTTATTTCATTTTGAGAAGTTTTCACAGTGCAGTTTGCCTACAGGCATTTCCAGCATAGCCTGCTCTTTGCTCAACTGTTGCTAAAAACACAACTACTGCGCTGCACATCCACCAAATGACATTTTCAGTGTCAAAATGGATCTCAAATGCCAACTACTTCTCACCAGAATATGGAAAGTCGCTTTTTCACTGAGGTGTCCAACAACACCTGTTCCCTGCTCCCTGGTGCATGAGAATTTTGACTCACTGCTGTGGAAAGAAAGGAGTTTCTTTCCTCTCATACATGGTAAGCAAACACAGTTTGGACACTTCGTAACCCCATCCCAACCCCTCAGAACCAAATAAAAGTCTCATTCCGGGCAGACAGCAAGCCAGTGAAACTGCAGCCCAAAACAAAAAAGCAAGGGAAAATTCTGAGAAAGAGGATTAAAATGGAAGCACGTAGGCAATCATTAACACAGCGGACAGACATTGTCACTACCATTTTGTTACAGCTTTCTTCCTGCAGAAATACAAGAGATCAGCTGCTCTAAGCTAGGAAGTGAGGATGCAATAGCCTTCCTGCTGCTTAAGGCTTAGGCTGTAAGAAGGGATCTGTCAATAAAAAGCCACCACATGCACCTAGAAGGGAGTAAAAGGAAACTATAATGGGAAAAAAAGGAAAGCCATAGTACTTTAACAAAGAAAAAGTATTACCATTTCCCTCTGCAACATCTGCAAAGAAAACCTGCACATAGCTGAGTGGTGCTATGTTACTCTCCAGAACTGCAGAGGTACTACTGCAAACTCAGAAAGGACCAAGACAGCTGAGGGTGGAAAGTGATAGCATGCAAACTTTCAGGTGGAAGATCAAAGCTGCCTTTAAGTTAGCAGTATGCAGAAAACCTATACAATTTCATTTTTAAACAGCAAAATTATAAATTCATTGGGCAATAACTTTCTAGGGCGTTGAAACTTTTCTAGTAGTATTTCCAAGAAATCCAAAGCAGTATTTTATTCCAATAGAATTGCAACAGTTGCTTTTAAAAAGTGGGTTTTATATTAAAAGTGTTAACACATTATTAACTACAGGAATAACTACAGATGGTAAGCCAATGTATGTGGTTTGGGTAAGGACCTGCTGTTAATGATCAATTGTATTTTTTTTTAATATGATAAAGAAACACAATGACCAGTATCAGTAGGGAAGAAAGAAAGAAAGAAAGAAAGAGAAAAAGGTCTAAAATATTTCATGTCTATGAAATATTCCTAGGCTTACTTCAGGATATGAAATCTCTCAACAAAATCAGTTACAATAATTGATTAATACTGAGACTGAACAATAGGTCATATTCACAGTACCAGAACAGATTCTGCATTCTTGATTTTTATTCTACCAAAGCTTTTAAGGACTCTAAGCACTGTTAACCCAAGAACTTTTTTCCACTCCATTGTAAGTCTTCTTACCTCTCGCTACAGCTCTGAAAAGCTTCTGGTCAGAAATTCCCCTCAGTCTTCCTTTAAAGAAACTTTCACATACCATTTTTCCAACTGAGTTCCAGCCTAGGGGCTTCATTGCCCTTTACTTCTAAACTGTCCCCAGTTTCTTGACCTTTGTTCGTTTAGTTCTTTGTGGCAAAGATACTTAAATTATCAGTTATGCACTACATAACCTAAACATGCTCTTTGCTCTTCTTCTGCCATCTCTCAATGTGAACTTCTCTTTAAGGTACGTCCAGAACACAAATATAAATATCTTCTTTTATTAAATCTGCCATCTGAATAACAGTAATGAATGAAGAGAGAAAGGTAAGAAAGCAGAAAGGAGTTTAGCATCTTAGTTTCTATTTACCTTCATATTCTGCTTTCTTTGTTGCTTCCAAGTTTCTCCATTCAGTTCCTACAAGCCTGCTGAGCTCTCCAAAGGAGTAGTCTGGGTGCTGAGCTTTAATCACAGCTCTCATCTCGCTGCTAAATAAGATGTACCCACTCATGTTGATCTTCCTTTTTGATCCCTCCTTCTTGGTGCTGCCCTTAACAGACTTGGGAGTGGACTGTGAGAAAAAGCAGTTATGACCACAAGTACACAAAAGCAGTTTATTGACATACAACATTCAAAGCTGTAAGAAACAGCATTTTAAAATACACCTGCATTTCTTTTGAACATTTCTGGACAAGGACCATATAATCCTTACAGCCCCTAAAGAAAAATTGTTTCTCCTACTGATGCACAATAAGAGCATTTGCACATACTTGTGAAAATTACACAGGAAAAAAAAAAAAAAAAGAAACCCACAATGTTATGATGTTTTTCAACCCTTCCAGACATAATGTTTTTCAACCCTTCCAGACATAATGCCACCTTTATAAAAGAGGCTTCAAAGAATTCTCCGTAAGACAACACAGAACGCACACTATTAGTTGAAATCCTTCCAAACTGAATGAGAGGGCTAAGAAAGGCTGAGGAGCAAATAAGTGACTATCTGGAAGGCCACAAGAGAGTACAAGCCACAGATCTCATCCATTATCCTGTTCAGAAATATTGCCAGCACAAGTTGAGTAAAACATTTTATTTGCCACGGCACATTTTAGGAAAATGCTTCCTCATTTCTTCCTGGGCCTTTGCAACCTCTAACCCCTGTCTCCATCTTCTAACTCTTCTCATCCATAAGGGCTCTCTATTTTGCCTGCCAGACTGTCCTTTCTTTCTAGTGTTCACTTCCCATTACACCAGAAGCTATTTCTCCCTGCAAAAGCCAAAGTCCACCTGCACAACAGGTTCACATCACATTCTGTATGCCAATAAGTAACAAAAATTCTGCTCCTTTCTTTTTCCCACCGTGGATGCTCTTCTTGAGAGTTCCTTTGTATTTCTAGCCATCCAAAAAATTAACCTATTCTGACAACTACTGAGATATTGCAGCTGGAATCCCCTTTTCTGAAGGCTCTTTCCACCTGTGTATGTCACAGGAGACCATAATTTACCCATACTCTGTTCAGGAAGGCCCACAAATGTATCATCATGCTAAAACTCTCCAAAGGCCCTTCTCATATTCTGAACATCATGTATTTCTCACATCTTGAGAAGTGTACTTGTTGCCAAATTCCTGGAAATATACACGTAACTCTTTTCTTCCTATCCTGAAATTCTTATTTTATTAATTCCTTCCTTCTACCTGCCACTTCGAGTCCTGCATTTCAACACTCTCCCTCAGCTGAAACAAAGCTTCAGTGGTACCAAGACACTTTAAAAGTCTTGATCACCAATTTAAGCATGGCACCTCCTAAACTGAAGCATACTTGTGTATCATTCCAAACTTCACTGTATTAATTTTCAAGTGAAAATCCACCCTTAATGTTTTCATCATGAACCTAAAGCCAACACTTGTCTTTTTGGGAGGGAGTCTTCTAGGTTTGTCTCTAAAATGGAGGAAGAAGAAAACTCCATGCAGGCTGTGGGATGACACACAGGGCACATACAAACCATCCTGGCCTCTCAGGCAGGCCCATGTTGACTTGGGGAGTTCTCAATTCAGAAACAGGAAAATCAAATGATGTATTTGGCCTCTTATATGTCTGCACTTACAGAGCCACAATTTTCCCGGTGACTTTGCCTTTATAATGCTTGCAATAGTTTTTGTAACAGTAATCTAATGTAAAAGCCATCAGTTTGGAAGGGCAAACAGGCCTTCAAGAAGGTGTAAGAATTCTGAATTTGGTTCTTGTGTTTTTTCTTTTGTTTGGTTGTTTGGGTTTCTTTTATTTCCCATGCAACCATTTTTAAATGAACAGAATCTTTTCCATTTGAGTCAGGTAGCAAATATGTTAAGAAAAGAAATAAACCAGGATCCCCTTTTATGCCTATTCACAACCATATTGCTAATGCAAAGAAAAAGCAAAAATGAAAGTCCAACACATTTTTCTTTTTCAGGTTCAACTTGGTTCACAACAGACTGCAGCAGGAGAGCAGCAGCTATTTTTCAAGCCCCACAATATCACATATTCCCTTGTCTTGACTCCTTTTATCCTTAGGTCTAGTAAGAGCTTAATTGTCACCAGGAGAAAACAAAAAGTTTAAAACTTCTGGGGTTTAATAGTTGTTAAATAAAATTCTATACATTTAAAAGAACATGAAGCAAGCACACATGCCTTTTACCTAGAAGCTTTGTTTTAAAATACACTTTTCACTATGGACATAACTAACATAGAGTGGAGAAATAAACTTTCTTCTTCACATTATTTGTTCTATTTATGTCTCCATCAGACTTAAATTGTACACTGAATGCCAAGTTGGGCACAAGATGCCTTTTTTTTCAAAATCATCAGCATGAGAAACCTGCCAGGGCACTTGTGTATCACACTCACTTCTTAGTATTCACAGCAGCATGTGTTGCTATTGATTGTTTTCTGTTTTCCTTATTTGTTTTTGGTGGTGTTTTGTTTTGATTTTTACTACAAGTTCTAGACTTTAGAGTTCACATCTGCCTAAAGGTATATACACACATGTTGAATATATATAATGACCCTGACTTCTCATCAGTTATTCTGTAAACTCTGCAAGACTGTCCTATTACAAGCAATTTAAATAAAATAATGCAACTATCAAACCTGCTTTTTAAAGAGATACTATATACTAGTATTTAAGCAAAACTTCTAGGAAATTTGAGCAAAACACAGCTGTGTAGAAAGACATGAAGCAAAGGAGATCAACAGACAGTGAATGCTGCAGAAGGCAGTTTGAGGACAGGGAAGCTGTGGATGCCCCTTCCCTGGAATTATTCAAGACCAGGTTGGATGGGGCTTGGAGCAATGTGGTTGAATGGGAAGTGTCCCTGCCCATGCAGGGGGATTGGAAATTTAAGGTCCTTTCCAACCAAAACCATTCTATGATTTTATGTTGACAGCTTTTATGTCCAATGATTCCTATTTAAATTGCTCTTGGCAGATGCCACGCTTAACAATGGTGATATTCTGATTTATAAAAGTGACCATCTCCTTCCTGAAGTGTTACACTAATTGGTTAATGCTGATAACATGCCTTCTAGTTGTAAAACTCTGCAAGTTTCACGAAACATGTTAAAATTAAGAGCAGAGACACAACCTGGCAGAGGAAAATCTATTTGGTGGTTTGCCCAAATGGCAAAAAGCACAATCAGACCAGGTGGAAGCTTTCAGTTTGATCAACTCTTTTTCATGACATCCAAAGACAGTTATTTCTGTCTAGAGGTCACATTCTTTCCTCAGCTACCAACAAGGCTGTCATCTCAGTCAACTTAATGCAGCAGAAACCCACCCTGCTGCTCACACATGTCTGAAATTCCCTCCTGTTCCCAGCAGGCCATTCCCATTGCCTCTTCAATTCTGGCAGTAGCTTGGATGTGGAGATGAGATGAGTCAATTTAATACTGGTTTAATCCAGTAGCAAAAAATGTTTCTATCCATTTATCAGCAAATTAATACTATAGCTTCTAGTACACCCAGTTCTTCCAACTTTTTTAACAAGTTCTTATTTCCAGATAAGAATGGGAACTCAGTACTGAAAAAGTGGCTTTTTCTTTTTCCTTTGAGGATGATGCACAGCAATTTCTAAAAATTTTGCAAAACCATAACACCCAAAATTCTATCTTTATTCAAAATTTAAGGACCAGCTTAAAAATGGGCACTAGGTAAACTGAGAAATACAATTAAACCTTACAATCCAAACTTTTTAAATTTAATATAAAGGCTTGCTATTACTGATTTTTATCCCACAGACTTGTAAAGTGAAGTATGTATCTGTTCCATGTGATAAAATGTTAATGTTTGTTTATTTTGCTGGTGAAAGAATGTGGACTATAAAAGTTTAAAGTTTCTCAAGGAAGATCCTTACCTGTGGTGGAGTATAAGGCATTATATCCAAATCACTGGCTAGGGGGGTCTGAAGCTGAGGCATAGAAGGTGTTTCATTCATATCACCTTCCTCTTCTCCCATCTCTTCCATGTCTTCATCGCCTCCTTCCAACTCAGCAAATTTTGCTTCTAGTTGCTGAATCTTTTTTTCCAGTAGTGGAGATGGCTCCTTCTGAGGAACTATGGGTTTTCTGAAAGGTACAGGAGGAAGACAAAAAGCAGATGAGAATAAACTCATTGTTGAACAACAAAGAAACACTGGTGATTCAGGATGCACTTGTGCTTCCTCCTTTCAGAACACTGAGCAGAAATCATTCAGTGTCATCATAGAACCATGGAATCATAGAATCATGGAATGGTTTGGGGTTGAAAGGGACCTTAAAATTCATCTAGTTCCAACCCCACCCCTGCATGAGCAAGGACACCTCCCACTAGACCGGGCTGCTCCAAGCCCCATCCAACCTGGTACTGAACAATTCCAGGGAGGAAGCAGCCACAACATCCCTGGGCAAGGGACACATTCCAGTGTCTCACCACCCTAACACTGAAGAATTTCATCCTGGTGTCTAACTGAAATCTCCCCTCTTCCAGTTTAAAACTATTACCCCATGTTCTATCACCACATGCCTTTGTGGCAAGTCCCTCCCCAGCTTTCTTGTAGGCCTCCTTCAGATACACTGTTCAGTTCCAGCCACTCACTAAGAAGGATTTATTTTATGAGTTAGAAGGGGATTTAAGTGCAGCAAATCTTTCATTTCTGCAGCAAAAAGCATTTAACACCGTATCTTCCTTATATTTTAAATTTTCTTAAGGTAGAACTTAATATTTTTATTAATATAAATAACCAACTAGGAAGCTATTTGTTACTCATACTGAGGATTTAAATATTCTGACAACTGCCAAGACAATATAACAAACTGATAACACAACAACTTCAACAGAAGTCAGGAGAAAAAAAAGAAAACTTCCACTGATAGGAAGACTATGAAAAGACTGATGCTATCTGGACTTCTTCCAACGTGATTAGTCAAAATTCATCTTCTCCTACATCCATGACTGCTGGGACTGGCTGGGATGGAGTTAATTTTCTGCACAGCAGCCTGTAAGGTGCTGTAGTTTGGATGTGTGACCACAAGAAAGTTGGTATCTTGATGTATGTTGTAGTTATCACTGAACATGGTTGGCATATCACCAAGGCCTTATCTTTTTGTCCCAGCAAGAAGACTTGAAGTTGGGAGGAGACACAACTGGGACAGCTGACCCCAGGTGACCAAAGGGATATTCCATACCACATGACATCATGCTCAGCATTAGTAGCTACTGAAATAAAAAGGAAGGTGTACATTTGGGGTTATGGAATATGTCATTCCAAGTAACCATTATGCATATTAAGCCTTTGCTTTCCTGGAACTGGCAAAGCATCTGCTGTCCCATAGAAAGTAGAAATATCAATTCCTTATTTTGCTTTGTTTGCCTGTACAGCTTTGCTACACCTTTTGAACTGACCTTATCTTGACCCAGGAGATTTTGTTCCTTTTGCCCTTTCAACTCCCTCCCCCATCCTGCATCAGGGGAGTGCATGAGTGGTTGGGTGGGGACCCAGCTGCCAACCAGGGGCAGTCCATCACAATACAGAAGGGTGGCTCAGGTAACCCCACCCACCCACATTCCCATTGCATTTTTACCTAAAATAGTATATTTCATCATCTACAACTTTTGCAGAGAGAGAAAACCTCTTCAGCCCTTTGAATTTCTTCATTTGTTTGTCACTTTCATTGTAGCGGCTCTCACAGAGGAAAACGTCATTCTCAGAGATTTCTGTTGGTCGGCAGGAGAGGAAGTCTTTGAAGGACAGCACAGCACACTTCCCTGCAGAGATGAAAGAGCTGGGTAAGAAGGCAGCCACACTTGCAGATGATTTACAGAAAGTGTGAAAACTCAAGTTTTTGCCAGTCTTCGAAGTCTGGATGATTCCCAGGATTTGGTGGAATTATGGAAAACACACCAATTCATACCCGTGCTAAATAATGCCACTCATGGGAAACCCAGAAGAAATTAATACAGCTTCTTTTTTAAAGAACAAGAAAATCTGTAACAGATTTAGAAGTAACAAAACCTCAGGATCATTACTCAGCTACCTACGTTTAGCATGACCCCATAACCACAAAACAAAGTACATAATAGACACCATCTTCTGCAACAAACTCAGTTTCAACCTCCTTCTGGACTGACTTTCCAGATAACATATAATGGAATAATTTACATTAATAAGTGAGAATAATGGAGTTTTCTGTTTCTTGCTGCAGACAACGTTTACTTTGATATCATAACTGTAATTCCCTTATGGTAAGAAAGATTCCTTATTGGGAAAATTCTCTCTACATGCCCACAAGACAGGCATGCACATGAGAAATGGTCTGACCAATCTCTCTTTACTTGCTCAACATGAGAAAAAAACATACTTTGAATCAAGCCCACACATAACTATAAATCACTTCAGATTGTATTAGTAAAGAAAGAGTGACCATTGTTGTTAATAATTACCCAAAATGCAAGTCATTGGACAGGTCTCCTCCAAGTTACTCAAAAACACTTCCTTCTTGTAGAACATTTTAGTTGGTTCATGTTCAGTTTCTTCAGGATGTATAAAGATTGGACCAAAGAAATAGGCAGCTCCATCTCGTACCCACATCTTTTCAATTCTGGAAAGAAAACCAAACCACTAACATAAATAAAAGTCCACCCCTCCTAAATGAGACAGCTGGACACAGCAGGTTGTTCAGAAAGACTGCAACTGAAAAACAAGTACAGAACAACAGTACTATGAATTCCAACTATATGAGTGTATTACCTTTTTATTGGGCAGCTAAACTTCTACCTTAACCTAGTAAGGGTTGTGACTCTTAACTTCCTTCAGAAGAGTTTTTTCCCCATCCTTTTTGAAACAAATTTGTCTGTTGTCCAGGTTACTTTTATAGACACAAATAAAAAAGTTCCACCTACCTTCCCACCCGAGGTCGCACTAGTCCATGTGATTTTATGAAGACACAGTCCCCAACCTTAAGCCACATATCATTGTAGCAGAGCTGTTCAAAGTAATGGCAACCAGGTTCTCCATTGGACATTTCTACTGGAACATCTTCTTTGTCCTGCAGAAGAATACACATTTAGAAAGTGATGGAAGAAGTAAAACCAAACATAAATACAAAGATGCCAGATGCAAGTTAAAGACTGTGCTCTATCTTCATGTTACCAATAATAAGTACACACTGAACAGAGCTATACACACAAAAGTGAGAGATCTTGAAATTTAAAGATGAAATACCAAAGCCAAAGATACCCTCCATGTATGTCACAAACTCTGCTACTTCACTAAGCTGCAGCTTTGCCAGAACAGGAATTCTCAGGTCCTTTTTTATTCTATGTTAACTGGACAAGCCAAGCCTTGTCAGCTTGCTTTGATGGTTTGTTTTAAAGCACAGTAACATGCTTAAGAGCCAAGAGCTGAGTATATAGCCAAGTTAACTACACAGAAATTTAATGATTCAGCTCTTATATACAGTAATACAAGCACTTCATGTATTATTTGCAAATTCATACTATTTGTCCTACTTAATTTCTCAATTTTTAGTCAAAACTCACATTGTGCCTCATTTGACCTTTTAGGCTAGGATTTCAGGAAGCCAGTGAAAACACAGGCATGTTTTCATAAAAACAGAAGGTGAGGAACTAAATGTCCCTAAAAGTTCTTATCCTCTACATGGAACTTCTTCTGCCATAATGTAAATAAATACAATAGTACCTACTAAGAGACTGATGAAAGCTGACAATTCATGTGTGGAGTATTCTGTCCAAGACTCATTGTAAATGTATTCATTTGATGACTCCAAGTCTATTTTTTATGGCTCTAAATTTATTTTTAGATAAATTTAATTCAATTTAATTAATTTTAATACTTTTTTTATGACCCTGGACACAATAAACCACTTTACCCAATACATTAGAGATAAATATTCTTGGGCAATTCAACAATAAACTACTCAGTTATCAACCATAAATAGATCACAAACAACAGATTTTTTCTGTATTGGTTACTGCTGCCTAGCTACTATTTCACTGAAATACTGCATAACAAAGCATTGTCACATTGCCATAAACCAAATTAGACTTCTAGTTCTACTGATTCTTTAGGCTTAAGGCAAGTTTTACAGTAGAAATGTAATTTTCTTTTGTAACTTTCTTTTTGTAGAAAAACCCCAACATCCTAGCCCCTTCCCATGATCACAATAAAGCATTTATAGCAAAGTTGTGGCAAATATCTACACAGTTTATCTTCTGTTTAGTCTACTCATGCTTTGTTTGTATTTATTTACAAATGTCTGTAACATGATTTATAAAAGAAACATTTATTTATATTTTATTGTGTATATAACAATATATACACAATATATATGTATGTATATGCTGTGATGCAAGTCATGAGGGCTCACATTTTGTCATCCTTTATCTGTCAAACATAGCTGGTATTCCTCTTGTTATCTTACATACCTTTTCAAGATGGATACTTTCTCCCACCTTACTGTCCTCCAATGTTTCAGCATGTTTCTCCTCATCTACTTTGTCTGTATTAGCAAAGACAGAAGCAACACGGACCACAGGCAGGGGCACATCTCGTGGGACGAATCTTACAGAGCTTACTGGCATAGTCCACAATTTAATCTTTTTAAAAGATTTTGTCTTTGCAGAATAACGTGACTCGCAGACATAGACATCCTCATCTCTGAAGTTTTCAGGACACAACTTAAAATACTCCTGCAGATTGAAGAAAAAATATGAAGTATTTCAGCAACACACACAGATACCTCACAGACACACAGTGAACTCCCTCTCACACTTCCTGTATTTTTAAAGTTTCTAGCACAAACACTTTTAGACTAATAAAGTCTTTCTGCTGAGTTATTTTCTTTCAGTTTGACATTCAAGTTATATTAAAAATTAAAAGCAAACAGAAAGAAATCCCACCCTTAGAGAAGCTAAATTCAGTAGAGGTGAGAAAACCCAAGTTTCATTTGTTTACCAAAATGATACATTAAAATGACAAGATCTGCAGCCTAAAACCATATTTACAATATTTTTGTGCTTTGATTTGGAAAGAAGGCATGATCACCATCTTTTTAGGGGGAAAAAAATAACTTCCCTGCTCACTGATATATGACCATGATACTAATCCACATACTCAGCAGCTGTAGCATTTTGCTCCATACAAACACACTGCTTTCAGAAAAACTGACTGAGACAGGTATGTTACAAACAAGCCAAAAAAACCTCAGCACAAGGATGTGGAATCAACTGAGACAGAAATTAAAGACTTCATCCTGTCACCAAGCCACTCAAGTCTCCCTCTCTACTAAACCTAAATTTAAAGGCTTCTATGGGAACCTTTAAGAAGTTACCTGCCATTTCTCTACTACAGACTCTGAAAAATCAGTTAGCTAGTTAGCTAATAATCAACAAACGAATCAGCATTGGGAAATACCATCACTTGAGTGAACTACATATCTCATGAATCAAATAAGAACAGAAAGAGTATAAAGGAGCAAGTAATTTTATTTAAGTATTAGAAAAAAGTGTCTGTTAGAATGCCTACAGTTCTTCAAGAAAATAGGAGAGAACATATTTGCTTAACAAATTAGTCTGAATAGTCTCTCACCTTGACAAACATGACCACACATTTGCCTAAAATTTTGCTAACGGGAACCTTATTGTAATAGTCACTTTTGAAAACTTCTTTCTCCAAGAATTTTCGTGTTGCAAGATGAAAGGTTTCGTTTGGTCGATAAAACCAACAGCCGTAGAGCCATTTCTCTCCTTTAAAGAATAAAAACACCAACAAAGAGAATGGAGAAAGAAAAAGATTGAAAATGTCATATTCTACAGTGTACAAGCAAGAAAAAACAACTGAAGATTGAGTGAGTAATCAAATAGCCAAGTAGCAATTTATACTGACAGTAAACTGTTTTAAAACAGGACAAGACTGGGTTGCTTAAAAAACCTGACAAACCCCAGTAAATCTGACTCAGCAAAACAAAGGGGAAATCAGCTCTTATTTATACACCTTGATTTTAAGGCCCTGAGATGGCTTCAAAGGTTACACAACAATTACCTGATTGTTCGAAGAACCTTGGATAACTGGGTTTCAAGTTTTTTAAGAACTACTCCACGTGACACCATGACAAATTCAAATTGTTAACAATGATTTACAAAGAAGTTATGTATGTATGTATGTATATATCACAGAATCACAGAATCACAGAATGTTTAGGTTGGAAGAGACCTAAATCAAAGAAAAACTGTATTCTGTAGACTGAACTGGAATAAACAATGCCATTCACTTTCTCCATCACAGATAAATGAACATAAGAAATGTCCAGCTGGCTAATGGTCCATCTGCCCAAACATGCTGCATCCAACTGAGTGATCAGGACAGGCTATTAGGAGAAAGCATTTGATCTTGGTCCTTCTCTGTAACTTATTCCACTCCCCCTACAGTCAATGCATTAGAGTTTTTAGAAAACTACTCTCTTCATCTGGGTATTATTTGCTGGTTATTCCCTTAATTTTTTGGTTTGGATCTGTGGTATGTGGACTTGTTTGACTGATTCTTGGACCTGCTGATGTAATTTATCTCCTGGGGAAGCCATAAGGCTCACTACCTACTGTATTAAAAAGCCACATGCTGATCCAAGAACTTCATGTTTCTAATATTCTTTGGAACAAAGCAACTTGGAAACCAGAAAAATACTCACCAGTCCACACATACTCTGCAAAGAAAACAAGTAACATCTATGCAGAAAAAGCTCAAATTGGAAGTTTTAAAGGAAAAGTTTCTGTGTATTGGTTTCCTATAGCAAAGACATTCTTACCAGCTGAATCTTCCCACAGCCTCTCAATACAGACTATGTGAGGCTGCAAGTTGGCTTCAGCAGGCTCCACATAGACGTAGTCTCCTACATGGTACATGCTGTTCTTGAAGCTGCAATCCTGGCTGTAGGTCCGATGCAAGCTTGACAGCCCAGCTGATCCAGAAGAGTCTTCACTCTTTTCAGCTTCTTATTTCAGGAAGGGAAAAATAGATGTCAGCAATGCCACGTTTCCCAGTTAGCCAAGATTGCTGATGTCAATGCCTTCACCCTTTGCTGAGTGCAGAAGTGCCATGGGATAACTGATGTGTCCCTGTCACTGACTTCCAGCATGAAGAAAGGTGTAAGTGTGTTTTGTGCTGTCAGCCTTGCTGCTACAGGTGATGCTGAAGGTTGGGTTTCCTTTCCTCATCTGAATTTTATTGAGCCCTCCCAGTTCAGTGACAGCACTAAGCTCAGAAGCTTTTAGAAAGGCATGTTTTGCTTTCTTTGGTGTTTTCAGCTCTCAAAGGAAGACACAGAAAGGGCATCACAGCTGTTGTCCCTTTATAACACTGAGCCTGGATGAAGCAAGCAGACTTTACTAATGCTGACATTAGTGCTACATGGGAATGTAAACCATGTTAGAAAGACAAGTCAAGGGCAAAGAGCTAACAGCTCTGCTCCCATCTGCAGAAAGGAGTAATTAGAAAGCTTTATTAATTCCTCTGGACATGCTCCACGACAGTTATATGGACAGTACAGTCAGGAACTGTGAAACAGAGAGGATCTTCACAATAGGTCTCTTGCACCACAAAGCAGTGCAAGCCCATTCCTCTTCACACTCACAGTGGCCAAGTAAGAAATGCAAAAGGCTTTCTGAAAGACTATTTCTTCAGCAGTGCTAAAAGCATGATCATAGATAACACCATCAGCACATCATGAAACCAGTATTTGTCAAAAAGGAAATGACTGAAGGGTCAATTGCAAAAGTCATTGCTAAGTTTATTATTAGCAGAAAGCTACAGTAAAAAACCTATTCTTTTATAATACACTTGAAATAAGCCTACTGGTTCCCCAAAGTGTCCTGATTAAAGAGTTTACTATATGCTTAGTACCTACCTACATTTCTCTTTTTTTAAAGCTGTTTGCCATGGCTGACAAGGATCAAAATAAAATAAGTCTCTCATAACTTTAAAATACAAGACCATTGATGGACAACCAGACTATAAAGGCCCTTTCAGTAGGTGATGCTGCAGCAACAGCAGAGCACATATCATATGCATAGGTACATTTCCCAGTTACTACATTTTAAATTAAAGAAAAGAACATAACTACCTCTCTTCTCCTCCTCTCTTTTGAGTTTATCCTCTTCTATTTCTTTGGGCAGCTTTTCCTTCTTTTCCTTTTCTACATCATTGTGAAGATGCTTGGTGGTATAGCTGAGAGCAGGTGACAAAAGAATCTCTCCATTCTTACAAAGTTCATCTCGAATTTTAATAAAAAACTGCTGAAGTTCAACTGCATCCTCATAAATCTCTGAATCAGTCCTGTACAAAAATATATACAACAGGGCAAAGTCATGGTTTTTGCAGAGTCAAACAGGAGTCTAAAAACACATCAGTCACCATCTAAAGCTTCACTCTACCAAGAGATTTCTGGTCTTACTCGTAAGACGTCATCCCCCACCTCCTAGTCTGTTGTCAGTTTGTATTACAGTTTACCTAAAACAGTGTTTTCATCTACATCAGTGCTGACATACCAGAAAAATCAAATATAACTTACTGTAACCTAAACTACTCGCCACTGAGCCTCTACAATCTGTTCACTTCTGAAAACTTAAGTTTTAGTATTGTGTTTTACATCCCCCTTCTTCAGAGTCAAGATCTCACCTGCACACCCCCAAGTGCTCTACCTAATTCAAGTCAAACACTGCAAAAAGTTGCAAGTGTTCCCAATTTTTGCACAATATTAAAATAACTCATAGAAATGGGATCACTCAAAGAGTAATCCACTAGTCGAGCAGTCAGCAAACAGCTCCTCCTCTTCATTTTTTCAATTTGAAAGTTAGCATAAACCTTGTTTTCATGAGGTGTGCCTTTGGAAGATGAAATTATCCCATGGGAGAAAATTAATTTTTTTCCTGGTTTTCAAGCACTTCACTGAAAACCTGATGGAGATTTTGTGATTTACTTTTCTAAACATCCATACAAAGAAAGCAAACACCTTAAAAAAAACAACAAACAAAAAACCCCACCTTTTGCCTAACACTAACATGCAATACTCATGTGAAAAGACAAAGTACACCTGGAAAATATGGCTTCACTCACCTGTTCATTCTCCTTGCCCTCTCCAGCACCTCAAACATATTCTCCTGGAACAAGTCCAATCTTCTGTAGCGATTATTTTCAACATTTTTTCGGATAATATCAAAAGTCAGTGGAGGCTTATTTGGGAAGCTGGGATCAACAGCAGGAATCTCTGCTAAGGAGTCGCTGTAGCATCTGCCCTCATCATCCTGGTGGCTCATAACAGATACAAAAAGGTTATGAATAAGTTCCTGAATTAGCAAAGTGACATTGGGCACATGGGAATCCTCATCTCCTTCTATTTCTCTCCGAGTTTCAAGCAAAACTTTATGCAGGACGAGAGCATCTTTATAAATCAAGGATTCGGGCTCATTGTACGTACAAGCATTATTGAACATCATCACAAAGTCCTCTACCATGGAATCAATATCCTGGTATTTATTTGCCATCATATGACTTCTGATCTTTTCCATGTCAACGGGCTTTTTAATGGTGACATAGTAGTCAGGAAGTTCAGACCGAGACGGCAGCCTCAGGAAGATGGCGCTCAGCCGCCTGCCTCGCTTGTCCGTGTAATTCTTGACTGCTTCATACACCTCATTCAGTTTCTGCTGCATTGGAGTCATATATTTTGATTTTTTAGGAGAAATGCCACTTTTTCTACCTAAGCAGACAAAAATAGAAAGAAAAAAAAAACAAAAAACAAACAAGCATTCATTACAAAAAGGGAGTTTGCACACTTGTCCATCCCCTGTCCATAGAGAATTGCTGATTGAAGAACCACTTCATGGTATAAGCAGAAAACTCACAACATGGAGCCCATTCCAAGTTGCTTCTTCCTTTATTTTTCATAATTGTATTAATCTATTTTTTAAATATTCTTTTTGGCACAGAGTCCTATGTTCTTATATGGTCCACCTGGTGAAGGTCTCCAGACTTCAGCATGGAAAACATCTTTCCCTACCTAACGTTAGTAATAACTCTTCCAAATTCAATTTGGTCTTACTAGCTATACATTAATTTCTTTCTTCAACTGTTAAAATTCTACTCATTACAGGCTTTTTGCTATTACACATGCTAAATATTATTAGATTCCTTTATGACAGGTTCACAACCAATCAGAGAGGATTACTACAGGTAAAATGTAAAATAAGCCCTCCCATGGGATTTTCAATCAGATTAGTTTTATTTTTTGGTTAATTCAGGATCTCTGTTACTGTACAGCATGGTCTCTGCCTGGGAATTCTCTACTACCCGTACTACTACCTGTAGTAAGAGCTGCACATTTCTCCTTTCAAGAAGGCTGTGTGAAGTTGTTTTCTTTAAACTTTTCTGTGCAATTTTATCCATCCCAGTTTGCTAAATTCTGAACACATATTAAGGGGACATAAGACCTGAGTGGTAGCAAACATAGTTTGTAAGGGCAACAGCTGCAGGAGCCAACATGGTTGGAAATTTTGCTTCTGTGATTTTCAAGGCTTTCAATAGCTTTCCAAATGAAGCTCACATTTATCGTTCTGTGGAAAACCCAGACATCTGACCAGGGTAATTAAGACCTTTACTCAATTTGAGAAGAAACTTACTTGTAAGCAATCTCAATAGCATATATTAAGTTTTTTAATTGTTATTGAGCACACAGTGCAGCATCTGACATTTAGATAACACAACAAAATGTCAGCAATTCCAAACATTCCTAGGTTTTATTGCTTCATTCTAAGTTACTTGTCTTAGACATCGCTATATGCAGCAACTACATTATATTATAAACACATACAAACACATCATTGCTGTAACGATTTTGAAAATATAATTCTGTTTTGCATATCAGTGTAAATTTGCAGATCATCTCTTATATTCCAAAAGGAAGATCTGTTAATCTGTACTGTTGGGTTTTCATAAGTGTTGAAATGAGGCACAGCAATGTATGAGGTTGCCTTACTTAGCTTTAGTTTAGGGGATGCAACATCATCATCTTCAGCTAGGGGTCCCAGTTCTTTCCTTTTTTCTTTAAGGATCTTTTCCAGCATATGGGCATCATTGTATACCTATTAATCAGTAAAGTAATCAAAAAACAAACCAAGGTTTACTGTGTTTTGACTAGTTTAGAACTAGCCCCCAAGAAACATTTAAATGTTATTTTGAAAAAGCTGAGTGCAAAATCAAATACTCAATTAAAAAGAAGGGCTTATTTCTCAGATGTACACTTTCAATAGATTTATACATGTGAGCAGAGCTGATGAACACCATCCAAACCAGGGAGTTAAAAACTTGAGTAAATTATCCAGTTTCAATGTATTTCTAGTTTTAAGACTACAAAATGGCAAGGGCAGTTGTTTTATGCAAATTCATCATCAAATCATTCTGCTGAGCAATTAATTATCTCTTGAATTATTGAGATTCCATCAGGGTACACAAGATTGAAACAGTCCTCCTGGTACTTCAAATTCAACCCCACTGAATGCAACCTCATCATCAAGTTCTGCACAGTAGCTGACCAAATTCCTCATCAGAAATAGCTCGAGGTTTTTGGCACCAACTCTGTTCCACAGCATCATGCTTGCTGGCTGAGACATCACAATATAGAAATGTCCTACAATATATTTGTAAGTGATAAAGATATTCCCTTCAGACTCTGTTTGCTAGACTAAGCAAGCCAGGTTTTCTATTTTCATCTCCCACACTCTACACTTCCATGAAAACAAAGCTGGTTCCTTTCCAATGAAGACANTCACACCTTAATTTGGTTAAGAGTCATAGTAAGGTATAACAAAAATCATAGAAGGCAGCAGGTGGACTGAAGAAAAATTATCCTATAATGCTCTCAAGCTTCTCTCAAGCAAAAAAAAACTACTGAAAACAGTTTTACTTAAAAATTATTTTGGAAAAATATCCATTAGGGAAATATATTGATGTGTGAAGTTCCATCCTGTTGATTGTTCCACATACCTGCATAACCTGCTGCATTTTCAGTACTCTTTTATAGATGGCAGAATTGGGAACGTTGTAGCGCTTGGCATTTTCAAACATCAAATTAAGATCAGCCTCCAACTGATCTAAAGTTTCATACTCATGGTTCTTCAGTTTAGTTCTGTGAAAAAAGAGAGGAATATTAGGTTGGTATTCCTCAAGTTTCACATTGTGAAGCATTTCTCTAACATCTGCATTTCTCTGATAAATCGATAGCCAAAGAGCTCACATTACAAGAAGGTGTTTTCTTTTTTGAATATTGCAGCAGCATCTTCCAACTGTAACTGTATTAAGCAAACAAATCTCCTCTTTAAGAATTATTTTAATAGTTCTTAAGGCTGCCTTCTTGAAATTGTGCAGACCAAAGTCTTGATTTCACATTCAGAGGAGATGTGGCACAGATGAGGCAGAAGCACAGCCTTCTGAGATTACTCCAGTAGACTTCAGTTGTGACCTGCAGGACCTGGGTATGATGTCAATACCATGGGTTAGCCCTGCACAGCCCATGGGCACTGCCTTCCACACACAACATCAATTCTACTGATCCCCAGGGAGAACCAAAAGGACCCAACACCCTATGCTAAAGCCCTGCAACTTTTGCCTGCCCTTAAATTAACCACGTGCAGAGAAGCACTTCATGTGAAAACAGTTTGGGAAGGACTAACATTTAAAAAAATCCATTCTTCACTGGTTCTTCTGAATCAGGGCACTGAGTTGGCCAGTATCTTCATGTGTTTTCTGTAATTACCTTGCACAAGTGATGGAAGCTCTAGACAACTTTTGTAAACTTTCCAAACCCTCATTCAACGAAAGAGAAAATAGTAATTTGCAAAAAGAAACCCTTACCACAACTGTCCTTGTCACAACAGTCATCCTCTTCACACCTCCTCCTTCCTGACCCATCTGCCTGTCACAGGCACTGGTTTCATACCACCTTTTAACCTGATCACCACCTTGGAGTCTAGGCTGGTTTCTACAGCACCAAGCATAATGTAAACCTGCCAGATGGAATACAGCACTACCACAAAATGAGTATGGCACTCCCAGACCTTACCTGCCAACATCACCTCACAGCTGAACCAGCAAACAAAGAACAACAATGGTCAACCAGCATTAAAGACTCTTCACTGGTCAGCCAAGGACAAGGAAGTCAAACCTGGATTAAACATGGCACAGAGCTGCAGCTGCTCTGAAAAGTACTGAGAAGTGCCTATGTATTTCCATCACGACAACTTTGTGGATTTATTGTGCAGGAAACATTCAACTAACTGCATGTTGCATGCACCTTACTGAGCATTTCTTTTGGATCTGAAGAACTCGTGGTGCCCTCAGTGACTATGAGAAAAGCCAAAACCCAGTATCTTAAAACAGAAGATGTGGAGAAAACAACTTGTTGCCATTCTCCTTTAAAGTTAACCATTTTACGTTCATATATCTTTTTAAAAACTTTACACATCAGTATCTTGCAAACCTTTATGCTTTTTTTAGATTATTTTTAGTATTTTCAACTAAAGCAAGAGATTACTGAATTTTTTTCCTGGCAGCTTCACTCACTCTACCATAGAAGAAGAGCTATCAATGCAATTTCCATTGGACAGTTTAAAAAAAAAAAATCAGTACAAAAACCCCAAACAGACAGAGAGCCCAAAATCAAGAATTTGGGTACGAATCAATTTGCCACGAAGAAAAGGCCAAGTCAGTCTCCATTTCTTCCCTGTAAAACTCCAGCAAAATTATTTGCACGTTAAGGAATATGTGGCTGGTATTAAAAAAAAGTCAAAACCAAAATAAAAAGCTTATTACATTCAAGATCATATTGCCTTAAGTCACTATGATGCTTAGGCTCATAAATACTGAGGATGTAAACATTGAGTTTACTTCATGTTCTTGCCACTGTCTAGTATCAAACACTGCAAGCCACCTTACATCTCCAGTAAATGTGAAGACTCTCTGGTACAGAAAGAAAAATTTATAGAGTAAAATTAATGTAACTGATTTTTGCACTCCAACTGGAGTACTGACAACCCACTACAGGATATCAGCACACAAACACTTGTTGGTGTTTCACAAGCTAGCACATCATTAAGAGAAAAGTCAAGAAAACATGGAATAAAAAGGCTTAAAAAAAACTTTAAAAATCCAACTAATAAGCTCACGTTTATCAAAACCAATAAAAAGTGAGTTTTCATTTTTTCAAAACAGTTATTTAAGAACATTCTCATTCTCCAGGGCACGTAGGGTAATTTAGTGTGTTAACAAGCAGTGTCTTGTTTACTGATGGTATTACAGATGTTTATAACAGATCCAAAGTGTCAAAAGATTAAAGGCAAACAAAAATTATGTTTAAAAGTAATGCTGCATCTTAGAAAAAGGTACCCAAGTCAGCTGGACTACTCTAAAGGTTAAGAACTTTAAAAAGCCAGCATGATACTATAGATCAGGTTTATTGATCAGTACAAATCCTGGTCCTGCTGTATGTTTAAGTGCCATTTTTTCCCACTGAGGAAAGGGAGAATTTGCCATATCCTTTGAAGCAGAATAAATTCAAAGCAAGCTGCAAGCAGCAGGAGCAAANTGTATAAGAGACAGGTTTAGAACTAGCCCCCAAGAAACATTTAAATGTTATTTTGAAAAAGCTGAGTGCAAAATCAAATACTCAATTAAAAAGAAGGGCTTATTTCTCAGATGTACACTTTCAATAGATTTATACATGTGAGCAGAGCTGATGAACACCATCTAAACCAGGGAGATAAAAACTTGAGTAAATTATCCAGTTTCAATGTATTTCTAGTTTTAAGACTACAAAATGGCAAGGGCAGTTGTTTTATGCAAATTCATCATCAAATCATTCTGCTGAGCAATTAATTATCTCTTGAATTATTGAGATTCCATCAGGGTACACAAGATTGAAACAGTCCTCCTGGTACTTCAAATTCAACCCCACTGAATGCAACCTCATCATCAAGTTCTGCACAGTAGCTGACCAAATTCCTCATCAGAAATAGCTCGAGGTTTTTGGCACCAACTCTGTTCCACAGCATCATGCTTGCTGGCTGAGACATCACAATATAGAAATGTCCTACAATATATTTGTAAGTGATAAAGATATTCCCTTCAGACTCTGTTTGCTAGACTAAGCAAGCCAGGTTTTCTATTTTCATCTCCCACACTCTACACTTCCATGAAAACAAAGCTGGTTCCTTTCCAATGAAGACATCTCTTTCTCAGAGGTTCTGAGCTCTAAATCACATGCTGATGACTGTTCACCATGTAACTATCTTCATGTGATTAAATGAGGATGAATAATGAGAATTTGGAAACTAGCTTATTTTCTTAAAATATGCTAGGAAGCTTTCAGCTGACATTCCTTGTAGTGGAGGAACAAGTGCAGCTAACAAGAAATGTCTATTCTCCCCAAAGAGTGTGTTGCGTTTCATGTTTATACAACTACAGCCCAAGAGAATTTAAAACACCAGCAGAAAGAAAAGTCTTACTGCTGATTCAGTTCAATAAACAATTGTCAAAAATAATGTGAATAACAGTTAAAGTTAAAACCATCATAACACAACTGATACACCAAAACTGTACCTGGGAACCTTCCTCATTATAATGCCTTGCATTTCGGAACATGAGCTTCATGTCCTCAATCATTCCTTCTTCCCCTGCGTACTTATCATTGCGGATGTTGTGTTCAATCATTTTCAAGTCCATTGGCTCCAAGATAATTTTATAATAGTCTGGATAGTCCTTTTTGGATGGCTTAACCATAAAGAGATCACAGAGCCTTCTGCCTGTGCCTGGTTCTCGAGCTTCCAGTACTGCATTGTATAAGATCTTCATCCGTTGCTTTCGTATATTCTTTTTACTGTTAAAGAGAAGAACAAAAAGGGAAAGAATAAATGTTAGAGGCTCTTTTCCCCTCTTCCAACACTAATATCAAAATTACATTATCCTCTACCATGAGAAAACAACCACAACTACCTGAACATACACTAGAATTTCAACATTAAGAATGTACTAGAAACACAGGTCCTTTTGCAAACAGTGTCAGCATCATAACCAACAGCCTGCTAAATAAACAGGAAATCAACATTAACATATGATTTTTCTCTCATGCACTTTGGACTCAAGTGTCCTACAGAATAAAATTAATAAACAGTTCTGAAAAGTGCCACAGTCAAAAGGAGCTACACAGAGAACAAAAGACCTACAGATACAGTGTGAAGAGGGAAAAACCCCTCAGCCAGTATTTTCATAACTACCTCTGCTGAATACACACACTGCCAAAGACCTGAGCTCTTTATCTCAGAGCAATTCTGTATCTTCTTCAGTACCAGATACAAGAAAAATAAGGAAATCAAAATGTAGTAGAAAGAAGGCTTAAATATGTCAAATATGAAATTACAAGTCCATAAATCTCATCAAAACTGCAAAACCAAAGCAGAAATTGTAAAAGGACTGGCAATATTCAAGAGACAAGTCACGCAGCTGATACATAAAAGGGGACATTCAAACAACTTTATTCTGTGTCACTATTATTTTGCCAAATGGATGAATTTTGCAGGGATTGTTAGTTGGTTTGGGTTTTTTTCAGCAACAGTTTGGAATTCCTCTCAGTGCTTCACTTCAGCTACGAGCAGCATTTACAATCTTTTTTTACTTCCTGTCCCTCAGCAGGTGAAACTTGTAACACATGTTGAACTGACAACATCAAAAGCATTTTTTAGGTTCTATTCAGGCATTAATACAATTATTTTGATTTCCCTTATCTATGATTGCAATTTTTTATCTTTTATTGCTCTCAGATGGCAAACCATGACAGATTATTTCTTTGAAGCATTTCAGTAGTCTCTCGAGCGAGGTGATCAAAAGCAACACTGGATTAAAAGGACACTGACTTGCTTGATTAGGTTAGCAGTTCTCTTTGAATCTGAAGATCACAAACATAGCAGTTTTTGCAATTAGTTCCTTCCTGATCTTTATTTGCTACTGTGGACTATCTTACAGTTCTGCTGCTTTTCTTCTTCCTAGCATCCCTAAACTGTACCACCTCCTAAATCCATGTTAACATTTTCTCTCTGCAGCTTTTTAGGAGTGTACACTGCTGCACTTGCTTGATTGCTCTTAGGTGAATCTTTGCTGATGCTCTACTGCATCCCTTCCTCCCCCCACAACTTTCACAAAACCAAAGAACCAAAAATACAGGAAGCTGAAGGTCATAAGCAACACAAAAGGAAGATGCTGAATTCCAGTTTTACACTGGCAGCTGCTATTATTGCAATACATTGCTACTGTTAACTACACAAAAGCTATCACTTCTAGAGAATACTTTCCTTAAAACATCATTATTTCTCACTAAAAGAGTCTATTTTAAATCATTGTAAATTTTGTTTACGTTACTGTATTCAGAATAATCAACCTATTATATTCAGTTTATCTATCTGTCAAATACCCTCTGAGCCAGTTGCTGACAGGGTGGTAACAGAAGAGCACAAATGCACTAATGAGAGAGAAGCAGTCCTCTAACATTAATGGTGAAAACTCCTCAAGCAGAATTCACATAATGGAAAAGGAGAACATTTATAGTAGGAGACGTCACCAAATAAAAATATTTGTAGACCAATACTTAAAAAAAAAAATTAAATTACAGCATTAACTTCAATTGTATTATGATCCTGCTACCCAGGCTACATAGTAACATAGTGGAGAAGTAACAGAAAAGAGTAATTGCTAACAACCTGTGAAGACAGTCCACACGCTAGGCTAAAAAAAGTAAAACACAAATAAAAATCCTGACATCCACTGAAAAAATTACCTAATTCAGTGTAACTACAGCTTCCATGCCATTTACTGAACTGATGTTGAAAACTGCCAACTAATAAACCAAGAAAGGAAAATTAAGTCAACAAACAGTTGTGAATTAATCAGAACACTTAATGAGTTTATAGAACTACAAATCCTTATATGAGTGCTAAAAAATATGACTTGATATTCTCTTTAACAAATAAAAGCTGTAGCAATGTCATGGTCTGCAGGAACTGCAGAAATGCACACCTTTTCCTTTTGGAGCTTCCAGTATCAGATGTAGCAGAGGAAATCATACTGTCCCCATCCTCAATGTCGTCTCTCCTCGCAAGCTCCTTCTTCTTTGCCTGAAAAAAAAGAACAAATGTCTGAACCAAACCCACTGCTGGACACTTCCAGAATAAGATATTAAACATCAGAACAGATGGGATGCACCAAGAAAGATGCAACTGTAGATCTTGAGACTAAGCCACCACCAAAACATTTCCAGTGTTTTATTCAATACAAGTTGTCCAACATAATACAGATGTACAATTCTCTTTAATTGTCAGAAAAATTTCTGATTAATAAATTTGAAAACAATGCCATTTCAGGCTGCAGCATATACTGCAGTATATAGTACAAAATACACTCGGAACAGTTAATTAAATCTGAAGTGTTTTAGCATCCTCCATTCTCTCACACCTTAATTTGGTTAAGAGTCATAGTAAGGTATAACAAAAATCATAGAAGGCAGCAGGTGGACTGAAGAAAAATTATCCTATAATGCTCTCAAGCTTCTCTCAAGCAAAAAAAAACTACTGAAAACAGTTTTACTTAAAAATTATTTTGGAAAAATATCCATTAGGGAAATATACTGATGTGTGAAGTTCCATCCTGTTGATTGTTCCACATACCTGCATAACCTGCTGCATTTTCAGTACTCTTTTATAGATGGCAGAATTGGGAACGTTGTAGCGCTTGGCATTTTCAAACATCAAATTAAGATCAGCCTCCAACTGATCTAAAGTTTCATACTCATGGTTCTTCAGTTTAGTTCTGTGAAAAAAGAGAGGAATATTAGGTTGGTATTCCTCAAGTTACACATTGTGAAGCATTTCTCTAACATCTGCATTTCTCTGATAAATCAACAGCCAAAGAGCTCACATTACAAGAGGGTGTTTTCTTTTTTGAATATTGCAGCAGCATCTTCCAACTGAAACTCTACTAAGCAAACATATCTCCTCTTAAAGAATTATTTTAATAGTTCTTAAGGCTGCCTTCTTGAAATTGTGCAGACCAAAGTCTTGATTTCACATTCAGAGGAGATGTGGCACAGATGAGGCAGAAGCACAGCCTTCTGAGATTACTCCAGGAGACTTCAGTTGTGACCTGCAGGACCTGGGTATGATGTCAATACCATGGGTTAGCCCTGCACAGCCCATGGGCACTGCCTTCCACACACAACATCAATTCTACTGATCCCCAGGGAGAACCAAAAGGACCCAAAACCCTATGCTAAAGCCCTGCAACTTTTGCCTGCCCTTAAATTAACCACGTGCAGAGAAGCACTTCATGTGAAAAGTTTGGGAAGGACTAACATTTTAAAAAATCCATTCTTCACACTGATTCTTCTGAATCAGGGCACTGAGTTGGCCAGTAGCTTCATGTGTTTTCTGTCATTACCTTGCACAAGTGATGAAAGCTCTAGACAACTTTTCTAAACTTTCCAAACCCTCATTAAATGAAAGAGAAAATAGTAATCTGCAAAAAGAAACCCTTACCACAACTGTCCTTGTCACAGCCATTGTCACAACAGTCATGCTCTTCACACCTCCTCCTTCCTGACCCATCTGCCTGTCACAGGCACTGGTTACATACCACCTTTTAACCTGATCACCACCTTGAAGTCTAGGCTGGTTTCTACAGCCAGATGGAATACAGCACTACCACAAAATGAGTATGGCACTCCCAGACCTTACCTGCCAACATCACCTCACAGCTGAACCAGCAAACAAAGAACAACAATGGTCAACCAGCATTGAAGACTCTTCACTGGTCAGCCAAGGACAAGGAAGTCAAACCTGGATTAAACATGGCACAGAGCTGCAGCTGCTCTGAAAAGTACTGAGAAGTGCCTATGTATTTCCATCACGACAACTTTGTGGATTTATTGTGCAGGAAACATTCAACTAACTGCATGTTGCATGCACCTTACTGAGCATTTCTTTTGGATCTGAAGAACTCGTGGTGCCCTCAGTGACCATGAGAAAAGCCAAAACCCAGTATCTTAAAACAGAAGATGTGGAGAAAACAACTTGTTGCCATTCTCCTTTAAAGTTAACCATTTTACGTTCATATATCTTTTTAAAAACTTTACACATCAGTATCTTGCAAACCTTTATGCTTTTTTTAGATTATTTTTAGTATTTTCAACTAAAGCAAGAGATTACTGAATTTTTTTCCTGGCAGCTTCACTCACTCTACCATAGAAGAAGAGCTATCAATGCAATTTCCATTGGACAGTTTAAAAAAAAAAATCAGTACAAAAACCCCAAACAGACAGAGAGCCCAAAATCAAGAATTTGGGTACGAATCAATTTGCCATGAAGAAAAGGCCAAGTCAGTCTCCATTTCTTCCCTGTAAAACTCCAGCAAAATTATTTGCACGTTAAGGAATATGTGGCTGGCATTAAAAAAAAGTCAAAAGCAAAATAAAAAGCTTATTAAATTCAAGATCATATTGCCTTAAGTCGCTATGATGCTTATGCTCATAAATAGTGAGGATGTAAACATTGAGTTTACTTCATTTTCTGAAGTAGACAAACCACTGCAGGATATCAGCACACAAACACTTGTTGGTGTTTCACAAGCTAGCACATCATTAAGAGAAAACTCAAGAAAACACAGAATAAAAAGGCTTTAAAAAAACTTTAAAAATCCAACTAATAAGCTCACGTTTATCAAAACCAATAAAAAGTGAGTTTTCATTTTTTCAAAACAGTTATTTAAGAACATTCTCATTCTCCAGGGCACGTAGGGTAATTTAGTGTGTTAACAAGCAGTGTCTTGTTTACTGATGGTATTACAGATGTTTATAACAGATCCAAAGTGTCAAAAGATTAAAGGCAAACAAAAATTATGTTTAAAAGTAATGCTGCATCTTAGAAAAAGGTACCCAAGTCAGCTGGACTACTCTAAAGGTTAAGAACTTTAAAAAGCCAGCATGATACTATAGATCAGGTTTATTGATCAGTACAAATCCTGGTCCTGCTGTATGTTTAAGTGCCATTTTTTCCCACTGAGGAAAGGGAGAATTTGCCATATCCTTTGAAGCAGAATAAATTCAAAGCAAGCTGCAAGCAGCAGGAGCAAAGCAACAGTGTTGCCTAGGGAATATTTACTGCCTGCAAGAGTTTTCTTTTTACAAAAAGAGAATTCTAAATTGGTTCTGTAAAAATTCACGATAAGGTAAAAGAAACTGGTGACTTGTCAGATCAGCAGATTCCAAGTGAGTTGACACTCCTCCCAGTGACCCAGCTCATGCAGACCCCAGAACACCAGTGCCACATGCTTCATCTAAAAATATACAGCCTCAGTATCCCACTCTAGTGTACTTGGCAGTGACCTATGCACATCATAATGCAGCTGTCTATCCCTGAAGACTCAAAAATCAGAAGAAAACCAAGTTTCCACTGCTCTTAAATGTACCACTCTATGTGTACAGAGTCTCTGCTCTGTCATGACCCCGTAGGAACAAAACCTTTAAACTGATGGAGAAGGTGAGGACCTCAGTGGCTTACAAGTGAAGAAAACCAGCTTAGTTATATTTCACTTCTCTAAAATTTAACCTAGATCTGAAAGACAAAAGGAAGAGGAAACTGTTTTAAAAAGGAAGGATGAGCTATCATCCATACTGCCTTACCAGGAAATAAAATCTTGCCTCTATCAGCATTTATTTATCCACAACCTGATTTTAAGCAAACAACACACATGCACAGTTGTACTGATGAAAGGCCTGACAACAAAAATAAAAATCAAGACTTAACCCACATGGTTTGGAAAGACAGACTATTCCCAACCACACGTGAAGAATGAAAAACACATGGGTGCAGAAGTAATTCTGTTCTAGTCTGCAAATAACCTCTTGCCTTACCACCTTCTTCAATGCACTTGCTGTCAGCAAACAATAGGATGACTAGTTAATTAAGAAGGTTATTCACAGAAGAACTTTGAACAGATTTAATTATCTTCAAACTCAGCAGAAATCAATTATCTTGCCTTTTCTGGATTTAAAGTTTCAAAATCAGTTTCACAGTAAATTTTAAAAAAGCCATCTCAACAGTCTTGGAAGAAAAGAATTTCATAGAGATGAGTTTCTTTTGCAACCTGAGGTTAAGACTAAAGCAATGGCTCTACAGAAAGTCACTGACAACGTAAGAAAAACTAAACTTCTATGCTAGAAAGCATGAGAAGTTTCTCTTAAATGACATGACAGTGATAAAATTGTACCCAGAAATATGAGTAAAACTTAATGACCTTTGCAAAATGAGAGGAATATAATTTAGAAGGAAGACCAAGGTTCCATAAGGCCACTAAGCTGAAAACAACAGTGGCATGACATTTATCTGATTAAAATCAGAATAGCAATTAAAAAAAATTACAGTAAACTGGCACTCAGCTCCCTAAAATCTCTACTGAAATCTCAGCCCTTCCTGGTGGAATATCTGAAAGAACTGAAGATAAGAGAGAGAGATTGTCTCCATGCAGTCAAAAGATCCATCTTATTAGACACACACTATGCATAAAAAAATTCCTAGAAAAAAAATTCAAACACGTGGCTAAGAACAGTTATATGGTAACATATTTTCTTTTGTTCAGAAATTGTGAACTGCCACTTTAGGAAAAAAACAATAACAAAGAATGCATGAGATCAAGAAAGTCAATGTAATAATAAATTAATTTTTTTTAAAAAAGGTATTAATTTGCAAGCTCTGTTACTAAAAAAAAAAAAAATCATAAAAACTCTTAAAGCATTCAGGCTTTAACCCAGACAGCAGTCTCCATTAACTCAAGGTAAGTTCCACTCCATTATTTTCCATACTACTAGAAGTGGTTAAAGTATAAGGCAAAATATGCATCATCAGTTGATAGCATTTCCTTTAAGTTCATCTCAATATAATAAACAATTAACAATTAATCCAAAAGGAACAAGAGCCACCACAAATCTCACAATTACAGGACAACCTGGAGAGATGGCAGTGCAGTGAAATGCAGTGTTTAGATTCCTGTGTTGCAGACTATTGTCCTAAAGGATGCATATTCATAAGAAAAAGGTGTTTCAAATCCTCAAATAGCAGGCATCTCACAAAACTGACTGTGTTTTACACTAGACACATGCACTTTTTTAAACATCAACTATAAGCCCAGCTTCCTGAAGCACAAGACACCAGGATCTGTCAACCAAGATATGGATTTCAGTGTCTGTGTACCCGCACCGCTCTCCACGTCCTTTAGGACAGAACTGCTGCCAGGGAATTCCCTGGAGAGCTTCCCTCCTCTGGTGCAGAAGAGCCTGACCCACTTGCCTTAGGGATCATATTTGCTAACGCTGTAAAATTTAATAAGAAACACAGTTCTTGTAAGCATGCCAGAATCCAGCACTTGTGTACCAGTTAGGCAACTGAACACCTTCTCCTGCATTATTTCTCGACAATTGCTTCAGCAATTTAACATTATAGAATAACTTTTTACCAGCAATTTTAAGGTAAATAACCTCCACACCATGCACTTTTTACCAGACATGAAAGTCACAACCTCTACAGTGTCATGACTTTCTTTTTAAACAGGATATTCTTTCTCTACAGCTCTGAGTTTTGTCCTGTTTGAGGGGGCAGGTGTCTCACCCCTGTGTGTAGGAACAGCTGGTGAGAGAGAATGAAGAGGCAGGCAGATTCACCTCAGCTCTGCATAACTGGAATAAACCAAAACACATGAAATTTCATCTAAACACAAGAAAAATAAATATCTCTCCAGTGATATTAAAAACCTGACAGGATATAGTCCTGGGCAACCACCTCTGGATGCCCTGCTATAGCCAAGGGTTGGACTGAAAGCTGTTCTCCCTTTCAGCCTCAGCTGTTCTGTTATTCTGTACAGTCAGGAGGTGAGTAGCAGAAAACTAAAGCCATCAACAGGATTACCTCCCACACCCAGGAACAGCTTGGGATCAACACTCAGCTCAAGTGACTGGGGCTCATAATGCTGACAGGTATATGTACATCTAATTAAAACAAAACCTAGACATCATGTATTATTTTGGAAGGAGTTTCCTGCATTTAACACACACAAACACCTGAAATACATGACTAACTCTAAAATTTGCAACAGTCTCACACTTCAGTTCTCGCTGACAGGATCAGCTAGGAAGCCAAAGCAAAACAGCTGTGAGACAGGAAAGCCAGGCTTTCCTCCAGCACCTCTGACTGTTCACTGGGACTTTTCCATCTCTACTGAGCAGTAGATACACTCTCTGTATGTACATCTCAAAAAAAAAACCCAAAAACCACCAGCCAAAAAAACCCCACAAAACACAAACAACTCCCACCACCATTAAAAAAACATGCCACAAAAAGCCTCCATTGCTAAGGAGTGACAGTTTTGAATACCTGAAGACCTGTTTGCAATGCCAGCAAAACCACACTAGCTTCAGTTTTCCCTAAAGCACACCAGTCAAGTACATATGCACATGACTTCAAGGATTTTAGGTATAGTAAGAAGTGAAGACTATGAGGTCATTTAAAAACCAGTTGAATTTCAGAATTTGCTAAAAGCAGTTGACTATTATACATACTGTGCTTTATCTTGTGAGCTACAAACACTATTTCTAAAAAGACCGTCTGGGCCTTTTTATTTTCTGAGCTCTCAGGCAATGTCTTTTCTCTACAGTTCTTCATACATTTGCATGCAATTTCTGTACTGCTCACACAGCCAGATGCAGCCTGCCTACACAGTAATGAAAGTAAAAATGCAGCTTTCTCCCTGTGGCAAATTATTTGTCTTGTAACTAATACAAGGTATATTTTTAATGGACTGTCTCTCCCAATTAAATCTGTTTATACATGATTCTTTGTTACATTATGACAAAAAACTCCCAGACAACTGTCAACCATTCTTCTCAATTTCACCTTTTTTTTCCCCATCAAGTACATTTTGTGCTTCATTGAAGAGAAGGCACTTTCTTTGCCAAGCCAACAGATGTACTAAGCCACAAGAAAAAATGCTTTAAAGCCACTGATGGACAACTAATCAGTGTGGCAGCTTCATATTTGTTCCACAGCACATGCAAAGCACACCCTGCTAGGTTAAACAATAAAATAAAAAGTAGAAAAAGCTACCTCTTTACTTTCTGATTTAACAAAGACACTGCTTATTTAAAAGTTACACCATGTGCAGCAGATCATATTCTGGTATATCTAAAATTTACAGACCTATGTATAAAAGTGGACTACAAACACATGAAGAGTTAGGGTCCAGTCTTCATTCACTGAAGCTGGAGGAACAAACTCTCCTGCAGTGTAGCTCAGGCAGGGTCTGAATCTCCAGGGGCCACTGAGCAGGAGGCCAGGGTCACCCAAGGCTGGCCAGGGCCATTAGGGTCTCTTAATGCACTCAGGACCCTGACATATCCAAACATATTAGCTTATCTTTGACTGCTAAAGAAAGCTATTGCTCACTTCTTTTTACTCAGGTTTTTAATCCAACAGCTGTGCTCTGCCAGTTGATGAGTGATTCACAGCTCACAGATTTATAAATGGTGTTCTGTTTTCCTACTTCAGTCCAGACTAGCTACATCATGAATTAAAATAATTATTCTCCACAGTTACTGTGACCTAGACAAAAAGAATGTAATTGCAACTTATCTTTCTGCAACTCACATTGATGAAGATTATTTGTTTAAAAAACAAGGCAGTAAGAGAGAACCACGCCATGAGGGTCAAAGGAAGAAAAAAAATGAGGGGTTCTGCAGAAGCTTGCATCTCTGCTGCCCACCTAGCCTTGGCAGTTATTGATATGGCAACCTTTCAGGCACATAACAAATGAAACTCTATAAAAATAAACCAAACAGGAGTCATCTATAAAAGATGATCAAAAGACTGCTGTACACTGAGTTGAAAAAAGAACCAAGCAAATGTAGAGGAAAGATGGCATACACTGCATTAGGTATCAACAACCTGACCACAAGAGAGGATTCTGAAAACAAGCCCTTGAATAGTTTCCCACCAGATTAGTTTGCATTGTTTTCTTACCTGATCTGCTGCAATGAAATAGGTGTTTTAATTTGCTGATAATAATCAGGATATTTTTTCTTGGAGGGCAAGTGGAAAAAGGGTTCAGATATGAGCTGGCCCTGATTATTTCGGCAACTTCTGACTGTGTCATAAAGCTGATAAAGAGGATTAGAAGTGTCCATGAAGGAAGTAATGCTCTCAGCTTCGGATTCTCCCTCTTCATAACGAGCAGCAGCTGCACAGAGAAAAAGGAAAAATGATAAAATCAGCAGGACAACACGGGAGTAGGGTTTTTGGTTGACTTTGCAAATGATTAAAGATCTAAACCAGAAGTAAAGGCAATCCCTCCTTAATCACAGGTGTTCAGCCTCTCTCTAGCAGTCGGATTCATACCTCAGAAAAGGACATCACAAACATATGTCATGAACCTTGAGCTAACAAAAAAAAGCACTTTTTTTAAGTATTGCCATCTCTCTTACCACATGAGACCAGTCCTGTCATTATTAATACACCCTTGTCACCTAGAAGTGTTGAGAAGTGTTCAGATCTAAGACTACAGAACAGGACTATTCTATGACACTCTATGTATACAACAGTTACATCCTTACTTATCCATCAACCCATTAATAAGAGTATTTGTGCCAGATACATTTGAATAATGGACTCCTGCCACTCTGCTAGCTGACAAGAGCTCACTAGAAGAATAGAAATTGACAAACTGTCTCAAATTTTCAAAGGTGTTGAGCCAGTTAATAAAAATGACCTAATTAAAAATGAATGTTTGCATGTACCTCAAAAAGGTAACTCCAAAACTTTTATAATCCATTAGACTATATGACTATAGATCAATTAAAAAATTTTGAAGTTTAGTAGAAAAAATTGACACTGAAGTTCAGAGGTGCACCCCTAATGTACTCAGAAAAATGATGGAAAAATTAATATTTCAGAATTATTACACAATTAGTGTAAACATTTAATAATGAAGCATTTACAAATTTTATAGCAAACTTTTCTAGTTATCTCTATGAAGCATACATTGCCCTTCAGGATCAGGATGAAAGAAATTCTATGCAGAAGTAACATTTATTGCAGATAAAACTAGGAGAAACATGACATCAGCAACAGAAACACAACAGGCACAGAAAAACACTGGTAGTGGGAATACAGGATGGGAAGCAATAAATGGCCAATCCTCCCATGATTCTCAGTAACATAAGCTGTGTAGTTTGTACATTGCAAACAGGCGTAACAAAAAAAGTCTATGTGGTTTCACACATCCTAGAGTTAAATTATTCACCCTTTCCCCCCCCTCTCATGAGTTAAAGTTTGAAGGAAGTCTTGGCAGTTGTCACACTGGGTAATTCAGTAACACAGAAGACAGTTCTCTAACACTCATGCCAAGTTTCCAGCTGGCATTTTCACTTCTGCTCAGTGGAGGCTGGCAGTGCTTCAAGCTTTTTATCCAAGCTCAGTAAAGACATACTGAAATGATGACAAAGTCAGGGGCACTCTGAGTGAATAACAACACAGTGCCATCATTCTCCCTCTGCAGCTTGGCACTGCAGAGCTCTGTGAGTGTATGACACATGGGGATCTATCAGACACCTTAGATGCAAACTAAAGCACAAGTGGATCTCAGTAGATGTGCAAACACATGACAAAGATGTTCATTACTGATTCAGGGAAGACACTTAAAATTATCCTAATTATGCATCTGTATGCCAGTCAGCATCACTTAATGACCTGCTACACAGTAGCCAGCAATGTAGGAGCTGGGCAGAATAACTCAGGTACAACAAGACTGGAGGTAGCACTGTGTCCTCTTGTACCTAACATACCAACCTGAACATGGAGATAAATGCTAACAGTTAAAAAAATGCTAGCAGGTAAGTTTCCAAAATAGATTATGCAGCAAAATACTGTCTTTGGTTTTGTTTACTCAAACAGTTCAGTTTGCAGTGCTCCACCGAAAAGTAAGAAACAGAATAGAAAAAGGAGAAGACCTTGTCTTTATGAAAGAGAAAAATAAGAAACTGGTCATGTATATTGCTATTCTCTGACATGTGTCAGCCAACAACAAAGCCATTCAGTACCCTAGGTAAGAAATTTACTTCTTTTGCTACTTCTTTTTCTTACTCCCTAAAATAAAAATCTAAGTAAATTAAACAGGTCCTAGAAGGAAAGTGATGACATAACAGTGTAATATGGCTGTAAAATTTTTCTTTGTGTGCAGGTTCTTTGAAAGCAATGTGTCAAGTATTACATATTCTTACATATTCAGAAAATGCTAAATGTTCTCCTAATAAAACTGTTGTCTTAAGAACTGAAGAATGTATTATTCAGATCAGAAGACAGAAAAACTGGTATTCTGCTATGGAACAAACAATATCATGCAAAACTATAGATTCTTCAATATGCAGTAGCACCAGGTCCCATTTCCCCACCAGGCACATGCTGGCACTGGAGAGCAAGTCAGTTATTCCCCTTTCATGCAGCCATTACCACAGCTACAGTCAGCAGACACAGGAGGAAAAAGAACATTCTGAACCATAACCACAAATTATGCCACTCAACAGTCTCAAACAAAATGTCTTTCCTGCTGTTCACTCCATACCACAGTGACCATTTCCTAATGAAGGGACAGCTTCATAATGCAATGATATTAAATTGACTTCTCTGCAAAAGGAGGAAGCCATCTAATTTATAGCTGCAACTGAGCTTTACTCTCAGATAAAAATGCCTATATTGTATAAATGTATTCTCACCCAACAATGAGGTAGAAAAGAGCAGAGAGAGAAGAGTATTTGAATGTATATGGAAGAAAATTAGTCTTTACTCAGTTAGTGATTTGATTTAAACTTTGTGATACCAAAGCCCCTACAATGAATGCTCTGAGTCTAACTGAAGATACCAAAAGCAGCACCCAGCCTGAAAACCTTTCAAAAGGAAACAATAAAACATAAAATAGATTTGTTTAAAAAATTAAATCCCTATTTACATAATGACTATCTAAGCCTATCTAGACTTAAAATGAAAAGCAAGGGAGATGCAGAAGCTGCTGTTCCCCTACTAATTTGAGCTGGCTATCTTCTACAAGCTCCATCACACCATGACACCCTCTGAAACTGTGAGGATAAACTCCAAGTTGGAAACAGATACTGTGCATTGCTTAGGCAACTGCTACAATCAAAGCAGCTCAGGAGGAGAAAGTTCTCTTAGTGTTCAGTTGTGCAGCCTAGTTCCCATTTATTTTAACAAGTGTTAGAGGAAGGAAAAAAGATGAGATAGCACAGCAACTAATAAAAAGACCACTTGGTTTAAATGAAAGTCCTTTTCATCTGGAAACTGAAAGCTTAGATGTCCAAGTAGTATGTTAGAGGGACAGAAAATGTTAAGGGTGACAGAGGTCTGCCAAAAATATTGATAGTGCCTCCTAGGTGAACACAATCAAAGCAGGAAGGCAAAACTCTCATATGCATACAGAAGGCTCTAAGTGCTTTAGCATCACATCAAGCATTTCATCACCATCACACCAAGACCTAAAAGGCTATTCCTTTTTACAGAATTACAATTTGTCAAAAATAGCAGCTAACAATCACCCTGAACCAAGCTAATAAATACTCCTCACAGCTCCCAGAAAGCTGCTGCTCTGAAGCAGTTACTGAACACTGGGCTAACCAGGAATGAAAATGCTTTTGCTTGCAGCAAGATGCAAAACAATCAAGAAAATTCTACAGCATATCCATTCACTGAAAAAAAAACCCCAACGTGTGGAGTATAACTCAATTTTATGTGTGAAAGCAATGCTCCAAAATAGATATTGAAGAGATGCATCACTTCACATCAATGCAGAAATCTGATACACAAAAAATATAACAGGATATGAGGATACATACAAAAACATTTTGGAAACCTGCTCTGAGGTGAATGCAAGGGAGTCACTGAGAATGTAACTATCCAGACAGGTTAACTTAAAAGACAACCTGTAACATTTTATGACCAATACAAAAATATTTGATATAATGCATATATTACAGCCCATATGATTTAGTATAACACTACAGCATGCTTCTCATGAACCTAAGGCTGCTGTCTGAAGGCTTTCTCATGTGCTTTTGTTTTAATGTAAACATTCATGCAAGATTTCATGACTGCTAAGCTAGATCAGGTGTTTTAAAAAAAAAGTTCTAATATTTATCTATCCTTTTACCTCACAAAGATTATCTTAACCCTAAAAAAATAAAACCTGGCAGGTACCCAGGATACCCAATGGCACAACAAGCCAGTATGAGTGAGATTTCCCCCCAAAAACTGCAGCACCATAAGTGTCTTCTACTGCAAGGAACACCCAATGTCTTCTCCAGTGTCTCCTCTTTCATATCCAAGTGAATAAAAATAAGCAACAATTTCCTAATGCTTGGATGAGTATACTTGGAAACACACACTAAATTCAAAACACTGAAAGAAGTTTGTCTTAACGTGACTTACCAGCTGTGTATTTGTAAATATACAGGGATTGGATTTAACAGAATTACACACTGAGTTTGAAACACTGCAATATATATTTCTAAATAAAGACACTTTGATAAATCAGGAGCTTTACAGTTTTGCTTAGCCCAAGAATTTTAAATAAAGAAAATAAAGAAAGAAACTGCATTTCAGTTCCTACCAGCCAAAGCTGCATCCTCATCACTTTCTGATCCATATTGCAATGCCATGGTTATTGCTGATAAACGATCCCCTTGGGCTGATCTTTTGTTACTAGAAAAGAGAAAAATTAAAAAAAAAACACACAAAATTTTTAAAAAGATTGTGTAAGTAAACCTGTGAAGCTCTTGACAGTTGCCTACATTAACAGGAATACACATGACTATGCAAAAAAAGCTGCTGTTATGTTAACAAGAGAAAGTGTTAACAACCCATGTGTCTGCCTCTATTTTCAGAGTCTGTCCCTCAAGCTGTAAAACCAGACATACAACCAGAAAGGTAGTGCTCACACTAGCTATCTTCTGTAGTATTTTGAATACCTAAATATTTCAATTATTGGAGGAGAAGGAGGATAACAAGTCTCTCCCAATTAATAAGTTTGCTATTTGATACTGTTTTATCCACATTTGTCTACATGAAGTAATTCAGCACACTTTAAATTCTATACAGTCTATCTTCTTCCATTCCTTCACCCCCAGCCTAGGTATTCTGAGCACACAGCATGCCTGTATATGAAGCAGCTTCCTCTGCTTTCTAGGTGGGTTAAACCAGCATCCCCACAGACTGGCTTCACGAAGACTTCTTCAGCATCTCTCTCTTCCCCTTTTTGTCCCAAACCTGGGGCACAGTATTTCATAGCTATGCTGTAGGCTATGCCTGACAATCTCTGCTATTTTACTAGGTCAGCTCTTTAGGCACCTCCAGCNGGAAGGCAAAACTCTCATATGCATACAGAAGGCTCTAAGTGCTTTAGCATCACATCAAGCATTTCATCACCATCACACCAAGACCTAAAAGGCTATTCCTTTTTACAGAATTACAATTTGTCAAAAATAGCAGCTAACAATCACCCTGAACCAAGCTAATAAATACTCCTCACAGCTCCCAGAAAGCTGCTGCTCTGAAGCAGTTACTGAACACTGGGCTAACCAGGAATGAAAATGCTTTTGCTTGCAGCAAGATGCAAAACAATCAAGAAAATTCTACAGCATATCCATTCACTGAAAAAAAAAACCCAATGTGTGGAGTATAACTCAATTTTATGTGTGAAAGCAATGCTCCAAAATAGATATTGAAGAGATGCATCACTTCACATCAATGCAGAAATCTGATACACAAAAAATATAACAGGATATGAGGATACATACAAAAACATTTTGGAAACCTGCTCTGAGGTGAATGCAAGGGAGTCACTGAGAATGTAACTATCCAGACAGGTTAACTTAAAAGACAACCTGTAACATTTTATGACCAATACAAAAATATTTGATATAATGCATATATTACAGCCCATATGATTTAGTATAACACTACAGCATGCTTCTCATGAACCTAAGGCTGCTGTCTGAAGGCTTTCTCATGTACTTTTGTTTTATTGTAAACATTCATGCAAGATTTCATGACTGCTAAGCTAGATCAGGTATTTAAAAAAAAAAAGTTCTAATATTTATCAATCCTTTTACCTCACAAAGATTACCTAAAAAAATAAAACCTGGCAGGTACCCAGGATACCCAATGGCTCAACAAGCCAGTATGAGTGAGATTTCCCCCCAAAAACTGCAGCACCATAAGTGTCTTCTACTGCAAGGAACACCCAGTGTCCTCTCCAGTGTCTCCTCTTTCATATCCAAGTGAATAAAAATAAGCAACAATTTCCTAATGCTTGGATGAGTATACTTGGAAACACACACTAAATTCAAAACACTGAAAGAAATTTGTCTTAACCTGTCTTAACCAGCTGTGTATTTGTAAATATACAGGGATTGGATTTAACAGAATTACACACTGAGTTTGAAACACTGCAATATATATTTCTAAATAAAGACACTTTGATAAATCAGGAGCTTTACAGTTTTAGAAAGAAACTGCATTTCAGTTCCTACCAGCCAAAGCTGCATCTTCATCACTTTCTGATCCATATTGCAATGCCATGGTTATTGCTGATAAACGATCCCCTTGGGCTGATCTTTTGTTACTAGAAAAGAGAAACATTAAAAAAAAAAAACACAAAATTTTAAAAAAAATTGTGTAAGTAAACCTGTGAAGCTCTTGACAGTTGCCTACATTAACAGGAATACACATGACTATGCAAAAAAAGCTGTTATGTTAACAAGAGAAAGTGTTAACAACGATGTGTCTGCCTCTATTTTCAGAGTCTGTCCCTCAAGCTGTAAAACCAGACATACAACCAGAAAGGTAGTGCTCACACTAGCTATCTTCTGTAGTATTTTGAATACCTAAATATTTCAATTATTGGAGGAGAAGGAGGATAACAAGTCTCTCCCAATTAATAAGTTTGCTATTTGATACTGTTTTATCCACATTTGTCTACATGAAGTAATTCAGCACACTTTAAATTCTATACAGTCTATCTTCTTCCATTCCTTCACCCCCAGCCTAGGTATTCTGAGCACACAGCATGCCTGTATATGAAGCAGCTTCCTCTGCTTTCTAGGTGGGTTAAACCAGCATCCCCACAGACTGGCTTCACGAAGACTTCTTCAGCATCTCTCTCTTCCCCTTTTTGTCCCAAACCTGGGGCACAGTATTTCATAGCTATGCTGTAGGCTATGCCTGACAATCTCTGCTATTTTACTAGGTCAGCTCTTTAGGCACCTCCAGCAACAGACTCAGCTTTGCCCTGTGGGAGCAAAGTGAAAACTAGGAAAAAGCAGATGGGCTGGCTTAAAATGACACTAACTGTATAAAAATGCTCACTCCCCTGAAAACCCTTGCAGCTGCTGTCTTAAACCATGGTTGCAGAGCATACACATAGGGAATTAGCCAAGAGTTGTACTGTGTCAAGACCCAAAGACTGTATACACAACACCACTGCTAGGTACCAAAATTCTCAACTGATGAATGAAAGAACTAACCAGAAAGCCTCCAGTAGCCCAGTATTCTCAGCAACTTTGCCATCAACACGTCCCAAATGCAATACTTCCTTTTTACAGGCTTCATTGGTTTCCACCATCCATCTCCTAATTATTTAGTCCTACTTACTTTTTTTTTAGTCTCCAAATACAAATTTTCTATGCTTACAGCACATTTACATGGTTTTTTTCACCTGCTTTATTTTGTAATGAAGCTTAACATTTCTAAGGAAATAATTGCACCCAGAGTGTTTCACAACAGGTGTTTGGAAATGTTACATATAAAATCAAACATGGAAGAGTAATTATGACAAAGTAACCTACTAATCATTCTTATCAGATATTTGACTGAAATATATTTGAAGCTCTGAAGTATTTGAGTCAATAATGCAGAACACTCTCAACTTAGAAAACAAAACAACAGAAAAAAACCCCACCCAAATGTTAGTATCTCCACAGGATGAGGACTCAGCCTTTCTTCCAAGTTCACGATTTACTTACCGGTAATATTTGTTAGAAGAATTTCTCTCATCACCAACACTGCCTTTACCCTGTGAGGAAGGACCTGTCAGCTTGGAAGCAGTCAAATTTGATGGAGTCCTTAAGGCAGAAGAGACAAGCCAAGGAAAGGGGAAAAAAAGAGTCCCACCTTAGACCCAAGAAAAGGCGCAGCAAGGATAAAGCTTCTTACAGAACTTGCTTTGATAGATCAGCCAAAAGGTTCAGAGACAGATATAAAATGTTTTAAAGCTCAAAGTAATACTAAGATACATTTAGTGCCCCAGCAGTAACACTGATTTTGTTTATAAAGTCACAGGAAGGTAACATTGAGGGTTAATAGCTATACACACAGCTCAGCCTACAATAGCAGTGAAAGCAGCCAACAAAATGTCCCTGAGCATTGAGATACAGTGAATAACACAGATCCAGTCTTGTTTTATCAATACTTAACAAAACCAGTGTCAAGTTATCTGACAGTCTGTATTGTCAAGCAATTTCATTTTGTCACTTTATGTAAGGGAGGACAGTTAAATTCACCAACAAGGAGAAATTTAGTATGACAAAGGATACACTGAATTGTGCAACAGAAAAGCATGATTTTTGACACAGAGTCAATATGTCTGCAGACCTTAGGTTAGTAAAATTATGATTAATCTGAGGCTGATCCATCAATGACAAAGAAAATGAGATGAAAAATGCAGTAAATTAACTTTAAATGAACTTATGGGGGTATTTTACCAGAATCAGCATTAGGTAAAGGAGATCCCCCTTTGAGACAACTAAGCAGTTAGGAATTTAAATTTAAAACAATAATGATTCTGTGATGCAGATTCAGCAAAAAGAGGCAAAAAAAGAGAAAAACTGTTTGCTAAAAAAGCATCTAGTGAAATGCAGAACAGCAGCTGGAAGGTTTGGTTTTAATTATACTTTTATCTAGCCACAGGTTTTTTTACATTTAGCCCAATACTACTGTAGCCTGCTTCAGGCATTATAATTTTTTTTTTTCTTTCAAATTAGAGAAACAAAGAAGGGTGCTGTCAATTATTCTGATATTCAGCTTACTTCAGGATTTGCAGGTCTATTAAGAACACAGTACATAAGAGAACATCTAGGATAAGGTAGCTGAGAAGTGGAAACAGGTTGGCAGTGCAAGAGAGGAATTCTACTAACAAATATCAGTGTGATTTATCTGTCATCCCTTCTTATGCAGTTTTATTTTGAAGAAAAACAAAAATAAAGTCTCAAAATTAAACGTGACACACGTGACATCTTGAGCTTCATCAATGGCCAACAGAGTCAGAAAAATAAAATAAAATAATAATTTAAGTAGAAAACTTCAATGCCTACATATATTTCTAGGTACTGCAAAGGAAACACATATGCCCATTTGGTGTCTGTGGAATCCAGGTTTACTGGTACTACACATACTTTTAGGAAGAAGAATTATTAAACTGTGTATTAAGAATTTCTCCCTAACAGTGTTTCTGGTTTTATATTTCTATATGCTCCAACAATGATTCAGCCAAGCATGGGAAACATGCTAACACTGAATAAATGAACCAGAAAAAACACTACAGAGGTGAACATCTCAAAGCACCAAATAGTAGAATTCCATCAGGTAACTGCCATTTCTTTCACACATAACAATTCCAGGCAATACTTTTAATACTGACACCACCTACACATTTCTAAGACAATACAAATATTTAGACATCCTTTCAGTAAAGTAAGGGAGTGCTATTGTAGCAGTTGTACCATTCAAACCTTTGCAGAAAATGGCAGCAGATATTTTCCAGCATCAATCACCAGTAAACAACTCAAATACCCAGAGTCCACCTTGTAAAGAGTTTGCTTACTTCTTGGATGCCTTGCAAGATGTTGCTTTATTTTTTTTTTAATAAATGACACAGCTCACAAAAGCAGGTAATACCTAAGCCTACTTATGAACATTACTTCTAAGTAAAATTTACACAAGAAATCTAATTGCATTTCAGCTAAAAAACACCTAAAATGACAGCATCAATTCTTTGCACACTATGGATTTTCACAAGAAGAAAATGCTGTTTCCTAAATAAAATGATTCTGTGAAACGAACAGAGCTATCAACAGTGTTTTGTATCTGCCTGTTCAAGACCAAATCTATGATTCACTGATTAATCAGTTCAGATCTTTAGCATCCTGTGCCTCTAGAAACTGGTTTACACACAGTTTATATAATGTGGACTTCCATCTAAACATCTTTTGCTTAGGTCTTGTTCCTATGTCTCTGCCCCTACCTTATTAACTCTGAGCTCTCATGTCTCAGCACCTAACAAGATTCAAGAATATCCAGCATTTTTCATGAAGCAAAGCATAACAAAGCACCTCCTTCCTCTCTATTCTGTTTCTGTAATTAACTTGTAAACACGTGGCAGAAGTTTGCCATAGCTTAAGTTATAAAAGATCCAATGACACTGTTTTTCATAATGAAGTACAACACAAAAATATTTAATCACAGAAGTATTTCAATAAAAAGCTCCTCCCAGACACGATTTACTGATTTACAACTTCTAAAACAACAATAAACAAAATGTTCAAACAATGATTTCCCACTATGTTCTCCACAGGAAAATTAAGGGAATGTCTATACAGATTTTCATATGGGATTATAAGAACACTATTTGCAGTACCTGATTCGGAGACTTGACTTGGCCAACTCACTGTGTTCAATTTCAGCCCTTTTCATATTAAATATTTTTTTAATCGCATTTGCATCCTGTCAATTAAAAGAATTTGTTTAATGTTGGAAGTGAAGAATGTTATAGTCAGGTATATCCATCTATCTAAAAATCTAAAACTAAAGTGAAGAGGGTCTTACATTTGAATACAAAACAATTTGGAATGAGAAATAAAGCACAGAAGAGAGTCTACCTGAAATACACCCACCTGGTAAAAACTGAACAGAATGGCTGCATTTAGCACCATTATAGCACCACTTTTTGCCACAACCTTGGAAAAAAACCTATATCTACAATTTGGAAGTATGTGTGACTACTACTTGGAACTAAAGAGGCAAATGAGCCTAAGTGCCTTTGCAATTGGGAAATGACTACTGTCACCAAGCTTGACAATGCTTGCTCTCATTCTGCACCCATGGATTGATGGTCAGAGTAACAGTTCACAAAATAGAGATTACAACTTTTGAGGGATGCAACAAGCATGGCTAATGTCACCAGGAACTGAAAGCAAATTAAACAGAAGTGGAATCAGCAAAGTCCAAGAACCACTTACACAATTACATTATACACATACAAGGGCTCTCAGTACAAAGCCCTTAAAAACCAAGCACAAAAAGAGTAATCATGCCACTTAAATTCTCATACTTCCACAGGGCAAGGAAACAGCAATGGGATAACTGGTATCCAAAATGCTGGTGAGCTAAGTACAAAAAAAAAATAGAACAATTTTGTTACAAAATTGTGGATAAAAAGTAGAGGATCTTCAAAAACTTGTCAAAGAAGGCATGACTCCAGTTTTCATGTTTATGATGAAAACCATAAACAGCTCTCACAACATGGAAAGAAGTAACAACTGAGTACTGCCTCTTATAACCTGAGCTTGCAGTTTCAGTCAATTTAACTTGAACCACTAATATAGACCAAAGCCATGTAACTCATCCCAAGATAAATTTTAAGTGGAAAAAAATCATATACCTCAATTATATACACTCCAATTACACTAGAAGTGATACTAAAAAAAAAAGGAAACATCACTAATAGTTACTTTTTTCAAAAATGAAAACAAACTCTTCAGGACCTTGTGCTAAGGAATTATTTAATGATAAATCAGCACAGAAAGAAGTAAAGAAAATCTGAACTCAAATCAAACTATCAACAACTGAGACTAACCTTGAATACTTGTGATCCAGGCTCGTTGTAGGTTTTGGCATTCTTTGCCAGAAGATCTATATCCTTGGCCATTGCATGAATGCTTTTGTAAGTTCCATTCTACATGACAAAAAATAGAACTGGTTAAAGTGGCAACCTTCAGAGAGAATGAAAACTAAGTCAATAGTGCAAAGTGAAGGGAATTCATACAGAATAAAAGGAACATTTATAGAAACACAGGAACATAATTATAAAGAGAACAGAGAAGTACATGGAAGAGATAATCAAAGTAGAAAGTAATGAACAAAGTGCTAAGTCCTTATACCCTTACTACATAAAAGACTGAAAAAATAATTAATACGTTAAATCTTAACTTTGAAGGGTTCTGACAAAATGCTATTTTACTTTTGTTCTCCAGTTCACCTAGTCTATGAGCTATCCCCCACTATTATACAAAATGCTAGAATTACAGAACAATATTTCAAATTACTGGAGAAGATGAAAAATGCATCAGTACAAAACACCTATTTATAGAGCTGGAACAAAAGGAGGTGATGATAACGCACAAGCCAAGCAGCAGGACTTGGATGTTTTACATCAGCAGTGCTTGCCCAGTAACTGCTTTGAGCCATTAAACACCAAGGAATTCAATATATTCAGGCTCAGCACACTACACCACAGTTCATGATGCTGGATTTTCAGCTACTTCTGCAGCTTTAACCCAGGACAAAACATCAAATCACCATAGTGTTCAGCTTTTTAAACAGCAGAGAAACTCACTGTCTTTCCTGCCACCATAATAAACTTTGTTTGCTAACAATTTTAGAATGCTCACTGCTAAACAAGTCTATGCTCTGACACATTAACATGCTCATACTCTACCTGTATCCTTTGGGCAATAGTTTTCAGATCTATGGGCTCCTTTATTATTGCATAATAATCTGGATATTGCTAGAAAACAAGCAAACAAAAGTTATATATTACTATAAATAGTCAAAGCTATTGCTCTAATATAGAATGAGCTACTAGAGGATCTGCAGGTAAAAACTGTGTAAACTTCCTAAACATAGCACTAGGCCTCAATTTTGGCAAGCCAGATCATAAGACAGATACAAAGAATTACAACTCAAATAAATTGACATAAAAGAACAGTTCTGCCTGAAAAACAAATACACGGTGATAATCTTTCAGAGTATTTTGCTGGTTAACCTCGTTACATCAAACCCCAAAACAGAACAGGAAAACCAAATATATTTAAAAACATTAAAAATTCTGCACCAGAAAGTCCTAATTAACCAGACTGACAGAACAGGGCAAGCCCAAATCCCAGCCCTGAGGGCTGGGAACAAGGAGCAAAGAAGGTGGAAAAGCTCTAAAAACAGGTGGAGTTTGCCATTGATGAGACAGTAACAAAGAACTGAGTGTGCCCATCATAGTGTGTAACACCAGTTATATAAATATCCATATTTCCAACTTCAAACACAATCAGTACTATTAATATACCTACCACTTTGGAAGGAAGTTTCTGAAACAGTTCACTTATGAGGCGCCCTGATGGATTCGTGGCAACAGCTACAGCTTCAAGAAGCTGTTCAAGAATTTCCTTCAGGTAACCTGGAGATGACTGATGCAAGACATGAAATCACAAGCTTAATAGCAGCCATAGTGAAGTGCTTCATGTTGCACTGAAATATATGAGTTCACTTTTCAAAGACAGAAAAAAAATCATCTATCAAACACAGATGCAACTTTTGAAAATCATTTATGCATTTCTGTAAAGCACAAGAAAACTTTCACATTTACACTGCTTACTGTCAGACATGCATCACATATTGTCAGAACAGACTTGGCTGTCAACATTAAAATATATTAAAATATGCATTTCAACACCAAAAAAACCAGACAAGCCTAAACTTTGTATCATTATATCTGGCTTATGAAACACTCCAGGAACAGCTGCACTAACTGAAAGGGACACACACTGGAAAACATGTCATTAGACATGAAGCTTGCTTAGATCAAACCTCAGTGTTGGCACAACACCAAGCATGCATCATGCTAGTTGCAGCTAAACCAGAACTATGTTTTATCCATGTCAGAAAACCTCCTCACTTTTTTCCTTGGCAAAAGTGAAACACACAGACAGTGCTGTGAAATGATTAACCAATGGTAGCAGGATGACCTGCTTTGTATATAAACTTGTGTAAGAAATACCTTTTGGGGCATAATTTAACTAAGAAAAGATTTAATCCTTTTTTACATATGGAGGCCAATCTCCAGCCACAGCTTCCTTCAGCTGCAGCTGTCATGTCCACACTTACTAATTCAGAATTTGTGCCTTGATTGTCATGTCCTTCCTCATCTTCATCTTCCTCTTCAGCATCACCTTTTTGAACAAACTCATTTTTTGTGCGCAAATACAACTCCCACAATTTGCAGGCAGCTTTATATTCAGGAGAATCAGGCTGCAAAAACAAATCAAACATTCTGCTCAAAACTCAGATTGTTACCTGAAAGAAATTTATAAATTATTACTTGAAAGATATTAAACAAGTAATAGAAAACATGGGAAATTCCTGATTCAGTTGTTCTTCAACAGACATGTTAAGAATTGCAATAAGCACTAGAAAATAAAACTTCTATTACCCCAAAGCACCTCAGTCTTTCAGAAAACTTTGCAATAAAATGACTTGGCTGTCACGGTTTAACATCAGCTTTAGGCTTGAGCAAGCCTATTAGATGAATCTGGAGAAATAATTAGGTTTTGTTACAGCATAACACTAGTGATACTTAAAATAGCCTAAATGTAAGTATCCCAGAAATGTGATTTAAGTCAATACTGCTGCCATTGTGTGGCACCTGAAAATTGGTTTCTACAGAGGAAGAATGCAAATAAGTGTGCTGAGAGCTTTGAAAGCACTACAATGATTTACACTCAGCATTAACTGTGAAATTCCTAAGAACTTAACAATGTGCTACCACCTGGGTACACAGCTAGGTGTTTTTTGGAAGAGCTAGAAGAATCAGTTCACAAATTAAGCTTTGAAAATACAGAGTTGGCAGTGGCAGACAAGCACCTGCTGATTATAATTTCTACTTTAAAATATTACTCAGAAAAAAGATTTCTTCTCCACTCTTTTTCTTCCCTTTCCTCTGTCACTTAATCTCTATTTCAGGTATTCCTGCAGATATGTCACCTTAATACTGCTTATTATGTTCTTACTTCACTCAACCTCTGACAGCTTGTGAGACAAATGAGAAACCAACATGAGAACTATTCTTAAACTTACTGTTTTAGGCTTAAATATTCTCAAGACATTAGCCAAGATGTTTATTATGAGGAACAGATTTAAAGAGTATTCTGTTCCACCGTCTGCTTCCTTCTGTATTAATGCAAGATGCACAAAAGTGTAACACTTGAACCAAAATAGTAAAAAACTACAAGTCCATTCTAATCTGGCATTGCCAATAAAGCATATTGGCTAAAGATAAAGACCTTGACCAAGAATCATCCCTGCTTTATATATGTTACTGGAACTGCACCAGTAAGATAAAAGATGAAGAAAGAAGAAGCAATGTTTGTGTGCCACACCTCCAACTCACAAATCCATATTTCTCTGGAGGTGTCAATGTTCCTTCATCCCTGAATGATAGCTACCTATGTCCATTCTATAAGCAAGATTTTATGAGACAGGCATAACTCTGAGGTAGGCAAAACTGAGGCATCATCTCAGTCACTACATCCAATTTCACTACCCTGTGTATTTAACATAGCCTGCCATTAAACCAGATTAAGCCATTTTTTTTCCACTCCCTTACGGCAACTGCAATAAAAAATATTAACATTCAAAATAAAACACATATCTATTCTAGGGAAATGGACTTTGAGGTTGCATTTCTCATTAAATATATCATTATGTACACTCACGACCTGTCATCACTGACTATGATAGTCATTGTGCCTTTTTTCATATTGGTTAGTAGCCTAGAGAAAAATTCAACATTCCTCCTGTATGCTCACTGTTATTTTTACACTCTTTCTTTGGGGAAAAAATTATATTTTTCTATTTCAAAAGGCTATACAGAATGTGTTGTGAAATGGGAAGGCTTTGATAGAAGAGTATTTTTTTCAGTTTATATCTCTATTTTTACTTTCAATTGCTCTTGGAAAACTACATGAAGATCACCCCCATGCTATTTTAATTGCTATTTTCCACAGAGAAATTGTTATAGTAGCACGTATTACAAAGATACTGTCAACCTTACAGAAATATATGCAAATAACTGCAATGTGTGCTGCTGTCTTACCAATAATCAAAATTAACTGAAAAGCTTCCTGCCAAACCAAGGAAGGATTTGAAGGTACCTCTACCACTTTCACAACCAACTTGAGCCTCTATATATATTTTCCTCACCTTATAGTAAGCCTTTGCATTGTTAAAGAGAAGCTGAAAATCAGCAGTCAGCACATTCACATCGTCGTATTCCTCCATCTTCAGCTTTTGTTGGATTTTCATCAAATCAATTGGCTGAGAAACCACTTCATAATAGTCTGGCTGATTTCTGTTGCAAAGATTAAAAAAAAACACATTATATTCCCAGTAGTAAAACCAAAACCACAGCACTCAAGTTTGTACATGTCTATAACTAAGTAAAACAAAGAAAGTGAGAGTATGTTTTTGTTACAGCTGAAAGATGTGGACAGTGGTCTGTTAGTAGGCTGACTTTATCATATATTGTTACCATCCTCAATTTTCTGAGTATAAAATCAAACTCAGCTTCTTTATTTACTGCATTTTCAAGGGCCACTTCTATTAATCTTCCCAAAATATGTCCTTAATATTGCATTCCACCACTTACATAGAATATTCTAGTGAAAAGCACACGTTTTAGGCAGATGTCACAAGAAATATTTTAAATTCCACGTACCCTTTTTTGACTGAAAAAGGGTCAGCATGTCCCATTGAAAAATTACATCAAATACACACACTGGTGTGAAACTATGACAAATTTAACAGTTTTTCACAGCTATAATGTTGAAAGATTCCTCAGTATGCACTTACTCCCTGATTAAACCCCAGGGTCAAGGCTTAGCCATGGTCTTACCTTCGCTTCGGTGCCCTAATGAAAAGCTCACAAAGGAGCCTGCCCTGTTCATCTTTGTAATCTCTGATGGTGTTGTACAGTTCATGGCATACAGCAATCTAAAATGCAAGAACAATATAGTAATGAAAAAGGAGAAAATCTTAAGGGGGTAACAAATCAAAGTCTGCTTACAATGGGAAAGACAAGCTGCCAATCCACAGCTCGGGGATTTTGCTCTAAAGGTGAGGTGCTAAGAAACTGGTGCATTTCATACATTAGTACCATACCTGACAGGTAAGCCAGGTACTGCAGAATTTTAATTTATTTTTTGAACACGGGGACCTTTCTTTCAATGCTAATTCTAAGCAAAACACCCAAAATGTAAATTAATTCAGTACAATTCTCTGAGTTTTAGACATATAGAACGACAGGGTTCTTCTGCCTTGCAATTATTTAAAATTAGACTGCTAACTCAAAGGCACAACAGAGGCATTGTACACCTCAGCAATCACCACCTGTGCCATTCCCCACTTATCTCTCTCAGCATTTGCTATTCAGACACAGCTCTCAGCTTCTGCACATTATGATTTCAGCTCCTTCTCCAACATCCTTCCATCTGCTAAAATCATCAGCAAAAAAAAAGAAAAGCAGCAAAAGGAAAATGGGAAAGAAAAAGATGCAACTGGGGAGACAAGAACAAGCCAAAGCTGAACCAGATCCTAAACAAAGCTTAGCCAAGGCAGCAACAGATTCAGGGCCACTGGAGATGTGCTACAAACAATGGCCCATTTTATAATCCAGAATTTCCCAGACAGGGATACAGTACCCTGAAGAAAAAAAGCTGTGCATAGTAAGAAGGTACTAACAGGATCTACAGTTGGGAGGTTGGAAAGTCTCCTCCTCTTTCTGCTTGGGCCTGGTATATTGGTGGAGTGGTGGCTGTCATCAAAGTCTCCTCCGCTGACGCTGCTGGAAGGCGAGGTAGCTCTTCGCCTCTTGGAACCCATGGAATCCAACTTCTTCTATAATTAAGAGAAATGTTCTTAAACTCATGGCAATGCTACTAAACTCTCTGAGATGAGAGCTAGATACAAAGCTAACAATGCCTAGGATGAATCGAATATGGTTGTTATAAACTGCAGTTCAGTTAAACCACAGATACCTAAACACCAGCTTTTAAAACACTGGCAAGAGTCAAGTGAAATCAAAATGTTCAGACAGTTCAACAGCAATGCCAGAGAGCCTGGGGCTCAGGGTGACAAGGATGAATTTAGCAGCTATTACCAGGATATGTTCCTAAATTATCTACATTTTTATACCTCATCCCATGCATGCTAACTAAACAAGAACTACTGTTTCAAAGGAAAAGCCACCCAGACGTGAGCTCAGGCTTGGTGTAAAGACAACTCTTTGCATGTCAATTAAAAAAAACAAGGAACAGAAATGAAACAAAACAAAAAAACAAGCAAACAAGCAACCTCCCCTCCCCCCAAAACCCAACAAAACAAACGCCAAAACCAAATTGAAGCCACACAGAGAAAACAAATTACAAACAAAAATTCAAATGGCTACTTGATACCTTGTATAACATTCAAGACAAAAAATGTCTGGACCATTGCGTGACCTACCACTACCACTTTATGTGCAGGATGAAAGGCTCAATGATCAAGAAACAGAAAAAGCCACCTCCTTTTTTGGCCATAGTTTTCCCTTTACCAACACAAACAGTGACACATGAATAACCACCATCCAAGAGCTCTGGTAATTTACGAAACAAGTTGTTGGCTCATTCCCAATTTCCAGTGACAGTATCAGAAAAATATCTTCATTTGTAGCTGTCTCAAAGGCTGAGGACAGAATAGATTCATATATCCCAGCCTATCCCAGCCAATTCTCAAACAAATCAAGAAATTTCTTCTAGGAAGCACTCTATTGATTAACAAGATGTGGCAGCACAACATAATTGCATCTGAGCATTTAGGTTAGAGACAGAATTAATTTCAAGCACAGAAATGAGATGAGTAAGGCAGGAATAATTAACATTCAGGATAAAGCAAAAGTCTAAGGCAGAGGAATGGAGTGAATGATATACATACAATCAATAATTTGCCAGATTTACCAGAGTACAGCCAGCACCTCGAAAAGCCAGCCTCCTCATACTGTCTGATGGCCAAGTACAGGTACTGGGAGAAGGTAACACTCTAAGAGTAGCAAACCAGCAATGGTGTTAGTACAGTCAAAACTGGAAGACAAGAAAAAGGAAAGAGAGAGAGAGAAGAAAATTGAGAGTAGCTACATAATTAAAGAATAAAATCAAAGAATAAATTGAATAATTACAGTGGCGGAGAGAAAAAACAAGAAACAGAAGGTAGCTTTTTTTAGCCTAGCAGAAACTCTACCAAGCAATACTGTGCACAGAATGCTAGACACTTCTGTCATTTCTGCAGTGAAAATACATTTCTCTAATGTTCCTGCATACATAGTAGAGATTACACAGCCACTTGCTGGAGCATGATTCATCAAGCTGAGCCCAGAGTAAATATAAGCAATATCTGACCTGAGAGTAAAAAAGAGAAAGCAGTAAAACTTACAGAATATGAAGTAGTACAGTCTTTATAACAATAAGAAAGTATTTTTTGGCCAAGAAATTTAATAGACTTTCTAATGATGATGTACCTCCCATCAGGCTTTAGAGTGGGTTTTTATCCTCATAAGTAAGAAACATTAAGGATCCACACATAGAGGTTCACTAAAGATACACCTGTTTCAATTTCTACCCACTCTCCAAGTCTGATTTTTCTTTCAGAAATCCTATGTGAAATTTGCAGAACCGTTTTATGGTAAAATGATTGCTTCTGTTTTTTTCATACAACTACTCTCTTCAATCAAACCCCAGAGACTGTTTCCCTGTTCAGTATTCCAGACATTTCCATAGCATGCACATTCAGAGAAACTGTGCTTTATCAGCAGGGAATTCATCTCAGGAATGAACAACCAGCCTGTGGCTTTCAGCTCTTCCCCCAACTTTTATCTGAAAGCTACAAATGTCAAGTGGCTAACAGCAGGCACGTGCTGATGTGGAGGCTACTAGCAAATACAAGTTCTTGGTGGAGAAAGGAAGGAGGGAGTAGTGGAATCAACAATTCTGGTCACCCAGAAACCCAGAAGTACACTCAGTCCAATTTCATTCAGAAATAAATATTTGGGGAGCCCCCAAACAGCATCTGCCTGCAGACTGCACACAGGCTTCTCCACACCTGTCACCTGAGGCACACACGCTGCAGCTCTCAGCCACACGCAGACCCCCGTGTGCTCTGCTGAGCTTGAGGCACCTGCTGACTGTGCTCAGCCCCCAACAACATTTTCCTCCTCTAATAACCAAGGAAGATGCAGAACACATCTCGGTTTGACCAACACCACCAGCAATCAGTGACAGAACTGCTTATGCACGACTCCTACCAAGTGCTGCCAAATGCAGACTTCTCTTTAGATCTCCATGCTCCTAAACACAGATATTCCCATCACAGGACTGAATTCTGTGTATCCTGTTTTACTCAAGAACACATCTCCCAGACTTTCTTCCAGACTGTACCTGCCAGCTCACAACTCTCCCAACAGTCACACCAAAATCTCCACCGCTACAAACAGCCCAACCCCTGTGCAACAGGAGCCTGAGCATCTTCTTACTAATTGCTCACACGGCCCATAAAAATGTCACGTAACCATAGACAGCTCTATAATAAATGCTTTGGCCATTACTAATATCATGTGTACTAATATACACACAACGGGTGGAAGACTGCCTCTCCAGAAAACTGATCACCTCAACTATTACCCAACCTCACCTCATCAAATGAAGTTTTTACATGCACTGCAGACAGCACATTTAAAACAAGCCAGTGAGGTTCTAGTACACCTTTTATTTTCTGCCTCCAAGTAGAAAAAAAGCCAAAGGCTGATAGATGCCACAGAAAGTATTTCATCGCTATCAAGGTCTCTCACATTTCAACAGAAATACCGAATCACACTAAACTCAGCAAAAGGCACAAGGGAGGGAAACCCAGACAGGATTTCCCACGATTACCGACCAGACTGAAACCAGCTGCAGCACAGAAGAGGGGGACGGCAGCCACCAAACGCTATCAAAGGACACAGTTGGTGAAGCGGGAGGCACAGCACATCGATCAGTTCATCAACCCCACAACGAGAAACAAAACGCCAGAACAGGTGATTCCCCCACACAGCCCCCCTGCCTGCACCATCGCCCTGCCCGGTCGCTGAGGTGTGATTGTTGGTAGGAGATAAAGGAGACCAAAGAGAAACACCTCGTAGGCACCGGGCCCGCCTGTGCCCTCACGGCCTGACAGGACGAGGTCCCCTCCCCACCGGGCAGGACAAGCTCCGGTCCCCTGGGCCTCGCTCCGGAGGCCCCGGGAGCGACCACCCCCCTCCCGCGGTCACTGTCACCGCTNGGTGGGGGTGGTTGGACACGGGGGTTGGAGGGCAGGCGGCAGGGCGGGAGATGAGGTGCCGGTGAGGGCCCCGGGACGGGACGGGCGGGAAGCGGGACTGACGGGCTGGGTGCCTTGCAGAGCTGAGGAAAGCCAGCAAGAGGCTGAGCTGCCACAAGCGGTACAAGATCCAGAAGAAGGTGAGTGCCCCCGGGGCCGCTGATCCCACGGAAGCGCCGCGATAACTTAAACCCGCTTATATATATATATATATCTAATATTATTACAGAATTGTTGCACTGGGACACAATCTGGGGGGTGTATTGGACGTTCAGAAATCTGTACCGTGGGGGGGATTCGCTTCCCAGTTACCATGGGCCGCAGGATGATGTGGAAAGCAGGGAAGGTTTTTCCATTCTTTTGGGCTGGTACGTTCAGGTGTGGGATTACAGGGAGACATTACCCAATCGAAACATTACGATCAAAAGTCAGAAAAACATGATTTTTTTTACTCGGTAAACAGGAAGGATACATCCTTTTTTTTTTTTTTTTGCCTCAGACTGTGAAAATATTCTTATTCTTGACTTTAGATCAGAGAACACCACCGAAAAGTCAGGAAGGAGGCCAAGAAGCGTGGACACAAAAAGCCCAAGAAAGATCCGGGTGTTCCCAATGCTGCACCATTTAAGGAACAGCTTCTACGAGAAGCAGAGCAAAGAAAGCAGAGGGTAAAATACAGCTCTAGTTAGAGAAGAACATTTCTGTCTTCAAGGAAGCTGTGTGTGCATGTGTGCACGCCCAGAGCTGCAATCCTGGTAGCTTGGCAATGGTCCTAGTAGACATGTGCTCTGAAAAAATAATATATTTCCAGCATTCCACAGTGTGTAACAATTTGCTCTTGTGTTTTTAACCTTTGTTTCATCACTGTATTAATGTGCCTGAAGTTAAATTCCTAATGTAAACAAAATTGCCTGGGATTTTCAGATACAGAGATGTGCCATAAGAATGTTGTAACTTAAATCTTGGCATTATGTTATTGTACAGAAAATAAGGATCTGCTGTCTGCAGCATGGAGTAATGTGACATGAGGCAGCATCCTGAAATGTCCTTGCTGCACAGATGTTATTTTCAGGTTTAGCTAAGGATTTATTGCCTCTGGTTTTAAGGCAATGCCATTCTTTTCAGGGTAGGATGCAAAAACAAGTTCCCAGTTTCACTTGGACTGACAACTTCTATGCTAACTTAGGAACTTTGGTCAGAAATAAGTAAATGAAGAGGAAGGAAGGTCTTCCTTCTGCCTGTCAAATATGTTTTATCTGGCTTGGGTTTTTGTTTGCAATCAGCTTGAAGAACTAAAACAAAAGCAGAAGCTCAACAGACAGAAAGAACATGAAAAGAAGAGGAAGCTTGAAGCTAAAAAGAATGCAGCCAAAATCAAAGAAAAAGCAGAGGGAAAGGTAGGTGTCTGGTATGATTCTGATTCTTTGAAGCTTATAGAAGCACCAGAGTTCATTCTGAAACTCCATCTTAAGCAGTTAGTTTTATGTTCAGTTTTTATGCTCTGTGTGCACAGAAACTGATTCTCAGTTAAATCATTCCCTTTCATTTGTATTTGCACTCAGGAATCTTCTAGCAAGTCCAAAGCAAAGACTAACAAACTGCTGGATAAAAACTCAAAGAAATCATTTTGCAGGGAGCTCAACAAGGTGAGACACTTTTTATTTTGATGCGAGTCAGCAATGACACCACTTGTAATTTTCCTTTTTTGCATTATTGTGCAGCTCCTATAGAGTACAAAGGTTGTTTGTGATAAGCTTCAACACTGAAGAGAGGGATTTTCTGATAGAAACTGAGGGTTTCAGTCTTGCCTAGAGTGAGCTACTAAGACATGGAGCACTTTGAGGCATTAGACTTACTGGGCCAGTGCCATTACATACTGAGTGATCAGAGAGTTCTTGTAGTAATGTGGTACTAGTGTCTAGGGATTTGTTATCTTTGGAGGAAAAAGATGAAAATTGCTTCAGCTTTCTGGTTTGCAGTTCAGAAGAGAGGAGGTCAAACAGGAACAGTCTTAGGAAACCTCACCATTCTGTGAAAGTCAGCATCAGGTGTTGTAAGTCAGCTATCACAGAGCTGTCATCTGACAAGTGGTCTGTCATGTCTGAGTTGAAAGACTTCTCTCTTTTTTCTAACCTAGGTGATGGAAGCCTCAGATGTGATTCTGGAGGTTTTAGATGCAAGAGATCCAATGGGCTGTCGGTGTCCTCAGCTGGAGCAAGCTGTAACTTCCTCTGGAGGAGACAAAAAGCTCCTGTTGGTTCTGAACAAAATTGGTAAGTAGCACAGGTTTCCTCACCTGTGACAGGTTTGTCACTTGGTCACTGTGTGGTTCTGTGAGCTATGAAGAAGATTTTCAAGGAATCTGATGTTCAATTGAAGACATAAGATCCAACTCTGAGCTCAGGGCCCTACTGCAGGGGTCACCTTTCCTCAGCCTTTTGCTCTGGTTTGCTAAGAACACAAGACAGATGGGTAAATGCACATTAGCCCCTTTCTTTTGCAGTAACTTCTGAGGGCATTGGATAGTTTCAGCCAAATTTGACGAAAATTAAAGATCTTATGATTTTTAACATTAGATTTAACGTATAGATGTGTAGGCAGAGCTCACAGTGTTGGCCCCCACTGAGGCAACGGTGAATTAAAGATCAGCAACAAATGCAGTGGTTGTATTTGAAATACAGGTTTGAGAACTGTTTTGTCTCTCCTCTTGCTGTATGAAAGAATGCACACAAAAGCAGGTGAAACCAGCTAAAAAGGCTGGAACTTACTGGGTTAGCAGCAGCAAAGAGTGAAAGGGCCATGCTCCTCTTACCTTCCAGATTTAGTGCCAAAGGAGAACTTGGAGAAATGGTTGAACTACTTGAAGAAGGAGTTTCCAACAGTTGCTTTTAAATCAGCAACACTGATGAAGGACAAGACTATGGTAAGAGCACTGCAGCCTGCCTCATGACTAAGCTGTGTGTGTTTGCAGTCAGGAAGGCTGAAACATGTTGAGAAACAATAACTCTTTGTTCTTTAAAATTCCTTTTCCCTTTGTTCAGTTATACTGCTGTGACTGATGACTGTGCCTTTGTACTTTGACTAAACTGTGGTAGAGTGAGGGAATCCTTGCTGTTGAAATTGTTGTTACTTGTGCCCAGGATGCTGGACTAGAGTAAATGCAAGGGGTTTTTTTTTTCTCTGCTGTAAGAAGTACAGTGAGGGGAGGATGATAGGAATTTTTAAAATCTTCTAGATAGGATGATTGCACCAGTTACATCTAATTATTTTGTAATTAAAGTGGTGCAGGCTATACTGATGCATTCATCCTACCTGTGGCCAGGAGCAAAGCCATTTTCATGAAGAGTACAAAGGGGTTTGGCTCCTGGTGTCCTGGTCTCAACTCTGAAGAGAATTGTTTGAGTCACACATGTATTGATATATAATTCTTAACACATCTCAACCCTGCTAACAGCACAGTGAAACAGACCTTCCTGGAAAATGGTGCAGGAGCTGCAATAGCAGGTTTTTAAATCCTTCAGCAAACTGCAGTTTGAGTGAATTTGCAGCTTTAAGGATTCCACCATCTGAACCTATATGGTTATTTTTTGGTCACACAACAAATCTGTAACTGAAATAATTCCCTTTTCTCTTAGTAGTTGATAGCTACCTTTTTTACTGTCACCTAAATGACTGGCCAGCTTCCTGTTCAGAAAAACATAGCATCACCTAGTAGAGGGTAGGAGTTGGAAGCATTACAGCAGATAAATTAAGTAGACATACTCATCTTCCTAAATAGCTCCTTATCACAGGGGTTTTTGCCTTTGAATTCTGCAGCAGCAACAGTTCACCAAAAGACGTGCACGTGTTGATATATCAACAAACACTGAACGTTTTGGAAGCAAATGCCTTTTGAAACTACTTCAAGAGCAGGTCAAGATTCAAAATAAAGCCATTCAGGTTGGAGTAGTAGGTAAGTGTTTGGAGAAACAGGAGGAGTTTCCTTCTCTGCTAAAACTTTGGCATCCTCTATTATAAATGGGGTAAACCAACTAACACATGACTTGCTTATGGGCTTTCTAGAAACTGTTGTAACTTTCACCTAAGACTACTGAAGCATTTCAATTGACAGTGACCTGCACTGCACTCAGGCACACAGTGTATGTGATCTGTGGAAGGCACATTGTGAAAGCCTTAGCTGATTGCCAGCTTAGGGAAACAAACAGGTTACTTACCATGCAGCCTGCACACCCTTCCTCTTACCTGATAAAAGATTTGTGATGCATTCAGCAAGGTCTTCCATGTCCCTTTTATTATCAGTGTGAGAAATGAGGATACAAACTTTGTCTTACTGCTGTGGTGAAGACTTCAGATCCAACTCTGATCTCACGCTGAAGATGTACACCAAAGACACCTGGAAGAAGCAGTTTTGATCAGTGTTACAAAGGCTGAATTTCTCAGTTAACTTACAGGATTTGTGTGATTTTCTTCAGGTTTCCCTAATGTGGGAAAGAGCAGCATCATCAACAGTCTTAAAGGAGTTCGTGCTTGCAATGTTGGCCTGACAAGAGGTGTTACCAAGTAAGCTGAGTCTGATAAAAGCTGTTCATGTCCCTGCTTATTGTTGTGTACAATTTCCACCCATTAAGGGCAAAGTATCCCCCTGTGTGCAGTTTTAAATGCATATTTCAATTTACCAGGATGAAAGTTAGTGATCTGTGATACAAGCTGTCACAAGGGAATGCAGCATATGAACTTTCTGTAGGTACACAAAGCATATGATGAGAAAGCACTGAAACTGACCCTGTGTGAAGTGCATGCAATCCAACCCTGAGCTTTGTGTCTTGGACCCATCACCATTACTAGGCCTTTGCCAGCTGATTTATCCTCATCTACTCACAGTGCATTTCTCTCTGAACAGGTCCATGCAAATTGTGCACATTGATAAACAGATAAAGATGTTAGACAGTCCAAGCATAATTGCAGCTCCTTCCAACAATGTCCTGGCTCTGGCCTTGAGAAGTATCATAGACAATGAAGAATCAGGCTCAGCAGATGTGCTTGAAGGAGTAGATGCCATTCTAAATCACTGCAGTAAACAGCAGGTAAACTGCATCTTTTTCCTCATCTCTCACTGCATTTGACTTTTCTGAGGTTTCTTAGGCCAGGCAACCAAAGTTCTGTTCATTTTGTTCTGGTAACTTCAGCAGTGCTTTTCCCTAACTGTACAGAGTGGCAAACTTCAGCTGCTGTATCCAGTGCTAGCTGTGAGCTTTTATCCTTAGTAATGGAAGGCAGAAACAGCATGCCAGGATCCTATCAGCCAGTCTGGTTTCCCAATTACATTTATAAAAAATCCTGCTTTTAAGAACTTATCACAGAGTGAAAAATGAAGATATTCTGATTACTTCCTATTATCCAGTGAAGACCTCAGATCCAACTCTGATTTCACTCTACTTTCAAGCTGATTAACCTAAGCCTCATTCCCATTCAGTTCTGTGATTACTGTTTTTGAACAAACTAGTGTGCTGTCTCTATACACCAACCAGTATGGGTGAATAGCAGATGAATCTGTTGAAGCAGGCATTTTGTTTTGTCATGTTTACTCCCTCCTACATGCAAGAGAAAAACAGCTCTTCACATGCTTGTTCATCCTCACAGTAACCCAGCTGTATTTGGTTTTTTGTTCCTAAAACTAAGAAAAAACTCTCTCTTTTTGAATGCACCTTTTTTTTTTTTTCTTCACAAGGTAATGATGCACTACAGTATCCCAGATTTCAGGAACACTGAGGAGTTCTTAACTCTGCTTGCCCAGAAAAGGGGTATGCTGAAAAAGGGAGGTGTTCCTGATGTAGAGAATGTAGCTAAGTTACTACTTTGTGACTGGACAGGGTATGTATGCTATGAATTTTGCTTAATGCTACTGACCTTTCCCCATTGCTAGCACAGCAGAAACTCTGAGTCCTGCAAAGTACTTAGGAAGGAGAGGCTGTCCCCCCAGCCTCACATTTTACTTCATTAAAGAGAGCTGATTTGTCTATGGGATTTAGAGAATGCCACCCATGGATTATTTTCTAAAGCAGTGAAAGCACCTCACTCCCTAGCCAGTTTGCTGACTTCTGCTATAAATGTTTTAGGGGAATTTACCTTCCCTTCAAATAGAGAGTGCATGTAGTCCCTCTTCTGCAGACAGAAAATGATAGAGTATTTTTTTGTGGAAATTTATAGTGGTTCCTCTATTCTGAGGGTGGGATTAAATTTAATTCAGAACTGGTAATTCAGTGTGACTGTTTCCTTGTTCAAGTGGCTCAGCTCCTTTTGCAGTTCATTATTTTACAGGCAGATGATTTGTGGTGACAAAATATGCCATTTCTGTTCCTCTCAGTAGTGGGCTATCCACCTAGTACTGTTATTGACAGTTTCAGAGCCAAATTTAAATAGCTCTTTAACTGCTGTTAAACAGATGGTAATAAATGGGTAGTTAGGTTGAGTTTGAAGGATGTGTACTCTGGGTTTTATTTTGAAATACAGTGATTTAACTGTGTTATCTTTGGTTGTTTTTTAATGGTGATGTTTCATCTTTCCAGAGCTAAAATAAGCTATCACTCACAACCTCCAGGATCTCAGAAACCACCACCCTATCTTACAGAAGACAAAATAGCTGAAATGCAGGCATGCTTTAATTTAAAGAACCTTGAAGAAGAAAACAACAACACTGTCCAAGGTAGGACTGTTACTGTAATGCACTGCTACCATTAAGAGTGGTAGTAGTGGTTTTAATGGGAGACTTTGAATTAAAGCCCTCCTGAGGCTTATGTTAGCTCTACCAATATGCAGTGAATATGGAACTTGTAAGAAATGGATTCTGATGCAACAGAACAGGGCATCTGTGTGCTGTCTGAACACAAATTCTGCCTGCTAGTTCTTGTTTTCTGCCTATCAGACCTTTTCCTCCTAAAAAGGAAACAGAGGAAAAAACCCCAACTGTTGAAGGCCCAACAAAATACATTTTACTTAGTACAATAAATGCTCAAATACAAGTCTTCTAGCTCTTAGCAGTCTTCTGTAGATGCTGCAGGGCAAGTTACTGTTAGAGAATAGTTCTTTGTTCTACTTGCTTATGTGGGGTTACTGTGGAAGGGGAGGACTGTCATCTTCTAGCCCTGACCTAAAATGACTGTTCTGTCAGGGGCAGGCATTACAGCTGGGGCTGTCTTAACACTGACTTAACAGACACTTTCTCTATTTTTCCAGCTTTAAAATACCCCAGTCCTGCAAGTAGCATCATTTTCCAATCAGCTAGTATGACAGATGGGACAATAGAGGAAAATAAAGTGATAGAGGAGGCATCAGGGTGGGAAAACTTAGAAACAAACATGGAGGAAGAAGAAGAGGAAGAGGAGGAGGAGGAGGATTTCATAGAAAGTGACGATGATCAAGATGATATGGAAGAAGAAGAAAATAATGAAAAAGAGGTAAATTGGGGTTTCATTAGGCTGCTTCTATCTGTTGAGGTGCTGACACCAGTCAGTACCAGTCAGTATCCTGCTGTAAACAGAATATATAGGCACTGTAGAACCACCAAGTGAAATAACTTTCTCTTGGGGACAAGGTTTGGGCTTTTTGCTTAAGTAAGGAGGCAACACTGGCATTGTTCTAAGGCAGAGTGTTGTGTTCCTGACCAAGTATATGAGGGGACATGCAGACTATCATGTCTCTGTTAGGTTTCATTTGCACAGGAGACCTCATTCATTAATGGTGTCTGAATAAACACATCAGACCTCTCTGATTTGCAGGAAAGCAAAGCTCAGGTCGCCAGGAAAGCAAAACTTGGAAAACAACAAGCAAGCCTTACAGGTTCAGAAAACCAGATAGCAGGTAGGTATTTAAAAACCTGGATGGAAGGATAAGTCCCTGGTACTCCAGCACCTGCACTGGTTTCACTTACACATGATTTTCTTTTCTCAGATGAACATTCCACTCCACTATCACTCAGCCTGGATAAGGCAGCAGATGAAGATGATGCCTATGATTTTAATACAGACTATGTTTAATGACTTACGTGTGAAGACATAGTTTGGAGACTCTTATTACTGCCTTCCAGAAAAGTCATGAAGACTTGTGTAGTGGCAGAAACTGGAAGAATGCTGCTGCATACCAGAGCTGCTGCAAAGATTGGCAATTATTGCTGTGTCAAATAATGTACATAATAGTGTATCTCCTTTAATTGTTCCAGATTTTATTCTAGGCTAGGAAACCTGTATTCAGCTTTAACTCCTAAACTTTGTCCTGTATTTAAAAAGTCTGTTTTAAAAATTCCTAAGGGACTCAGTTAATCTGTTCACTTTATAAAAGACATTTCAAAAGGATAAACCTTTTATCATTTTCTTTGAAAAAGAATGGCAAATCTCTAATTCTAATCACACTCAATTAAATTTCCTTGTAAGCTTTCATGCTCCATAAATTTTAATTGTTCTTCCTAAAGGATTACAGGGACTGTACCTCTAGAGCATGACTTATGGCAGTAAGTTTTCAGTATACTTCTGCAAAACTTGCATCATTTTCGTATGTAACAGTTGGCTAGAAAATTCTACTGATTTCAGCTAAACTTTTATGCAAGCACTGCTTTATATGTTCAGATGCTTCACTAGAAAGGCAACCAAAGTAATTATATTAGGAATTGCTCTTCACTGGAGAGCCAGTTTCCTGTCCTTAAAGTGCTCTTGAACAAAAGACAGTTCCTGATGACACCTGCTGTACATGGCAACAACTGGTTACTTAAAGCAAAACTACTGCACAGTCACTGCACTCAGCCTGTAGGGGAACAGGAATAGCAAGAGTATTACCAGAGGCCCTGCAGCTGCTCAATGAATTAGGCTTTGAGAACAAACACCTGACACCTTGCATCCTCCTAAGCACCTGTTTTCTTCCTATGAACTTAAAGCACTGATAGATAGCTGTACTTTGCCTAAGCATGTGTGGAGTCATGGTCCTGGGAAGCTTAAAAAAGTATGAAGTGCAGGCACACAGTCACATGCAGCTTGTTTAAGCCTGCTCAAACAGCTTGGTCATCAGAATTAAGCTGCTGTCAACTAATCAAGTAAAATCTTTCAGTTTGATAACTGATTTCATTACTCCTAACCACTACAAGGACAAGAAATTTTGATGATTCTTGTTCATCAAAACCCAGGAAAAGAAACGAGGTGATAAAACCACAGATCAGCCTCCATGAAGGAAACAGCACCATAGGCAGTGACTGCAATGAGTCAAACAGTTGTGAGTCTGTTAATAATAACAGTTTATATTTAAATAATATTTAATATATTATTTAAATATATATAATAAATAATAAAGCAGTACTAAAACAATATTCATGGACAACAACAAGGCCTTTATGTCTCTGCTGCCCTGTTAGCACACAACACTCAGCCCATCACTGCATTAACACAAAGCCTTCTATCTAAACACACTGAGGACTGTTCTTGAGCAGTATTACTGAACAAAAATGACAATGAGCTCAAACCTGTATTAAATGGAATAGATGGCACAGTAGCTGCTGGGATATATTAGCTAATCATAACCAGTACTCAATATTCAGCTATAAAAGAAGCCAAACTTACCTATATAAAAGGCAATGGACAGACAGCTGCAAAAGGGCACAGGAATCTCATTTGATGAGCTTACAGGGCCAGACTGAGAAAGGAATGGCTGAAAAACTTCTTCAGCAGAGCCATGGTCACTTGAAAGAGCTATGAGGAACTTAGTAATAACAAAATTAATCTGTAATTCACACAGACTGATCCCCAAAACAAACATTTTGCACAATTTTAGAATGTGACTGCTTTAGCAAAGAAGACATGAACTGACTTTAGTTTCAACCAGATGCTGCTGTATTTAAGTACAAAGGAAACACTTCATAGGTCAGACCAAGCCTAGAGTAAGGTTGCTGTTTACCTGAGGTTTGAGTCAATATGTTAAAATTATCTTTTATTTCTGAACAAAGTTTTCTCCACTCCTTAACAACGTTTTAGTGTTCAGTGGCAGTTAAACCCACTTTGCATTGTGAAATAAAACTTGAAGTAATCATTAAAAAAAACAAGATTCACTTTTGCAGAATTCTGCAAGACGGAAATGGTTGGGAGGAAATTTCATGCAAGAAAGGAGTTGTTGATGAAACGATTTCACAGGACAAGAAAACAAAACCAGAACAAAATCCAAGCAGCTCTTAATTAACAGTATGTTGCTGTGCAAGATGTGCATGGTGCAAACACCAGCTGTATCAACACAAGTTGTATCTTGTTATTTGAAACAGTTTCTGTAGCTGACCAAATGATCCACCTCTAGAAGACTTGTAGTAAAGAGCAGGAGGTCGTACAACAGACGGAAATGAACCAGAGGAAGTTTCAGTCTGTGGACATCTTCCCTTGCCTTCTGTAGTGTTGCCTGAGCAGCATCTTCTGTTACGTAAGTGAAGTGAGTCTTGGACCTTTACCTTTCAGAACTGCACCTGAGGAAGTGCATCCATCACCTTGTGCTCCAGAAGGCAAGGACTGCCCTGTAATACAAGTTGGCTAAAAGAAGTTCTGCTTGGCTCTAGAAGTTTCCTGAGAAAATGTCATCACAGTTACTGAGACTGACTACTTTGCTTCATAGGCTTCTGAATGTCTGCGGATCAGGCTGAACTTGCCAGTGGGGTCAGGGACATACCACTTCTCCCACACTTCAGTGTATGAAGCTGTTCTTCCCCATGGTTTGAAATGTCCATTCCAATGGAGCAGCTTGGCAGCTTTCACAAACTGAGGAGAGTACCTTTTTCCAGCACTAGACCCTTTTATTGAAAAAGAAGCATTAGTACCTGAAATAAAGGCAGCAGAAACTCCAACGTGCACCGTAACTTCAAAACTAAGGATTTTACAGGAAAAAAAAATGTCATTTCTGGAGAAAGGAGGTAATATGGGGGGCAGAAATCAGGACAAAGTTAAAATCAGGTGCAACTGAATGAATGCCACTTTGATCTGTCTCAGTGTCTATTTTACTGTACTGCCTGAAGTCCCAAAGTCTTTAAACCCATTAACACTCAGACAGATTCAGCAGACTATGCACTGTTCATTGGAAACAAAAGCCAAGGAAGCTCTCCCAGCATTGGGGTTTCACCAGTAGCAGAACAGATATGAATGTCTGTTCTCCCAATAGTTTTGGAGGAAATGCCTATGATCACTTCAAATACAATATATATATGGAAAAAAGAAATTAAGTAATTTGAAAGTAAATCAATTCAAGAACTATCACCCTAGCAGTTCAGAAAATAACACGGAGGATCTGGCCCACAAGCCCCACGATGGCATTGCAAAGCAGTGTTTCTTAAAGAACAAGGTCTAAAATGGGAAAAGATCCATTTGCTGCATCCATCTAGATGTCCAGCTAGAGATGGGAAACACACTGGGGGAGCAGAGTCACAACCATTTCATACGTACCCAGATGCCGAACATTCCACATGGGATCAATACTGGAATGTTGCTTGTAAAATACAATTAGCAGTGGAGGTGTCGTGATGCTGCCAGCCAGAGTCCTGCTGTAAAGTTCCTCTCTGGAAGAGAGGATGAAAAGAAGTTGGGAAAGGAGGCTTATGTGGCCCTAAAGCAGTTGATTTTCTCTTGCTGTATGACAGGAATCCACAGCCCTTCCTTCAACAGTTAAAATGCCACCACCATAACCCAAGCCCTGACCCTCTGTCACACCCAGCCCAGGGGTACTTACACTACATTAAGTGTCATCCACTTCTCCAATTGCTTCGTGATGTTCTGTAATTTCCATTCTGTCAAATTGGCAACAAAAACTCCTGGATTGAATGAGCAGGTGTTGGCCTTCATGGCAAGCTTTCGGATGGTTTCTTTTTTGTAATCTAGAAACCCAATGTAATTATACTGGGGAAAAAAGAAGTTAAAAAAAGCTTAAAACATGGTCAAATTGCTATTTAAAGAAAAATTCTGCACAACTCCCAAAAGAGAAGCATAACTTGAAGCTGTTACAGCAAATTTCCATTAAAACAAGAAAAAGAAGGCTCAAAAGATCTAATATTTTTTAAAATACGATTATAGAAACTACATATTTTAAGGATGCTGCATGGTCTCATTAATACCATATTATGAATATGGTACTGCTCCCAGAAAAAGTACACTTTTTACACTCACAAGTGAAAAATCCTCCCTCTCATGTTCTAAGACCTCTTGCTGTTCCACACTGGGAAACGCTCCCATTGTAAAACACAGAAAAAATTCAAAGTGTTTTTACTGCACTCAAACAGAAAGTGCAGGTGTCATTTAGACACCTTTAGATTCACACCTTTAGATTCTCTGCGTTTGAAGCCAACCTGCAAGAACATTAAAACCAAGTGCCTGTTCCCAAAGCCTGGGATCTATAGCATTGTCACCACTGAATCAGGGTAAAACTAACCTGATTGCCTGCTCCCCGGACAGCAACTTTATTACTGGTTGAGTCACAATCATCTGAAAATGCAGCTGCATGTCCAGGTTTCAGTGGAGTGTTGTAAAGTTCAAGAATATCATCTAAAAAAAATAGAAGTAAGGACAGAAAAATTAAAAGCAATCCTAATTAAGCACTGAGTGACTTTTTGCTCAATCCAGAGCTATGGCAGATAAAACCATTCACCTCATATTTACAAAGTTTTTACATTTTTCCTGGAAGTAGAGGTGTTTAGTTACTGAAGGAGATGGCATGTTTTGCTCAGTATAAGGCCAATGGCAAAGAGTAAGAAAAGGTCCCATACCTTGCACTATAACATCATCATCCACATAGATGGCCTTCTCTGCATGAGGGACCAAATTGGGCAAGTAGAATCTTGCAAAGGTTAACTGTGAAAACAAGCAAGCAAGAAAAGAATTGAATGAAAAATTGTCCAAATAATTTTGAAATTTATTCATACTCCTGGCACTTATCTATGGCAGTAATGTGCAAGACAACTTCTATCAAGGAAGTAAAACAGGCAGCAATATCATAGATGTTATTTAAAACAAACAGGTTCTAGCAGTTCCTGGTTTCCTATGCATTTGTTCATTGATAAAGTAACTCAAAAACTGGTGTGTGTTAGAATACTATTTCTACATATATATATCTGTGGTATCCCTGAGCTGTTGTCATGCTCGTCATGCAAGCTGCAATATTTCACTGTAGCTAGCAACAAAAATGGTACTAGGCATGTGAATGTAGAAACTCAACTCCATCTCTCACTACCTGGAAATTTATTCTTATGGCAAATTAGGAATTTGATTATAAACGATTGCTTCTTTGCTAACAGATTTGGGTTTGATCTCTAGATGTGTTCAAAAGCCCGTATCTAAATTCATTGTTACTAGCTAATAATTGCACAAAAGTAATCATCATAATCCTCACTGGTTTTAAGGTGTCTGCCTTTTGAGGATCCACTTGTACTTTCCCTTCTAAGACACGAGGGTCAAAATCCAAAATTCGGTATCTCAAATTTTTCAGAGCAGTGCTACTTAGCCACAGCCTGCAAACAGGAGAAAGGCACAGATTTTGTTAGATGAGACAAAATTAAATTAAAAGCAAGAGATCTGATTGACAGTGACACAGATCTTCATCTGGCCACTCACTTCCCTATCCAACAGACACATACAGAATGTAAACTATGGCTGATGCTGGTGGTGTCCTGTATTACTGCAGGTGTGAGGTTGCTCCTATATAGAAATATATGGTCCTGTGAGCACAGGTCCTGCACAGAATATATTGGTGTGAATGAATGTGGGTAAGAAGGATTGAAGAACAACCTAGAAAAATGGAGGAACTTCATTCCCAGTATTGGAAGTGCTTGGACTAAATGTTGGAAGTAACTTTTACAATCCCTCCATCCACAAACTCCATCCCCCCTGGCTGGATACAACCTGAAACATTACCAGAAAGAATGACTGCAGGACTGCCCACAGCAGCCTTGCCAAAAAGCTGTAACCAGCAGCAGCAGATAGGACTGCAAGCAATGAGTGCAGTCCCAGGAAAGTCAGCTCTTCCCCTTCTCAGAGATACTTCAGTTTTACAGTATAGTGGGAATCTAATGAAGAGATCATTACCTCAAGTGATCCATGGTATCATTCAAAGTAACAATGTAGAAAACCACGTTGGATCTGGTGTGATGGTAAATACTGTTCATGGCTGCAATTGCACCCCCAAGCCTCTCATCTGATGCTGCAATGACCACAGAAATCTCCTTGTCATTCCTTGCATCTGTCAACCTCTGGGGAACAGCAGGTATGAAATCTATAGGCTGAAGACCTAATGGGTTGGAGTCTGCAGAGTACAAATGTCATCAGATATGTTTTTTATCAAAACGAAACAAACATCAACACGTTAAAGCTCCCAGCAGCTTCAGTTATTTCTACTGTGCAAGCACTTGGGTGTCTCAGCTGGGGTGTGGATTACAGCCTGCCTGTATCACTCTTTCAATATAGCTCCTGATCATGAGAATCTAAAATGTTAATGAATAGGGAAACATCACACTTACAAATAAATTACATACATTTAATCCTACACATTCACACACAGCACAACAAAGTACTAGAACAAGGTTTAACCTACAGTGGACCTGTGATCCCCTCTGCCATGTCTATCATCTCACTGACTTCCCTCTCCCACCCACCCACGCCACCAACCTTTCTTCTCCCACCACCCTTTCCTTTTTCTTCTCCTTTCTTGTCCTCTCTGAGGTAGGAGCCAATGAAGACAACAGAAATTTTAATTAAAGTCATTGTTGTGATTCTTTTCCTACCAAAGACCAAGTCATTAGGTACAGCCCATGTTTATCCCAGGCATCACAGATCACATTATCTGACCTGAAACCACCAGAATTTACACTCAGACAGGAAAATGGGGGATCAGTGTTGAAACCACAGACCCCATCACCTGTAGAAGCTAGAAAACTGCCCACTCTCTGCTCTTTTTATAACAACAGTGGTATTTTTCAGATGACCTGGACTGATAGATAATTTTGGGTAATTTGAGGAACACAGCAGAGAGACTTGGCACTTGTGGGTAATAATCTGCTGTTTACAAAGCTGGACTTCTACTTCCATCTGCCTTTTTCTGATGACAGAGCTCAACAGCTTCAACTTCAAGTGAATCCTGGTTATGGTCTGTCAGGCTCCTTCTCAACTGCTGTTGGGACATGGAAGACTCTAAGTAAACTGCTAAGTAAACTGAATTGTATCCTAATGACTTGAAAGGCAGAGGGAACCCTTAGTGCTCCCGACTGGATTCCTCACTGAGAAAAGTCACAGGATAGCAAGAAGAGACAAGCTGAAGTTTCTTGGGTATTTGAACAGGAAAAGGTCTACTCATGAGAGATGTGATCATTATCACACACAATTTCAGCAGCATAGTGGTTTCTGCCTGGACAGAGCACATGCTTTCCTGCTAATCTTATAAAAAGATAAAAGGAACCTAACGTACCTGACAATTCTCGTTTCAAGAAGTCACTGAGGCCTAGGAAGTTATGATGAAGAACCAGCAAAAATATGACAACAGCCACTATAAGGATGGAAATGTTCACTGAAAATTTAAAGGAAAGCAGTTCATTAATATAACCAGAAAAAGATTGGGAAAGGATAAAAGAGGTATTTTTAAAATTAGGCATACATATATACACACATACCTTTCCTTAATGACATTTTTCTCTTGTAAATTTATTTATCAGTCTAAGATTCCTGCAAGAGAAAAAATATAGCAGTCACTTCTCCAAGTACATGGCCACACAAAGCATAGCACACTATCACCAGGAGCAGCAAAACAGTTTTCAAATGCAGTATTTCCTTATCTTGAAATGATAAAACTGCATGAAACCTCTTAATAACTGACTACGATATCTCAGAAAGTAAGTAGCTACAATGAAGTAGCTAAAGATGAACTCTTTAGAAGACCAACGAGAGAAGACAGAGAGATCTCACCACTTCACTCACAGGAAAAAAAACGAAACTGAAACCCAAGCTCCTTCTGCCAGTCAGAAGTGATCTGGAAACAATCTGGAAGATTATGTATTGTGTTTTTGTTTTGTTTGTTTGGTTTTTTTTAACTGTTGAACCCATCTATTTAACCATCAACACTGGAAGCATCCCAGCAAGAAGGCAAATGACTTTACATTTTGTTTCACAGTACTGCAAGATTCTGGCAAGACACAGTGTTTAGAAGACACTAACAAATACCAGTATGTGCTTTGAAACCCATGAAATTCCCTACTTAAAATATAACAGAGTATCAGCTGCAGTGTCATCACACAAAAAAAGACCACAAAAGTGTAAGGAAAGGTATTACCGTCACATTGTGTGTCAGGGACACACTCAGAGCACTGATGCAGTTTCGACAGGCAGTTCAGAGACAAGTTCCTTACTTACCGGCACCGGCGACTGAAATCAGAACAACTGACACACACCCTGGAGCCTGAAGCAGCTCTCAAGTAACAGACACAAAGCACTCACACCACAACAGCACTCAAGATTCAAGAAGCACAGACGGTTGTATATTTAAAAACTTAAAAGATTTCCAAACTAAATGCCGCAAACTGCCTTGTAATTCCTACGTGTGTCACACACGAGCACTTTCCACCCGCTGCGGCTTCCCTCCCGTGGGGAAGAGCCATGAATCGAGCACAAGCAGCAGGTGCCGTGGGCCCTGCCTGGCTGCCCGCTGAAGCCGGTCAGGACACGCAGCTTCAGCTTTTGGGCCCCTGAGGTAAAGCGAAGCCGAGCGCACGGCTCCTCAGCGCCCGGGGCAGCGACGCGGAGGCTGCAGGCGCACGCAGGCAGCTCCCGCACTTCCAGATCGGCTTTGCCACCGATTGTTGTCAGCGTAAACACAAACACACGCTGAAGAGTTCAGACCGACGGCTTCTCGCCTCACTAACGCGACTCCAGCTCCCCGGCGGCGCGGTGCCCTCACAGCAAGCTGGGTACGAGGCTGCAGGGCGTCCCCCGCCCCGACCCCGCCAGCCCACACCACTCTCCCGCCGCCTCGGCAGCGCTCCCGCCCAGCTCCTCGCCCAGGCGGGGTCGGCAAGAGCCCAGTCCCAGTCCCAGTCCCAGTCCCCGCCACCGAGACGCCACCGAG
>JAAWXA010000016.1:5855936-5951393 GCA_038090715.1 Florisuga fusca | reverse complement strand
CCATCCCCTCACCGTCCGCCCGCGCCGCCGCCAACTGCCACCTCGGCAGCGCGAGGCAGCCGCCGCCAACCAGGAGCCTCACAGGCTGCAGGTGTCCGCCGCGATGCCTGAGAACCGTTAGGTCCGAGGGCTGCGCTACCCGCGCCCTGCTGCAGCAGCGGGGCTGCGGCAGCTCCCGCAGACTTCCCCTGGAGAGCTGGAGCCTCGGGCGGGAAGATCCGCCCGCAGCCGCCAAGTCAGCACCGATTCACGACAGGCGATCCCGCCTGCACCTCGCACCTGCTGGCTCAAGGTCCCTCAGCCAGGGGTCCTGAGGATGGAAGCAGCCGTTGCCGGGGTGACCGCGTCCCGCGCCGCTCCACCGTTACCGATGTCGAGGCTGAGGCTGAGGCCCCGGGAGGCGGCGACGGAGCTGAGCGGAGCGGATGGCGCAAGCAGAACACTCCCAGCTGGGGCCGGGGGATGATGGGGCGGAGGGAGAGGGGCGTGTTTCCGGCCAGCGCATCAGCAGCCGTCTTCCGGTCTTGATTCGGCGCCGCGGGCGTCTGGTGGAGCCGCGGTACCAGCTGAGGCGGGCTGTCTCTGCCGCCCAGGGCGACGCGGCCACCGGGCACCCACCGTGGGGCTCTGACGGGGAGGAGGGAGACGACGAGGAGGAAGCGGAGGAGGACTGCGAGGCGCCGCGCTCCGCCGCCGCCATGCGGAACATCTTCCGCTCCATCCCCACGCAGATGGTAGGGCAGCCACCGCGGGAGGCCCCGCAGCCCCGGCCCCTCCGCGCCGCTTGCGGGCTGTAGAGGTGACACTGCTCCGTGGGGTGCGGGGCGGTACTCCGTGTAACGAAGGGATTGTGGCCTGAAACTCCGAGCTTTAGCGTGCCGTGAAGTGAATGTGACGCAGAGCAGTGCCCGGAGAAGCCGCTCTGCTGCTGCCCGTGCTGTGTGCAGCCAGAGGGAAAGGCGAGAGCCGCGTTCTCTGTCAGGCGGGGACAGACTGCAACCCGCTCACGCACATCCTCTCTTCTGTCCTGGTACCGCTTTCACATTTTGCCTTTGAGAAACTTGTCCTGGACAGCCCGTGCTTGCTTTTACTTGCAGACGATGTGGTCAAGACTGTAGGGAAGGTGTGAAGTGAATTAAGAGCTTAACTCCTTTACACTTGAAGTCCCAGGCTCTGTAAAAAAGAATTCCACTCAGGTTTAAAAGCTGAGCAAAAAAGCAGAGATCCTGTGGTCAGGCTGAATCCAGGCTCTAACCTAACAGAGTTTAACTGGTACATTTGGGCTTGCAGTAACTGACAAAAAAATTCTCTTTCCACAGGACTATAAGGGCCAAAAACTAGCAGAACAGATCTTTCAAGGAATCATTCTTGTCTCTGCAGTAAGTATACTAGAATTATGGGTATTAACATGAATAACATTTCATTTTCTGATCTTACAAACAAGATTTTATTCTGCTTGTTTGGTTCAACTGGGTCACTGAAAGCTTCAGACAAAATCAGAGGGGCTGTCATAGGTTAAAGCTTTTCTTCTAATCTTTTACTTTCCTTATTGGCATATGGTTTTGAAAACAAGGTTAGAAAGATGTATGAACTGTTCTGTAAAGCCTGTATTTTTCTATATAACTTCTCCCTTCCCCCCCACTTAATCATGGCATAGGAAATGTTTTTGTTTAAAGTTTGATTTTTAAAAAATAATTTTTTTTTTGCAGGTAATTGGTTTCATCTATGGCTACATCACTGAACAGTTTGGGTGGACTGTCTACATAGTTATGGCTGGATTTGCTTTATCATGTTTGGTAAGAAATTTTTTCTCCCTAGACACAAAAATACATGTACTACCTAACCTGAAATAATCACTGAATTAAGGGGCTGTCAGCAAAGACAACTGTTTGGTACGTAATTCACATTGTTCATTTGTATCCATACTTTGATCTGTAGAAGGTGCCTTACAAACCAGTAAGTGCCCATTCTCTAATGCTAGTATGGTTTTAGAGAAGGTTACAATTTAATTCAGCTTTTGAATAAGTTTTAATTTCAATTAAATGTTAATTCTAAGTCAAGCTGACAGCACTGCTAACAGAAAGGACAGAGAGGTTTTCTGTGGAGTAGCAGCTGGTAAGAAAAAATTTGCAGGTGGCCCATGCCAACCAAGGAGAGAGGCAAGGATGCAAAGGACTTCCTTCCTTACCTGACTGGAACATGCTGTTCCTTTTCTCTTCAGAGTGGATTGTCCTCCTCCTTGCAATAAGCTGGTGTCCTTAAGCCATGCTGAGTTAAGCAAGCATGATTATGGAGTATACAATGTAGACTATGCTTTCTGCTATGAAATTGCATGAACTTACTTCAGACTAACTGGTACAGTAGTTGGGGAAGGATATTTTTCTCAACAAGCTGCACAAAACACTTATCTTGCATCTTGATTCAAGTGCTCTGACTTCATTCTTGTTCTCTAAGCTAACACTCCCTCCATGGCCCATGTACCGCCGGAATCCTCTGAAGTGGTTACCTGTCCAAGAGTCAGGAACAGAAGAAAAGAAGGCAGGAGACAGAAAGCCAAAGAGACATGCTAAAAGCTAAAAAATTTGGTTCTCTGTGTTGGAATTTTGTTAAATTGTATTAAATCCATTCCCACTGGGAGATACATCTTGCCTCAGCGCTTGGTTTTTTTCGTACTCCCTTGCATGCTACCACAGGTACACCAAGATCTGCAGAGAGCATGAAAGCTTTCCAAATATTGGCTGGAGTTTCAGTGAAGTCACTGGGAGGGGATTAACTTTAGAAGGCTACTGGAGGGCACATCTTACTCAAGTGTTTCAGTACAAAGGAACACAGCACATCAAGTCTAGTTAAGTTGTTGCCATAGCCTAAAAGATAATACACAGCTGGACTTGTACTGAAATATTTCTAGCCCCGTGTAAAACAAGTACTGTAAAACTGCATACCCTGCAGTCCTGAAAAATGCTAAGAACTGGAAAGTATTCTAGGGTAGGAGATTGCAGAATGGCAGTTTTTGTTTAAAATAAATTTGGCTGGGTAGGAAAAGTAACATCTTGACCTTGCATAATACAAAGGTTCTTGAAACTTTGTAATTTGAGCATCTCTGAGAGGCAGCAGGATCCACAAACACTACACTTTTACTCCTGACTGACATGTTGGTCTCCCTCCTAGATGCTGGAAGGTTACAATATTTAAGACAGAAGCAGGGAAAGAGACAAATTGTGTATTGAAAAATTTATTTTACAAATTCAAATCCCTTTTGACTTTTTATCCTTTAAAAAGAACATTATTTTTCTGTGGTGATGCTACATGATAATGCCTGGACACATGCAGCAGCACGATCTAGGTGCAGAGAAAGGAAATAGTCAAGATGCCTGTTTCTCTTAGTCACCCTGGTCTTGGGCACTTTCATTCCTAAAAGGAATTAGTATTCATAAGGCAAAGGGATTTCTCCAGCTGGGACCATGATATCCATGCCAGTGGTCCTTTCAGACATGGTCAGACTTAATCCATTTACCAAATACTTTCCATCATCTTGGTGACTGCCTTATCAATAAGACACAAAAGCAAAGGCTCTGCTTAAAAGCAGCCACCCTCTTTAGCACTTCAACTTCACAGTTTAAAGAACTTGGAGGACTTTTGGTGCTACAAAAATCATTAATTGTTTCCATCTGCTACATTTTCACACCTCTTTGATGCAATAGATGCCTTATGCATCTAAGCCTTGGCATAGATTTGTTACCATAATTAGTATATGACCATAACAAAAACTTTTGCTATGACAAATTCAAATCAAAACATCTTTTTTTGACACTCCTTTGTATACAAAACTTGTTATTCATCCCTTATTGCATCTATAAAAAGCAAGTTTAAAAAGTTAAGAGAATAAAAACTAAACAGTTTCTCTTCTGAGAAGGTGACAGCCTTGTTCACATTTTAACATATTACCATGAACTATAACATTTTTTCAAGTTCACCTCCTTATCCCAACAAAGGAGGTCGATGGATAAACGTACTTTGTAAGCTGCTCCAGTTTGTCAAATGAGCTATAAGTCAGTTCTTTGCTTTAAGGAAAAAGTTCTGGTCAGAACTTCACATTTTCTTCCAGAAATTTCAGGTGCCGTGCCTTCGCACTGTAACTGGTGTACTTGTCTCCCATCTGCTCCCGCAGCTGCAGCTATTTAGAACACACAAAGAAAACCCCACAAAGTTTATTGGCATCTGAGAGAGCAACAACAAAGAAAGAAAGAAAGAAAACAAAAGAAAATCAAAGCAGTCAGTTGAAAGCAGCATGTGAAGTTTGACAACATAGATAGCAGGGAATTAAAATGGAAGATTCTTTGTTGTCTGAAGGCAGGAGCGTTCCAAATCTCACTCAACAATTTAAAAGACAAATCAGATCTTCACAGGAGATGCTTACTGATGCAGTATTTTATTTATAACCAAGTTTTGAATCAAATGAGCTGGAGGTGTTTCTCTCCCACCTCTATTAGAAACAGACATTAAACTGTTTCTCACTTTGGACATAATGGGGCATTTAGGCAAAGCAATGTGAAGGCAAAAAATTACAGTTCAAAAGGAATTATTACTAGACAAATACACAGAGTGAACTTATTTGCATCCCATGCATCTTCCTCCAACTCATGCACCACACAGAACAGTGCTAAAGCTCCTACACTTTCCAAAGAATTTCTAGCTAAACATGGTCCGCCTTCAGAGTCAGACTTTTTAAGATGAAGAATTACAATATACTTAGGTCCTTGCCTGCCAATGACTACCCAATGCTTTCTGGAGTCAAGGTTTGCACTACTATATCAATATATAAAAAGAGAGGGGGGGAGAGAAGTAAAGACCCTGCTCATTTACTTCAGTTTATAAAAATATTAAACAACTTTAATATGAAAAACATTCACCTCTCTTTTCAATTCATCTTCTTCTTCCATGATGCTGTACACCTTCTCAAGAAGTTGCACTCCCAATCCTTGCACCACATCAGATCTCAGGATTTCAACCATTCTTCTAATCTTGTCAGGAACTGATAAAATATCTATTAAAAAAAATAGATCAATGCAGTAATAATAGCTCTCACTATAGTCACCTTTTGTACTCTGTGCAGAAGACTATCAGATGATACTGTATTACCACAGAATTCCAGGTGACCTATGCAATAAATGCTTATCTGTGCTGACTAGCTAGAACCATCAACAAACATGGTAAATCAGAAGCACTCAGGTGCCAACTCTTCAAGATACTGGACAGTACAAAGTCAATGCAGACAATTTTCACAATTAGGGCCCTGCAACTTTGTTTTAGGTGGTTCCTGTATACTATATTACAAGTACTTTCTGAATCATAAGTGCTATTCTTTAATGCTACACCACCCCCCAAATATTTCAATAATTCGATCACTTGTACTTAGAGCAAATGTAAAAAAAAAACCCAAACAACACAACATTTAATCACTGTAAAACACTAATGGCATAGTTTCTGTCATCTACACATTTGTTTCAACAGCCTGTGAACCCTTTGTTCCTCAGATGAAGGTGCCAACAAAGAAGAAATTATTCTCTAAGGGGAGGCCTCCATTAGGAACTGAACTGAGAACACCAGCTTGGTCTTTCAGACACTGAAATCACCAACACTCCTCCCATAGGGTGGAAAACCTTCTGAAAATACACTGTCTGATGTAACAGTAAGGTTAGGGTTAGAAATGCTGTGGCCCTGACACTCCAAATGGCAGTAAGTAAACAGCTGGATGATCTCCCAATACAGCATTTCAGAGTGAGAAAATCAGAATAAAATGCCACTGAAATTTGCACCTTCAACATTCTGTTGTACTTGTTTAGAGACTAAACTCTGCCCATGTATTTTACTTCAGCTATGTAGAATCAACTTCCCAGAGTAATATCCAGTGTTCTCCCACTGCTCTGCCTATCACCAGGCTAATTACAAGTAGAATCAGTATTTAAAACAATAAGCACAAGAAGGTCTGAGGTTCAGACACCTAACCTCAGACTTTGCACTTGTTCTGGTTGCATAGTAAGTGCAGTCATAGCAAACAAAACTTCTTGTAGCTTTCTGGAACATATACACCTGCTTAAGGTCTAAACAGACTCTCAATATGAAAAGTGATTTGATTCTTGCACCTGTATCTGCAGGAAAAATAAGCCTGCCCAAGTTGTGCAGTGAAGATGAATTTCTGTAACCATACAAACCTCCACTGTTACTGTATTTAATGCTTTGTGTAGAATTTCAGCTTCTTCCATAATTCACAGATTTACAGTTATCAAGTTGTTTGAATGCCTTAAAGCCAATTTCAAAATACTCATCTCCAATTGTTCATTTTGGAAGCTTCTGAGTATAAGTCACATGGGGAAAAAAATCATATTGCACACCAGCTTCCTCTCTTCATTAATGACATTAATTACACAGATCAATCACACATTCCCTTCCGTGGCAAGTAAACCATAACTAGAGCAGTTTTGCACACAAAACTATTGAGAAGGATGATTACTTCTGTAAGCATTGCTTAGACTTGAGAAGTAGAAGTGGATAGTCATCTGCTGCCCACTAGCAGATTTTCTTTGGTAATTTGCAGCTGACAACCATTCATTTAAAGCAGTAACACGGCAACAGACCTGAAGAAATCTCTTCAAACTTTAACTCCGTAGATTCATCAGGTGATTTTCCATGCAAAATCAAAGTGTCTCGATATTTTCTATGAAGTTTAAACTCTGGAGCTGGATGTGAGGATACACAGTGTTCAGAGTTCTCCTTAGAGTCCATTTTCAGTGTCCTTGTCATGAGCTGCACCAAGTCGTTCATTTCATTCATGCTGCTTTTTCTAAGAAAGGAGAAGAAAGACTTAACTCAGTCACCATTCGCAGATCCCATCTTGCATTCAGAGTCCTGCTAAGTATTCCATGTTAAATTACTTCTTGTGGTGCAGTTTTATCAATAGCAACATTTAATCTAACAGAGGCTCAGAGCCCATTCACCTCGCAACAATTTACAATCCTATTGGCTACTGCTCCCTGTGTACCTGTATCTGTGGTAATGCAACACAGTATTTTTTTGAAAACTGCTTTCACTGAAAAAAAATCAGAAATAAACTCAGCCTCATTCACAGTGGAAGTGTATTGGCACCCAACCCATGCTTTTATTGCACCTTGACAGTGTATGTCCTTGGGTGCTGGAAGACTGGTCTCCTGGCAAGCTACAGTTGACAGAAAACAACAACCACAGGTCCCAGAATCTTCTGCACAGGAAGTTCCTAGTCACTGAGACAACAGTTAAATGGAGTTCATTTTCTTTATGCATCACATACTTCTCCAATCACTGACTACATAAAGATTTCAAAGTAATTCCTGCCATTATTTTCTCCACCCCAAGTCAAGGTCCAATAAAGCAGTGAATGCTCTTGCTTGGTATCAAGCACAATACTTACCTCTCCTTGGAATCACCATCAGATTTATCTGTAGAGCTTGTGGAAGAGCTTAACTCATCATCAGACAAGCAATGGATCTCTCTCTTTCTCTAAGTGAGGAGGGAACAAATGACAATAATCTTAATAGCTCAAAGTAATTTAGCAGAATGGCATGAATTGCTGTTCTCACATGGAAGAAACACTTTAAACAAGCATCTTTTTACAGACTCAGGTTGATATTATTTAAAAGGTGTAACCTTTTGTTTTAAAACCAAGCTAATATACAGGACATCATCAACACACTTTATGAAAAGCTTATGTGACCAGCATTACATCTCAGTCATGCAGTTTTAGCCACTGTAACTGCTTCAACAAGTGCCTCTATTAAAAACAAATCATGTATCCATGTCAGCCCTTTGCTGATTATATTAGAACCACTGCCCTTAGCTATCTCTTTGTCTTTAATACACACTTTAAAGTAGTATTTAAGTAAACTTCTATCAGCTCAATAAGTTCCCAGTGTTCCCTAAAGTAAAGAGAAATTTTAACCACTGGTGTCTCTGCAGTCCTGTGTTCAGTACCTAACATGCAAAAACTACCACCAGCACATGCACATACAACAAGTGCATGACAGAGCCTGTAATCTCAGTCTGTGAATGCAGATGTAGTTTTGCCTTCAGACACCAGTTACAAGCACACACATGTAGGTAAAACATATGTATTACTTTCCCTGCAAGTGCTGGACTGAGGGAAATAGAGCCTACACATTGAATTTCTGACCAGAAGTTCTTCACTGTTACTCTTCTTCATTATTGGTATTAATAATGTTCCCTTCACATTGCAGAAGATTGTCAAATGTATGTTTTAAAACTTAAAAAAGAGTTTCTAGTTGGACAAGTAAGAGAAGATAAACACAAACTATTCAGTTTTCATCTACTGATGTGATGGCCATTCCTTATGGCCAGGACATTCATGGATGCACTTAACATGACTGCAGATTAAAAAAAATTAAAATAAAAATGTTCAAACAACACTAGCAAAATTAGATGTACCAGGCAGTGTGTTTGTGCTGTTAACAGAAATTTAAAGCATACTATTGATCTGTAACTAAAGCATAGTTCAGGATAATACTTTTCCCTATTAAAAAAAAATAAAAAAAAATAAAAAATTGTGATTTACTGAGAGCCTTCAACAATCAGTAGAAAATCAAAGATTTTTTTTTTTAATATCACTTCCCAATTTTTGCTGCATTTTAGTATTCCAAAGGCAGATGACCCCAGTTTACCTGAGAAATACTGGGATCTGACGAGGACTGAACAACTTTTACATGATTTTCCACATGTGATTTTGCTTCAACTACTGCACTACTTGACGTTCGTCTTGCTGGAACCACTAGAAGGATGACATTTTTACAATATTTACAACTTAGATGCATGTATTTTGAATTAGTTTCATGCTCATGCAAGAAAAAGTCTATCACCTGGCTGAAGGTAGTTTGCTAAGAGAAAGTACTGCAGGTTCTATATTCTACATTTCATGTACATTTCAAAGACAAGCTGCCACTGCTAAACACAACTGAAAATAACTGACTAAGAAGCAGAAAAATGCAGACTGTTTAAATTAAATTCTTATTTTACACAGAACTAGACCCTTGGTGCATCTTTCTGAGGACAGTAATGAAGAACAGACAACAAGTTACAATTTCTTCACTACGAAGTTATTAGCCTAACTATACATAAAATATTAACACACAAACACAAAATTACCAGCAGGAAACATCTCCTGAGACTGTTTGAGCCTCCTGCGCTCTCGGGCTGACAAGGGCCGCTCCTACAGAAGAATGGTGTTAATTACAAGTGGTGTTAATTAGCAATTGTCATAATGTCTACTTATTTTACAGAATGGTCTCTGTCAGTGAGACTAATATGCACTCCAGAAAAGGAGCTTCTGACCTCCATGGCCCAGCAAGGGCCCCTCATCCAGCACTGACCAGATGCCTGGAAGAACTCCCATTCAGCAGGAAGCTGCTAGACTTTTCTTTACTCTGTGTGTTCACACAGACAGCAAACAGCTCAGAAGGAACAAGAGACAAAAGTAAGTTGACATAGTATTCAGCACTAACCTTTGAAGAGGCAACTTGACTAGTTTTGGTGCTATTCACAGATCCAGAGGCCTCAGCACCATGCTGCTCTGCACACCTCTGTGTTGTCTTTGTGTTCCCATCAGCAGGAGAAGGTAAAGGCCGAGGAGCAGCTGCTCTGCACTTGAAAGAGAAATGACCAAGAATTTATACTTTTGGTATTAAAAGTCAAAAGTACCCTGCAACCTAGAAGACATTCTTCCATAGTAAAGCTGAATGCCAGAGGTCTTGGATCCTGCTGTAACCTCTTCATATCTCCCAATTTCACCACTAACAGGAACCCTATCTTATGTGCACGCAAAGATTTTCTTTCTAGAGTTTGCACTCATAAGCCCAGGGCAGCCACTACACGTGTCTGTTGTAAAGCAATAGTAATCTACTACCCACCACAAGCAGCCTTATCCACAACAGTCAGGAAAAGCACTGATACATATTTTGTAGTCACAAACAGTGAGAAGTCCTGATGGAAACTGGTAGGGAAGATGGGAGCTCAGCAAAGGAGAAGCCCACAGAGTTCACTGGGTTTCACTGTACCCACCTCACACCTGCAAGGGGTATTGAGCTTTTCAAAGATCTACACAGATGGCTTCTGAAGGACATCATGAGAGTTCTGCATTTTGTTACCAGCAAAGTTACACAGACACACACAAAACAAGAACAGCATTAAAACACCCACCCTTTTTAAAGAAACATGTCCCATTTTTAAAGAGTAAAAAAATGCAGGAGCCTTAGAGGAAAGTGGATAATTATTTTTTGAGTATCTGCACCTTCTCTGAACAGACCTCAGCTAACTCCCTTTTCTTCTGCCATCGCTGCCGTGAGAGAGATGGTTCACTGACAGAACTATGAGGCTGTAAATGGGAGGTAATTTTTTCCTGAGTATCTCCTGAAGCTCTGTGACAGATGTCATCCTAAAAAGTAAAAGTATTCATTTTAAATGTAGACATAACAATTCCAGATTTATTCATACACACTTTTTAAAAAAATCAGCACAGGCCACTTCAGTAATTAGACTACATTCACCTTGATGTATCACAGCCACAACCAACAACCAACAATCTTTACTTGATAGACAGTTAGAAAATAAATACTTGCTGTACCAGCATTTTTCAGCTACTGAAACTTCCAAGAAGGACACTTACTTGAATTACAACAGGAACAAATGGTTCTAACAGCTTTTCTGTAGAATCCAAGCTCTACAATAGAAAATGATTTCTCATTAGAAAAGAGTGTACAAAAAACTTTCAAAGTTTCTTTCAAGTAAACATAAATGCATTACCATGTCAGTTTGCTTTTGGTATTTTGATACAGGCTGCAGGAGCTTCAAAGTGTCATCATCTTCTGTAGTATAAGCAGAGGATTGCTTAGATTCAACATTTTCAGCTTTAAAAGCTTGCTTTGCTCCTTGCTGCAGTCCATCTTCCTTAACTGTTGGACTACCACATGTTATTTTAGAATTCTCTGGAACATTTAAATACTTTGCTTTATTATTTTCTGCAATATGCTCACTGCCACACTTCTCACTTCCATACTTCATCCTTTCAGATGGCAAGATATCAATATCCACTTCACTAACTGTAGCTAAGGAGTCTCCCAGGTTGTTCAAATCATTACTGCTTGGTTTTCTTTCCAATTCAACTGCTGCTTTCTCCAAGGGATACAATTTGGTGAGTTTACATTTGATGATGCAATCTTCATTCTGCAATTAAATGGAAAAGAAAAAATAAAAGTGATTACTTTTTGGGTATTATATATGAAAGAATACTCTAAGCACCTGATGCAAATCATTAACTGACAGGAATATGTAAACTGCAATTAAATTATACTGAATTACAAATAAAAAACCATATACATTCAATTCAGCATTGAAGACTTAAGATTAACCATTACAGAAGATTTGTCCTAACCACTGGAAAGAATTCCAAAAATAAATAATTTTTGGTTGTAACTACAGTAAGTCTTTCCAGTCCAAAACATATTTTAAAATTATTACCAATTGCAATCAAATATTTGAACATACATTTGACTTCAAATGAGCAATTCACATAATGACCCACAAAGGAAAAAAAATGGATGTTCTTTAGTTAACTTCTTATAGTTAAAGAACTATACAGTTTTAGTTTTACTGATCCACAGCTATTTATTTATTGCCAGTCTTGCCTAAACACACGAATTTCTTCCTTAATATGAATTTTACACACTGGTAGGAATCTGTGTTCTGTGTTCTCTTGAATGCTCAAGCCACTTTGTATAAAACTGAGCTTTTTCTCTAGAATAAGCAAGTAGGGTTTGTTTGTTTTTTCAAAAAGAAAAAATATGTCTCTCACAACTTTGTATTTCCTGGCTTGCTCAAAGGAGTGATTTTGGTGTGTAACATTCTTGCTATGAGAGTCATTCTTTACTGTCACCACGGAACACTGATCTTTAGATTTAGAAGTCACTGTTTTCTTTTGACATCTGGCTGCTTTCCTGAAAAGAAAATAAAAGTTGCTCATTCAGTCACCATCAACGAGACCTTGCTTTTATATTGTGATAATTTTAAAAATCCACAGAACAGCTTACATACAGTGTGTAAGATACTCTGCTTTTTCAACAGATCATGCACAACATACTCATTTTCATCTTCATAAATGAATTTATAAAAACACCATTTAGACTGCCAGGAATGTACACTTGTTCTACAAAGCACTAAGATCTATGCTACTTGGAAGAAGTACAAAAATTGACTACACCTGACAAAGAAAATTAATTATATCAGTAAATATAAAAAGGAACTTGGTACTACAACTCTCAGGTCATAAATGGCCTCAAAGAGCCATATGGAAAGATCTGTAATTCGTCTCAGTCCCTTGAAAATATGGGTGCTACCTTTTTTTTTTTTCTCTGTCTGATCAAGCTGTGAAATTCTAACCATTACACGGACTTACTATACACCTGCAGAAAATCCTAGTTTCCACTCTATTTCCCTTCTATGAAAGAATGTAAAGAAACTCATCTGTTCACATGCTTTGTAACTGCATACAACAAAAATAATTTTATCCTGCTACACAAAACAGGAAAAGTAGTCAAACAAAGACCACAGCAACATGAGTATTTTGCACATAATCACTAAAATGAAAGAATCTTACGCCTTTGTGGCTTCCAAAAACAAAGAAATTTGGTGCTTGATATATGGCTGTCGTAGTATGCTTCTCACACTGGGTCTTTCTTCAGGTTTTTTACTGAGCATAGTTCGGATTATTTCTACCAACTGTGGGCTGTAATCCTTTGGCATGGGTGGCAACTGGAAAAGGCAAGGGAAGTCTGATATTATTTAACAGACCTGGCAATAGGGGCTACTGCTAGATTACTTATGCATAGCAATTATATTCAGCTATGTACTTGGCATAAAAAAAATAATCCCATTGTTTGTATGCTGAAAGTTACCCAAGTGCTTGACATCAAACAGAATATAGAAACTCTTAAGTGCTTTGCTTACAGCTGTTCATAATGTCAAGCTGCAGACAGAAAATCCAAGCATGGATGAAAAAAATTTAAAAGCTTTTACCTTTCCTTCAATAATTCGATAAACCAAGGAGTTCATGTCCTTAGCATTAAAGGCATGTTTCAGTGTGGCCATTTCATAAACACAGCAGCCTAGTGCCCAAACATCAGACTGAAAAATAAATTAAAAAAAAAGTTTGAGGACTCATATCAATTGCTGAAATTTAATCTTCAGACTTCATCACCTGCTTCCAAAGATGCCTTTAATCACAGTAAACTAATTAAGACCAAACTCCACTGCAAACTTTTGCCTTCAGTCTCACTCCTTTGTTTTTAATTTTGATCAATTAAATTATTTTTTTTTTAATATCACCAGATTTTTCTGAAAAGAGATGTAGAAAGTTTCCGTTTGCAGTGGGTTTTGTTTGGTTTCTTTCTAAGTACAACATTGGCTCCAAGTGGCAAATGACAATCTTTTCCATTTCATTGGAAGAACAGCTTCCCTCCAGCTCCTGCTCACTGCAGACACTCCCATTTATGGTGCAGGAGTTTACAACAAGAGCAGAACAGGTATACAAGAGCATCTTTGCTTTGTTATAGTTTAAATTCACAGAAACATTGCTTGTTTCTCCACTTTAAATTTTGACTTATGTTTAATGATGCTGTTATGTCTAACACAGACTTCTGAGTATAAAGCTTCCTGTCTGCTAAATCACAAGTTTAGAAAATGCAGCTCTCTAGCACAGACCGATGCTTTTGCTTGCACTGGCAGCCTGCTGAACACCTGACTGTGGTAACTTATCCCATGCCACAAATTCCCACCTCCTGCAGCAAACACAGCTCCAGAAACAAAAGGTTCCTGCAAATCTCTCCCCTACTTTTTCGTTTGGTCTTCAGGGACATTACAAAGAGTTCAAAGCAATAGGAAATTACAAACACTTGATAAGACTGTAACATTCTCAGACAAAGTAAGTTGCCTAATGAAACAGAAATGACATTTGCATGAACATACTCTACCTTGTAGTTGTAGGGTTTGTTAGAGAAGAGTTCAGGGCTCATGTAGTAAGGTGTTCCTATGAGAGTGCTGGCCATGTCATATTTGTTTTCCAACACTCTGGCTATTCCCAGGTCTCCCACTTTAATGATATTTGTTCGGGTCAGAAAAACATTTTGAGTTTTAAGATCTCTGTGCAGAATGTGCTTTTCATGTAAATACTGGGGGGGGGAAAAAAACATAAATAGAGTTAAACTCCTATGGGTTCTTCTACACTAAAAAGTAAAGCCATGTTACACAAGCCAAAGGAGGAAAATAGAAATGCAGAAAAAACACATTACTATCCAAGTGAGGTGTGTCTCTACTAGAGGTAGCATTGGTGAATGTGTGGCTCTAACAAGCCAGCAGAAAAAGGAAAATAAAATGTAAAGTTAAGACCCAGGCTTTAAATCACTTCCTGGTGCCTCCACTTCTTGACAGTCATTTCTCAGCCTTAGGTAGAAAAGTAGAGTGGAAAATATAATGTGAACTTTGTATAAACAGAGTAGAAAATTAATCTTAAAATATAAAAGAACAGGTGTCATGTAGACCTGTGTATGTCTGATCACAACAGGCAGCTTTAAGACAGAATTTGCTGTACAATTTCTAACTTTAGTGTTAGCACTTATATTTCATCTTTAATACAATAATGGTCTTTGAAGTCTGCTAATCTTCAGTTACTAGATTTCAACAGTGAGATAAAATTTAATAAAAGTGGTGAACTGGTGCTCTAAATCTACCATGTAAAAACACCAACAAAACCACAGAATACAAAATGCTTCTGAAATAATATTTAAAAAAAAAAAACAAACTTACATTTTGTAAACTTAAACTAAGCCCAGAGAAGTGTTTCAGACTAGAACTGCAACACCCTGGAGGGTGCCACTGCCTACAGGGATACAGAGGTGTAAACATAGAATATGAAAGTAATTTCTTATTTGAAGCTGTTAATTTGACTGCAAGGACCTGTGAACATTTTTTTTTTTTTACTAATAACCACTTTATTTAGATGCTAACCCAGCCAAACCAGAATTCAAAGTCTGTAGCCTAAATGTGGAATTTTAAATGCAGACAGAGCTAAATTTTAATTTATATCTGAAGGTGACAAAATTACACTTCATTTTACCTGCAGTGCCATGGCAATCTGGACAAACCACTCCACCACCTGATTCTCAGGCAAAAGCTTGCCTTTCTGCTCCTTCAGTTTGTGGTACAGATCTCCTCCCTCACAGAAGCCCATGACAATGTATAAGAGGCCATCTTCCCCCTGCCAGGACTCTCTGTAGGTGACTATGTTTGGGTGTTTCAACTGGGACAGCAACTGTGCCTCTTGTTCTGCTGCTTTCCTCTCCCGGTTGGAAGCATTTTTAAGGTTTAACTTTTTGATGACATACTGTAAAAGATTTTGCAAGATATATCATGAGAAATGAAAGAAAACTAGTAGAAATGAGAAAGAAACACAGAAGCCTTAGGGAATTCCCCAAATCTAAAGAAAATACAACATGTGAGATCTCCACATCATTCTATATGGAGACTGCAACTTGTCTAGCAGTTATACATCATTTATGTCATTAAGCTGTGGCAAGGAACAGGTGTGTCTATTCTATTCATCTACCTGAATAAAACTGTGCCCAGGAATATTGTGGTGTTGTGTTTTATTTTTGCTGTTCATATTTATCATTTTTTAATGTTCATATTTATCTTTTTTTCCCCCACTCTCATTTCAAATGTGTATCTATCATTAATTTCTTCCTGGTTGTACTCTCAAAATGGACCATTTCAATACTAACTTTAGCAGTAGGGAAAGTATGCAGTCATATGCAAAAAATTTACAATGGATGTCAGAGAGAAAAGTAATCTGGCCTGACTTAGTTCAGTCTTCTCTGCTAGAAAAACAAACCAAACCCCTTTCATTTTATTCTAAGGAAAAATGGACACACCAGCCTCGGATCACCACTGGACACAAATGCTTCCCCCATCATCTCTGGCCAAACCCTGGGCATAAGCCTCAGGGTCCTATTGAACACATCTGCTCTGGCCAGCCAAGACACACTGTTTCAAACTTCCAACAAAAAGCCAATAAAATGCTTGCACTTCAACTCCGAAATACCCAACATTTTGCCAGGTTCTGCCTCAGCAGATACAACAAACTCAAGCCCCATCTTCCTCCAGCACAGCTGCCACCAGCGAAAGCCAACACCAGAAGTTGCTTTTTCCATCCTTATCATGTTTGTCTCCACCACGAATAAGTCTTAAAAAGCCTTCAGTACCATCAACGAGCTGAGAGCAAACTACTCAGCTTCACACTCCGAAGAGCAAGCTTTATTTTCCTCACACCCAAAGCACTACCAGAGCTAGGTTTTCCTCCCCAAAACACGGCATGATACATAAAAAAAACCCCAAACAAAACAAAAACAGAAAACAAAAGGAAACAGAAAATCCAACTTGAAATAATCAGCTTTATTTACATAGGGGTGGGGGGAAAAAAAGTGACGAGATTGGGGTTTCCTGTTTGAGGTTTTTTGAGATCCAAACAGCGGTAAAAGACTCTTCCCTCCACCTCTAATGAAAGCCTTCACAATCACGGCCAGAAAACAGGAATACCTTGATGAGCTGCACTCACACCTCAATTCCAGCCCAGTGGTCACAGCTGCACCCCGGCCCCAGGCACCGCCCTGTCAGGGCCACAGCCCCAGGCCGGGCCTCAGGTTGTTTCTCCCCGTCCAGGCCGCAGCCCCTGAGGCAGCCCCAGCGCCGGGGCCGCCTCCCTTCCCCTCCCTTTACCCCCGGCCCCGGCCGCCTTCCCCCACCCCTCGCTACCTGCTTGCTGTCCTGCCGGTGCCGCACCAGGCTCACCTCCCCGTAGCTGCCCTTCCCCACGGCTCGGAGGAAGCAGTAGGCAGCCAGGGGCATCCTCCCTCCCTCCTGAGGGACCCGCTCAGTGCCCGGAGCCCGGGGCCTGCCCGCCCGGCACCGCGGCCGCCGCTGCCATAGAGATCCCCAAGGCTCCACGCTGCCATAGAGAGCGGGTCCGCCGGCGTGCAGAGCGGACAGCCGCACGTCTCTATGGTGCGGGCGCTCACCTGCGCGGCGACGGCCATTTTGGAAGCGGGTGAGGCGGCCATGTTAGGAGTGGGCAGGGAGGCTGAGGGAGGAGGAGGAGGAGGAGGAAAGGTGGGGACAGCCCGGGGGCCTGAGGGGACCCTGGGGACCTGGGTGGGTGCGGGTGCGGGTGCTCTACACAACCATCCTGGTACCTTTGGCGGTCGGAATTGGCTTCAAAAGGTCCGGACTGGTTTCAGGGGTGCTCCTGAGCCTGTCTTGCATCTCTCTCGTGGCTGCACACCCCAGAAAGCTGACTGCAGGAAAAACAGAAAATACCCCGTGCCCTGTAAAATCGAATGCGAAAAAACACATACGCTCTGTGTTTAAAGGAAACAAAGTGCATAGTCAGTGCTTTACATTCCAGTGAGCTACAAACTTTGAATGCTCTTCGGCTGATGAAAGCAAAAAGAAATTATTTTAAAATGATGTGGGTCAGGGCATTTTGGCACAGTAGAATTGAATGATATTGCCATCGTAAATTGCTGCACATTAGATTTGCCTGGAAAGGCTTTCATCAGGATATTCATAAAACCAAAAGACATGAGAGTAAGCAGCAACCTGGGACCTGGCAGTGAGTGAGCCTTGGGGCAGGTGGGACACATGGACCAAACCAAATAAAGTGACAGCATTCTCTTCACATCCATTTGGTTCTTCATGTTTTTCTTAATTTCCCTTTCATTCAATTTGTTTCCCTGCTGTTGGGAAAATTCAAATGTAGTAATACTACCACTGAGCATCTTACTCCCAGCCCTCAAAGTTTCATGCAACAAAGGAGGTGAAATTAGTTAAAAAGATCAGAGAATTAATGAGGTCAAGATTACAAAGGAGGAGACTGAATGGGTATGGACTGTGGAAGATGCAAAACACTAAGGCCTGGGCTTCAGCCACAGAGATGGTTAGGAAAGCATGTAACATGGAGGTTCTGGACTGTCAGGACAGGTGTCAAGTGATGGTACCAAACCAGGTTCCTGAGGGATCTGCAGGACTGCAGGAGGCAGTGTTTGAGGAGAAGCAGAAGTGCATTTAAGATGTAGCAACTTTTCTCAAGGCTGCAATAAATCTGAGCCAGGGACAGCCCCTAGACAGGTATGGGGACAATGATGATTTTCATTTGGAAGAGGTGAGTGGAGCTGAGATCCATTTCAGTTCCTGTGTGGAAAGCGCTGTTGAGTTTCTGTGTAGAGATACAACAGAGAAGAGATACTGCTGGAACAGGCTGTAAATTCTGTAACAGCATTCTGCAGATTAGACACATTCAAAATTCAGCATTTGATTTTTCCTGGATACCTAATGTTTAATCCCACTTTTCACACTGGGTTATTTATTAACACTCAGTAAACAAAGCATTATATATCTCTACACATCATTCAGATTGGAACTTACTTTTTTCCAAAATGGAAAACCACCTCTTGCTTTATATTTTATTATTGATTCCTGCCTTTGCATCATCAGACTTTTTGGTAACACGTGTCAGAAACTTCAAGGTAAGTAATCAACCCTGTCTGGTGTTCCCATTCTTCACAGGTTAACTTCCATTGGATCAGAGTTCAATACAGTACTGCCACCAGGAGCTTCGTGTTCTCTGCTACCAGTGAACACAAGATCAGACATGGGACTCAGAGTACTTTACCTCTGATCAGCTCTGAAGAAGCTCTCCTCTCTCTCTTTTCAGAAGTATCACTTTATTTTCCCTGTCATCACCACATAAGGGTACAATGTTAGAGTGGTCTTGTCTTTAAATATGTAAAATAAACAGAGCTGTCAGGAAGCTGACTTTACCATCTGTAAAGGAATGCAAAATACCAATGAAAAGCTACCTCCAAAAAGAAGAAAACAGAGATGCAACATGATAGCCAGATAAATGTGTCCACTATCCAAGTGACACGGTAGGGTTTTTTCTCTTTTTTCAAAAGGCTTGAACGTAAGCATATTCTGGTTTTGAGTGCATCTCTGCATTAGACAGCACTTCCTGATGCTCTGCCTCATTTTCATCAGTTCAGTTGCTGGGTGCTACTACTCACCTCAATAAATTGCTTTCCTCTCTCTCAGTACTTACTGTGCAAAGTTACACGGGGCAAATCTCCTTAGGGAGAGCAGTAGGTTCATGGATAGAACAGGACAAAGCAAGTCACAGTAAATTTCTGTTGATTAGGTTACAGTCTTTACCAAGACTTTTTCTTTGAAACTGAGGATAACAACATACCTTTTAAAATTCTGCTTGAGATTTATTGCTGCAAATTGGAGATGCCTTGGATTCCTGTTACTTAACCATTATGTAGTCCAGATATTATGTAGCTTTTTCCTCCTGATTACCTGCTACCTGTTGTTCTCTCTGTGTCGTGCAATGCTAAACCCTTTCTAAAAGGAAAACAGGCAAAGCTCATGCTCCATCTGTACATGCAGAATGCTACAGACAAGTTGGTTGATTCTCCCAGTTACACACTTGATGCAAATGTGACTTGCTTGAAACAGAGGTGATTGCTGTGCTCTGGGAAGGTCTCACTCCTCACCTATGTCTCAGCTCCCGTGAGCAAGTAGCATGCCAGTGAGGTGTGATGAAGCATGGCTGGGGTCTGGCTGGCTGGTGAGCTCCAAGCTGTCAAAGCTGCTTTTAAAGCCCAATTGGCAGACCCAGATCTGCTGAAAATTGAACAAAAATCCAAATCAAAAGATCCCTAAGTACACTTGCACACCTTGTTCCTGTGCACTCAGCTACTCAGGGTAGGAAGTTTTTTCCAGATTAAAAATTACCCCTAGAACTACATGTTCAAAGCATTCAAAGCATGGGTAGTGATGGTTCAGCCTTCCTTTTATAGGCTTTTGTAGCAAGATTTCTACATAGCTCGGGAGGAGGTTTAGTTCTCATAACTTTGCAGCATCATGGTCTCTTCTTTGAGTTAATGGTTGGACTCCATGATCCTGAAGGTCTTTTCCAAGCAGAACAATGCTGTGATTCTGTGGATTTACAATTAGCATCACTTGGGATGATGATATCTTTAAAGTTGCTGTAGATTCAGAAATAGTTTTCATGCCTTATTTTCCCCATGTAGTACTTAGGGATACATAGAAATATGTTCAGTGCTGTGAATTCCTGGAGGTCACTTGAAGGGAACAGTAAAGTCTTTGCTCAATCTTTTAGTCATGCTGTATTTTAGTCCCAAGCTGTAAAAGCAGAGATTCTTTCAGCAAATGCTGTAGTAGGAGCCCTCTTTTCCATCCCTGTTTTTTGGGGAGTTCAAATTGCTTTTTTCCTCTGCTCTCTCTCCATTTTCTATATATTTTTCACACCTATATTCTTTGCTGTTGCCAAAGCAAACAGTATTAAACAAAAGCAGAATTTATTATTGTTATACAACTGAAAAAAAAATTATAGTAATTAGTGCAATTGGCAAATATGTGGAAATACTATGGAAAGATATTATCAAATTACTAATTACACAAGGCAGAGGATATCAGAATCTCAGTTTGGTCCAGAAGCACATCATAATTTTTAATGGGAGACTATCACTTTCTGTTCACATAACTTAAAATGACCTTGGTGGCAGTGAGGTCTCCGGCTACATCCAAGTGAATCATTAAAAATGAGAAAAAAACCCAACAAACCAACCAAAAGCCATTACAGACTCATGGAGTCACTTAGTCCATTCCCCTGCACAAATTAGGGTCAGCTAGAACAGGTAGCCCAGGACAGTGTTCAGCTGGATTGAACTATCTCCATTAAAGATCATCCCAAGGATGTAAGCAACTGATACCTTTCACTGAGATATTTTTGACACAGTACCCATAATATTTACATAACCAGACCATAACTTTTAAAAGACTGCTATAGATCCCATAATTCTGATAAAAGAGTGTGCACAGCAGCAATTCTGAAAAAGTTAAATGCAGGTAATCTGTTAATTCAGGAGGTAGTTGTCAGAATTGCAGAATTTGTAACTAAAGAACACATTTTTGTAGTTTTGTATATTCTTAAAATGTTTGGTAATTCCACTTTAAGGAAAGGTTTGTCCAAAAAAACCCTGATATTTCAGTGGCTTCCCACTTTTAATTTTCCCAGGTTCCATTCCTCAGTTCCTGTTTTGTTAGGAGAAATTATGAGCCTTAGTGGCAATATAGGCATAGAAAATATAATTTCAGTTTTAGAAAAGAAGGATTTTAATTGGTGCATATTCTACATAGGCATTAAAAAAAGCCCACACTGTGAAGCAGGAGAGATGTATGCACAGAGATCAGCTGTATGTCAGCAACAGTTTAAATGATGAACCTAAAGAAACTTACACAGGCTTTTTGGCCAGACTCTTATAGAAGTTGAGAAGCTTCCTCCCCAAAAACCTTGTATTACCATCGATTTAATATCGTGTCTTGAAAACAAACCTTCAAATGAAACAAATAACCCTCTGTGTTAGCTGTGAAAGGTAAAAAAAAAAGCCTTAAATGTACAGGAGATGTGTATCTGACTTGATACTTCACTGTGTCTTCACCGCCTCTGTTTGGTGGAGCAGATAAACATGCTTGCACAAAGTGTGACCCATGGGGCTCTCTGAGCCAAAAGAGATAAGGTGTTTGCAGCTGAGCTTACGGGAATGGAGTTACACAAGCAGTTATTGGAACATGATTCAGTAAGTATATCTGAAGTTTGTTCTCTCTTTCAAAAAAAGAGTACGTGATATTTTTGTACATATTTGTACCTACAGATATTTGCCCTTACTCTGAGAGAATATATGTTAAAAAAGAAAAAAAAAAAAAAAAAAAAAGTTCTAGGAGTTTTTTTCCCCTCCATGCAGCCATTCATACATAGTGACCACCTCTCCTCTCTGTAAGCTGCAGCTTTCATTCTTACCTTTCTTATTATCTTACCTTTCATGGTAGAACGAGAGGCTTATGGGGTGAAGAAGTAAAGACTGCAGGGATGAATGTGCCTGATAGTTTGGATGTGAATGGAAAGAAAATATGCAAACTCGTTTTATATGCTTTGATACAAACCCCTTTTTTCTTCCAAAAAGGAATTAGTATTAGAAATATATAGCACGGGACCCCAGACCAAGTCCTCCCAAGAGAAAGGTGTAACCCTCAGAAGATACTCTGTTCTTACTTTGATGTCATCACACAGCCCATCTATACTCAAGGGAGCAGTATTAAGCAGATTTTAAGTGTGTTCTTTAGTCTTTAGACATTTAAACATAAATGGCACTGAGTATTCAAGCTTCTTTTCCTCATCAGGTCTCCCCTCACCTCTCAGGAAGTCCTTTACTGTTTTTCACCTGAAAAAGGATAACTTCTTTTTGTATCACTTGAACAAAATACAAGATCAGCAACATTCAAAGTTTAACTTACCTTTCAAACGCACGGTATTTAAGGTGGACTAACATCAAATGAAAACCAAAAGCCTCAACAAATGTGGGAATGCTACAAGCCCAATAATTAAACTTGCCTCATGGACCTTACTTGTTCTTGCCTCAAATTTACTTCAGTTTACTAATGATGACCTTTCTCAAGCCTGCACCACTTCTCTTTTGACTTGGAAGCAGAAGATAACTACATAGGTGGTAAGAGATTTGTTTCTAAACATAGTTTTCCTGCCTCAGTTATGATTTTTTCCTTGTTTTTCTCTTCACAGAAGCGAAATGCTGACAATGCTGATAATGATTTGGTGAGTAAGGTTTAATTTTGTCTGGGCTACAGAGAGAGATTTATAGTGACAAGAATGTTCTTACTGTGGTCATGTGTTTCTGCGAGTCCAGTGTGAGCAAATGAGTATTTCCAAGTGTTCTGCTTGTTTGAGGCAGAACTAACTACACAGTTCCTTTCCAAGCTCCTGGAATCTCCTGGACAAGGAAAGAGAATGAAGAAATTATTTTTAATGCTGTATTTAAATAAATAGCAAAGTTGTTCAAAGCCACCTCTCTATCTCTAACAGACATCCATTCTGTGTTGGTTTTGACTTTCATTTTATGTTGCAGTTATTTCTAAGTAAGGCAGGACACCTCATCTCTGAGGCTGATTCCACCTGGCACCTGGACTCCAGCAGAGCTTCAATGCTTTGGCTACTTGGGGACATTTCTTAATCAACCAGCCAGAGTTTTGTGGAGCTGCCTCAGGAGTCATATCTGTCATTACCTATGCTTTCACCTACTCATCAGGAATTTCATATATGAGCAGTCAAAGGTTACAAGTATTGCCCATCAGTGTAACAGCTAGTGCTTTTTTTCTTGATTTCTTTTTCATTTTTCAATCTACAGGTTGTCAACGGGATAGAAATTTATAGCATGAAAATTGACAGTAAAGTAACTTCCCGATTTGCCCACAATGTCATCACCAGCAGAGCTGTCAATCGTGGAAATGTGCACAAAGAAGTCTTCTTTGATGTTGACCTCCCTAAGACAGCCTTCATTACCAACTTCAGCATGTGTGTAATCTTTACAAAATCACTAGAGAAGGGTGTAAAACTGCAAATGCAAGGGGGAGAAACTGAACCCAAATGTGCAGTTTCACTTGGCCATTTGATAGATTTCTCAGTGCCTCCTGGATAGTTTTCATGTATTATTAAATAACATGTGAGATACCTGGAGAGAGGCAAACATTGGTACATCTACAGAAAAGATTACTAATTTTCAGTTATTTCTATTCATCATCATGGACCTTAGGGAATGTGGGGGATCTTCTCTGGAGATCCATTTACCTTTTAGTAATATCACTTACTTATTCTGCTGTTATCAAGCCATTACTTAAGTTCCCTGATGGCAGTATAGCTTTATCTCTTCATTAAAAAATCATATGTGAATGAAGTGCAGGATACAGAGTGATTCTTCCACATACTGTTAGATGCAATAATATGCAATTCTCACACCATTACGAGGTTTAGGTGAGTTTAAACATGTCCACCTCTGCTAATCACACTACACCTGTTTCATTTTCAGTGAAAAGCAACAGTAGCTTTTAAGGCACAAGTGCTCTTAATGAATACTAGAACTTTTATTATAGGATGAGAAGAATCCCCTATGAGAAATGCCTGTTTAATGGCATAAGGAGTCTAAGGATGAACTGTTCAGCTAGATACAGCTAGTTTTGGACAGATGAGTCTCATCCAGAGAGTTGTCTTGCCAGCAGATGAGATTGTAAAGCTGCTGCAGTGTAGGAATATGGCAGATGTAACTGTTGCTATCAGTTTTGATCTAAGTAATTTTCAAATTAAAATTCAGTTTGTATTATCTTAAGATACTGAACACAGAGCTCTTAATTCCAGCTAAATTCACTGACAAGACTGGCCTCAGTGGAAGTGCACAAATCTGGGAAATACAGATTCCTGAAAGTGTTGTTTAGTAAACCAACCAATAAACAGAGAATTGCTTGTAGAAATGTTCCAGGTATTGGTGCAAACCACCCAGCTAAAGCAGAACTTTTTCATCTGCAGGACAATCGATGGTGTAACTTATCCTGGAACTATAAAGGAAAAAGAAGTTGCAAAAAAGCAGTATGAGAAGGCTGTTTCAAAGGGACAGACTGCTGGTCTTGTCAAGTAAGAATGTCATCTCATGTGGCTTCCACACCATCATTCCAGAGCAAATTGTGGGATTGGAAATACTTTGTTCTGGTGTACTTTTGAAGTTTGTTTTTTACAGGACCAAAGAACAATCATCAAATTAGAGTTATTGTAGTGTAAATTATAAAAAGGAAGTAAAAGTTCTGACTATGCAGGCAGTATCTGCAATTCTGGAAAGACTGTTTTTCTGACTTGTTGACCTGTTCTTGGGATTGAAGTCACAGGGAAGTTTGAATAAATTCTACAGTACGAGCATGATTTTAGCAATAGATCAAAATTCCCATTTTTGTTTTATTCCTTTTTGAAAACTATGCCTCACTAACCCAAACTATAAACATTGTGGAAGAGGATAAAGATGCTCTTTTTCTTACCCACTTAAACACAGAGCCTCAGGAAGAAAAACAGAAAAATTCACTGTCTCAGTCAATGTTGCAGCAGCCAGCAAAGTCACTTTTGAACTCACATATGAGGAACTGCTGAAGCGACAGTTTGGAAAATACAAGATGTTCATCAAAGTAAAACCAAAGCAGCTTGTCAAAGATTTTGAGGTAAATGGCAGATTGTATCAAACTGGACTCTAACTTAAGAGATGGGTGGAATTCTGTGTATCTGTTGGAAGTGGAGAGCCATGGTCAAAGGTTGGACTGGATGATCTTGAAGGTCTCTTCCAACCAAAGACATTCTGTGTGATTCTGTGGTCTTTGCCACTGGTTCACAGGTGACCAAAATGCCCGTGACAATATTTGCAATGAGTCACAAGGGGAGTGCACACCTGCTTTAGTGCAGGTAAACCTGTAAGCCTGACAAATCCACTCAGCTACTAAGCCTCCAAGAGAAATGATAGATGGAAACCTGAAAAAGCTATTATGATGACTTGGGGTAAAATAGAAGACTAAGAGCTTTTATAAATGCCTTGATAGCATAAACTACACCATTCTCTCACCACCATGAAAATACACAATCTTAAATTACAGTGCTACATTAATTACATTCTAGAAGTCTGCAGCTTTTGTGTTCTAAAACTTATTTTTGCTCTCTCCTCTCTTGCTAAAACCCATCTCTAAGACAAAGTTCTCTTCCTTTGTATGCCCAGAAAGTGCCTTGCTAAACCCCAGCTTTAAGGCAACATTTTTCTCCTTTGTATGCCTAGAAAGTGCTGTGTAAAATTCATTACAAAACTCAGCATCTGTAAGAGTTTCTGCAGCATTATTTTAAAGAGACCATGATAGAAGGCATACTGAAAGACAGGTCAAAGCTGGGCACAACTCACAGCCAATGACTGGGTTATATTTTTGAAGGACTTGAGTATTTTTTTACATTTTACAAAATTCCAGTGTGTAAGTTTCAAATAAATTATGTTTCCACTAAGGTTTGGGGTTTTGTTTCTAGCTTTGTTTTTAACTTCCTTGTATAAAAAGGCCTGCTTGGCTGATGGTGTGCCCACACAAGTGTGGATTTGGACTACCATTACGAATTGCAACATTTCTTTTGCTTTTATGAAAGTCCCTGTCACATCTGTAGTTGCCTGGTGATTCTCCTGAAAACAGCTGTGTTGAGATATTGTGGGGTAATAAATGACAATGAATTTTCTATTGATATTTCAGATTGAAGTAAATATCTTTGAACCTCAGGGTATCACTGACCTGGAAGCAGAAGGAACATTCATCACCAATGATCTACAAAATATTATTAAAAAAACTTTTTCAGATAAAAAGGTATAATGACTACTGCATTCCATAATTTATTACAGTTATAATTCTGAAATAATAATGTCTGTACTGTTGTGCTAGCAATGGAAGTGAGTAAAAAACAGAGGAAATACAGTAAAAAGCTTGTCTATGCAAATAACCTCTGAATTCCAAATTGAAGGCCATCTCTGTGCAGTTCAGAAGCAACACAGCTGTTACCATGGTACTGTACCCAGACCTCGTCCCACAGCAGTAGTTGGAAACCTGGATACTGATAAGACTTTCTCACAAAAGAACTGAGTCAGAAATTAATTTTCCCATGTCATGGAGGTGACAGAATTCCTCATACACAGGCTGCCCAACAGCCTTATCAAAGGTGTCATTCAGAATGGAGAGCAGTGAAGAAGGTGAAATAAACATATGAAGAAGGCTCTGAGGTAGCAGCCTTCACATATCAATTACTCATCAATAAATATATAAATATGCATGGACACTAATACCTAATCTGATAAAACAGGTTATTCTCAGGTCTGCTAATATCAATATACCAGTTTTAGAAAAACACAAACTTCTGTGATCTGTAGAAAATTCCCAGCTATTAAGGTTCAGATCTAATGAAAGCTTTTCTTTTCAGGGACATATCTCTTTCAAGCCAACTCTTGATCAGCAGCGAACCTGTGCAAACTGCTCACAGTCTGTCTTGGATGGGGATTTTACTGTAAAATATGATGTGAAGAGAACCACTCCAGATAATTTGCAGGTAGATCTGACAGCTGGAAATTTTTAACTGTTAAACAGCTCAGCTTGCAAAGTAAAGGGAGAAGTCGGGGCCAACTGTTCCCTAAAGGACAAGAGCACAAGGAGCTGAGTGTGACAGCTCAGCTGACAGCACGGGGGCTTCCCCAGCCACAAGCCCACTCCTCACAGTTCCTGTGCAAGGCAGACCCAGAGATGGTAGTCAGATTAAACTGAGAGTCCAGGTCAGCAGGCAAGTGTGTGGTGATGAGGCAGCCCAAGATCAAGGTGGGAAGTCGTCTGCAGTTATAGGATCCAGATTAGTGGGGTCCATGGATAGGAACAGGGATGGCTGTGACACAGCTGGAGGCAAGTATTCTTACAGTGTAATTCAGGCAGGGACTAAAGATCCAGGCTTGGCTTGAAAGAAGCTCCTGAGCCCCCTAACAGAGGTGAGGGCCACCTCACCAAAATCAGGGCCATTAAAGCTTGGTAGTCCACTCAAAGGCTAGACACTAACTGAAAGTAATTTCCTCTTTTTCCATTTTATCTTTATAATACACAAAAGCCTTATTTTACTTTTTATTTTTCAGATCGTCAATGGCTACTTTGTACATTTCTTTGCACCTTCAAATCTTCCAAAGTTGCCCAAGAATGTTGTTTTTGTAATAGATATTAGTGGCTCCATGTCGGGGAGAGAAATCCAGCAGGTAAGTTATCATATGACTGTAGAGCCCCACTGGAAGAGCCTCTGCTGTGACAGAAGGGGCATGGGGGCTTACAGCTCATGTGTGCTGCTTAAGCTGGACCAAGTTGGTTTATGCTGTGTTCTCTCTACCACTCAGTACCATAACTGCTAGTCTGAAGTGCTACTGTTGAACTAAATTCTATACATTTAAGCTATGTTTACTACTTTAAGTGTTATTATTCCAAAACTCTCAATACCAGCATTTCAAGAGAGCTCTGTCACATGTACTGGACAGCTAAAAAAATTAAAATGTGCACACAGTATTATGTGCATTACCTATGTTGTTCATTCTGTCTCCTGGGAACTGGCAGCTTTTTTTCACAGTTAGGACTCCTCTTTCTAAGCTAATGCTCAGATTTTTCAGGTTTTGGTGCTGCATCAAAATATCCATGCTCACTTGGGAGTGAGCTTCTCCACCAACCTGTACCTACCCAGTTCCCATCACTTCAATTTGCCATGCCAGCTTACCTCAGTGTAAGCAACAATCCATGATAGGAGACCTCATTTTTCCCTCAGCTACAAAGATTTACCAGATGTAATTACAGCTGGCTGACTTCACTAGAGTTACTCTGAAATAGACACAGGCACTGGCAAGGACAGAACAAGCTCATAGTTCTTGCATGACACACTACGTAGAAGTCAAAAATACTCAAATGCTGAGAGATTAATAAAACAGAATCTGTAAGCACCTATTTCATTAAATGTTGAACCATACATTTAAAATCCCTTTGTCTTATAGACAAGAGAAGCACTTCTAAAAATCTTAGATGACATTACAGAAGATGACTTCTTCAATTTCGTACTGTTTGGTAGTGAAGTAGAAATCTGGAAAGAAACATTAATGAAGGCCACTCCTGAGAATTTGGATGAAGCAAGGAATTTTGTTCGGGGCATTGACACCAAAGGCAGTAAGTATTCTGCTGGACTTAACAACAGCTCGTTGTGTAAGTTAATTTATCAATTCAGTCTGTCAACACAATGCTACAGCTTTTTTTTTTATTACTGATGAGACACTCCTAAAGTTGAAATTTCCTCAGAACATGACATCTATCTTTTCTTATGTTTCCAAAATCCTTTTCTATCTTAATATCTCCCTGCCTGCAAACCCAAGTCTTTCATTTTCATACTGTAAGGAGATCTCATCAGATTCCAGTGAGAAAAGGGCCTTTATTTTGACAGTCTGACCTGAAACTGAATGTCTTTGTCTGCCTTGCAGTGACAAATCTGTATGGGGGTGTAATGAGAGGAATTGATATGCTGAATGCTGGTTATGAAGGGAACCTTGTGCCCAAGAGAAGTGCTTCTATAATCATCATGTTAACAGATGGCCAACCAAACGTAGGTAAGTTTGTATTGCATGGAATAATGAAGAGTTTGGTTAGAATTAACTAACCAAAAAATGCTCAGTTAAAACTGGCCTCCATGTGTGACTCCTGGATGTTTCAATTATTTAAATGACACTATACCTGCATCATACTACTAAAACATTTTGAAATAATAGAATCACAAAATGTTAGGAGTTGTAAGGGACCTTTAGAGATCATCTAGTCCAACCCCAGTGCCTCCTGAGAAATCTGACCATGACTAACCACACAGCCACATTTTATTTTCTGATAATTTTTATCTATTTATGAAGAAACTTGCTTTTTTTTTTCTGCTTTGATGCAGGCATATCAAATACTGAGGAAATTCAGACACATGTTAAAAAAGCCATTGAAGGTAGATATCCCTTATACAATCTTGGTTTTGGCTATGGTGTTGACTACAACTTCCTGGAGAAGATGGCACTGGAGAATAAAGGGTTGGCTCGTCGGATTTATCCTGACTCTGATGCAGCTTTACAGCTTCAGGTACAGTAATCACCACTTAAATTAGATGAGAGCTACATTAACTGAGGTAACTGTACAGACATTCTCACTTTGAAGTAATCAAAATCCCAAAGTAATCTGGTACTGAGAAACTCAGAGTCTCCACTAATCAGAATATTAGTTGTATTTATTTTTCCCTTCCCTTACATTAGCAGAAAGTGGAAGGACAATAAAAGGGAGACTCTGTGGGTTGTGAAAGGGGGCTCAGAACTTGGCATAGACCCAAGTTATGGTTCTGAAAGACACTGGTGTGCAGCAGAATTGCTGCAGGCATTATATCTCCCACACCTCAAAAATCACGTAGGTAATGTTATGTCAAGGGAAGAAAAGGATGAGAGGGCCTGAAGCTGTAGATTTCTGCTTTTAGGAACTTGCTACAAGTTGGTGTATCTTAACCATACACCAATCTGAAACATTTTATAGTTCTGTAGGCATGAGAATCAGTATAGACAATACAGAATTGACTCTTTTTACATCTCACATTCCAATTGCAGCCATTCAAAAAAAAATTCACCAAAGAATTTAGATACTGAATTTCATTGCAAACTCCACTAAAATCAAATACCTAGTCTGCTTTGGCTTCTGTTGTCATTTCACTCTCTGCAGGGAATAGATCTAGAAACTTAGTTCTCTCAAATGGAGGGAAGCTTGGGATTGCCTTGATTCACATTGATGCAACTCATAATCCACAGCATGTTCTTGTCAGATATTTTTCCTCTCTTTTAGTGAGACTGAAGGGTTTGTGTGGCTTTTCTTATTTCAACTGTTTGTAGATTTTTAGGTCTTGTACTCATATTTAACTGACTATCTAAATATTCTAAAATGCACTTCTAGTTTTACTGCTGAAATGGCAGGATGTTTCTGGGTACAGATCTACTTATAAATTAAAGAAACAATGATAGTTAAATGCTTTTCATAATTTGTGTGGGGTTTTTTTAATCCTGTAGGGGTTTTATGATGAAGTGTCAAATCCCATGCTCATGGATCTGGAGTTAACCTACCCAGAAAATGAGATATCAGACCTAACTAAAAACAGTTTTAAGCATTTCTACGACGGGTCTGAGGTGGTGGTGGCTGGGCGCTTTATAGACAACAATCAGAACAGTTTGTCTGTAGATGTGAGAGGTGAAGGTGTAAGTATGGATTTTTTTTCACTTAAGTAAGGCATTTCCTTGCTATGCAAAATACTGAATATTCAAAGCTGGCAATACTTAAAACGTTTACTGGTATTTCTTTAGGTCAGTGGCAGGATGTGTTACTGCACATGTGAGTAAACAGATGTGCCAAAGTCATTGCTTTTAAACCTACAAGTTACTTGCCTACCTCAATCAGGTATACCTAGCAGAAGTCTGCTTCTAATACCTCTCCAGATCTGGATTCTGTAACAATATGTGCCCCTAATATTCAAGAAACAAACAAAAACGTATAGATCATGTTGTGATAAATACCATGAACTGCATATATGCCCCATGCACTGTGATGCTTTAAATGTATTTTATTAAATTACGTTTATTTCAAACACAAGTAATGTTTTACTAATAAATTAGCCAATATATCCACTGGGATGTGTTTCGATATGAAATCGGCATCATAACCAAAGTTCTTTAAATCCTGAGTAGCCAAATTCTAACTAGCAAAATGCCATGTGAATTTGGGAACTGCATTATGTCCTATAGCATGCACTACTAACTTTCTCAGAAACAATGGGACAAAGATCCTGATATGACACTGATAATTTCCTGGGCAAGTGCTGTGTAGGGCCATTCAATGAGATTTTCAGATGTGAAGGTCCTGATTTTAAGAGGTTCTGGGAGGCCCTGGCTACTTGGAACACAAAGAAGTTTCTTTATTCCTAACAGGCCAATGACATCCTGTCATATACTACACAACAAGATGCTGTGCAAACAGCTAAAGCATTCCAAGAACAAGAATATATATTTGGAGATTACATTGAAAGGCTCTGGGCTTATCTCACCATTGAACAACTCCTGGAACAACGGTAATTATATCGAGAATAACATCTTAGCTGTGAATCCATTAAGCCATCTGACTGTTGCAACTGCTAGGATGTGAAGCTGTCATTAACCACATGCTGAGGTGCCAGTGAGAAAGCATAACAAAGAGTAAGGAAAATCCTCCAACCTATTCTCCTCTCTAACCTCAGTTTCAGATTGCAAATCAATCAATTTTAAACTACTGCAAATGTAAAGCACAGTTTTTTCTTTTTCTTGGAGAGCCAAAGGGGTCAGAAGTGCTCTTAGACTGCAACAAATACTCCTTATTGATAAATTAGCTGCAGAGAAACAACTTCACTTTAAAGAAAAATGTTTAATACAGTGTTCAATGAGTAATTTAGCAATGTCTGATACTGAGAGTCTCTATCTGTATTCAGCACTGCAGCTACAGGAGAAGAAAAGGAGAATCTTACAGCCAAAGCCCTGGATCTCTCACTAAAATACAAGTTTGTAACACCACTGACATCCATGGTGGTAACAAAGCCAGAAGACCATGACAATCAAGATGGGATTGCTGATAAACCCATTGAAGGTAAAGACATTTTCACAGCTTTATGTAATTTGAGAAGCCAAGTGTTGCTTTGATGTTCTCCTTTCATGTGGGCACAGTTTTAAAAATGTATCTGAAAAACATACTTTTCAAGCCTTGCACTTGTATGGCTTCTGCAAAATTACTTTTCATTTAAAAGCTCATTTCTATAAAACCATCCTTCACTACCAAATCATACAAGAAAAGTACTATAAATTCAAAATAAGCGTATTTTAAGCTTAATATGTAAACTATTACATTAAAAAACCAAAAAAACCACCAAACCCAAACCAAAATAAGCATTTCTAATCAAATACATCTATTATTCAATTCAGTTCACATCACTATTTTTCTTCATACCTCAGCTTAGGAGTAGATGTATTAACATCTTTCTACATGAAAGGGGAAAATCTGCACGAGCTCTTACTTGTGCAAGATACATCAGGTTGTAAAGAAGTGGAGATTTTATCTGTAAAACACAGTATTCATATATATTGCAGAAAGAGAAAAAATTCTATCGGAAGTGCACAATTTGTTCTCAACCTCTCTGATATTTTGGTTAATTTTTAACTCCTTGCTCACACTGTTTTCATATGCCTCAGCCTCTTTGACCTGTGTGAAACAAACTTACTCAATTTCTCTTTAGCAAAGTAAGGCAAATGGCATCTGCTCAGAGCACCCCAAAGCCACCATACAAAGCCATTTATACATGTTGTTTGGGCCATTCTCATCTCTCCCTCACTCAACAGGTCAGACAAAACTCTCCAAGTCTCTTTGCAATGCCTTCTATTAGCATCCATTATTTTTTCCCCAAACTTTCATTTAGTGCTCCTAGAAGTTCCTCAAGGCTCTGTGTGGGCTCTCTGCTGGCTTCTAGATGAAAAACTCTTATCTCCTCAATCTGGCATAGTAACTTAAGGAATTTTAGCATAACAGAGGTGCTTACTGGAGGTTAGGGGGTTTTTCTTTCAACTGGAGTAGGTCCTGAAACCATTTAATTGCTAAATGTCCTTCGATTTTTAATAATTCTTCAGGCACTATGCAGATTAGAAAATTACATTGTTTTTTGTAACTATCATGAGGTACTGACAAACAAACACTTCATGTTTAATTTTGCATTCGAGTCATTATATAGCATAACAACTTTAAAATTCACAGCTGGACTCTGTAAGATGGAAAAACTTACCCAAATATCTGATGGGAGTAGCACCCACTCAGAGTGATCTTCTGCTCTTTGCTTTGCCCTTCCAGGTATTTGTATTAAAAAGGCCTTTTTCTGAACCTCTTTTCAAGTAAATCCTCCCTGTATATAGAAAGTGCAGGAGGAAATAATCAAAACACCACTGCTGTGTAAGAAAAGAAAATAATTTTTACACACCTTACAGTCTAGGTTCACAAATAGGATTACTGAATCATGCAGTCAGTATTAACAGAATGCAAATGCCTAGAAAACTGCAAGAGTAAAACCAATAAGGAACATTTTGCAATGTGGAAATGGCAGAACAATAAACCAGTTGATAATAGAGCTTCTCTTAAATTGCATAATAAATTGCAGTTCTGATGCCCCACATAACAGCTTTTTACTTTCAATGTGTTTATATTTCATCTACAAATATTGTGTGGTATAATTGGGAAGAGATGGAATTGTAAAATACTGAAGATATTTGGATTGAACTGTCAAATAGTTTTAAAATTTTTTCTTAGAATATGTTTTATAACAGGGTCAGAATCCATCCTGTTTGATCTCACAACTGAAACTGTGAATTTCTTTTTTTCTTCCTTTTACTTCTTACCTGCCCATGATAACAGCTGAAGGTATGTACATTTCTTATTATTAATATTTTTAACTGTTGGGGATAGATTTCCTGCATCTCTCACTTGATCTAGGGCACCATATTGTCATTAAAATCCTTGTTGAATAAATCAAGACCGTGTTATAAAGAGATAAAAACTTTTCAGTTGGAAGAGTTTGTAAATACCACTTTCAGCATGGTTCCTCTTGTCTCTGATAACTGCAGCATCCCACTGTCACAAAATTCAGGCCCAGTACAAGTAAGCTGCTCTCCAGGACTTGCACTGTTGACTCCTGGATACCCATGTGGAGCAGGGTCTCTCATGCAGAGAGATCTCTTCATTCATTGATGCTATGAATGTTGCTTCCCCAGCACAAAACCCTGCCTTCAGACACTCCTCCATAGCTTCAGATCTAAAATGACTAGGAAACTAGGAAAATGTGGAAGCAGGTGGGTAAATCTTACTGAATTCCCAGTAGCACAGTGCAGAACAGGGGATCAGAGAAGAGCAGGGTGTCCTCCCCCCTACAAAGCAAGCCATGCCTCTGGAGAAGTAACATTTCTGCTGAAAAGCAGGGCAGTGTCTGCCTCTGTGCTTTGCTGCAGTGCTGCATAAATTGTTTTGACTAAAATTTATTTTATTTTTTTAATATTTAGAAATGTATGTATAATTACAAGAATTTGGAGTTAGTTTTGGTGGAAGGAAGAAAATGGGAGAGATTGGTTTTTTATTCTTCTCACCAATAAAGCAACATTTTGTTTCATTCACAGCATGGGATGTCTCATCTCTTTTGCTGTGTAAGTCATTATTTTAAGTTTCTGAATGAAGCAGCATCCGTCAGAGGATACTGAGCCAGAAAACTGAAATTACCAGAGAGATAGAATCTGCCTTTTCTGGGTTTACAACTGTATTTTAACAAATACTACCAAATTCTCCTTCCTGCTAAAATGTTGTTCACTGCTAAAAACACACTTGAAGGTGGAAAAATACCAGATGTAAAAGTTTCAGCTGAACAGCTTTTAAGGAGTAAATGCCAGTTCATCAGCTGCCATTTTTCCTTAAAGCTGTTTCCCAAGAACAGAGAATGGATTCCAATTTGTGAGTCCTTTGGAATTCTATAAAGCAAGGGAGTATCTAAGAATCTCTGGCTAAATTAATATGTCTAGGTTTTTATACAAAAATTATTTGTTTTAGTCAAGAGAGAGAGTAACTGAGACTTCAGAGAGCAATCCTGGAAATGGGAGAGTTAGATTTAAGTTTTTGGTCTGGAGATTAGTCTCAGTCTCTCCGTGTCTCTCTCAACTTCTCTCTCTATCTAGTTTTTCTCAAGTCTTTGTTGGAAAGATTTCATTTCATTCTGGAACAAAAAGTCAAACCCTCAGAAGTTTTCAGTGGGTGATGTTGCATTTCTTTGCTGATAGACAGCTTAATCCTTTAGAGAGGCATTTTTGTCCTATAGGTTCATTACTTGGGCCTTGTGGAAACCCTCAAATCCATTTATACTACAAGTGAAATGGGTCTCTGTCCTGAAGGTTCAATTTAAAGGTTGTCATTCCAGGTGTCATTCCATGGACTAGCTGCTTTTAAAACTAGAATAGAATGAGCAATATACCTAGCATATCAGCTTCCTGACATCCCACATTTACTGTGCAGATAGTATGTAAATATTCCATTTTGATGTGAGTTTTTTCTAATTTTTTTTTTTTTTCTTTAGAATCTCCATATCCACAAGTATCTTACCTAACTTCATCACCTCCCTCGTGGTATACTAGTGGTGAGTAGTTTGAGTAGTGTCTGCTTGGAAAGAGATCAGAAGTGGGTATTTAAGACTAAATTGCACAAACCTTATGAATATTTTAGATAATTCCCTTCCACAAAAGCATCCATTTTTTATTTCCAAGAGACCAATATTTTACTTTAAACATCTCTAAATGTTTTTGAAGATCAAGCCACTGAGATTATAAACAGTAATTTTCTTAGTTTTCCCTCCCATCGACAGACTTGATGTTTGTAGCTGCCTCTTCTTCATTCAGATGAATTTCCTCAGTAACACTTTCCTGCCCTCAGAAATAAGCCTTTAAGAGGTGTCCATCCTGAACCTACAATCCATCAGCCACATTTTGCAGTGGCCAAGAGGCATGTTATGTATGCTATGTACCTGGGAAAGATGAGGGGCAAAGCAGTTCACTCTGGGGAGATGGTAGCAGCTTCCTTGGGACCCCAACACTCCTTGGGAGGATGGGTAAATGTTCATGCAGAGCTTTGAACCTCTTGAACCTTTGAACCACACAAAAAATAGTGATTTACCTTTACAGTTGATGGAGATCCACACTTCATTATATCAGTGCCACAGAAAGAAGATGCCATTTGTTTCAATATCAATGAAAACCCAGGTGCTGTGTTAAATTTAATAAATGACCCAGTTACAGGTGAGTTTTTAATTTTTTTAAATACAATCAGGATGTCTTATGTTTAAAGGCTTTTCTTCTCTTTTATACTGTGTAAGCTTTTTTCCCTTAGAGTCAGCAGGAGTTCCTTTCAGCTGTAGCTGGTGTAGGGTATCAATACTATAAAGGTGTTTTCACTTCTTGGAGCAAAACAGTCTTTTAAAATTTGTTTGAAAAATCACTGTGAGAGTTGAGAGACTTAATTTGTCTCTGTGGCTAATAGTACATACAATAAAATAACCCTTAGGTGGACATTTCATGAAATATCTGGTTGAAAGAGACTGATGTCACAGAGGCTACTTGTGCTCATCATTGATTCTTTCTGCTATAGGAAATATTAAACTTTTCTCAATAAAGTGATTTTTGTCTGTGTGAAAATCCACAGAACACCCCTCAGTGCTTTGACACAAACATGCAGATGTAATTCTGATCTATTTTTAACTCATATTTGTTTCCTTGAGTTGTTAAATTTCCATGACACTTCTTGACAATTGATTATGTCCTGTCATGACACTTGACATCATACTTGATGTTTCCTTTTTATATTAGGCATCACAGTCAATGGAGAACTCATTGGTGATAAGAGACCAAACAGTGATGCAAAGATCCAAAACACATACTTTGGAAAACTTGGCATTGCAAATAAGCACCTGAATTTAAAACTGACAGTAACTCCTGAGAAGATCACAATTCAGAATGGCAATGAAAAAACAGGTTTCACCTGGCTGGACTCTGTCACCTTGCAAGGAGAAGGGTAAGGCTTACAGGAAGTATGTATAAGGCTTCTCTATAACTTTCTACACTTATTACAGCATTGAACAATAATATACTTTTAAGATTTGTTGTCTGAATACACAAAAGGAACTGATTCAAGTCCTGCCATAGTCTGCTCTCTACTTTGCTGTGTAACTGCTGTAACTCATAAATTCCTCCACTTCAAGTAAGTGAAAAATTTTCCCTGATTTTTCTGCTACTATGAGTAAGGTAAGACTACATTTGGTATTGTGCTTAATGAAACAGTGTCTTGCAAATACAGAAGGAGTAACTTCAGACACAGTCCATATTTTTCCAAATGAAGACATAATCATGCTGTAAACAATCTCCATCTTAAGAAATGGATAGAAAGGTAAAATTTGTCCTGTCAGCAGGTGTATGAGATTATCTATTACAGATTTATCTATTACAGACTAATTTACACCTGTGCAAAGGAACCTCAGAAAAGGAATGGGCAGCATCTGATCCTCCTTCCATTTTCATGGTGTACCTGGAATAAAATTGCTACCTTCTCCATGCATGGCACTGGTAGAGAAAGAACACCAGAGCAAAACTGTTATTCATAGAGCACACTTACTGTTTTGTTATGGCAGCCACACTGATGTCACCACTAACACAACCAGAACCAAATCTGCTTTATCCTAGCACTAACACAGACAGTTCAGCAGTTCTCTTTTCTGAAAAGCAGAAGGAAAAGGTGTCAGGTAGCATCCAAGCAAGAAAGGGATCAGTAACCTTTTTAATACTGAGCATGAAGTACTGTATCTACATATCACAAAGGTATTTGTGATTAATTTATCTGTTAAAGGATGAGTTTTAGTACAAACATGTTGCTGAAAAGTTTAAAGACTACAGAACCTTCTACAGTGTAATGTAGTATCAGTATTGGACTGTCTGTGAATGCACACAGATTCACATGGATGAAATTAGGCACCAAAACCTCTATTTTAAAAAACACTGAGCAATGTATAAAGCCATGTTTGTTTGCTGGACATGTTTCTTCTCAGGTTTCTCCTTATTGCTCTTAACTCTGGGAAGCACAATATCCTAAGTTGCTTTTCTTTTTTTCCTCAGTTTGACTCTGATAATTAACAGAAAAAAAAATCTGGTGCTCTCAATGGACAGTGGTGTCTCCTTTGCTATTGTTTTGCACCAAGTATGGAAGAAACATCCTCTCCACCAAGATTTCCTAGGACTGTATACTTTGGAAAGCCATAAACTGTCAGAACAGACCCATGGATTATTAGGTATGACTTCATTTGGTGTTTCCATGCTTGTCTTTCCTTATGAGGCCACATACTTTGTAGACAGAATCTTGTGTTTAGTGTGTCTGAAATGGAATAGTGGAGGAACCTGAGATGATGTTGATTTGTTATATCAAGACTTCTGACAAAATATTCTGGACTCAGACTTCACATATTATCTTTTTATAGGTTATAGACGCCCTCACTGGTGTCTTTAAGCCTCTTTATCTTACTAAATCCCACCTACAGATTTACTTTTTTTTCTTGCTACACAATTCCTCCAGTGTCTTGTATGGTCTGATCTCTCATCACCTTTCTCCTCAGTACAAGCACTCTGAGAAAGTACACATTTTCTTGGTCAAAATTTGCCAAATCTCAATTAGTTCATCCTTGTAAGAAAAGAAGTCTTGATTTGCTAGCATATATTAAAATCACTGAATGCCTTGTATTACCTAAGGCTTTCCTCATGTTATTTATCATTCTCGATTCTGGTAGAAAGCCAAGCTGGTAATTCAGAGATCAAAATTTAGACCCCATTGAACCCTGCTTTCTGCCCGTGTGGAATGCCAGTGCATTCTCCACTGGAAGATATCCAGCTAACATCCATTTTCCCTTGCCTTACAATTTTTGCTTACAAATTAAGGAAAAAAAAAATGGTTTTGGGTCAGTAAGTTAACTCATTGTGGAAAAAACCTGAACTGGTGAAAACTTAACCTTCTCAGTCTCAATATGTACTTTAAGCCCTGAGGAGAGTGAGCCAGGGTACCAGTCCTAGTACATTTTAGGTCTATGTGGCATGGGGAGTGCTGTAACAAAATGGAAAAAGAGCAGACTAAGGACAGAATGTTATTTATGCTTTCCTGCTCCAGTCTCCTCAGGCCAAAGGACTTCTCCACAGAGAATATATTCTGCTATGAGTTGCAAAAAGAAAGAAAATTGCAAAAGCCCTTGTGGCCTGTGGGTACACTATGTTACAGCTCACTGGCTTGACATCTCACTGAGAATTTCATCATCTTTGACTTTGCTTCTGTACTTCACTGAGTAATCTAAAATCTGTGCTCTTTAGAGCACTCAAAGCACCAGCAGCATTCTGCACCAGCCCAGGCAAAACTGTGTGAAAGTTAATCCTGTCAGGAGTGTGAAAATTCCTTAGATGCTAGCCTTGTTCTGAGCATAATCACAAAAGCACATCCAAAAATTTCAGAGATCAATACATGCATTATTTGATTAAAAAAACCTAAAGACTTTGAGGGTATGTAACAAATAGGAGTGAAGAGACAAGACCCAAAGTGTGGATATCTTGAAGGGTACCTAGAAAAGGCTACTCTTACTGTGCACTCAAAAGTTGGAACATACATCCAGATTATGTGCATAGAATTCTGTTTTATAAAAATTTAATACCATAAGTATATGTTCAGCTTTGCATGAAACTTGCTGTTTACATATTCATTGAAAACTCCTCAGGGGCATGGATAACAGCATGGAAATGTACAAGCTCTGGGGTTTCTCTTTGGTTTGTTTCTCTTTTAATATGTGCAACATGCCTGAAATGGTAATTTTTGCTTCTATTTTTAGGACAGTTTTTCCACCCCATTGACTTCACCATACTTGAAATTCATCCTGGGTCTGATCCCAAAAAACCAGATGCCACAATGATTGTTAAAAACAATGAACTGATAGTAACAAGGTAAAAAATAATTAAGTCCTTTGCAAAGACTTTGGAAAGATTACCTTGTCCAAGCACAGTTTCTGCTTCCATACTCCCATGGCTGTGTTTTCCCTTACAGGGGTTGGCAGAAGGATTACAGGAGAGATCCTGCACATGGTGTTGATATTCCTTGCTGGTTTGTTCATAACAACGGATCTGGGCTGATAGATGGTGTTCACACGGACTATATTGTTTCCAGTCTGTTTTAAACAACTCTAACTTCCTCCAGACTCATGGTACACAGAGTAGATTTGTCTGAAAGGATAGTATTTTCCAGTGTTTAAGAACTATTAAAAATGCAGAAGCTTACCATGTCTGGCAATGCCAAGATATGACTGATACTCCCTGAGAATTTTACTGCATATTTGACCAAATCTTCAGTGCCAAGCAGCTATTCAGCTTGTGTGGATGTAACACTCATCCCCTGAAATAGCCTCATTTTCCTGAATTAATTTGCTAGTTTTAAAATTATGACTTAAAATGTTACTTTGTAAAACAGAACAGAAACATTCTATCCAATTTTGAATCAGTTAACTGAATGTCAGGAGTGATTTAAATAAAAAGCATCAGTCCTTAATGCCTTGTTCTGAATCTTTTCATTCCAATTCCTCAAAGCCCAGGATATCAGATGTATTTAGAAATGTAACACAAGGGGACAGCTGACAGACCAGGACATTCACTCCAGCATAATCCAGTAGTACTTCAAAACATCTGACCTCTTGACTGACCAGAGCTGAAGGCTGGTGCAGTGCTGACACTCAAAGTAACTGTTAGCATCCAGGACTTCTGTATTTTAGTCCCTTAATTTGAATTTAACTTTTGAATGCCCGTATCTTTATAAATTAATGAAAAAAGCATAGTTTCAAATAGCACTCAGATTTAAATAACAGTAGCTAATCTTTTGGACATAATCTTTCTTGTGTGAGAGCCTTACTGTCTTCCACTAAAATTCCTCTCTCTCCTGTAACAGAATTTACACACATATTCCAGGGCAAGAAATGTCACATTCATTTATATATTCATTTTGTACTGGAAGAAATTGTAAGCTTTTAGTTCTAGAGCAAAAAAATTAGCAGATTTCTTATTTAGTTTGAGTATTCTTTTAATCAAATCAACCACAGCAAGAAAATTGTGGTCTCACATGCTGAAGTAGAAAATTTCCCTACTATTGTTTATATTTTGTTATATACATATTATCCTATATACAAGGAGAGCAATACTGTGTGTGGGAAACTAGAATGCAGACACACACAAGGAAACAGAAGTGTTGGGAAAAGCAAAGATGACATTGAGATGTGACAAATGAAACTGAAAGAACAAAGGTAGAGGTGAACAAAAATGCAACAGAAAAATCAAAGAAGAAAAACTAGAGGAAAAATATACATACTGTTAAATTCATGAGAGAGACAGTAACAAATCCTTTACTAAAAGCAGAAGTTTTTTATAGAAAAAAAAACTTCTTGCAGGGAGGTAAAATGGTAGTTGCTACAGAAAGCACCAAGTTACTGAAGGCAGAGAGAGAAATGGAAGTGTGAGAGAAGCCCAGAAACTTAAAATCAGTTAAATTAGGTTTACATAGTTCTGAATTTTTAATCTAAGATAAAATAAAATAAAATAAAATAAAATAAAGGAGAGGAGAGGAAAGGAAAAAGATCCATTTTGGGTCCTGGGAAAGAAGCCAAGGGACTGTGCATCAGGGCTGGTCTTGTACTTGCTCCACTAAAACAAAAAGCTATAGCACTGGACAGTAAGTCTTGACATACCTGACTGGCAAAGTTTAGGCACAAGGCAATACTGGGCACAGCAGGAGCCAGAGCTTTCCTGCTTAACTTAAGGGGATGAGGCAAATCTCTGGAGGTGGAGATATGAGTTTTGTCAGCTATGACTGAATTGTCACCCAGGAGTTGACCTCAGGGGCTGCAGTCTGCTTTTGTGTGGCTTCTGTGGCAGCCTGAGAAACCCCCACTCCCACTGGTGGACACAGAAAAATCCTTTTTTAGTATGTAGTTATTCCAAGATTCCTGCAAGGTAGAAGAAAGCTGCAAACATAGCTAAAGGTGACAATAAGGAGAGAGAAAGTAGCAGTTAGATAAAAATTTTATTCCTCCCCCCACCTGGTACAGTGCTGGTTAAAGAGATGAGTATGAGATACACTGTGTGTTCTGCACCTGAATTAGAAATTACAGAATGCAAAATACTCCTTATTGTGTCAGCCTTCAGCTTCCTCAGCAAGGGAGGGGAGTGCAGGAAATCAGAAGCCCATCAGAACTCCTGTTAGGGCTTAGAAAGGGCAGGAGGAAAGGGACTGAAGAATGAATTAAGACACAATTCAAGTGAAAAAGGAGTGGAATGGAACATATTTAGGGAACAGAAAGCAGATGTGCAGAGAGGAAGCAGCACTGTGGAAAGGCTTTTGGAGTTGAGTAGTCAGGGACACAGGGCTGCTACAGAAGACAGGGTTGTCTGTCCCCTGTGGGGACAACTGGCCAGCACCTCTCAAGACCCAAAAAGGCTCCACCAGCCATTGGTGGCCGTGGGCTCAGTGGCCTGTGCAGCTCTGGGCACAGCACCTCAACACAGCACAGGCAGATTGGATGCAGTCTACAGGATAGGAACAGCTTTGCAGTGAGGCTGTAGAAAGGGGGGGTGGAAAAAACTGTGTAAATAGCTGCTGTGAAGAAAGCTGACATCTGGTTTTCTTCCTTTCTATCAAGGTTAGCAGGTTCTGTTGCTTTGCAGCAAGGGAGAACTGCATGAACAGGGCAGGCAGCTGCCTGGGCATTTGGGAGCCTTGGGCACCACAAGATTTAGCTGATAGGTTACAAGAGCAGCTACCAAGAATGGTCTGTGCACACCTGAAACTCACTTAAAACTGGGGAACTGCGTGGAAGATGTCCTTCAGCTGTGCCTCTCTGCTCCCTATTTCAGTGCTGACTGCTAGCTCTGCAGTTAGCAGGAAGCACCACGTAGACACCTATAGCTGAAAGCAGGGAATTTCTGATTTGCAGTAAGTCCACAGATAAAACCCAGCATCAAGAGCATGCAATTCAAACACCATGTTCATCTATGATGGAAACAATCTGCTTGGCAAAGTGGTGAGGCTGTTTATGATGTGGTGAAGGGAGCAATCTGGTGCTTCCTGTTTCCAAATTCCAAATTGTCTGTCATTTAATTTGTCCAGTCAAATCTGCATCTTCAAATCTGCATCTTGAAAATAGCAGCGATTCACACAAACATATTTTGGCATCAGGCCTACACAGTTCTTTTAAAAAGCAGGCTTCTAATTACATAGTTTGCTTCAATCTTACTGACTTTGGCAGAGAATTGCTTCTCTCCTAGTACACTGCTTTACAATAGTAAGGTCTTTCCTGATATATATCATTGGCAGAATAGAACGAGACTTTTGTTAAACCTTCTGCAATGCTGGTTTGCTTATTGGTTCAAAGGTACACAGGGACTGAAGTTCTAACACTCAAAATAATTTTGGAATAAAAAAAATACGAAAAAAAACCCCTGAAGATCAAACCTACAGCTTGCATTCCACAGGCAGAGGCTTCTGTGTGTACATTTCCTCTGAAATGTTACCTCCATGCACCACGTTGCTTTTGAATTCTTCATTATTTGTAAAACATCTTCTAGTGTTTGCAAAATGTTGTATGAAATGATGCCAAAAAACCCCAAACAAACATAAAAAGCAACCTGCTCAATTTCAGGGTTGAAATGCTGTCTTTTGCAACAAGTCAGCTCTGTTTCACAAGAAGCCAATGTCTGATCTGCAGACGTTTTTAAAACTGAGCCTCAGAAACTTTGCAACAAAGAAGGGGACTGCAGCCAATGTGGGCTGCCATCCTCACTCCTGGCCCTACTGCTGATTTCATCAGTTTTGAACTTTGCTACAAGACAACCTCCAAATCTGAATTCCAGTAGAATTACAGAATCTTAGTGGTTGGAAGGGACAAGACTGCTTTTTCCATGAAAATAAATGAGAATAATGGTAAATTAACACTAAACTACTAATACTTAAATACTAATACTAAACATCATACTCTTTTTACAAAACATGTAATTCAAGAACACTTGTGTAACTGGATAGAGGGCATACATTTCAGACATCTATTATTGATTGCATGACACATTTGTTGCATTGGGTGATGCCACCACTTATTTTTATTCAGAGACTGAAGTCCATGTGTCCATATCAAACTGTGAGCTGATAATGTCAGTTTTATTTAGTTCATTCACACAAACTTCAACAACATAACCACACTGAGGATTAGAAACTAAAGCAACAAGCAAGCATATATGCATCTCAAAAGCATAATTATGTTGAGCTAAAAGATTTATGATATTTGTCTATAGTAAAAGGAAAGGTTTTAATTGTGTGGTTCTCTTGATGAAAGTATCAAAAATATTTGGAAGAGCATCATTTGCATAGTTTTCTTTCCCAGAGTACTCTTTTCTAGGGAGCTAGATCTATTGACCAGCAGGAAACAGGATCACTGGTTGACTCAAGCCTGTAATCTTTCTTATATTGCCTGAAACAAAATCAAAACAAACAAAAAAATCATGATAAAATAACCAAAAGGCAGGCCAGAGCTTCCAGAGCTGGAGGCAGCAGTGATGGGGACACAGAGCAGAAGCTGCATGCTCACAGTATTTCTTCCACATCACAGACACTAAAGCAATTGAAGTGCAAAAAAACTTTGTGGTAAATCCAGCTGAGGGAACCCTCCCTTAGCCATGTAAACAAGGCAGGAGAACCTTATTTTAATTAGCATTTTTTATATAAACAGTATCCCCAGGGTACAATTTTCCTCACACTGTGAAATAAAAGCTTTGAGTCCTGTAACATCACAAGCAACAAATTCAGGCTGTTAGGAAGAAACTCAAGTACAACTTCCTGTGCTTTACACCAATAAGGTGTATTCTTACAGACAAACACTCCTTTCTTTTAATTTCTTTCCATCTCCATACTTACTGATAAAACACACCTAAAAGCACGTGCCCCACTCACACTTTTTTTTTTATCTGTTACCTGGTTACTTTGTGCTCAGATTCAGAGATGCTCAGGAGTCTTTCATCAGCTCTTTGATTGATGTTGGAATTATTCCCAAATTGTGCTTTTGAATAAAATTGACCTAAGCAACAGACACACGAATTATTTAAAAATACAAACCATCTGAGTATTGCTGCTAATCCAGCCCACATGGCAGCTACAACACCTGGAAAGCAGCCATGTACCTCAGAGTAAAGAAAAAAACCCAACCACATTTGGAAGCTCCTTTAGTTAAGAGAACTCTGTGTTTCAGCTGTGACCTCCTGTATCTCTATCTAGCACTCCTCCATGGAGAGACTCAGCCTTGCTCTAATGGTTTTGGGCTTTTTTTGTGTGTGGTTTTAGAATATGCAGCCTCCTCATCTGCCAAGTTTTTGAAACAATTTCAATGTTAGTCCCACCACGATTTTTGGAGTTGAGATGTCCAGGACCAGATGGCTTTCATTTTCTAATCCTGACTGTTTACAATTTTATGTCTGTTATTTATATCCATTATTTGACATCAAATGAATTTACTCCATAAATTATGCAATTCCACAGCACTGCTGAGGTTAAGCCCAGCTATTGGTTTAGTCTTATTTTAACATTTTCTAAACCTGTAACAGTCTATTTATGCTTGTACCACCACTGAGTGGAAAAACATGGTTATGACTCCAGGGTAAGACCTCTCCTCTTCCCAGAGTAGGGTCTGGATGGTCGTGCAGTAAAAAGTGATGTTAGATGTCTGAAAAGAATAAATTAAATGTAAAGTTTCTCTGCTTGTTCCCCTCACCCTGATTTTCAGTATTCCTGCTGCTTTTCATGAGCTGCTTTACCCAGAAGGACCCGGAGAAGTAAAATCTGAAGGTCTTGTGATATGGCTGAAAAACCCCATCATGTTCTCACTGCTAGAGCTCAGTTACAAGTTTATCCCTCTTTGCTGCATACATTTGTAGTGATACATACCCAGAACTCCACTGACTTTGTCAGAAAAATGGTTGGTGTTCAAGAAATACAGCCCAAGGAAACCATATGGCGACTTTATAAAGGAAATTTTTACTGTGACTGTATCAGACAATGATGCTGTAAAACTCCTTTCCTTTTCCACTGAGACTTGTAGCCTAGAAAGTAAATTATGTTATTATTTCCAAGAAGAACATGGTATGTGTTTAACTAGCCAACTTCAATTAATATAATTTCATTTTTGCCTTTTGTCTCTTTGCAATTGCATTTTTCATGATCTGTTTGTGGTTATTTTGCTAGAAAATATTTACTAGCATATCTTTTATCTTTGTGCTGCATAACAGATCCTTCACATACCATGTTACATGCAAGTACACCAGAGATCTTTTTTGCTAATGAAAACACTCAAAATGACAACAAATGCTTGGATGGGGGAAAAAAAAGGGTAAATATTCATCATTTTAATGAGAGAAAAGGTAGACTAGATAAAATAATTCAATTTATTTTATCAACAAGTCAAATACCTTTTTTTTTCTTGGATATTTCACAAGTCTTTTCAGACCCTGCCTCTCTCCTAACACATTAATTTTATTCTGGCCCCAGGTGGGCTTGCAGAACACGAACACTCACTGACATTTTCTTCCTTGCAGATCAGGTTAGACAAAAACGTGTACACAGCACTGAGGCTGTGAGGGCTCAGGTGATGGTCTGAAGCAGGAGGATCTTTCTGGTTGGCAGACAACAGATTACAGAGGAACATAAATTGAGCGTGTTTTTGGCTCCATGTGGATTACAAAAATAATTGAAAGCAGTTGTCTGCTTTCAGTATTTAGACAACACTTCTGTTCTTGTCTAAAACTGCCTGTAGGAGGAGTGCTGTGTGTCCTGTCTTCCCCAGACCAACAGCAGATCCTCACAAAGATTTATTCTGGCAATGGAAAAAAGCTGGTGGAACTAGTTACATTTAGCTCTTCCTTGTGATAGTGAAGGATCCTGCTCTAATTAGTCCAACACATGAACTCTACATTTAAATTAGCCTTTCTCCAACAGTGGGCATTTAGTTACAGACAAGTATCCAACTACTATATGCCTTCCCATAAAACATGTCAGCTGCCCACATGTGAGTTACTGCTAAAACTGTGGAGAAAGAAAACTTCAGGCTGTGTGGAGCCAACACATGTATAAAAGAGGCAGTAAATGTCAAAGCCATCACCTCACAGCACTTACTCTGTTGTTGGAGGAACACAGAGTGCCTAGCAGCAGCCAGCACAGCAAGTGGCATGGGGGCTAATGAGAGCCACAGTGGGTCCTTTTCTTTGGAAGGTAAATGTACTGCCTCTGATGTCAAAGCAGAAAGGCAGGCTGGTGCTGCAGTTGTTTTGATTCTCCTACATAGGCATGGCAAATTAAACAAAAGTTTGTGTTTTTTTCCCCCACAGTATTTGAGGTGGGGGTTGTGAAGGCACTCTGCTTCTGCTCATATTGAGTAACTCACAGGATGAGGACATTTGGAAGCACTTCCTTGAAGCAAAGGGCACTTGTGAAAGCAGAAGCTGGGATGAAAAAAGATCTGACTCGTTCTCAAGTTTAGGAAAGGATGGGGTGATGGTGCTTACCCCTGGATGGTGGAGGTGGCTGACTCCGTCCATGGCAGCCTCGTGCTCTCGTTATTGTGGCTTATGGTGATCTCATCCTTGGAGATGTGGATTTGTGCAGGGGGATTCATGTAGGTAATTTCAAACCACTCAAAGTGGTTTTCTCTGTCCCCAAGTTTCCCTGTCACAGTGAGCCCTTCAATAACACAGAAACAAATCTGTCAAGTGACTGTGCTTTTAAAGTACAAGCGTTCTTAACTGAACTGCTTCAGCCTTGCTGTTGAAACAGCTTAAGGGTCTCAGATCTAATTTTGGGATGCACAGAAACCCTAGATTTCAGCTACACATGCCCCCAAGGCTGAAGTGGGGTCACCAGAGTCTGTTTACCCCCCTGACATTGCCACCTCCTCTCACAGAGGTGGTTCTGCTCCATAATCAGATCAGCTCACAACCAGATCCTGGGGCCAAGGATTCTGTGGGTAGAGAACCACTGCAATGTGTTACGAGCATTCATCTTCCTGAGAGCATGGAGGGACCAAGGTCTCTGCATTCCCAGAAGTTCCCAGGGGTGCTGGGAAAAAGCTATGGATGCAACACCAGCAGGTGAAGGAGATGACCTACAACCAGACCTTTGCCAAGTGCCCTCAGCTGTTGCACAGTGGAAGTTAATATTGCCTCATAGAAAATCAAAAGTTAACCAGGTCATGCTGGCTGCTGCAAAGCAGCAGGTGTGATATGGTCCTTCACCAAAGGGGGTTATTCCCAAAGACACCAACTGCTCTCATAGCCTACAGTGACTCTCCTTGTTCTTGGCCTGGCACACTCACCTTGCTCTGGATCTGACAGCAGGTGGACAGAGGGCTGTGTTTTTCCGTCAGTACTTAAGCAGATTATTTCATTTTGTTTGGGTAATTGCAAGAGAAGCTGTGGATATTCATTGGCTGAAAAGCCAGAAGAACAATGTTAGCATGCAAAGGAAAGTCTGGCTTTTGGATAGGCACAGCAAAATTACTTAGTAAATTTATACCTAGGGTACTAGTTACAGCTTTTATAGGATAAAAGGATTAAAATCAACAAAGTAATAATTATTGAAAAGCACACCCAGAGACAGCATCTTGATATGAATGAAAACAAAATTTTAAACTTAGAGTTTATGAAGGACAACTTAGAAAAGAGTCTTAAAAACTCTTAAAAAAGCCAAGGCTGAAGATCTGTTGTACTACATCTGTTGGTGGTTTCATCCTTGAGCCAGAGGCTCTCATGGGGGATTTTTCACTTATGTGGAAAGAACAGGCCAAAGGCTGCAAGAAGAGGTAAAGGGTTTTCATAGAGTTGGTGCAGTCAGAAAAAAACATTATTGTATGAAAGCCTGTGCAATATAATTAGATTAATAATTAAAATAGGACTACCATATATATTACTTACCAAGAGGTGGTGTTCTCATCATTTCTCTTAGCCTGAAAAATGGTATACCTAAAATTAGTAATAAGAGTTTAATGAAACATTTTTCTTTAAGACTAATTAACCAAGAAGAATACTGTGATGGAAGCCTTTTTAGCAGAGCTCTCCACTGGCTTCTACGATTTGCTTAAAACATGGTATGCCAATGAGGAACAAGAGCCCAATATACAGTGCCCATTTCTCTTAGGATCAAGTATGCCACTGGAGCAGGTTCAGCCTAAGCTGCAGGAGGGTTTAGAGCTGCATTTTTCACAGTGCCTACAGAGCACTGAACCCACTGCACCCACCCATGTTGCTTTCACACACCTTTGAAGGACAGCTTCCTGATGCTGCCAGATTCGGGCTCAGGGCGCCATTGACCTGAAACAGAAGTTTTTTTCCAGTGTTTCGTTGGCTTGGGCTTGTGCCTTGCATCTCTCTCCCACCCTATAATAAAGGGAATCCCCTCCTGCTTGTTTCCCACTGACAATTTGGATACAGCAGTGATACAGTGTGCACATGTGGGGTTCCTACACAGGCAGAAGCTGGCGCTGTCTCTGCTCAGTGCTGTGGGAGCTCATGGGGATGTTGAGCTCTGTCCCTGCAGCACCCGGGCGTTTCCCCCTTGTAGGGCAAGCATTGCCATTGTGCAGAGGGCTGCACCCCACATTTAATTCTCATAGTAAACCTCAAATTATTTTTACACCCATTTCCTTCAGTTTATTAATGCATGTTTTTCCAGATCTTCTGTATTTATTTTCAAGTGGTATAACACTTTTTAAAATTTCTGCAACAGGTGCCAAGATTGTTTCCAAAAGATTATGGTCCATCATAAAATATCTGTGGACTGAAATACATAAATAAAACCTAGACTGTATAACAAGTGGGAATCAAAATCAAAATCTATTTATTAAAGTAATTTTACTATGAAGCTACATATGAAATGAACTTTATGAAATCATTCTGAATAAAAGCAAAGGAGGAGCACTTACCACGAAGTCTTGCACTCATCTGTCTATAAACATCTGGAGAAAGAAAAGAGAGTATCTGTGTTTTATTCATGGTTGCATTGCATACCCTATGGGAGTGTTTCAAACACCAACTCTGTAATGCTCCAGCTGCATCTGTCTTCCTTTCTTAAAGTAAGATATCTGCAGTAATGAAGTCCACAGAACATGAGCACTGATCCCTGAAAAATATTTCCAGCCAAAGGGTGGAAATGGACAAAAAACTACTGACACCCTCGTGAGGAAGGGATATGTAAAAATCAATTGAATTGTCTGCTGGGATGTCTGGGGCTTAAGCTTCCTCGTGCATGGGGATGAAGGGCGGTGCTGGTGCAGTGCTAGGCTCTGTGTCACCCCTGAGCAGGGTAGGATGGTCACCAGGCCATGCTTCTGGAAAAGGAGTTTTCTGCTATCAAATGCACAAGTAACCTTCAGAGAAAAGGGCAGCTTAATAATCCCCTCAATATATTACTGTGAAAGCTAAAGCAGAACCAGGGCTCTTCACCTGTGAAAGTATTGCTACTATAAGGTATTATCACAGCTAGGATTATCAGGTTAATAATGCTGTAAATTAAAAAAATAAATTCAAACAGATCTAATATTTCCAGAAAGAGAAAAAAAGAAGCAGAAAAACTAAATCATCCTTAGAAGTCATTCCAAAATATCTTGCGCTTAATTTTTTCACAGATGCTTTCCACATCATAGGAAGAATCAAAAAACATCACTAGCACCATTGACTTGAAAAACTGCTTTTCCTTATGAGTAAAGACAATTTTGACCTTCAGGACTTTAAGTATAGATTTTCTTCCTTTGCTCGTGTTACCCACCCAATCCCTGCACAGACCACGGCAGTCATTGCTGACATTGTGCTTCACATATTTTTCCCAATCTCAGATACTTCCCACTGTGTAACAATCACCACGAGCTTTTTTTTTTTTTTTTCATTAGCAACTATAATGGAAATATGCTACTGGAAAAGAAAAAAAAACATTTACCTCCTGTTGGAGAACTGCTGGGCTTCTTATTCTCTAACAGAAGGAAGAGGGACACATTAGTGCCATACAATCAACACTAAATGGCTTTACCCAATGTGCAAACCAGAAAACTGGGAGAAGTGGGTGTTGGGCTTCAGGTGATGCATTCTGCATGTGCTCTATTAGCTGTCCTTTAACACAAAAAGATTGCTACTGCTGGCAGGCTTTCCTCCCCCACGTTCATTTTCCACTTTTATGCTACAAAGTGTAGAATCTCTCTTCAGAGAGATGCATGCTGAGTAACAACTCTTAAATTACTTTTAGTTAATAATGAAACTAATTCTTTTCCATTTTAATAGTAGTACCCATTTCACCACTTCACTTCTTTTTAAAAAATCCTGTACATTTTCTTTTGAAAGGAAGCTAATCCCTGAACTTGTCTCTTGTTATGGCTTTTTGCCATGACACATCACTATAAAATGAACTTATACCACATTCATATAAAATGAACATAAACTGGATGTCAACAACAAACCATCAATAAGGCAGCATATTGGAAGGGGGTTGGGGGAAGGGAGGGCTGTCTGATGTCCCATTTACCAGCTTCAGTGGGTTTGTTTGCTATCTCTGTCTGCTGGTGGCCAGCAGGCTTGGTGACCACCATGGAAGTGAGAGGTGTCACAAAGCTGTACTGCAGTGACAGCTTCAGGGCTTCTGCCTCCAGTACCTTCCGGTCCTCCTCTTGTGCTGAAATACTAAAATCTGTGTTAACAGTGAAGAAATAACATACAAAGGCTACAAGCAGCTTTATTTTCAGGTTCTTTTTCATATTAGCTCTGTCTTAATAAATGTTTTTTATTGTTGAAGGGTGAGCAAACTTATTGGGATACCTGTTCTAGGAAATGTCTCGTGGCCATATGAATCAGTCTCTTTCATACCTATTGTCATTATCTAGAGACAGTATTTCTGGACTTGTAGCAACAGCTCAACACAGTCATACAAATAAAACCTATTTCACAGTAATGTAATGAAGAGTATATTATCTTTTCATATGTGTATATACATATATATACACACATACATTTAATGATACAGTGCTATCATAAACTGAAAGGCATCATTATTAATTACATTACATTAATGTTCTTCCAGTACACTGTGTTCTTCACACTATCTGCAGAAATAGTTCTCTTTCTTTATGTTTTCCAATCATGTAATTTTTGATTTAGGAATTTGTGTTTCAAGACAGGAGAAATTTGTAATATGAAACATTAGAATAGCTTACGATTTTTCCAGAAGCTGTTGAATAGTTAAGTAAGCCCACAGCCTCTCTATGAAATCTCCAAAGATGTAACTTTGATTTTGAAATATTTGCTCCTTTTCTTTCACATTTGCTTCTTCTTTAAGAGTCAGGTCACTAGTATGCTGAAATGGGAGAAAAGAACATCAAAAGAACAGTTCCAGATTTCTTTTAAAGTCACATTACTAGACTTAAAAGAGCATCTTCCAGCACCAAAGCACCCTTTTTGTCCTTCAGTTTTTTCCCTTTCCCATTGGAAAATGTAATTCTAAACTACCATAGAAGCATGTATTTTCACTATATACCTCAGGACTCAAAACAATGCTGGAAAAAGAAGGAAATGAAATTGTTCGTTTTCAACATTTTTGAGATTAATAATTCAGATTTCCTTCTTTTCTCTAAAATACAAACAAGTTTCCTAAAAATGCCTGAAAAGCCAAAATACTAGGGTTTTGAAGGGATTAAAGTTACTGTTTGCTTATCTGTGGATGTAGTTTGAAGTTTTTCTTTTGTAGCAAGATCAGAAGGGAGAAAAGGTTTGAAATCTCAAATATTTGCCTAAAATTGGAAAATAGCTGAATGCCCAAAGACAAAGAACTTCTATTGCACACAAAAGACTTCTTGAAGACTCTTATTGCTGGCAAAAGACAGAAAGGAGATATGTATTCCACAGTTAGTAAACTAAATACTTACTGTCTGAGCTTTAATTTCTACTGGTAAAAGATCAAGCTCATTGCTAATTTTTCCAGATACTATAATTTCAGATCCTTCAAAAAACAGCTTGAAATTGTTCTTGGTTAATCCCTCAACAGCATTTTCTGGATACTGCATTTCAATTTTCATTAATATTGGGGTAGCCACCTCATGATAAAAGCCCTAAAAGGAGAGAGAGAGCATGCAAAAATGACTGCAAAATCATACAAAGCAGTATGTTGAACGCCTAAGCACACCCTCCCCCTTAAAGAGAAGAGAGCAAAGCTTTTTCTTCAGCAATGTAAGACTGCTGCTAACCTAGAAAAAAAATGTTTCTCCCCATGGTTCAGCACACCTTCTCTGGACAGGATGACTCTGCCATGTGAACTGTATTTCCCAAGGTAATTCAAGTACCCAAGCAGCATCTCCAGTTAGTTGTTTTGCTTTAGCCACTTTTCATATCTGATTTTTTAAAAATTTGACTAATACTGAGGGTTAATCTTTGCATAGCTGATAGATGGCTTTTCTAGCATATTCCTTAGTCCTGACCTGGAGCTGCAAGGCTGCATCAGCATTTTCATATATACGACGTGCTATTCCCCCATTGCTTAGGGACATTTTCTCCAGGAATTTATAACTGACATCAAACCCAAAGCCAAGGCAGAAAAGAGCATATTTCCCCTTGATTGCTTTCTGAATGCTTTCTTGAATTACTTCCACATTGTTCTCACCTGTAATTGAAACAGAAATACACCCTTGTTTGTTTGGGTTTCTCTTAAGTGTAAAAAGACAGCAGCAGGTTTAATGGAAAATTCTGCCTAAAGTATTTTTAAAATAATTGAGAGTAAAATGTAAAAAATGTATGGGACAGAATTCCATTAACTGAATTGGAGATGAAAACACCACTCTGCATTTGGAGTGCCAGTGCCTGATTCTCCCCTTTAACGACTTTTACCAACCTCTACTCACGTCATCACGGCTAAGTGCAAAATATTTTAAAAGATTATGGGGGCCAGAGGAGGTTTTTAGGACAGAAGAGACACACACACTACAAGTTAACAGCCTACGGGATGGAAACACTTGGTTAAGCATTGGGAAGATAAGTACCATCCATAAAAATTATGTGCCTGAATTTGGAGGAGAATGGATTGTTTAATGGTGTAATATTCAGACAAACTGCAAATTAACTCAGCCATGCTTCTCTCCCAGCAAGATTTTCATACCATTATCTTATCCTAGTTGAAGAGCTGATGATGGTTCTGTGTGGAGAGCTTCTTCATCAGCATTTCCAGGACAGGGACTGTCACTGCCTATAGCAATACCACGGGAGCAGCTCAGATTTTTCCCTTTCAGTCTGCTTTGTTAAGGAGGGTAGCAAAAGTGCCCTTTGCAGCCAAAGTGCATGTATTCACCCTGCACTTCACCCTGGCCAGTCTGTGGATGTGCAATGTGCTCAGGGATATGTGAGACACTGAGGCTGGCAGCACCATGAGCAGAATTTTATTAAAAAATCCAAACAAATAAACCAACTCCAAAGGAGTTACTGATCACATGGTCTGAAAGGCATAATGATCTTATAAGAGGGATTACAGCTGAATTAATATAGGTGGCCCTGAATTGGTGCTGGTGTCACACAAAATGTAGACAAGCTCCTGTTCAGAACAAGTGATGTTTGTGCCACTGCACTGGCAGTTACTGTTTGCTTAACCCAAAATTTTTATCTCAGCCCTCTGATTTGTGCTATCATAGCTTATCACTAGTTCAGATCTAGACATAGAAAAGAAATTAAAACAAGAGGTAGCTTGAAAATATCTCAAGTTTGGGGCAAGGAGGGTGAAACAATAACTCTCAAATGGGACCTTACATAATGCATGCAAAACATCAATGTTTTGGCTCTGAGTATTTCACTTTCATATTTGAGCTGTGCCTGGAGTACCTCCAGCAATTCCCTCTAGTTTATAAACTGGAAAGCCAGTGGTATTTAGCAAAACAGTTCCCAGCTAAAGGACATGTAGTCATGGGCAGGCAGGATGTGTCATCCCTCCCCACAGCCCTTGCCAGAACCCTCTCATAGTTGTTCTCTCTCTGACACAGATCCAGCAGTAACACAGCCTGCTTATACCAAGGCTCTTCTGAAAGACAGATTATGTGTATCAACATCTGGGATGCAAGTGTAAAAGATAAAAAAGAAATCTAGGAGAGAGGGGACTGAGGCTAGCATTTACTCACCAGAAGTGGGCTGGCCGTCTGTCAACAAAATAATCATGGAGACACTTCGTTCTGGCAGCTCCTCAGCTTTATCCAGCATGCCCACTGCAGTCAGCAGGGCCTGATTGATATCTGTGCCTATCATGAGAAAGCAGGCATCACTCACCAAAGAAGGATAATCATCTGAAGAAATCAGCACACTTCATCTTCCGAGGTGCTGCAGAGTTGTTTAAAGTTTTCTGCAGTAAGTACTCCTTCAGAGAGGTGAGGATTTAGGGGTTTAGCCTACTGGGCTTAATTACAGTGTATCATATTGCAATGACAGTGCTGGAGTATTCCTTTGGGAGCATTTTCCACACATATATCATGCAAAATATAAACACATCTAGAGCCATTAAAAGTGCTTAAATAAACACACAGCCATCTGCTAACCCACACTTATGAAATGTCTCCAAGCTTTATTTGACAAGGCAAAGAAAGAGCTGGGCACGGATGGGGTTTATTGGTCTTAGTGCCTGGGTAAGAAAACCTATGTTAATACTAACAGTGTAACACTTACAGGACTTATGGCCTTTTATCTATGCTCCAGACTAAATAATAGACCCAAGCACACTGAGTGGTGCAGCACTTGAAATGCTGCATTAATATTTTGACCATTTTGTTTCTGTAGTGTGGCTTACACAGGAGTATAACTTCAGATGCATTTTATTTTACAAGGGGACACTAGACATAAAAAAAATCAGCAAACGGCTATGAAATGTTGAGTAAATTGCCATTTTTCTGTGGAAAAATAAAAAGGTACTATCAGGAAACATCTGAAACAGGACTTTGTGGCTAGGCTGGTTCAGAAATGCAATGTAGCCATCCCTCTGTATGTACCCATATCATAATTTAGTCACCAATCTGTCTACTCCCATAACTAGCCCTTCTGTCACACTCATCTCTCATAAGTAGTTGAAAACTGTTTTGTCAGCACTGATGGTAGTTCTGTGGCAGTATGTGACTAATAAAGTAATTATTTTCTAAGTGGCATATTATAATTTGGTGCACATTTGTGGTTACAAGCATCTAGGTTGTGGCTGGTACCTCCAATAGCAGAAAGAGTTTGCACGAATCCTGTAGCACTTGCCAGGTTCTCTGCAGTGGCTTGCAGCAAAGAGCTCTTCCACTCCACCACTTTGCTGTTAAAGGTGATAAAGCTGAAGTGATCTTCTGGGCGGAGGTCTTGCAAAATCTCCAACAGAGCATCCCTTGTCTGTTCCAAAGAGAAAACAATCACTACGTAACAGAAGTATTGCTACTTCTCTGCTACAGCTGGGATGGGAATTGCAGCATAATAAGGGGGTTTCTCTGCTGCACTATTCAAGATGCCCCTTTTTAGTCCTAATGGTATTTGTCAGGTTGAGACTTTCAGAAATGTCTGATTTGCTACTTAACTTACAGGCACACACACAGAAAACCCCAACCACCTATGAATGCAGTAGAGGGCTTGTCTGCTCTCTAGCAAAGCTACATACACAGTCATCAATGAAAGAGACAAATCAATTAATTGCAAAGATAGAGGCAGAAGAAGTGCTCTCTGCCTTAATGTTTGATAACCATAAGAACAGTCCTATCAGAAAAGTGCTGCTCTTCAATAGCTTGAATCTGTGTATACATATTTTCAAGTATTTCTGTATGTCTGAAAAGTTTGCTGTGTGCAAAAGCAGAGTATACTTCAAAAGTGAAATTAACAGGCACTTCCTTGTGCTGGTGTGTCTGACTGATGCAAGCAGTAAGTTACCTGTTCAATTTTTCTGCCTGCCATGGAGCCACTCCGATCTATAACAAAGATGACATTTTTGGGAAACACTGGCATTTCAACAGGTGCAAAATAATGCACAAAATACCCGTTGACAATCTGAAATACAGAATGTGAAATCATGTATGAAATTACATCTAAATAAATAAATATTAATGTTCTGGCATAGCAAGAAGGGGGATGGCATGCTCAGCATTCTGTTCTAGATAAGCCCAAATCAAAGAACTCATAAAATATATTTCTTAGCTGGAAGTAAGACTACCTGTAGAGAAAAAATTATAAGAGAAAAGCATATATATATTTACGTGTATACATATCTAAGTACATTTGACATATCTGCATTATCACTATGTGTTACCTCTTTATTATCATCTCAGCCCACTGACTGTGACTGACAGCTTTTAGCACATTCATATATACTTGATTAGTGAATCAGTATAGAAATATTATACTTTATTTCCTAGAAAACACATTGGTCCATAAATAAAGCTCCTGCTATGTTTAGATATGCCTCAGTTGTTACAAAAAGCGTCTAAATTTCCAAGAAGCTACAAGTATGCTTTAGGTCAGCAAAAAATAGTAAGAAAAAGAATGTAGAGAAATTTCTGTAAAATGGCAGTACAGATTTGGTACTGAAAAAAAATTTGAAAGATGGATTTTTTTCCACAGATCATCCATTCTTACAATGTGTCTGGTGTCTGGGGATTTACTGAACATCACCATCAGTTCCTGCTGCCCCTGGACTGACAGAAATAGCTTTTATTGTCACTCTTCGTGTTTCAAAGTAAATGCTGCTGTTTTGTTGACTGCACTTCACATTCAGGCTTACCTATGATCTGAAAGAATTTTTATTTTTGTTTCTTTTTTACCTGTATATCACCAGCAGTGGCACCTCTCTCAACATCATAACGCACAATAAAATCACCATCAAGGAGGGTTTCATCAAGTTCAGGCTTTACCTTCTGTTGATCTACAGTTGGCTTAAATAAAATATGAGCCTGCAAAGCAATCAGAAGAAAAGACTCAAACAACTGAAAGCTGCCACCGGCAGTAACATCTGGCAGCTGGTGCTTTACCTTGGTTTCACTCTGCACTTTTGTGAGTGCCTCAGATAACTCATTTGTGATGAACGTGCTGTCTGTCTCCAGGAAGCGTATGCCTTGGGGCTCAAATATGTGCACATCGATCTGAGAGTGGAGAAGTTGACATCAGGATCTCAAGGAAACACTGCCATACCCCAAAACCGTCACTCTGATCCCTGCCCAGCCCTCTCTGGGGCAGCTCACCTGGAAGTGCTTAACAAGCTGCTTGGGTTGGACCTTGATCAGCAGCTCAAACTTCCCCAGCTGACGCTTCAGCAGTTCCTCGTAGGTCAGCTCAAAAGTGACTTTGCTACCAGCTGCAATGTTGATGGACACATGAAATTGCTCCAGTTTTCTGCCTGTGATTCTTGGAGGAGGGGGAGAACAGAGATTTACCTCCTGCAGGGTAGGTTTCCTTGCAGCGGCCACAGTTTATGAAGTGTGTTAAATAATGGACACAGGCCCCCATGGAATAAATAGAGCAGTAGTAAGCCTTAGTCATCATAGAGATTTTTTTTTACATTGTAGGTAATATTATATACCTCACATAAATTAGTGTCCATGGGTTCTGTGTATGCAAGCCAGGAAATGGAGCAGAAATCTCTGAAGGCCTCGGGCAGGAATCAAAGAGAACTAGGGCCGTATACATGGGGATGACAGATTAATTATATCCCAAAAGCATGATGTCTGCTCAAGTGCCATGGTTGTCTGTGTCTGCGGGGAAGAAGACTCAATGCCTGAGCATTGTCCCAGCCTGACAGGGTGCTCCCATGTGACAGCAAGTCCCAGGACAATACTAAGTGTTGATATCTCCACTGAGGCCCACTGCAGGACCAGATGTAAATCATACATATATATGTGACTATGTGTATATACACACACACACACACACACACACCCCCTGTTCTTTCCAACAAGAACCCAAAGCTGCTTATTACATTTATCCCTGCTGAGAGGTGGCTGCCTCCTGGGTTTAGCCTGCCCCCAACCAAATGAGAAGCCCAGGAGGGGGACTGGAGCAGCCTTACTCAGGACAGCAACGTACTTGACGAGGCCGGCGCTCTGCCCATGGGAGACTGCAGCATCATATTCCTTTTGAGCAGAAGCTTTCTCCTTTATTATTCCTGGATACACTTTACCATCAATGGACCTGTTGTTTCCCCATAAAAAAAAATAATATTAGAAGGAAAGAGCTGCAGAAAGAAACCAGAGGAATATTTTACTTTGTGGCCCTTGGTGCACAAGCAGGGGATGCCTGGAGCCACCAGCACAACACAGCCCTCCTCCTTGTGGGGTCTTGGCAAGGCCAGAGCAGGACAAACACCATCACTGAGCACAGCTGTCAACCACATTGTGCAGCAGGCAGCCTTGCCCTGGGTACCTTCCTTCTATTTGGGCTGCTACTTTGCCCCACAGAGCATTTTGTGGAAGACCCTCCAGAGCTCAGCTTTTTGTGCTCTTTGCTCAGCACCTCCTGAGAAGAAAGATGAAACACCCCCTGACCCTGCCCCCAGAGTTGCCTCCCTTTCAACACAGGTAAGATCCTACATGGAGAAGTTGGTGATGAAGGCTGTCTTGGGTAACTCCACTTCAAAGGTCGCCTCTCTGGACTCATTAGCTCGGTTGACAACTTTGCTGGTGATGACGGTGTGAGCAAACCGTGATGTGACCTTGCAGTCCACATGAAGGCTGTAGATTTCAAAAGCATGCTGGAAAGAAAATGAACAGGCTAGAACAGAAATACCCAGCTTTTGCTCCCGAGCAGTACTTATGCAGGTGATGTTTTTGGAAAAGTTTGATACAGGAATGAGTTGTTAGAAGGTCCAGTCTGTACTGGTGAGGGAGAATTTTTCATTACCAGGTTGGCCATCTCCTTATTCAGCTCCCTGCAGCTGCAACCACAGCCCCACACAAAACCTGCAGCTGTATCTGTGTGTTGCTGTTCCACAGAAAGCTTTTGTCAGCCTTTTTCTGTGGTCTGCCCTCTTCAGGGTACACAACAGCTCCTGTGGCATCCCAATATATCCATCGCTTAAGAATAACCTCAGAAAACTCAGATGCCTTTAAGTGCTCAACCCATGGAAAGAAACCTCCTAGTTTTTCCCCAACTATTTATTTGCTCTCCCAGCTATTGACTTTGCTGCATGTGTTTCAGCTCAGTGCCTTTGTGTCACATATGATGTTTATCAGGTTTGAAACCCCAGGTGGGCCTCCAACCCCTTGTTGGTTGCAGAAGCAGGAATGCCCTTTGAGCACTTGTGTTTCTCCCGGCCTGGTGCTTCAGGGCCCCCAGCACACAAGGAGGCACCATCTTGGAGCTGCCCAGGAACACCCCACAGGGCATCTAGACTGGGAATTGCCTGGAGCACCTGTCTCCATAAAAACATCCTCTTTGTTTTTTTCACTACACACTGCCAGAACATGCTCCCTCTCCTGGAGCCTACTGACAAGGAAGGACAATGGGATAAAACCCAGAAGTATCCACTGAGAGAACAATTTCCTGATCCTGGCAGTTTGGGTGCTCTCCCTGCCTATGCCTCCCTGTTGGCCACCCCAAGCTGGAACCCTCTTTTCCCAGGCTGGGACTCTCTCCCAGGAGTGTTTCTGTCCAAAAGCTTTCCAAGTATCCCCAAGAAACTCTGCTCACATTTGGTGTCCTACCATGCTCAAACTGTCTATGCATGTTCAGAGGGGAGGCTTTGCCATGACAGAGAACCCCCGAGTCATGGATTTTGAGGGCAGTCCAGGCACATGGTGCCCATTGCTGCCCACAAAGCATCTTTCCTGCAGAGGAGGATCTTGCCCAGTGCAGAACTTACCCTGTGCAAAATTCACCCTCCTGCCACGTGCTGAAGGGATGAGGGGACACAAATGAGCATGCAGTAGGGTGCAGTATGGTGAGGGGCAGCACTGTACTCTTAGCCAAGGAGGCAGAAGACCAGCCCTAGGTGTGCCTGAAAGCCACATGTGGCTGCTCCCCAAGGCATGGCAGACCCATACATGACACCTATGGTTTCTTGCAGAGCCCTCAGCCACCACTGCTGCAGCCACAAGACCTGTCCCTGCCTCCCAGAACCCCACCTGCATTTCATAGTTGTCTGAATTGGCACAATAGAAATAAACCCCTTCCAACTTAAGGCTTCCTTCCTTTCTCTAATATTGATATTTTTTAAAATATCAGCTGTTTGAGCCTTGAGACAATACAAAACACAATTTTCTCCTCCAGATGGTACAAATAACTATCTACTCCCCTCTTTTCCATTCCATATAAATTATTACATGCCTGCCAGAAACCTCCTGGCACAGCAACAGTCCTCGTTTGCTCCTGCTGCAATAGCACCATGTCAAGATCCAAAACTCATCTGGTAGCCTAGAGAAACCCACTGAACCCTCAAATTTAATACTTCACATCCCTGGGGAAGAGCAAGACCAGATGCATCTGTGAATGTCCTTCTGTCACAGCCCAAACAACCAACCAAAAAGGCCTCAAATGGACCAAAAGCTCTGAAATCACAACACAATACACCCAAAACTCCACAGATGGTGGTTACAAGAGAAGCTACTTGTGCTACCTGGCCAAACCACCCCATCACCAAATGAGCAAGCATGATACTTTAAAAAAAAAAAGAAATAGAGCAAATACCTTTTGAGCACTAGTTTCTGCTAGTACTATGAGGGAGGAAAAGACCATCAATGATAGCAACATTCTGTCCTCCATTTTGGAAGACCAGAATTTAAAATGAAAACTCAGTTTATCTTAATCAGTTAATGAGTAACTTGTATTTGGGAATATCATGTAGACTTTTAAGAGACACAGGAACTTAGTATTTACATGTTAAACACAGGTAAAACTTGGACTTGTCTAACATTTATTTTTCCAACAGATCTTTGCTATTAGACATTTGAATTCTGATGTTTCATAACGCATAAGTTACGAAAACCTTTCTTTTTAGAGTTAGATCTCACTGAGGCACACAAAATCCCACAGGCAGATGAGCCAGTCTATGCAACAGGCTGCATTTTTGGATTCATGAATCTCTACTATATCTGACAGTGATGCTTTGAAGGGCACATCCTTGCTGTTATCTCAAGGACTTCAGAGATTTCAGGATGGCCAAGACATGCAACATTCACATGATTTTTTACAGCTGGTGGCATCTTCAAATCTTGTACCTCCCTGCCCAGCCAGCCCATGAGAGGTGTGGAGTGGCTCTCTTAAAACACCTCTTATTTCTTCTTCTGACAGTCCATAACTCCTGTTTGTCAAATAGCAAAGTCATGGCTTGTCTTCAGCTAAGTAGCTCAAATGAAGTAATCAGACCTTGCCTGGACTCCATAGAGAGAGAGCTGCCAGATCAGTGCCTGTAAATACATGTATGTAAGTGTACAAAGAAGGCACAAATCACCCCAAAAATAAGCACAACAGCTCTCAGGGCATGTCTGGCCCTAACACAGCTGTGACATAACCAGTCAGGGATTCTGTAAAGATGCCTTTAACTCATCTGCTCAGCAGGGCTTTTTGCACAAAAGCTTGGTGCAGGGAGAGCTCTGCACCTGAATTTATCTGGAAATTGAGCAGGATAATACTTTTCACCTCCTATTTTATAAATGGGAACTTGGAGCAGTTGCTGTGAAGATTTTTTTGACGAAGGGTTGCCTTGTAGCTCTAAAAAAAAAAAGGAACTCTCTTAAAAGTCCAATTTTGTACACAAATAGTTAGGTTATACTAACAGAATACCTAAAATACATGCTCACTCGTGGTGTTTACATAGTCTCCTGACTCAAGACAGATTGCATGACTACTTATTTCTCCATCCAAGCAGCTGTAATATCTGCTTCTTCTATAAAGCATTATAAACACATTGTGGGGAAATCTATTTTTTTATGTGGTCAGGTAAACAGACAACAGGTGGAACCCATTTCAAAAGCTCACCTCCTCAGCTCTACAACTGGAAATATGAGGGTGAGTAATGGGGGTTAGGGACAAAACCACTGTAAATACAGGTATTTTTTACAGACAAAGCATCCAGGTGGGGAGCAGGGTTGCAGTGGCCTCAGATTTGTGAGAAGACACTAATGTATGGTTCAATTATGACTTTGACAGACAGCTATGAGTTCACTGTAGTCTGTTGAGCACAACCTGGTCTTAAGCTTCTGATTTAAGTAACTAAAAGAAAAAAAATCACTTCTTGCAGGCAGACTGTTTATATGACTTGCAAATAGTGGATTGTTTATAGCAGGTCATGTAAATACAAATAATTTCATAAAGAAAAATTAAAGTTCCTATACATTTGATTAGCTTCTACAACTAGTCTAATGCTTTAATCCCTTAAAGTACACAGGATTATACATTCAGTGGCCTAAGATCCCCAAGAGCCAAGGCTTTAGCTTTCATTAAGTGGATCTGTCATCCGTTTTCTAATACCCATGTGTAAAACCACACTAATGTTAAAGAGCAGCTTTTGCACAGATTTAGGCTGCTTGGTTGGCTCTGCCCCAGCTCCTGGGTACAGAGAGCCAACCAGCAGCTGAGGAAGGTGTGAAATCCCCCCTGCATCCTTTTGTGTCTTGCTGGAGCAGCTACAAGAAAATCCCACACTCAGCCTTGTCCCTGGACTTGAGCACCTTGCTCAACTGGGCACCAACCCTGCAGCCCCTGGTGCTGCTCACTCTGAGAAACGTCCATGTTGTGAAATGACTTCAGATCACCCTGGAAGAAGGAACTAAATTCACCATCACAACTGGAAATACTTTCAAGTTCAAAAGTACCTAAAAACTTAAAACTTGGGGCTTTGTTCAGCCACTTCTTTGTCATCAGTTCTCGTCAGGAAAATGAGGGAAAAAAGCACATTTTTCCAAAGATAGAGAAAAGGAGGACAAAAAAATTCTCCAGGCATCTTTGTATTTGTTCCTCTCAAATGCAAGCATCTGCTGTCTTGCAGCAGCAGCCAGTAACTTTTCCAGCACAGCAGCAAGGCTGGGGACAGGGGATGATTCCTGCAATTTATACAGGAGACCTTATACACAGACCTTGCTGTCACTAATGCAGAGTGACTTTGTCCCAGGGATATACTTGAACCTCCACTGCGTATTTTTTAGATGATGTCCATCTTAAAAGACAGAAAACAATATCCCTTGTTCTGAGCACTTCAATGTCATAACTTGAAGCCTCACAACTGAACCCAAGGACATGCTGGAAATGAAGCTGTTAGCCAGATCCCTGCTTTGCTTGCCTGCCACATCCACAGTGCAGGCCTGTGGGACACAGAGGTTTCTCTGCTTCGCTAATTTGGCACCAACACACCCCAAACCAGGACTGAAATACAGCACCTCCACTCTCCTGCTGCCCAGTCTAACAAATTTGCAACATTCCATCACTTGTATATTACAAAAGAAAATTATAACAATGTCTTGTCCCGCTTGTCCCTCTCCATCATTTTTCCAATTATTCAACAACCTTCTGCCAGGTTCTCATCAGAGATTATTTAAGGAGGCTTTGTTAAACCTGATGTAGGGGCAGCTTCACTGTTAAAAAAGTGGGAACCTTTTTTCCACCGTGTTTGGTTTTGCTTTTACCTTCTCAGCTCTGGAAGAGGTCTTTCTCAGGGGAAAGGGCTGTGCTGAGTTACCTGTGAGGATCCCAGGCCCCATGCAGAAATAATGTCCACCAGAGAGAGAAGCCAGGGTCTTGTCTGCAAATAACCACCTTTGGGGGTGAAAAAATTGTGTCAGGCCAACACCAGCAGCATCTTAAAATATTCCTACGGAAACTTCCCCCTTGAGCCTAAAGGATTTGTGCTGCTTTATTCCCATCCCACTTCACAGCCTTATGACTGAAATGTGAGACTGAACTGTGGTCATCTAGAGGCTGAGGAGTCTCCTCGGGGGGGTCATTGCCTAAGGTGGTTTTTGGGGGGCTCAGGTATCTGGGGTACCTGACTGGGGGCTCTCTGCATACGTGACTGACAGAGCAGGGGTCTCCCGCCAAGGCGGCCATTACAGGCGCAGCCCCTCACCCTTAAGACCTGCAGAGGAGGCGGCGAGGGGGGGCAGCATGCGTGTGTTTAGGAGAGAAAAGGCAAAGATTATTTTCTTCATGGTGCACAGAGACCTTCACTATCACTTTCACATTTTAATTGTGTCTAGCCTGTGCAAAATTAAAGTAACTTTAAAGAACAGTGGCACCTACCTTACTGCCTCCAGACGTGCTGCCAGGGACTCGGGGTGTGAGAGAAGCGTTGCAGCTTCCAGCAAAGCAGGGAATCAACCGTGTTTGAGCACAAAAAATTCAGCGGAGGGAAAGCACTCGAATTTATAGCCTCAGGGGGAAAAAAAAGGCTTGATGTTTAATGCAGCAATTAAGATGTAAACAGAGTTGCAAGAAGAACATCTTCCAGTCAGAGCGGATGCAGACACCCAGCGGTTCCCTCGGCTCCTCAGGCAGGAGGGTCATGGCGCCTGCGGTGCCGGTCTCTCACCCCACTTCTCACTTGATCCAACAGAACCTCAAGAATGTGAGTACAAAGCCCCTGGGGAATGAACTGAAAGCCTTCCCTCAGTACTGGGGACGCTGGCACCTTGCCTCCGGGCAGAGCTGCTTGGGGGCAAACCTTGGGCTACGGCCCTACGGCTGTGAGGGAGGAAACATGAGGGGAAGGCTGTGAGGGGGGAAAGGCTGCGAGGGGGGAAAAAGGCTGCGAGGGGGGAAAAAGGCTGCGAGGGGGGAACCCTGTGGCACAACCCAAGCCTGAGGGGTCTCACCAGGGTGCAGCTGCAGTCACTCCACATATGGGTGAAGTCTCCAGGTTTCTGTGAGAAACTTCAACAAAATCCCCCCCTCAGCTCCCTCTTGGAGAGGGCACAGTATGAAGAAACTGCACTGACACTAAAACTGTGACATCTGGATGTTTATTCTTTGCATTTGACAGACGAGATCACAGACTGGGATGCCAAAACAGAATTAATCTAAGCCTAAACTAAAATAAGTCACCACAGTGCCACGTTGTGTCCAACAATTTTTTTTATTAAACCATTAGAGCAAACACCATTCAACAGATAGATAGAAAGCACATAATAAAATTTAACATGGAAGTTGTACCCTTCAATGTGAATCTATTCCCTCCTTAATGACTTAGAGTAGAAATTAGCTATTTAGGTCTACAGTGACTTTAGTGTAAGGGGTGGAAATCTGGGAAAATGTTACAGCAGTCATCGGGGTGAGACACATCCATCTCCACCATCAGCCAAAAACACTCTTGGCTGGCTCTTCTTTGGGTTTCTCAAAGACTGTTTCACCTCCTGTCCGACTCTGGCTGAATATGGAAGGTGCTGCAGAGCCCATTTGTTCTGTGAAAAGAAAAACAGGAAAGGCAGTGAGTGAACCAGCATACTAAATTCAGAGAGTAAAACTAGTGCTGCTGAAATACATATATTTGATTAAATAATTATCAGTCTATCAACTTCCTGAACCTTAGAGCACAGTGCTCTCATCCCAATCATGGGGTAGCTGCCAACACCTGCAAGTTTGTGCTATTATTTACTGGCCCCAAATCCTGCTGGTGCTTCAGAAACTTGAAAACTGCCAAGGCCCAGGCTATTATGCTGAAAAGGGATTAAAATTCATACTTTTTCCTTTTATTCTTCCTACTAGTGGTGGGAAAACACAATCAGAGCAACAGGGGTGTTCAGTGCAAGCAGACGCTTCTCTCTCACCTTCTGCCCTTTATCCCCTCCAATTTCTGCTTCATGTCAAGCACAAATTCATCCAATCGAAAGGCCAGAAATTCCCTAAATAATGACAAAGCCTCCAGTCTTCAACTTGGGCAATCACTGACATTGCCTATTATCCCAGAGTGAGGTTTGAACTGTGGTTCAGAAAATAAAGCCCTCCCTCCTGCTTTGTTCAGACAGAACAACTGCTCCAAGTACAGCCCTGTTGGTACCTCTTGGTGCACAGCAAGGGCAGGGTTGGTGAGCACACTGCTGACTGCTGCTTCAGAGGCACACCCTTTCACTTGAAAAGAGCAATTAAGTCAATGTTTTACTTTGGAAAACTTCTTTATTATTTCCATCGAGGACACTTACCACATTGCTTCATGACTTGGTAGGTTTTGGATTTAATTTCCTGGTTTTTGGAAAGGTTTCCTTTGGCTCCTTTGAGGTCTTCCTCCTTCACTGGAGGACGCTTCTTTTTCACAGGGCCTGGCTAAGAAACAGAAGTATTGCCCACACATCACTACTTCATAGTTAAAAGCATTGAGAACAAAGTTGCCTTAATCCAAAGGCTACAACATACAGAGCTGCAAATACAATATTCCACCTATTTCAGTTTTGAGACTGCACACTCAGCTCTTCCAGATCTTTGCCCACCCATAATTTCACTGCTTGTTGCCACTATTACTGTTCTGAAAGTGTCTTCTCAGCATACAGCCTTTGAAAGATACAGTGGATCGCTTTTTAGAAAAAATATTTTAAAATAAATTTCTCTGTGCAGCCCTAAAAATTCTGCAAGTACAGGCAAGTAACTCAAGAATCTGTACACTATTTGGGAAGGAAAAAAATCCCCTCAATTACTAAATTGTGTGCTGCAGTCTATTCACTGCTACTTTGGGAAGTTGGCCAGAGAGATTCTGAAGTCCAGCTTGATTTGAAAAAACACCTGATCCTTTATCTTATTTATCTTAAATTCAGGGAACAAAAAAATACCTGAGCACTCAACTGGGTTGTCTACAAGCTTGTACTGAACACATCTGAAACACTGAACTCAGAACCCAAAAAGGGAGAAGGAAATCTGATATAGAAACAGATGCATCATCAGGTGGTGCACTGCAAGGTCCAAGTACTAATCTGTTTATGTTTATCTTGCTTACAAAAAAAATAAAATTAGTAGGATAACATGGGATCACGTCTGCCTATCCCTGTTTCTAACTTAGCACTTCAAAGTCAGGCACATTGTCAGTCAGTAGCAGTCAGCACCATTAACATTTCCCTTTAAGTTTACTGTTTCAAGGACAGATTGCCAGGGTCCCACCAGGCAGACCTTGCTGCATGGGCACAGGAGATGAGATTAAAAAGAATAAAAGACCCCATACTCCAGCTCTAACAGTTTGCAGACTTCACCTTCAACAAGAAACTTATCTGACTGGCATTACCTAAGTAGAGTGTCTGCTATTTGTGTTCAGTTGTCTCTGCTGAGAGGCAGGAAATTAAAGGTCAATTCAGAAATCTCAGAGTTTACATGTTCTTGATGCCAATGACCAGAAGGTCTGGCTTCACTTGAAAGTCAAAAGCAGGCTGTGATAATCAGCTGTGTGGTTAAAGTAGTTTAACAACATCCTACGCTACAAAATGCCTCAGGTCAGTGTTCCACAATCTCAAAACACCTACAAAAGCATCCTTTTTTTAAAAGATACCACAGTTTTATTTTGTAAAACAGTAGCAGTAATTTTCAGCAATTCATCTGGAATCTACCTAAAAAAGTTTGCATGCCTGTGCTGTAGATCTGCCCTCACTTGATGTTGCTGAATTTATTCGCTTTCATGCTGGCAGCAGTGGAACCCACTTGTTTGTTTCAAGGCACCACTCATAAAACTAAAAACAGTTGGAGGGAAATAAATCCCTCAAGGCCTGTGGATGGCCCCAGGGAGCTCCCAGAGATATCACAGGCATTCCTGGCTCTGGGCAGGGTGGGCACTGCAGCCTTTCTGCCAGCTGCAAATTCCCAGGAACGCTCAGAATAACTCGCTGTCAATCCCCTTTGCATGTGTTGTGGGAAACAAAACATTCAGCAGACCTCTGGGGAAAACACTCTACAAGTAGCCAAAGCAAGCAAGCAGAATGGATGGTAGCAAAACCTTGAAGATTCACAACAGCTTTTGGCCAGTTAGCTGGTTAACCAAACATCCCCACAGCCAGGGCTTGATTTTTCCATCTGATGAAAATTGACATGTGACAGGAAGAAATGCCAGTTTGGCCTTTGGCCAAGTTGTGGCCCATAGGCAGACCTATGCTGGACCTAAAGCAGAAAGGGGACCTCCTCCCCTCCATTTTGTTATCAGGAATGAGAAATCTGCTATGATCCTTCACCCACTTTCCACCAGAACAAGGTGCTTCTTGGGAACAGGGTAAGGAAAGAAGGCTCTTGAGATGCACCAAAACACAGCCAGGCTGAGCCAAATAGTTAAATTTCACCCAGTTATGTTAAATAAAAGCCTCTCATAGTTTGATTACAGGTGGATTTTCCCCTAGAGCAACTGCTGTGGATTAGTTGGCCACCAGCTAAAAAGCAAGAAAGCTGCACAGAAGGGTTACTGCAAGCCAGAGGTTAAGTCCTGTCCAGACCCACCAGCATCAGTAGTTGCCAGTTTCACAGCCAAACTGCTAAATGCTCCCAACACAAGTGCATTTGTAAGCAGTTTGCCAGGAGCCACTCCCAGCTGGCACAGCAGTGCAGCTTGTACTTTTTGTCCTCCTGTCACAAGTCAAAAAATTTTGGTTGGCAAGCCATATGATTGGTTTTTAAAGTATCTTTTTCTTGGGAGTAAAGAAAATAAGCCAAACTGAGTTACTCTGTGTGGCTGAAGGGCTGCACTCTTCTACCCTCCCTCTGTTCTTACTCTTCATCCCACCCACCACATAAAACTCTCACAATGGGGAGGACTCTGCCAGGCATGTGTGGCTTATGTTCAAAACATAACATCTGAAAAACTCAGTGTTTCTGAACTAATTTTAAGATTGCTTTGAAACACTGGATATTGGGGACCACGGTAAGGGCAAACCATCAGTTAAAAAATGCACTTAGAACTGTAATACAAAATGTCAGTCTCAAATACCATTTCCCAACAGTTAATAATTTTCAGTCACACTCTCTTTTCCTGCATGGTAACACATTCAACTTTACACAGCAGGACACTTCAGTATAGCCACGTCCTTTCAAAACTATGGCTAAAATGTCCAACCACTGTCTGAGACAGCGTGTTGGAAAAACAGAAATCACTGCTTCTGTGAAACATCCCAAACCAGAGCAATGGAAGTGTTTTTTTCCCCCTTTCCTACATTAAAAAAAAATATTTACAGTAAATCAGAACATTTTGTAACTAAGTTAATTAACCATTTAGATGGCAGCTGCTCTCCATCAAATAATCCCTCCAAACAACTTGCTCAAGTATAGAAACGGAGCATTTAAATACTTCAATATAATTGAGCACGTCACAGAGCAAAAAAAGCTGAATTCACTGGTTAAGGAGAGTAATTAGTTAGAAGCTTTCCCAAGCAAACCATCTAAACCAGTAACACATTTGCTGGGCACTCTGTTCCAACAGGACCCAGCCTGCCAGGTCTCCCCGTACCTGTGACATGACTGCGGTGCTCGCTCCGCCGTAATCCCTTCCACGGCGGCTTCCTGGCTGTGATTTAATCCAGCCCCTCTGCTCTGCAAACGCCTGCTTTTTTCCCTCGACTTATATAGAGTGTCTAACATGAAGTCATTAGCTGGGTCACTTTCCCAAAGCAGGAGGCGGGATGATTCAGGTTGACAGAGGCTGCTGCTGTTGTGGGAAGGTTTATTCTTAGCGATGACTCGGGTGTGCAGCATTCACTGCGCCCTGGGCCTGGGGAGGGATGGAGCAGGGGAGTGACAGGAGCAGACAGCTGTGGCAGTGGGACCACAGGGAAGCCCCATCCACTATAAAATGACTTCCCAGGGAGTCCACTGGGGCTCTATTTATAACTTTAAAAGGCAAAACTTTGTTTCAGACATAAAATTGATTTTGAATCCTCTTGATGGGGGAAAAAAAAATAATCTGTGTATTTCTTTCCTATCTAACAAAATATGCTTTCTCAAAGATGATCTAAACTTAACATCCAAAGCGTAATATTCCTCCCTCAACTGCTTTTGCTAAGGCATCTTTAACTGAAGAGCATTTTGTGTTTTGGAGAGTTAATAAAATAGGATATGGTTTTACCTTTACAATTCTCTTGCTGAATTTGCTGATGCTGGCTCTGATGCAATTTTGGAGTGTAAAATCACTTTCTACTTACAGCAATATTAGTAAGTAATCACTTCACTTGTCACCCGGATAGGAACAGATTACTCAGACATGAACAAATCCAGTGTTCCTCAATGAATGCTGACAGTAGGAAAACTTCTTCCAGAACTTTTAAGATTTATTCTCTAAGCAATTGTAAAATTAAATAGAAAAAATTTTCAACTTTTAAGCATAAATTCTAACTGTCATTGCTGGGAAAGGTTTGGGTGTTTGGTTTTTTTTTTTTAACTATTTTTTTTACATTAGTTCTTTCTATCATGCAAAAAATCAGGTTCTCTGAATGCACTCAATACCTACAAAGACTCAAGGCCCCAGCAGATATGTTAATGTGAGGAAGGCAGGCACAGCAGACCTCCAAACATCTCTTACTAGAAACACAGACTGTTGTATTGACAGAAATCTGCCCTGGCCTCTTCTCCAGCTTTGCCTGGCTTCTGTTTAGGCTCCAGAGCAGCACAGGCTGTAAAGTAAAATGGGTATTTTCCACAGTGGAAATATTGTATCAGCAGCACAGCACTAGCAGCATATGATCAGAACTATGGGATTTGTTGGTCCACATGCTCATTTTGCCTTTAAGTTGAACCCTCCCCAGGCCTGAGAAGATGCTTACCTTTATGTGACTATAAAAATTGTGACTTAAAAATTGCTTCGTTTAATAGGTACTACATGTGCCTCACTCAAAAGCAGTAAGTTACGTTTTCATGGCATCTTAACTTAAATAAAATAATTAGACAACCAAAATTAAAATGTGTTAAGCTTGCATGCTATTTGGGGGTAGGATAAGGATACTAAAGTTTCCAAGAAATCCCTGATAAAACAGAATTTTCTAGGCTCTTTGATTATGCAGTTCCTAAACCAACACTGAAGAAGCACAATCAGTTCTTCTTACCCACCTTTCCTTACAAAGAAAATAATAAAAAAAAAAAGCCCCAAACCCCCACAAGATAAATCCAGTTACTTACATTTCAGAGGAGAAATCTTGTTCAGTGGGTTGAGGCCTTGAGATCTGTTAAATGAGACAAGAATGACAATGAAGACAGGCTTGAGATAGGGTTAACCCTGTTTTATCTTCCACTGCAACATGAAGAGCAGAAAAGTCCCTTGCTGAGGAACGGATGCAGATGAAATACAACAATGACCACCAAGAATTTAGTGAAACTGCTCCTGGCTGGTATCATGATCTCCAGGAGACACAGATCTTACAGAGAAAGTGACATCTCCAGTAAACTGCTAACACCTCTCAGTGGACTGACAGGCTTGGTAGATCAAAGATTATTCTCTGAACTCCCTTTACAGATGCAGCAGGTATGGGGCTGCCTGTATGTGGTGGGTGGGAATTAAAGTAATGGACAAACTATACAGAGGAGTTGGAGGTAGCAGTGGATTGACACCGTGCAGGTCCAGCCAGGAACACACTAACCTGCTTCCACCAAGATAGGGAGGGGTGATAGCAATGGCAGCCCAATAAGAACAGGATTCCTGTTCTATTCTGGCACAGGGTATCCATCTGTCACCAGTTGCAGCCTTAGAAACCAGAGATCACCTGCACACAGCCGTGTTACAGCTTCACAGTGAGCCAGCTCCTCTCCTACATGGTCCTCATCATTTCTCCAGCACGCTGGAAAATTGGTGGTAGATATTTACCATGCCATACCACAGGGAACAAGATTCTTAGAGAGTAAGATGGCATCTTTCTGCCCAGTAAAACAGAAAAAAACCCAAGCTAGGCTACACTCTGTTTTGTTGGTTGGGTATGACATGGGAGGGCCAAGTGCTTGCTGCAGACCCTTAGGTAGCCAAAGGAGCTGCTTAAGGGACAAATCTGCACTACCAAAACATAGGTAGAAGTGATGTCTTTGCCAGACTGCTTGGTTCTTCCCCTTTTGCAGTTTTAGAAAGTAGCAGAGAATGAAGTAATCAAGGAAGACATTGGTCATCTCCAGCATGTTGCCCTCTGGAGATGGGGGACAGAGAGGCTACTTCATCCTAGAGCTAGACATCCCCTAGTTGCCCTTTTCTGTCTTTAAGGGGGGTACCACAGTTCTGAGGTACAAGGTGAACTGAAGAGTATCCTCAGACATCTTCACCCCTGTGCATTTCTCCTACCTGCTACAAACAAATCAGAAGGGGAACAGAAGATGAAACAGGTAAGCACGTTACTTGGTTTCAGAGTTTACACATTCTTGTTACCAGTGACCAGGAGGTCTGACTTTTCCTGCAAAGCAAAAAGCAGGCTGTGATTATCAGCTGTGTGACTAAAGCAGTTTAACAACATCCTACACCCCAGAAGGGTCAATGTTCCTCAGTCTCAGTAGTTCTTAGGTTGCACATCAAATGTTTTATTTTCAATATGAAAATACAGATGGTTATTGTCCATGTGTGCACAAACAGAGGGCAAAAACCCTCCTCAAGGAGCAGATCAATAAGGAGCTTGCACAGATTCTTGCAGTCTTAAACAAAATTTGCTACTTAAGAATAACTGTCCCTTCAACTAAAATGAGACTTACTGTTGAAGTAAATGAATATATTGAAATTTATACCTGAGAGTGCACAAAATCAGATCTGCAGTTCTGAACTTTAATGCCAGCAGCAAACCCTGCTTCCCACAACAGCATAAACATTGAAACATGCACTTTTAAACATAACAAGTATAAAACAAGTGTAAAAATCTGTAATAAGTCAAACTTTATTGTAAACCATTATACAATGTAATTACATCAGATACCCTTAGGAATTTAAGGTAACACAACTGATTAAACAACATGGTCCAAACAGAGGGCAGCAGAATGCAGCTGTTGGTTTTGCTCACATAGGCTATACTCTGAAATTACTTACAAACAAACCCAACATTCAGGTTGAGACGGATACCCACGCAAGACAAGAACACCTACAAAAGAGTCCCTTTTTTAAAGATACTGCAGTTTTACTTTGTAAAACCATAGTAGTCATTTTCAGTAACTGAACTGGAAACTACCTAAAAAAGTTTGCACACCTATGCTGTAGAGCTACTCTCACTTGATGTTGCCGCATTCATTCGCTTTCTTTGTTGGTTTCTCCTGTAAAAAGCACAGCAAAGTTGCAAACATGGGTTAAGTCAAGCACAGTGGCAGAAATTCCTTGTGATGCTCGGGAGTGCGAAGTGGGAGAGCCCCCACCTCCCTCCCCAGGCACAGCTGGAAACGGAGCAGACACCTGGGAGGGATCACTTTGCATTGCTCTAATTTGCAACTCAATTTCTGAGTTTTCCCTGAAGAAAAGCTATAGTACATTTTAGTTAGCAACAATAACATACAGCGTTTACCTACTTGAAGTAAGACGAGGGGACCTGAACATATTAAAGCCAGAACTTGAAAACCACATATTAGACAATATCAGTGTTTTAGGTTTATGCAGATGTGTCACAGGTCGGTTACTAGAAACACTCAACATGTTAAGGTTGGCCATTTGTGGTAAATTTGATCTCCACCAATGCTTCTGTGTCTCATCTGTAAATTAAACTCCCTTTCTCTTACTTTGGCATATACTACATAGCTTATTTTCATTTAACAGAATTACATCTTCTTGAGCACAGCCTGAATTAAACCTTTGCTATGAGTTGCCCTGAAGTATGTTTACCAGGCATAAATTTAGAGACAATTTGAGGATAATGCAAAGCTCATCAGGTTGTAATGTTATTACTGAATCCACTCTTTACAAAAATTTTATTATTTCAGACTGTACTGCCAATACATCTCAGCAAACAGTAAGACATAGTGAAGCACTAGGCACATACTTCTCACACATGCAAGCTCTTCACACAAGAGCACTTGTCCTACTGCAAGAATTCCAATTTTTATATTACAAAGAGGAAAACTGCCAATTTGATATTTTTCATCTCTTTTGCATGGTAACAAAGAATGAATAGAAAAAAAATCCCAGTTTTTGCCATCTGGTGAAGATTGTGAATAGAATTTTTACCTTAGTAAAATCAGAGCTGTTTTTTCCCCTTTGAAGATATGCTCCTCTGGTTACTACTGTGGCATTTTAAAATACTTCTCTCTTTGGCTAATAGTGCTTTACTACATCATCGTGCTAGGCATATACCAAAATCTCAAACCAAGTGACATTTAAGCACTTAAGACAGGAAAAATTAGGCATTCATATGTCTTTGCCATAACCATCTTCAAGAAACTGCTCCATAGTGCTTTACACTGTTTTGTACTTGGTGAATTAAGTTTGAGGTCTGCTCAAAACAAGTACTTTTATATGATTAAGGCCATAATTTTATACTGACACGTCAGAGACTACACATGAGACTGGAAATAATTTTGATAATTTAAGCAACTGGAGAAAAGGAGGGAAAAGGAAGATCAAGTGAAAGCTTGTACAGTTAAATTTGTGTGTGCTGCTCAGTTACCTCTGGTGGTTGCTGTGCAGTGTATGTTGAATAGCTTTACTTCACTATCTGAAATAAAACAAATCCTATGGTAAAAAAATAAATGCTGACAGTTGCTTACAAGAGGCAGTCCTAGCTCTTAAATCCCTTTGGAAAAGTGAGCTGTTTTGTTTGAGACTATTCTGTTGATGAAAATTAATTCCTTGAAGTACTGTGCTTTTGGAGATAAGCGTCTGCCCAGTCATAAATAGTCATGAGAAGATGCAAGTCAAAATCAATGAAAAACCCCCCCAAAAAACTAAACCAGAGGCAACACTGATTAGGGACATTTCCCCACCCTCCCCACCCCCATTTCAGAATAACTCCATTAAGCTTTCATTGTCATTAGTTTCTAGATTTAGTCTAAAAGAAACACTAGTACTTAAACTTATTGCAGTTATTACATTTCAGTGCACAGTAACAGAGGTCATCAGTGGCTCAACTAAACTCACAAACATTAGGTTTGGTAAAATGTCCCTTCTAGCTGGCTGGACACACTGAGGTGTACCTGAAGTTGAGAACATTGTGTTCACCTCGGCAGCCAAGCAGTGAAAAGGAATGCTGGAAGAGTGAACATAAGTACGGGAGCGCACAGTTCAGTATTTACTAAGGCCCAAGAACCCCATTTAAGTGGTCTGGATAACAAATCACACTAAGACCTAGTAAATCTATAAAAAATGTAAAAAATCTTAAAAAGTTCTGAGCAGTTTTCCAAGGAAACTGTTTGGTTTAAGGCTTGGAACATTTCTGATGTCCAGATACTACAACAGATTTGCACTTACGGTCTCTGTTGTCACCTCTTTGACACATCACCTTGTCCTGTACAAGGTTTAGCTAAGCAAGGAAAGCTGTTCCAATCTAAATGATTGGAAACCATGATTTAGAAAATATGCAAAGCAAAAGGATGCCACTGAAAACATGTCTGGCTAGGTTTCAGATAAGCATGTGTTGTCAGTTACCAGAAAACAAGACACTGAAAGATCACGAAAATTCTGTAGTAACAATGGTACCATACCTCTTAGGGCTTTTTTTCTGTTTTTTAATACTGAAAGATAACTGAACTATGAAAATTACTAGGAGAATTTTTTTTCTTTTTAAAGCACATGAAATAGAATATTGCTTTTCCAACAAAAAGGGGCAGAATTCTTTGCAATATTGTAGCACAGCTGCTTCAGTCAGGTCATGGGCCTGTACTGCAGGCCCTTTATGAGGAAAAGAAATGTTTCATCTCTTTTGGGTCATTTGAGAGACTCATGAGAGACTCACAGAAACAGAAATAGAGTCATCCGTAGATATTCATTTCACAGATAACCTGTCACAGCAGATTTTTGTTACACACTAAAGTGCATGTTTGTCAAATATGCAAACACAACCTCCTATTCAAAAGGTATTTTCAAATTATGTGGTCAAAAGCACACTTAGGACTGCATTTTTAGTGATATTTGGTGACTTCAGCAGTGACAGAGCTTTTCCCTTTGCGATCCCTTTGTCAAACCAGGACACAAGGATAAATAAGATTTTCACTAAAAATCTTCAGACCTGTTCTGCACAAGAAAAAGGGAACTGCACCCTTTTCTCTGACAATGAGAATCTTTAAATACAACTGTATGAAAATATAACTTAAATATAAAATAGATTTGAGGAGACTTGGGAAAAAACAAAAATCTTTGTTCCACCTATTAGTTCCATAGGTACCCGGTAGCAAGTAAACATTTGCACTTAAAAAAATAATGTTAAGTTACAGCTTGTAACCTTAAACTATTCTGCTCTAGGTAATTATGCTGCAAAAGCGAGTTTTAGTAATAAAACACACTCCTTTAGCTTGGTTGATTCTGATGCCTTTTTGAGAACATCTTACAGCTGTATCACCAGTAGCTGTAAGTGAGAGATTGCTGGATCTGTTTCCTATCATCTTCTCCAAAATGTCAGATACAAATTCCCTTAGCGACTCGTCCTTCACAACACTGTGTTGTGCACACGTGATGAAAAGACATTCTTGCATAATTGGTCAGTGTGTCTGTAGTGCAACTGAACTGGGAGTCTTCCAACCACTTCCATTCTGTTGGTAGACCTTGCTTTAAGTCAGTCTGTATGAAAAGGGAGATGCAATTGCAACATTAAAACCCACTGACTGAAGTTTTTGCCACGAAACCTGCAAATACACAGGTCAGGGAATGTGTCATACAGGCAGACCAAAACGATGCTTCTTTTTCTTAATGGGCTTTAAGTTGGTCAGTCTACGCAGGTCCTCCTCAGTGTCTGATTCCTCCATCTCATCATCTGCTGAAATAAGGATCTGAAAAAAAATTATGGCATCTAAACAACATTGATTGATGTCATGCTCTTTCTTTATTCTACTTCTAACCTTTCAGTTCCTTTATGCTTGCAAAGCACCTTATTACTTGCTCAAGAAACAGCTTACAGAACATGATTTAGATTTACTGCCAGTATATTAAAAACCATCACACACCCTCTATCTGGAACCTCCAGTAAACTTCAAAGAAGGATGTGTGTGTATGAATCACTACTACAGCCACTGACTAAACTCAAAGACATTATTCTAGCACCTCCAGAACAGAAGGGAGGGGCTTGCTGTTAAAATGAGAGAATATATAAGCTCTCTAGTCACACTGGTAACAGAGCAGGCATTTCATTAAAAAAACCCCTTATAAACAGCACTGTCCATAATGCAGAAAAGTTTCATTATCCAACTAAAGCTAAAACACCTTACCTTCAAAGTATCAGCCATCCCTCAGGGGAACTGAAAAATGCCCACTTAATATAATTTAGAATAAAATTATGCTAAGGCAAGAATATAAATGCTTCCCCAAAATCAGGCCAGTTGCCTTGACCAGCTTCCTCTCACTTTATTTAACCTCTCTTGGAATTAGAATTGTCTATTAGTTTTGCACTCTGTGTACTTCTTCTTTTTTTTTTAGAAGCATTTGTAACACGGTTCACCTGTGATAATTAAATACATTATTATGGCTCCCTACCCACCTGGAAGGAAATTAACTACCACAAGTGGTGCAACAATGCCATTTATCTTAACTACAAATGCTAGGAACTACTCTTGGAGGTACATGCAGGAAAAATAAAAACTAAATTGACAGCATTACAATTAAATCACTGGCCTGAGTGATGAACTGGAGTGATATTGCACTCACTGCAATGATTAAATATACATACTTCTGACTCTGACTCTTCATGTGATGCTGCCCTCCTGTATCGGACTTTACTTCCATTTCTTGAATCTTGTCCTGCTTCCTTTTCTTCCAATTTAGCTTTTGTCTTCCCTTTCTTCATAAGAAAATTATCTACTACCCAGAACATGAATGCCTGTTAAAGAGAAGGGAAAATGACAGTGCAGTTTTCCTCAGAGTAGCATGGTCACTACAGGGGCAGAGCTAAAAAAAGCCACAAAACTTCTGAATTGGCCAAACTGGTTTTTATAGGCACACAGCTTCTTGCACATTGCATGAATGCTCTAGAACACAGCTACACTTCATTCTGTTGCACAAAAGATCATATGTGAACTCTTCATATGGAAATGTGAACAGTTTAGGCAGACAGACTTTTGGGTCTCAAAATCCATTCTTTAACAAATTAATGAAATAAATAAATAAATAAAATCACCAGCAGTTACTAAATGCAAGGACACCCAAAGTCTCTGTCCCTGGTCCCTAAATCCCAGATTACTGGAACAGTACATTTTGGGAAGGAGGATTGTGCAACTTGCCCTTTTCCTCAGCTCCATCAGGCCAGACACAGGATACAGCCATCAGGAGACCAACTAGTAAATTTCCTAAAGTAAATTTCATTGTAGTTTTATAACTTCTGTATTAGTATTTCATCCAATCCCCTTAAGTCACCAGCCCAAAGGGGTCTATGATGCATTTCTGCACTTCTCCTAAACCTGATCATTTAGCTCAATATGGATTTCAGCTTTGTAAAATCTAAATATCCAGATATTTTATCCATTCTTTAATGCCCTTCCTCTTTAGAAATTAACTAAAGCACTCGGGCACACCGTGCTTTAAGAACTAATGTTAATTAATTAACACATGGCAGAAAGATCTCCAAGTAAACATCTCACAGAAGTGTGCAAGCTGTACTAACATTAACAAAGAAGGGAACTATCAGCATGACGATAGCCAGCTCCAGCTGGGGGTTCTCTATGGGATTCAATAAAGCTACCTGTGAAAAGAAAAGAATTAAGTTCAGATCACAGCAGCATTTGCACATAATTGGGTTAATACTTGCAATTGTTCACGTATTAGCTAGCACTAAAGAAATCATTCATACGAAACCAAAAAAGGACAGCTTTGTAGAAAAGGAAAGTACTTAGGAAAACTTATAAATCACCACAGCTAAGTGAGCAGGGCTGGCAAGAAACTTCTGTCATTTTTGTTTACAGAAATCTGAAGAACTGTTCTAGTATAAACTTGAGCATTTTAGAGCTCCATGCTGTTGCAGACAATCCTTTCCTGGACCACGGTGTTTTGGGGTCCAGTAGGTGTTCTTGCCAAGATGCAAGGACAGCACTCCAAAAGTTGCCCTTAGAATCAGTCAGTCTATCTCAGTGCTGATGCTCCAGAGTCAACTATCCTCTTCCTCAGGCTGATCAGGAGTGACCCCTGCTCACTTCTCAAAGCTCACCTTTTATTGGTCCCCCAGTTCTGCTCATGCACAGCTGGGACCAGCCCTAACTGGGCACAGGTGGGCTTACCAGGAGCTCCTGCCTTCCTCCTCCTAACTGGCAACACCTGATTGTGTTCACCTGGTTGCCTCTACACCATGCTCCCCAGAAACATGTTTGCAGTTCCATTTTTCAGAAATTTAAACAGACTGTTTCACAAAATGCACAGTCAGGAGAGGACACTGCCAAAGTAATCCAGAGCCTAAAACAGGAACTCCCTGGTTTTAGTGGGCTGTAACACCATGCATCATCAATGTGAATATTACATTGAGCAGATTCTATCAAAATAAATATTTATCCAGTCATCAGCAATGCCTTAAGTAGTCCATTGCAAATTAATAAAATCCTACAGTTTAAATCAATCAAAAAGGTCAGGAAAAACCAAATTCTTTAAAACACTATAAAAAGCAATAAAAAATAGCTTTAAGTAAGGGCTAAAGAATTAAGAAACACGTAGTAGTTTTAAGAGCACTCAGACAAGGAGAGTAAAATTTTATATACTGCATTATATACTCCAAGATACAATAGAATATTCCTGGCAATGGTGGCCAGAAAGCCAATTAAGCAGAATCTTAATCAAGCTAAAAGAACATACCACTAGGGCAGCTAAGCAGCATTCACTGTAGACAGTTATGATGCCAGAGCCAAAGCAGTGAACACTTTTAGAAGTCTGTAGCTTTACAGATTCCACCTGAAATTCATTTGTCCGTAAAATGCTGTAAAAATACAAACCTCCTTCCACTGAGGTATAAGCAGCACTATAATGATTATGGTTTTCTCAAATGTCATAATCATTATGTACAGAGCACACTGGCCCATCCAAGCACTGCACTGCAGTGGGTCACCTGCAAGAAAGAGGAAAGGTTCAGTATAAGCATAGGGTTGATTTTATTTCACAGTAAACATTTTAGGAAAGCAGTATCACCCCAGCTTTCCAAAAGTACCAGAATACAAAGGACTCCATCTGATTCAGCTGTATTATGCACTTACTATTTTACACAGTCTAATGAAAGCAAGACAGATACAGTTGCATTACAGTTGTTTCTCATTGTTATTTTTGACCCTTGTTATGAAGCATTAAGTTTCTTTAAATGGAAAACTTAAGGGAAACATAACTGGGCAAAAACATCCATCCCTTCAGTCTCATCAGAAGCACGATGATTTCTGCCCTTCTCCCTAGGCTATCTTGAACATATTTTTCCTCTCTGCAAGTCAGTTACCATAACTAACCCATCATCATTGAAGCAACAGATTCAAGAGCTGTTACAAAAACTTTAATTGAACAAAAGCTGCACCCCACTGTGGCAGAGTGAAAACCTGAGTGCATTAAGTTACCTGCCAGGACAGAATGAAGACCACAGATATTTCAACATGAAAACTTATGTATTATACTCAGTGAAAGTGAAGAGAGAAAAAAAGGTAAAACAAACAGAACAAGGAAAAAGAGGACTGGTATGCCTAACGAGCTTTACAGGTGAGCTTAAAGCAGCACTTCATTGGAAACAAAAAGGAAGCCTTGAAGGAGTGTGTGAGCTCTTTAGTCTTCATGATAGTTTTCTGCAATAACTTCAAAGGAAGCTTAAAACTTTTAGCCTAGGGATGAATAATGGGTAATGGAAATTCAGATGCCTTTATGTATTTGTAATGCACAATAGATAGTTGCTACTTCCTTTTCTGGAACATTTCTGAAAGGCTTTCAGTCTTAATACTTAGTAATAGTCCTGAGATTTACTGCTGGCTGCTTAAATGCTACAAAGAGAACTTTATAAATCAGACTGGACTCCAAAACAATAAAAACTTTCTAAACAAGTTTTACAGTAAAGAGCTAGTTATCAGTGCTCTATCATCCAAGAGGAAAATGGTTAAAAAGCTCAAGAATTACAATTATATACTGCAGCTTATGGCTTCTGTTGTAGCCATATGGCAACCACGATTCTTCTGAGGATACAAGGCCTGAATTTGAGAAATAAATTTTTGCAATTAATTTCTATAGTCCACTTTTAAAAATTTATTTAGATTTCTTCATTAACTATCAAATATGGAAAAAATAAACTAGCTTTAGCTTCAGACACTAAAACTTTACCATTTTATTCTAAACTCTTTTCAATCTATTTGTAATTCCTAAAAGCAAAGACAGCTATAATAATTTTACAGCTATTCCAACTCTGTAACAGGAGATTTTTGTATGTCCAAAACCTGTGACACTCCATACATGTGCTGTGCACTATCACCAACAAAGGCTTTGTTCCATGATGGTTTTGTGGGTTAAGGAAGTAGGCTGTTCAGAGAGTTTACTGAATCTCCAACTGTGGATGAATTAAAAACTGGTCTGGATCATGCTGTGAACATCCCACTTTTGCTTTGAAGTTAACCCTGCTCTGAGCAGGAGGCTGGATTATATGACCTCTGGAGATCCTCTCCAACCCAATTTTTTCTATGATTTTACAAACTAGGCAATTCAAAGGAAAAAGTAGAAGTTAATGACATCACCACATCCAGGATGTTCTCCCAAGAATACGTGGGACATTTGTCCCTTCACAGACTCAGTGCAGAACCACAAACTAGAACTCTGAAGTTAATGTTGATGTCTTAAAGCTCTAATTTAATGCCTGAAGTCTCTGACAGCATCTCTTGAATGCTGATTTTATACTCATCATGTGTAAATTACATGTCTAGCATAAGCCAGCAATTCAGTAGAAATCTTGTTGCTGCAGAAGTGCATTAAGACTGAAAAAAGTTGAATCCCCAGCAGTGACAACTGTAGCAGCATTTTTTGAAAGTGCTGGGCAATGGAAACCCAGTCTGTACCAGTGTTACCTGCTTTCATCAGCCACTCCCTGGATGAAAGTTTACAGACAACTCTTGGAACAAAATACCTGCGATTCCTTTACCCTGTAACTTCTCTCTGCTCCTCAATTCCTGAAAAATTGTCTTAGTAAATGCCAGCTCAGAGAACGACTCAAAAATTGATGCTTAAAAAGTTTTAAAGTGCTGTCTATGCTATAGGGTTATAGGTAAGTTGCTCTGCAAGTTGCAAAAAGCTGGAGGATAAAGAGGTGTCAAATACCATTTCTAAGCTTTTTCATCTGAGAAGCAAAGACAAGCAAAAAGACCACAGCACCACTGAACTGCCAACAGGATTCCTTGTCACCAAGAAGGATTTAGTCACCTGTTTTCTATATGCAGGAGCTAAAGTAGCCTAAGACAAGGCAGGAAAGAGAACACAGGGAACACTCTTTTCAGTGCAGATCATGACTGCTTTTCTCCTCTTCACTTACTCAAATACATGAACTGATTCTGCACTCGTAAAATCCAACTGCTGACGTAACAAATCAGAAAATATAAAACCAGAAATATGGAGACAAAGGTGATAAATGTTAAAGTTCTGACACAAAAAGCTCTCCAGGGAATGTCATGCTACTTTTTTCATAAATCAGCATGCAGCGCTGTTTCTTTGTATGAACAGCAATCACTTATGAATGCTGATATTTTGGTATCCACTCTTTCCTTGAGGGAAAATTTGCTTTGCAGCTATCCTCCATATAAAGAGAAGGCTTTTAAAACAAGCAGGACACTGCTATTTTTGTGACAGCTTCAAGCAGTGAATCACCAGGGATCGAGTAATAGTGCTAAGAAGGGAAATGAGCTCACAGTGAGAATTAACTTGAGACAAATGATTATTTAGGCTCTGGAACACAAACAACATCCCTCAATCACGAGACACAACTTCGTCTTTGCAGGGGCTTTTGTTTGTTTTCCCACACTTGCAAACCAAATGAAATCACACTGGTCTCTCTACCTGAGGGCTTGGCTACTACAGATAAAATGCCAAAAGTCTCTGATACCTTTTAACAAGCAGACACCTCACCACCCATGTATGCTAAACAGCCAGATGTAACTTCAAAATACTACATTTAAACTTGTGACCCCATGGGACTGCATTTTAGTTCCCTTTTCTACCTTTCTTCTATTTTAAAGGACCTTTTTAAAAATAAGACAAGAGTTTTCTTGGGACCAAACTGTAAAATTTTAAATAAACTGAGGGGGCTCACTTCAGGGAAATCAGTAGTACTTAACAGAAGAGGGCAGCAAACAATCCAAAGCAACTTGTCCCTTTAAGACAGATTTCTTGCTTAGGGTCTAACCTCACTGCACAGCCATTGCTAATAACTTTCCATCAGCTATCTACTTCTCTTTATACCAGAAGCTTCTCCCACATGATTAATGGAAACACAAGTTTAGAATATTCTTTTTAACAGTCCCTATGATAGTTTGATTAAAAAACCAAGATGCTAAGGTCAAGGTAACACGTTAATGAAGATACAGAAAAAGAAGGTAGCCAATAACAAAATGATCTGTTATTGGAAAGAACAACTAACTAAAGAATTAAATAATTTAAAATACTGCTTATATGCACACACAGAAGAAACTTGATAAACAAGTTGAGGCATCTCAGATCTCCTAGCTCAAAATGGCAATCAGTCACAGAACACCTCCACACCAGAGCCCAAGTAACAAATGCATTTGTTAAGAGCTTGGTTATTGCAGTCACAGATGCCTCCTAACCAACTAAAATAAAAAGAGGTTCATTTTGGAAGTCCATAAGAGAGAGACAAATTTTAGGAGTGTGAATATACTTCCCACATCTCTCCCTCCACAGAAGCCACTTATTGTTAGAAGGACACTAAAATGACAGAGGTAAACAGATTACACAAGAAAAAACAATGCTAGTAGGAAGAAATAAAATCCAGTATTTGACATGATTACAAGTCCCTACCAATAATCGTAACAGATACACTAAGGCTTTTTTCTCTGAGTGGAAAGCAAGTTTTATATAGGCTGAAAGCTGTTCAAACATCTTTGAATGGCTTCAAGCCAAATCAACAATCAGAAAAAAAGACTTTGGGCAACAGGTCTCAAAGCTCAATCAGAAGGTGTAGCTCAGCAATGTCTCAGCCCTTTCCTTGCTCTTCCCTAGGTACTGGTGCTTACCTAATCCCTTAGGAGACCCAAGTCTGAGGATTTATCTGGAAGAACTATTTACTTTTCTACATATGGTGAATTTTCTGATGTTTTAGCTCTGAATCAGTTCCCTCAGAGTCAGAAATGAACCAGTCCAAGGAACAGAGTGGATATAGTGGCATGCAGGAAAACAGCAGATAAACCAGGTCATGGCAGTGCTGATTTAAGCAGCTTAAATGGTTATAAATTGTACCCTAAGAGATACACATTAAATCTATATTAATCTAACAAAATATGCCCTAATGCTATAAAGACAGTAATTTCTCCTAAAACAGAAGCTTGTTATAATCTCTATTTTAAAACGTTGACATTAGAGCAAATAGCAATTCATGCTACTTGATTTACTTGTAAATTTCTCAAGCTTGTAAAGCACTTCAACTTGGCATGGCCTTTATTTATTTATTTATTCATAATTCTGTCAAAGACTTAGGATCCTTAAAAGCAAACAAAAAACCCTACTAAACCAAAGTATCTACCAATGATAATTATGAAACTGCTATGAAAGCTTTTACATTGTTAGACAAAGTTAAACACGTCCCCCCCTCAAAAAAAAGCATGAGTTTGTTTTGTTTTTTCTTTGCTAAAAGCCATAGCTCTCTTAAAAGGCAATCTCTCCCCACTTCCTATCTCAAAGAGCTTCAAATAAATTTTTTAGCATCTATACAGAACTTTTATTCCCAGCCAGGCAGACTAAGCAATCTGAAAGTAACAGGTTGTAGAGAATGAAATGTTGATGTTGAATATGTACCATCCTCAACTTCACCTGCAAATCCACAGTTTCTGCAGATCAGCTAACATGAAGATAAACTCCCCAACTTTACAAGAAATTGATTTCACTAGTCTGTCCCTTAGCCTTTATGAAAGATGTGTCCTATGTGCAGGAGTTGGAGTGGTCATTCCTTGCAGACAAGCTCAGGCCATCATCCTGCCATTCTCCTCACTTATGATATGTGTCTGTTTACTTGAAAGAGGGCTGGCAGAATTCTTAGCCCTTATCTTCAGACAATGGCATGTGCTCCAGTGAAAGCCTTAATAGGAAATGACTTGCCAGCTATCATTTATTTGAAAGACTTTCATAGTAAATTTTTCATGCTGTTATTTTATCCATGAGCCAGTATCATAATTTTCTCAATCACTCCTCAAAAAAAAATATTCAATCAGTTGTTTCAAACTCACTAAATACATAGAAACTTGTTGAGCTTTCTAACACAGAAGGTACATGCTGAGATACAGAATTAGAATCATTCTATAATGATTTTACAACGAGTTAATTACTAGATGAAATATTCTAAGATTCTATCCTGTAAATCATTTCAGTGGAAGAAGAGAAACATTTACCATATTCACCAAAGCGAAGGGACTCCCACTGCTGCCATTCCACAATGCTGCTGACTGCACGAATACCAATGTAGATTAACAGCATTCCTAAGGTGGCATCCAGCAAGAAGTTGATAAGATACCTGAAAGGAAAAATGTAAAAGAAAGCAAGGAGCAAGAGTCCATTTTCCACAAATTCAGTCTGTTTCTGCACCATGATTGGTGAAAGATCTGTATGTTCATTGAGAAGCCAGAGTACTAAGGATAATAATTTTTACCCACTTTTGTAAGTACTATGCAAAGTCAGACTAAAATTTAAATAGCTTTAGAAGAGTCTCAACATTTTGTTTCTGTACTTTAAGTTAAGCTCCAACTTCTGTTTTAATATGCTCTGGTGCATGTGTGTGCATACTCTATAAAAACACAAATATCTATTATATTCCACTAAATTAAATCAGATTTTCCTTTTTACCATTGCTCAGTTCATTCTGCAGGGAAAACCTGTATTTGAATAAAACCAAAGGAATGAAAGGAAAAGGAATAAAGAGAGAAATTACCTTATAGACACCAAAGAATTTGAAGCTAAAAAACCCAACACAAAACACTTTCATTCTGAGAGGGAAAGACACCACAACTAGACAGTTTTTCTTGCTTGGCCTCAACAACGAGCAGTGGAATACCATTCCTAGAGAACACAGCCACTATCTGGGCCAAATTACTTATTGTTAGGAAAACCAAAATTATTTATTTTCTTGCACTTCTGTTCTTGTCCACTGAATATTTGAAACTAAAGAAGCCTTCCTAGAAAAAAAGCCTAACAAGTGACCTCTTAATGGACACACAAGCACTGCACTACTGATTTCATTGTTGCAAGCAGAGCTTCTGAGATCTGACCTATGCTTCAAGAAACCAGAGATTACTATGGATTTCAAATTAATTTTTATCGTCATGAAATGGTTCAGCTGAAATTCAGAGTATTTTTAAAGTCAGTGTGTTTATCTACTATGACTGATTTTAGCTGAGCAAAGCAGCAGCTGGCAGAGCCAGCTATAAGACACAGTAAATCCCCATTACTGAGATCCTTACTTGGTAACTCCAAATACTTCAGATAAACTCTAGAGACTATAAAAACTATCTGCAGAGATAAAAAAAGCAAAACAGAGTTCTATGGGCTGCTGCTGGCTGTGGAAACAAATATATGTGGACAAAATGCTACCAGAAAGAGGAAAGCAAAGACAGAATCCATGCATTCAAAACAGTAAGGGAGGAGCTGTTCTGACCCTAAAAATCCCATTCAAGAGCAGCTCAAAAATGAAACTGAAGTGAACACGACTTGCTTAAGCAAAGACTTACCCCTAAACTTTTTAAAAAAATAAATTTCTAATAGCAGTGCATCAGACTGGAGTTTTAATGAACTGCCTATTAAGACAAACATTAAAATCAAGGTTTGGCAGAGGAAACAGCAATTACAAGTCTCCACAAGTCAATTCAAGGCCACAAGGGGCTGCTCTAAGTCTATAGCAGGAAGGCAGCCAGCAGGAGCAGGGAGATGTGCCAACACCTATTTCACATCAAATTATGTCCCAGGCCAAGTAGTCCTAATATTCCCAAGCACATCAGGCTCACCACAGGCAGGAAACACTCTCATTTGGGGATCCACTGCCTTAACCCTGCTTGTGTGTAACTGGTCCACAGGCACAAACACCAGTGTTGCTGCCACTATCAGATAAATGCATTTGGCTGAGAGTTCAGTGAGTAAGACTGGGGGGTTCATACAAACTTCCTGGGGTTCCACATCCAGCCAGCTGACTACCTTGCATTACAGAAGAAGAGTAGTGGTTGTTTTTTCCATTTAATATTCTTCAAATGACAACTCACCTGTTGAGGAGTTTTAACAGAAGTTTTATCAGCTCTGATATTATCACACACCTGCCTGAATTACAGCACTACATTCCCAAACTAACAAATGGCAAATTCTGATTGTAGTTCTTTCCAAGCTGTGAATCATTATGTTTTCTAAAACTACATTTTCTGGTTTTGCTCTGAAAATAACCCATGAACTACAAAACAGGAAAGAACAGAAAACTATCCATGTTTGAATTTGCTGAGTAAAATGATTACTATTTCAAGACACAGACAGAAATGTTGCTTTCACTCACTAACACTGACCCACTTGCACCCATGTATTTTTCCCTAGAATGGAGTGGTTTTTGTTGATCACAACAGACTATTTTTTCTGCTAACCAGGAGGAACAGCAGCCTTATCAGAAATTATACAGCTCCACACTGTAATTTTTGTTATCCTGAGAACAGGGAATAACAGGTTTCTTCCTCACCCTCTCACTTGGTTTGTGCCACGTTGTACTTGTGTGGAAAGTGGTATTAGAAAATAGTTATGTAGACAGAATTAAAATTTGTAGAAGAGAACCCACATTAGTACAGCTTTTATTTTGAAAACTCAGTACATAGCAAAGATTTTTAAATTAAAAACGTTCTAATAAACTACTGAGCTTTTTTTTTAAACACTGACAATTTCACAGATGCTTTCGTTAGCTTACTTGAAGATATACTTTAATAAATAAAAACAGAATGAAAGCAATTTGCATCTGCCAGTTTTTACATCTATCAGGAATTTCTGAAGGAAAATCCTACAATGCTGCCTCGTATCATTGAAACTGTCATAATTAGAATTCAAACTTTACAGTTAGTTTGTTAAAATAAGAGGATTTTGCCTATCAAATTCTTTCGTGGTGGGAAAAGAGCAGCAGTTTTTCCTTGCACATTTACAGCATTCAGGAACACAAAAGAAACCAGGGAGGAAGAAGGGAAATGAAACAAGCTTGTGAAGCAACACAAGCATATTCCTCGAGCTGTGTAGCTCCTTTGTTTACCAAAGGGCAGCAGTGAGCTGATGCCATTGAAGGAACTGGATCGGTTTGAAAGGGCAAATTACAGCTTTTAAAAGTAATTTCACAGCTTCTATTACCAAGAATGTGTAAGCTTCTTTGAGCATGAACCCTACCAAGAACAAACCCAAACAATAACCATTTGCTTCAGGAGTTCCTGTAAAGAGCCTGATGAGGTCTTAGTCATCAAATCTCCAGGTTTGCTACAGGGCAGTGAAATGCTTATCTCCTGACTCACACTGCTCCAAGCATGACACTGCAAAATTAATTTTTGTACTAACTGCCCGGGTACTGAGCAAGATTTCCTGCTTTTAACAAAATGAAAACACGACTGCAGTAGTCAATGTAGGTTTTAGAAAAAAAAAAAATAAGCATGAATGATTTTTGCTAAATATCCCTGAAAGCAACCTGACTTTAAAGCCTTGCTGCAGTGGGAGGTCAGCATACACAACTTTCTATTTTCATTTGGTTCCTAGCTCCTCCTTCAGTAAACAGCTTCATATTACAGTGTGCATCCAAAATACTCATTCATTAATTAGAGAGGAAGAAGGTGTAAGATTTTACCCTCAGTCTAAAATACATAGATATAGCCCAGAAAAAGCCTTCCCGGGCCCTGCCAGCCATGAACTAAAAGAACAGAACTTGGATCCTTAATTAACTGAGCTTAAGCCACAGGATTTTGAAAGAGATGGATTTTTACCATGATAATTGGTTTCTCAGCTAGAGCTTGCATTATTGTCCATGTACACCATCAAACTCAACTGCAGAACTTTCATAAAATTAAAAACTCACAGTGAACAAGGGTCTTCTTCTGTAAGGTCTGATAAATAGACATTTGCGAAGTGGATGAACAACATCCCTATGGCTTGCTTGGAAGTATCTAAAAACCTGTATGGAGTAAAACAGTTTTAACACAAATCTGTTTACAATGCAGTCAGATATTGCAAATTTCTTTTAATTAAAATTCCATCTCAATTATTCATTGTTTCTTCAAACGAGAACCCCGGAGTGCTAAAGTGTCATGGTTATTAGTTTATTTAACAATGTTCCACCCTAAATTCTGCTCCACCTTTTTGTTTTTCTTGAATGTTGCTTCAAATAAACCAGCTTATATTAACTCAAAAGCTTACTGTAAATTTAAAGTCTTAGGATATCCTCTCAGTATCACATGCATTATCCAAGAGCTAATCCTCACTAAACCCACCTAAGTCGTTAATAACCTCCTGTAAATAATGAGCATCCCATTCTCACTAGATATTTCAGTCCTTTCATGTTTACTCATTTTTAGTAAGTACATGTCCCAGACAAAAATAAAATCCTCATTGCATACTTGGTGAACATTTTAATAGCTGGTTAAGGAGTCCTTCATCTGTAGTATTTTGATACAAAGGCAACATATTTTTCACCAGAAAGCATGAAGTGATCACACTGAATTTTATCTTAGTATAACAGCTTAGACCACACTGCAAGAGAAGTATGAACCTGAACAGATGACAGTCGAGGAGCAAACACAAAACGACCACACTCAGGTTCTGCTTCAGCCCTGGCTCCAGCCCTTACCATTCTTTTATCATCATTCTTTGCACAAACCCAAAACTTCTGGTGGATGCTTTATTAAGTGTTGAATATAAAAATTGTGTCAAAATCATTCTATGGGCAATAATGTATTCTTTATACAGACCAAAACCCATTTTGCTTGTTGTTTCCATGTCCACTCAACAGACAACATTTTATGCCTGAATTAATCTCCCCTTCCAACAACTTTCTCTTAAACTTTATTCTCTTGCAGTCATTGTACAACACAGAAAGCAGAGTGCTGAAGATGAGACAGGAAGCCAGGGAGTTACGTATCTAATCAGACCACCATACTATAAATAACAATCCTCAAGTCCCAGGACAACATTCTCTGCTTAAAAATGAAGAGCTATAACTGCACTACTCCAAATTTCAGGCTGAGGCTGATTGTATTTATTCTTACAATAAAAAGTTCAGATGCATCTTAAGGCAAAGGTGAGTTTCTGTCTTCAGAAAAAAGCACAACTTGAAGCTTTATGTCAAAATGCACACCTCTGTAGAGATTCCTGGAAGTTTTTGATAACAAAGTACTCACTGGGACACACACAGAAGATAATTTTTCATTGACTCATGTATTTTGGTAACTTCTGTTCCTTGCTGTCAGTGACCAACATCTTGCCATCAATTTTTTTTAAAAAAATCATCATATGCAAACAAGAATTCCCACAATTTGTAACACATGAGAAACAAAAATCTCAAGAATAAAGCATACAGAAACATACCATATCCTCCAGGGACGTCTTTCATGCTTTGGTTCTCTGAAGCGTTTTACTAAGAAAAAACAAATATAAAAAAGACAATCAGCAGCCCCCAAAGCAACAAAAATACAGAAAAGGGAAAGGAAAGAATTGCAGAAATGTTACATTCTCTGATAATTTAGATATTTTGATAAATTAGAACTTTATCAATCTCTAAGAATAAATTTTTAAATAGCTCCCTTCTGTCACCTTCACTTTCCTACAGGTCCATCATCTGACTGCCAATATACCTCACATGAAAAAATAATCTATCACCAACCACCATTTCATTGGCCTTCGCTTTTATGACTGCCCATCCAGAAAATTTAATTTAAATTTAAAGCAGGTATTAGAAAAAGCAGTTTTTTGCTCACTGGAGACCAAAAGTCAAACTGGAAAATATTCTTGCAATACAGAAGCAATCTATAAAATCCAAAATAAATGAAGTGGCTTACTTAGTAGCAGGACAAATATATTCTCTGACAAAGTGTATTTAAGGGATGACAAATTAGCTTTCTGTGGGCAAACTGAATTGCAAGAGGAAATCAGGGTGGATTTTTTTAGCAAGAGTATTGCTTCAGAAAATGGTGTAATACTTGTTAACGTATCAAAAACACTCTAAAAAAGTATGAAAAATCAATTGCAACTATAGAAAGTTTAAAAAATAAACAATTTTTACTATTTCAGTCTAATACAGTTTATAATACAAATTGTCTGGATATCTGAAAGATCTTCTGCATACCCACAAAAGAGGGGAGCTCGACTCACACCCTGCCTGGCTACTCCCAGGTCCATCCCAGCAGCCATCAGCTGCCCCAGGTCCAGCTCCACAAGCCCTGAGGAGCAGAAGCCCCTGGGGGAAGGGGGGAAGGGGGGAAAAGGTAGGAAGGGGGGACCAAGATGCCTCATGGAGGAACCAGTGTGGGAAAGGAGAGGGATAAGGGGATTAAAAACCGTCAAGCACTGACAGTGGCTGGTCCATACACCTGTACTGCCTGATCTTTCTTTTTTGTCCTTTCTTTTTAGGAAATCCCATTTCTAACTCTTTTTCCTTACTGGTAGTGGATGCTCAAGCACTGCCGTGGGTCAGGCCTGGGGCAGGGAGCTGTGGCAGCCTCACCACTGCTGCTGGGTCTGTTACAGCTGCAATATTCTAATTCCTTATACATCTCAAAGACAGATGAAAGGTAACAGGGTAATGGAAAACCTTTCCTCTAAGGATGGGTTTTATATGTGGGTTTTACTTCCTTCTTCTGTCTGAGGTTCAGTGTCACTCACCAGTTTTTTTAAATAACGTCTTGAAAAATAACTATTTAGAAATTCTCTCTTTAAAAAAAATTAAGCCCTGATACCCCTCATTTCCTTCAACTGGTGTAGAGATTCTGCCTTAAAAGGCACAAACCACAGCATGTACAGGTCAGGTAAAACATCACCAGGTATTCTAATCTGTTTCTCCAGGCATCAGCAGAGTTTCAAATAGGATGCTGCTTATAATGTACACACACCTAGCTTGCAAGCCTTTAGAAAACATTTTTGTTTATCTGTGAACTAATCAACTTTTTCAGAAGGCAAATTTCCCCAAAGCCAACTGTCTGGAGATACAATACAGCACCAATATAATTACCTCCATGTCTTCATATATAGGAAACAATTCACCTCCAAGGTGGAGGGGCAGCTGTTGCAGGGAACATCAGACCAGCAACTTGCCAGTTCACTGTCTGTCCTGTTACTGCTTCTGAAAGCAGAGAGAGAAGCTGTGCTTCACTCCCATACAATACAACCATTAGAAACTCAGGTGACAAGACTGTACCTTTACACCAAAGATAAAAGTTGTAATAGCAACATTTGCCAGCAGTTTTCTCTGTAAGCAGCCTACAATAAATATAAAACTTCTGTTACAAATGAGCAGCACTCAACCAGGTTAACTAGTTTGCTGTTTATGACAAGCCCTCCTCAGTCACACTGTAGATTACTGTCCTGGTTTGAGCCAGGATAAGGTGATTTTCTGGTTTGTACTTTTGCTTTCAGCTAAGTTTCTTGTAAGTAATTGCACTTGCTGAAATTAACAGCAAGTTTCTCAGACAGTGTCTGCTTCTAGGACTGATAACACTGGATGTTTATAGTTACTGCTAGAAGTTGGTATGCAGACCCAAGGACACTGTTGCTTCTGAGGAAAACATTTTACCCTGCAGAAGGAGTAAAGAGGTCCCACCTGAACCCCTCCTTTGGGAGGCCCAAGACAAGATAGATGCCAGAACTGACCAAACAGAGTATTCCATCCCATACACGTCATACTCAGTATAAATTTGAGGGATCACGAGGGTCGACACCTTTTCCCTTCCTTTTCCCTTTCTTTCCCTTCCTGCTTCTCGTCCTGCCTTCCTTCACCGGGTTTCCCTGTGTGCTTCGGCATCCTGGGAGGATTCCGTCCGTTCGTCTGCCTGTGGTCCTGATCCGTGCCAGCCTGAGTCTGTGTGTTCCTGCCTCCAGCTCCCGACTNAGGGGGGAAGGGGGGAAAAGGGGGGAAGGGGGGACCAAGATGCCTCATGGAGGAACCAGTGTGGGAAAGGAGAGGAATAAGGGGATTAAAAACCGTCAAGCACTGACAGTGGCTGGTCCATACACCTGTACTGCCTGATCTTTCTTTTTTGTCCTTTCTTTTTAGGAAATCCCATTTCTAACTCTTTTTCCTTACTGGTAGTGGATGCTCAAGCACTGCCGTGGGTCAGGCCTGGGGCAGGGAGCTGTGGCAGCCTCACCACTGCTGCTGGGTCTGTTACAGCTGCAATATTCTAATTCCTTATACATCTCAAAGACAAAACTACCACCACTTCAAACTTTATCCACAGTGAGAGAAAGGCTTCAGAAGTTCCATGTTCTGGGCAGGTCTGAAAACATAAAATTTCATCCAACTTAACAGTAAACAAGAGAATTAACTCTGCCTTTCAGAGATATGTTAAATGGCTGATGACAGCACAAACTTCTATCACCCCCAAAGAAAATGAGACAATCTGTTCAAGTGCTACCTGATGACCTGTACACTTGGAAGCCCAGTAGAGCCCTATGACACAGGGCTGTTTTCTCAGCCTAGTTTCTCACAGCTCTATGCCTGGGAACATGGGGTATTTCTGGCACAGGGATGCCATGTCTGGGTTTCAATACACTATAACATCAGAGTGGTTCAAATCGAGAGAAATTTAGCTTCAGCCTTAGCAAGGGATCCTGTTTCCTGTATAGAGCTGGTGAAAAAGGTGAGTACACTGAGCAAGAAAAGTAACAGGTTGTAAATAACCCCACTGGTAAGGCTCAGGTTCCATAGTATGTTTCCTATTAATAAATTAACTTTGCAACCAAGAGCAAGCACACATT